>JAWWLV010000045.1:45192501-45230636 GCA_035041135.1 Platyrinchus mystaceus | reverse complement strand
AAATCCATTGCGCAGGCTTGAAAGGTAAAAAGACCTTTCCCAGATCTTCGTTCGTGAAGACTGGCCACACACACACACCTATGCCTTATCAGCAGGGAACAGCACTTTACACCTATGACAAAATTAAAGTCTTTTCAGTTTACGTGGTCCAATACCCACATCCTACCTATCAAAATACTTCAAGGAAATGGCGTATCACACCATCCTGCATCAGCTGAGGAGGAGACTATTAACATCATCCAGTAACATAAACTACAAAATTTCCACCATCCATCTTGTATATAATTAAATTGGATTCCCATGACACAGAACCCACAAGGCTCTTAAGTACAAAAATACTAAGCAGCAGTATGCCGAGCAAAGCATCGTCTGAGCTATCACACAATTCAGTGGAGTACAGTGCAGAGAGCTCTTGAACTACCCTGCACAACATCCTGCAAATACTTAACCCAAAATGCCTTATTTCTAGCTTAAGCTTTCAGCCGTTGCATCCTGCTATACCCTTATCTTCTGGATTACTAGAGAAATACTCTTCCATTTTCTCTGACATTTTGTTCTATGATTTTGAGCAATGTGCTCTTGCCAATATGAACAAACTAGAGTAAGAATGACAAGAGAAAATGCTGAATTGTTTCTGCTAGTACCCAACTGTCCCTTCACACAAAATGTAAGTAATATGACTTTCCATCTCATTAAATTATTGGCCCACCAAGTTTGACACAAATGCCTTGTATAAGGCTAAAGAATAACTGCATATTTTTTGTACTTTACATGGGAACAAAATTTTAATTAGGGCAAATTAATTCTACTCACTGAAGGCAGCTATCTAGCTAAAAGGGGGCACACTAGCCACAAGCAAATATTTTTGAACTTCTGTGAGTTATACTTGAAGTGAGCAATGATAACATACTGATAACATATCAAGTTTATGCAATTTGTATCACCATGAATAAAACTGTGAACTAAAATTTTTAATTCTCTGTAACAGGTTCATCAGACAGATCTCCTAACATATTTGAAACATACATTAACACAAAAGCCTAATCTTCTGCAGATAATTTTGGAAGGAGAAGTAATAGTGATAGCTATAAAAGCCACCCTTAATGGATTAGAATGGATCAATATATCCCTTAATATTTGTTTCTACTAATTTATTTATCATTAGTCACTCATTTGTTTCTACAATTCAGAATTAATACCTAGATTTCCTAGTTTTTAAGATTAAACCCAACAGGTACCAGCTGAGCCCCTCAAGAATATTTTCTTGCCTCTCTTGAAGTTATAACATAAGCAAATGGCTTAAGTTCAAAGCAGTTTCCCTTTGGCTTCCAGTAGGGTTAGTCTTACTGAGTCAAAGTATGCATTTGACAGCTATCTCAGAAACAATCAAATACACTGAAGCATATGTTTAGCAACCTACTTAAGACTACTAACAAAAAAAAAATCTCTCAAAGCAGTATAAAGTAAAGCTACAAGCTCTGCAGTTTCCATTTGCTGACAAAATGAGATACAAATTTATAAATGTTTTTTAAAATTGAACTTTTCTCTATTTTACTGTATAGTTTTAAAGGGCTAGATTTAAAACAATGTAAGTATGAAAATTTACAGTAGCATTTAGCTCGATGTCTGTACATTGTCTATACAACATTATTCACTGAAATCACTTTTTCAGGGAAAAACCCAACCCATTGAAATAGATTTTGCTAATTACCGAAAACCTTTTTGACTTAACATTATATACATGCAACCTGTCAGAAAACAGTTCCTCCAAGAGGCTGTTTGGCTGATTTCATTAAGCACATATAAATGCATATTTTCAAAGTGGAGTAAATTGATCTTTTTGCAGATTAGTGATGAAAGGGATATTCTGACATATTAAGCTTGGAAAAATAATTCATCCACAGATATTTCTAGTCAGTTCCAAATAAATAAGAAGGTTTTAAATGAAAGCTTAAATCAAAGTATATCTTTTACTACATCAGTAAATTTAACACCATTTTATACAACACATTAACCATTATATCTAATAATAAATGTCTCTGTTCGTGACATGTTTACCATAGTCTTAAGGCAACAATTATCTTTGCTGTATTATAAAATTCAATTTCAGATTTCTAGGTTTATTATAAGAAACACAGGGCTAAAGGAAAATAAAACATACTTCACATTATCATTCTTTTATAGGCCTGTATATCACTCAGAAGGCCCACTCACAGACCAGGACCTTATTTTAATACCTAGACATTACACTACAAGGGTATCTGGAGTCAAAGGCTCACCACCGTTGTTGAATGACACTGCAGTAGCAACTGAATATCATCAACCAGGGAAAGCAAACTATAGTATGGAAGTTTCCTGTGTATACCTGCACATAAATGTTTCCATGATACACACACTCCATGGTTAAAAGCTGTGGCTGTCCAATGCAGTTGCTCACACTCTTATGAAATTATCATTTCTTATTCTTTAAAGAGAAAAATAGCCCTAAAGAATGAAAAGCCCTCAATTTAAATGGAACTAAGATTTGATCATTAGTGTATTAGCTGGGCAGATTCAAATTCTGTTGCCCTTGAGAGTAGGAGTTGCTTTGCATATTATATTCCTACTGAATATCCAGTAAAACAAAAAAAAATTTTTAAACAGAATTATGACTAACCAGGGAAAACAGGTTTAGGGGTTTTTTTAATGCAATTTTGTAGTGTTAATCCAAATGTTACATATTTGGAATGCTTTTCGAATACCTGTTTCTCTATTAAAAGCATTTTGTTTTGCAGTTGCCAGTGTAAATGCTAATAATCCCACTGGATTCATATATCTCACAATGCTCAGAAAAAGCAAATTTCAAGCAGAAATTCATTAATTCATGACCAAACAACTGAGAGGAATGAAAGTTGAGAATATCTTCTGATTTGGTGGAAAGCCGAACTTACTAAAAAGACCTGTAAAAGTCAGAATAGGGATCTCATTTCCAGATTTTGGATGGAAATTCCTTTCCTTTAACTTATCAGCATTCCATTCCTTCAATTTATTGCCTCACTCCTTTATTTAATCTCTCCAGTTTCTCTTTCTCCTTGCCGTAGACCAGATCTATGCTAACAATCTGATGATGGACAAGAGCATTAAAGTTGTCTCAAGTCGCAGCTGTAAATGCTTTCAACATGAAGGAATCTTTGGCTCCTCATCATAAGATGAGGATGCATTTACTTGCACAAGGCACTGGAATCTATTCGAAAGATGTTCTTTGCCATCAATACTCCTGTAATACACGTAATGTTTTCAGCCATTCCTTAAATTTAGTAGTTTTAAAACTAGTGGACAGTCTAATACACACCAATATTCCTTGAACCTGTAACCTTCCTGGCCACAACAACAATTACACACCTGTGATAACCACTGCTGGACTGACTTTCTCCATGTTGGAGGATGTTTGGGAAGGACATGTTAGCTGATCCTATTTTCAGATCTCTCTTCCCATGTTCTTAGAAGTGATTCTTGACTATTTCCAAGCTAGGTATCAGTTGCTCTCATCAATGTGTCTGAATCAAAGTAATTTTTTCTTCCTTTACACAGCAAATACACCTTATTCCTCAGAGCTAAGTCTTGAGCCCAGAATAAGGATGCCTATTCCTACAGAAATTAATCTTTTGCAAAGAAATAATTTGCTTCAAAGTGAATGCACACATGTGCAGCTTTGTGTGTGGCACTGTGTGTGTACACATTAACACCAAATATATTCATCTATTTGCCAGACAACATTTATTAATCAAGTTCCAGGAAGACAAAAGAAGTATTTTTTTGTGTCAGATTTTCAACACTTACATTACCATCGGCTTTTGTTCCCTTTTATGTTTTTTTTCAGATTAGGAACATATCTGTTTTAATTTTGTGCTATAAATTAGGGTGAAAACATTGTTATTTCCTATATAGTACAATAAGTACAATAAACATAGGAAAAAACCTTGAAATGCTAATGCCATTAAAGAAAGTATCAATTCACTGAAAAAATACAGATGACACTTTACAAAACGTAATCTGAACAAAGAGTTCTGGTCTGATTCAGAGTAGAAACTCCTTGCTCTTAAATGTGCCTTTTGGCTAAATTAATGTAATCAGTTCCACTCAGCTTGTCTGAAACAGAAAATCAACTTACCTTTGAACACAAGGATGTTGAGTGAAAGGCCATTTGTTCAGAGAAGAGGATATTTTGGTGCAAGGGAAAAAGATGGCTAAGAGGAATTATAAAACAAAAACCTGAAGGACTCTGAAATACATCATCGGCACTTACACCAAAGGCATGGGTGTCAGTAACTGGGACAATGTTTTCAGTGCAATGCATCTGCACAGTACACAGAGGCAAAAATTTTAAACACATTCGAAAACAAGCACAAACCCTGATTTACTACGCTACCTTTTCTTTACCTCATTTAGATATGTAATCAGAAATTGTGCGTTTCCAGAAATACTGACTCTAAACACTGGCACAATGACAGGTAGGTAACATGGAGTATCTTCACTCGTGGGTTTGTACAGAAAGGATATTTTTTCAGCATGTAGAGAGTGGCCAGTCTTGAAGCTCGAAAGTTGGCTCTGACGGATCGATACACGGCCTTCCGGAGACCAATCAGGTGCTGACTAGGATGCTGTCCAGCTTTATTAAATGGGCAAGCGGCACTGACCCTGTCAAGCAAACTTGAAAAGTAAAATGTGATACAACTGTACAGATGTCCTAAAGTATTTTTAAAAGACAGTACATAAGCTTTCTTATTCCATTATTTAGAAAACTTTTTCAAACCACTCAGAAACCATGAGATTAAAAAAAAAAATCCATACTATCAATGATATATTTAATCAACATTTCAGATAGCTGCCAGGATTCCTCAGTAGATAGCCTGATTCTATTCTCATCTGAGCCATGGCAAAACTCCTACGCACATTTATTTTCTCTAGAATCTTCTAAGATAATACACTAAAGGTAGACAGGCCGTAACATTGTCTCTGATACAAAACTATTATAAGCCCGCTGTCAGCTTTGGAAGTTTTAATAAACAGGTACTTAACACATATTTTTACGTCTAAGCTTATTCTTTCAATAATTATTGCAGAAAAAATGTGCCACTACATAGTTACTCATGCCAAATACCATATTAATTTAATTTTCTCCATGCAGAAACTTTTCTAGGTCAAGAGAAATATTATTTGAGTGGTGACATAGATTTTATCATGCAATGAATGGCAGCTGTGTTTGTGGGAGTTTTGACAAGTAAACACATGAAATATAAGCAACCACACAAGCACATTTGAAATGATATTTGGCATCCACCTGTTCAGGTGAATACACCATTTAAAAGAAACCATGCCATTTGCCTATTAGAATATACTTCAGAATGGCTTTAGCACTGTAAGAAATTGCCTCATTTGGAAACAAAATGAATTGTGAACTGGGTGAACATTACACATGTCTAACATTAAGCTCCAGTTATATCTATTTATATACAATCTGATGCCAAACCTATGACTGAGACACTGTAAACAGCCTAGGTGTACTCTACTTGCTGGGACTGTGTTTAGTAGAATCAGCTCGGGAATGAACATTGTGTGGATGGACAAGAGGATGATCAATTGTGATTGTTTGGGGACTGGAAGCCTGCTTCTGCTCTCAGCTTTCCAAGGGCAGGTGAGGAGGTGAATTCCTGTCACAATCACTAAAAAGGGAAAAGCTTACAGGGTACCTGGCAAGACTGAAGTGTGTTGCTGCCTTGGTAACTGTTTCTGTACCCTGTCTGACCAAAAATGCTGACCAAGTCAGCAGGCCTGACCCTGCTGCAAAAATGTCAGTCCTACTCCATGTGCTTAGCTGGGCCATGCTGCACATTGACCGGGAGGGGAAATGGCTTATGGCCTTCACTGTCAACTATGAAAAGCAATGCATCCCACCCAGTGAGCAAGGCTGGACCCATATCAACATATTAAGCATGATTAACACAAGCAGATTCATGCCAAATATTGCCATATACTGAATATGCTAGCTGAAAAAAAAAATAAAATATCTGCATACTACATTAAATTATGTGTTATTAAAATGGTTTAAATAACATCTCATAAACAACTTTAAAATCTGAATAAAATAAAAAAACTGTGTTAATTTCCATTTCTAAATGTAAATTTCAAATGCTTAGCCTAGATGTACATTTCACCAGGGAAGACAGCGTGTAATGCAGTACATGCCAAGCTCTAATGTTTCTCTAGCTTTCCAAGGTAACAAGTGGAAGTGTTTATGTATAAACTCTCACATCAGTTTGTAGACTCAAGCCCAGGGGCAACTGTCAGAAGGAGGCTCAAAGAAAAGGAGGAAAATTCTTCTACTATAAAAAAGAGACAGAGGTCCATGTTCTTCTATAGTGATGCAAGCATTTCCAACTCCTATACAGAACAAATACAGCACAACTCATGCACAGCATATAGTGCCACTATTGAGAAAAACAATCTGCTTTCCTTCTGGAAAGGCTTGCTTCAGTCTTTTTTAGAAAATAATTCTTCTTTATTCCACTAATGTTAGAGTAGTATGATTTGTTATTAATGTCTATGTGTCAGACATGCCTTATCCCTAACTTCCTAATGTTTCCTTTATCTTCACAGAATCACAGAATGGTTTGGGATGAAAGGGACCTTGAAGATCCTCTAGTTCTAACCACCCTGCCATGAGCAGGGACACCTTCCACTAGACTAGGCTCTTTGAAGCCCCATCCAGCCTGAGGCTTCTAATCTATCTAATCTATCTAATCTAAACACCTGCCCTATTTCAGACTCAGCCATTCTCCCTTGTCCTATCACTACACACTCTTGCAAAAATTCTCTCTTATCTTCTGTGTATTTTAATTTGACTTACAAAATGTTATCTGCTTTGCATATCAGCCACAAGTAGCAAGACGAAAAAAGGTTAAGGATGAATTTTCTTTCCTACTGCTCCAGACCCATTTTACTTGTAAAGAATAGTGACATATTTCTCCATTATTTTCACAAGGTAAATCTTAAATAGGCTTTCAAGTTCCAACAAACTATATAGACACATCGAAACCTATTCCTGCACTCCAACACGAAAGCAGTTCTATAAAGATGCTAAAATGCATCAACATGTGCTCACAGGGCTTAATTCCAGTTTAAAATATAGTAGAAAGGGAGCATTTTGGAAAAGAAATTATTTCAGTGACAGGCAAGGGAATAAATACTTGCTGCTTACTGCTGCAGCCTTTCATTATGTATTCCTTCAGTTCTCATTTTATAATGTGCAAGACAATGGACATACTTTCATTACCCTGCAGAAATTCCAGGCTGCAACCCATGATCAGGCTTCATTTGTCTAATTGCAAGTGAAGCAATTAGACAGAAATAGTGCCTTTCTGCCTGAGTAGAGCATTGCCTAACCTTTGCTACACAATTTCTGTAATCCAAATTGCCCAGGTGAGATCTTGGCCATCTCTGCATCGCAGAGCTTGTACAAGTAGACACACCTGAAACGCCAACAGCAGTGCTAACACTTCGGAAGGCCATTCTGGAATCAGAATATCAGAATATCTTTGCAAGTAGCTAATACAAGAAAAGCCTGACAGGCTTACAGAATCACAGAATAGTTAAGGTTGGGAGGGACCAATGGAGATTATCTAGTCCAAGCTCCCTGCTCAAATTCTTAGTTCCTATTCTATGTGGCTGCTGTGAGTTTTATTGGGTGGGAGGGGAATGAAGGCAAAATTATGTTTGAATATTATTTGAGTATAGCAGTCCCTACCACACAGTATAAATACTGAACTAGTGATGACCAACCAAAATCTCATCAGAAATAATCTAACATTTACAGAGACAGTCCAATATCAATTAATAATGGGTAAATGGGGTATAATAAAGCAAAACCATAGACATTTCAAAGCATATATAATTTAGCCTACAAAAATAGCAATGAATGGTACAATGGGGAGGAAAACCACGAGTCGACAACAAGGAACTTCAGCTGCAGACCTGGGCCTGCCCTATCACAGTTTAGTTAAGAACAGCTAGTCAAAATCTGAACTCGGTACTATTTGTCATCTTCAGTATCTTTCACAATATGATTGATGTCCAGCCCAAGTGATGCTGAGCTAGCAGTACCTTAAAACAGTTGCCTCTGTATCACTGACCAGGATGCTGCACTACCTGATTGAGATCTCATTCTTTAAGGATGTAAAATAACACCAGACAATACTCATTAACATTTCAGATGCAACCATTTCTATTGCCACATGACTCTTTCTGAACAAGCACTACAATTTCAACAAGATTACTACAGGAGATCGTACTAAACTTTGTTCTGCTGAGGTTTATTGTTGCAAAATTCTAGAAGAAAAAAGGGATAAGTAGTTTTTTGGATCATAAACAAAGTGCTACCACAAGCAAAGAATTTCTCATTGACCTGTGCAGCAGCATCTCTTGCATATGTGGATGCAGAAAAGGACACTCTGGAGTTAGAAATTCCTCCAGGCTAAACCAAATCAAAACTTGTACAGCACTGACTTTATACTGTACAATTGTTCCAATGAGGATGTCAGTCAGACTTTTCCCACTCCATCCATACTCCAAAGTCTTTTGAAAAGTTTGCCAAAGTTTTAAGTAAAGAGGTTATTAGATCAAGCATCAGCTTAAAGACCAGTCTGCTTTTTGTTAATCTGTTATCTAAGATATGTAGTAAAAGAACAAGGCAGCAGCAATTTAGACATTGACCACAAGTTCGTTTGCTTGAACTTAGGCAAAAATCCAAATGTTTTTCTCATCTGTAATTTGGACAAGCCCTAACAATAATTTCTTTTAAGAACCCGTTTGCAAAGATAAGACTGCCTATTGCTTAACTATATGCTTCTTCAGCAAAAAACCCAGATCAAAACAAAACACATAGCTAGGCAGACTGAACACATGCTTATGCATTCCGAAGGAATAACGAAACATTTCTTCAATGAAGCACACTGAAGGTATCTCAAGCTAGAAAATTAATCCAAAATTTCAAGTCTACAGTTTCAAGCTTGCATGTAAGAACATGTGCCTGAAGGCAGAATAGTTGGCCTGGCATGAACAAACAGCTTCTTGGTGCATGCAAGGGAATTTTTTATTGTTTTTAGAGAGAAGTCAACTGTATTTTAGGTGTTGGCATTTCCCACCTCCTTTAGCCTTAAGTCTAACTGGCACAGGTACGTATCTCACCATAGGTTGTTACAAGGGAAAAGCATCCATGTCAGTGAGAGTGCACAAAAGCAGGACTCTTGGCTTTGGAATCATTGCATATACTGAACACGTTCTGATGTCCTTTCACATAGCAAATAAGTAAAACTTACTAAATCACTACAAGAGCTAAGTAATCAGAAATACTTTCACATCCCTTAAGTGAAAGAGAGGCAAAATCAACAGTAATTAATTTAAGAAGCTAAACATTTCAACAATTGTATGCAAGAAAAAAGAGTAATATTAACTTTATTTGAGGTGGGAAATGACCTTTGATGGTCTCTGCTGATTACTTTGTTCTCACTACTTCAGACTGTTATTCGTTACACAAAAATAGAATGGTTTCCATGTCACCTTGTTTTCTAAAACATGAATGATTACTTGCAGACCAGTTTATTTACATATATTTGGTAATATAAGATAAAACCCATCTCAAACAACCAACTTTCTAAATGACTCCCCAAAATAGTTAACTGAATTAGTTCAAAATCCATTTTTTTGTGTATTTCAGTGCTAATAGAGCAGGAGATTTCAAAGACATATGAGTTTTGTGAGACTTAATTCACCTTCAGGATGCAGGGTTTTCAACACTGAGTTGCTAGAATTCATTCTTTTAGAATGAATTGTAATGATACTATTTTATGTAAACAAGAACCTTTAAGTACTATGTTTTTCAGTAATTCCACTTGTTACAAGAGACAGTGTAACAAGACAATTTTAGAAGACAGGGGGCTCGAATGGATCTGTGGATTAAATAAAGTGAAATACAGACTCACAGGGTAAATCCTCTGGAAATTACTTCAGTCTCTTGAATGAGTCGGAGAGCTTTCCTCACGAGATTAGTAAAAGCTCGGCTATTTGCCACTGTTTCTTCCAGCTGGATACAGTGTTTTCGCAGGGACATTTGCAGCTTGGCTGTCCTCCATGTGCCCCATACTCTAAAGACTGCATAGACAAGCAGAACTAATCCCCACAGCAGCCACGATGATTCCTTCCACCACGAAGGAAGCATAAGCAGTGCACTTACAAAGGCAAGAAACAGCGAGACATCCCTGCAGACAGAGAAAGTATCATCAACCACAGATTCCTGAGGTCAAACAAGAGGTAAAAAAATCCCCAAATTTTCAGTTACATTTGAGATTACAACATCTTATTATGGGGGCTTTTATGTAGGTCCTGAAGGAAGCTGTGAACACCAAAAACTACCCTAGTGGCAGACTTAGATGAATATGTACACGATATTATATGCTCGGTATACTCTAAGGAAACATTTCTCTGGCTTTTTATAGCATGAGTAGAAGAATAATATACCACTTTGAAAGGTCAGTTTCTCTTATATGTGACTTTAAAAAAAAAAAAGGAGAAAAGAAAACAGAAAAAGAAAAAACCTGACTACTCAGCATTATAAACCAGGGTGTGTAGGAACTGTAATATCTGCACTTCCAGGTTCAAGAGTACAGTAGGGAAGGGCATGTTTCTTTTGGTAGCAAATCCCTCAAGTAATGCCAGCTGTATTTTTTCTAGAGTCTGACTCATTTAACTTGGACACCAACGCACCACTAGTCTTTAACACATTTTTATAAATATGGCTTAAATAATCACTTTAAATAATTTGGCAGCTTTTGAAAATCCTTGAAGAACAGAGTTCCTAGTATCTCAGTTATTTCTAAAGGACATTCCAAAAACTTCACAGTAATTTTTTTTCTAGAAAAATTCAACATAAATAAGTAACTGCTAGAAAATACACTATGTTTCAGACTATTATTATAGTTAGAGTTTTGTAAAATAATTACAATGTTCACAGAGATGGATGGGATATTGGCTTCAAGGTGCATTTCAACTATAGTTTTCCAGAATTTTTTCGATGAAAAATATTCACTTAAAGCTGTGTATCATAAAGCTGTGTATCCTGCATTTAGCTTTGGAAGTATTCACAAGGAATATTTTTCCATTTCTAAAATAAGACATGGTCTGCGGGTTTCTATTTTCTGGATGGTTTTGTGGGCAAATTTCAACAAGCTTAACAAGTATTAAATCTTCAGGGCTACTGGCTCCTGATAGGTTCCAGTAAAGGTCCAGGGTTAAAATAGTCCAAATATGTAATTACCTTTAAAAGGGACAGACAGACACACAGTCTATAACTTCCTTGGTAAATTAAAAAAATAAAGTCACTCACAAAAAAAATAAATCACAACAATGAAAGACTAAAAGAGATATAAGAGCTCACTTTGTCCATTTTCAGGTCCTGGTTAACCCAGATCATCATGGACAGACCAAAGATGAGACTTCACAACCCATGCAGAGAGCCACTCCAACTCATGAGTATCCATAGAGTTCAAAAGATTTCCCCCAAGGCCAGTCTGAATCACTGGCAGATTAACTGCATTATTTTTCCTCATATCCTTCCCTTTTATGAACAGAACAAATGACAACTGATCCCCACATTCCTAACCACCTTCTACACATCCTAACACTATTCAATCTCAGTTTCTTTTATGGAATAGTACTGCATAACCAATTACTCATCACTTTGTGTTATTAATTTAACTTTTCCTTCCCAAGTGCAGCCTTAGACCTTTCTCTTTATTGACTTTTCTATTGATTTCAAGGTATTTCTCCAATCTAATTCTGACCCTCTATTCTATGAAAACACAAACTTAGTGTCATCTGTAAGTTGAGCAATATTCACTTATTTTGTAAGTAAGTGTACTTTATCATCTGAACAGTTAAAGAAACCGAATAATGCTAGGAACAGAAAAATCTGGTTCAAAAGTTCTCTTGTTTGACAGAGAGCATCAGTAACTTAAACAGTTGGGGTGTGACTATAATAATTTTATCTGTTTTTCTAACGTATGTATGAGAAAATAGCACTGGGCTGTGTCATAAGATTTTTGTGTTATAAGATTTTTATCTACTGGTTCCTGTCCGTTTCTGAGCAAGACACTCTGTCAGAACAACCACTGGCCTTGTTATTTTTCAAATACAGGTGCTAGTTGTTCAGATAATGCTGCAGTCAGCCCCCTCAGCATTCTTGAGTGAATTCCACAAGACTTTATTGACTTCAATGCATCGTATTTAAATAGTTTTTAGTTATTCTTCTGGTATTCTGCATCTGAAAATTAATTACACATCCCACCTCATCTCCCCCCCATGCAACATATTTTATGAATACCACAGCAAAAAAACCTCTTTTCAATTCAGTCCTCACAATCACGTCTCATTTCTCAAAATCACCTTTGTATAGCTTTAGAAACTAATGAAGTAATCAATCATGTTAGTTCTTCCTAACAGAATATATTAGTTTGGAAGTATCCATTCATGTTCAAGTAGCTATCTCAGATTAAAATTCACTCTTTCAACAAAATGCCTGAAGAAAAAAAAAACACTCTTATAAAAAACCTGGGGACTAGTGGACCAAAGACGCAAGGACCTGAGAAAAAAATAGTTACTTTAATGCTGCATTTTATTTCAAGAACACACAATATATTTTTTGCTTGTTTCTCAGTGAATATAGTGGTAGACATTCTCTATACAATACCAAATATTAGGAGTTGCTAGGGAGCGCAGTGTTGGAAGCTGTCTGTTTTCCTGTTGCTTACACTGCCCCGCAGACAGGATACTGGGGTCAAGGAACTCAATCAGTTCCACATCCTCCTGCAGCAGAACTTCCTGTTGCAGGATGGTACGGAGCGTGTCAACTCGAAATCCAACATCCTTACCACAAACGGGCAGGAGAAAAAACAGGCATTAGTAAAGAATATGCAAATTCTTAAAATTAAGTTAGCAGAACAAGGAAAACACCCCCACACTCTACATTTTACTGACAACAGTCTGTTCTCAAAGAGTACAGGAATGTTTTAGATATATCACAAGTAGCTACTTCATATTTATTAAACTTGTTTGACTTTAAAAACTCACATACTACCTAACATTTCAGACTTGCAGGATGCATGGCACTGACTTTGTGATCTGACCTAGACAATAATAATAACTGGAAACAGGCCACAGAGTATGCCAATATATTTGCATAAGAATCAGAGAGGTCCTGGATCTATTAGAAGATCATTACTGAAACAGTAAACACTTTTTTTTTTTTTAAATGTCACGACATCATTTATATCATTAACAAACAAAAATTAGAAAGAGAGATACTGCAAATTAGTCAACAAAAAGTCACTTGTGGACACTTAGTAACAGTAGGTTAAAGCACTGGACTCAAGCCCCAGGCCAAGGCAGTGAAGTCCTCTCCTGCAAGATTCTGTACCTTTCTCAAGGAAACTCAATCCAAACATGAAACAGCATGTGGCTCTGAAGATCTCCCACTTGATAACCTCCAGGCAAACTTTAGGGAGCTACTTACTTATTAATTTGATGCCATGATAAGCATTTGTTACTTTTTTCCCTACTACAGCTCTTCAAATATGCAGTTCTTGAAGACAAATATGTCCTTCAGAGAAGCCCATGGAAATTTTAATTTGCATAGTGCAGCAAACCATAATACAAAACATTTTAATTTAAGAACGTCATAACAAAACCCAACAAACACTGGACATGTGTATCTTTGCATTTAGTTTATTACAGGAGAGAAAGGAGAATATTTCTGAAAACCCTTTAACAGAAGCCTTTAACACAAGTGTCACATTTCACAGTACAAAATCTGTTTAGTTCTGTCATTGACAGAATGAGATTCTTTATGAAACCATAGGATAGCTGGTTTAAAAGTTTAATTCCACACACTGATGTCACCTCAGATAATCTGCATTCTACTTTTAATGGAAAATGTTTTTTTTCAGGACTGTGTGCAAGAGGAAACTCTGCCCTCCTCCAACGCATCCGGTGTCATTTCAGTACCCTACTTGTAACATGCAGCAGGGACAAACAGGTTCTCCATGTTTTTGGTTATACCTTCATCTCAAGAAAGTATGGCTAAAAACTGCTGTTAAGATAATACCTTTTGATTCATAGGGGAAGAGGGAGGGCAAAAAAGTCAATCAAAGATCAGTAATGAGAGATTTTAGAGGAAATTTTGTTCTCATGAGATAAAGAAGAGATAGCAATTGGGTTTGGCAGAACTCTCTAAGAAATGGAAAACCTTAACTTCTCATGTTGCTCAAAATTTTCTTTTGAAACTACATTTTAAGATGTCAACCCTACATCATAGCAGAAAAAAAAAATCAAAATTCTAGATTCTGAAACAGTCTGACTAAAGTGACATTTGCAAGCCTGAAGCAGCTGGGTATAAGTTAAAGCAGATCAGAGACAAGCCCAGACTGGAGACTGAACTGGCTAGAAAGTGGTGCTGCAGAGAACAGGTATAAAGGCAGCATAAAATTACTTTTAACTAACTAGGGTAGAACTATCCCCCTTCAGGTCTAACCCACACAGGCTGACGTGGGCCCTAAATGATCCTGCAGGCTCCAGGAAGAGGAGAACACAAGCTCTGTTGGGACACACGACCTGCTTCTGAACTGCTGAAATGAGAGCACTTGGGTAGCACAGAGAACCCATCTGGGCTCTCCCTACAGCCAGAGCGCTGTCTGTGCTCAGTGGCAGCACTGTTCTGAAGCATCAGAATGGAGCTGCCTTAGTCTGCTTTGCTTCCCCCAAATGCAGAAGCCCTGAGGACAGCAGTGCAGAAACAGAGGCCAGGATGGGTGCAAGGCTAGTACAGCTGCACTGCAGAGGTGCTGTGCCTGAGCCAACAAGCTGAAACAAAGGGTGAAGCAATACTCAGGTGAAGCCCTAGAGCCTTTGTCTCAGGCAGTCTCTGCAGGGTACTAGGCTGCAACACAGGGACTTTCTCAGTCAGCATCTCCCCACTGCCTTTCACCAACGGGGATACGTACACTGCAGGTTAACTCCTTTCAGCTTTCAAGAATTGCTTTAATTTCTCACGTTTTATTTTATTTTCCCTTCCACATATTTTATTTTCTCTTCCACATTTTGAACATCTTCAGCCTGGCTACTGATACTGTTCCTGTCCTTTTGTGCCCAATTTGGCACAGAAACTCAGAAAACCAGAATCAGTACTATCTGAAGAATAAGTAAAACACTTAAGAGCCAAAACCAACAATACAGACCAAAGATGTTGCGCAGAGGAGCAGGAAGACCTGTGGATTAGGAAAGGAAATGGAAAAATAAAAAAAGTGATCACTTACCAGTCGGTGAAGTATGTCATCGTTTTTCTTATACTGTGGAAAAGGAAACCAGCTTCCAAAGAACTCAACTAGTTTTGACAGGATGCCTTGCTGAAGGGAACAGAAATTATTCCAATTAAAAAACAAAACAAAACAAAACAAAAAACCCCCCAAAGCCAAAAATAAATAAATAACAACATACAATGCCTTCACTTCTGCATTTGATTTTCTTGTTAGCTCAGACCCAAGTACCTGTAAGGAAGTTTCACTTACTGTGTCTGGCCTAACTTCAGAGTACACTAAGAGAACATCTGCTTCCTGTCAGTTTGCTTGTACACAAGAGAATAAAATAAAGCTTTCAGTAACCCCACCTATTTGGAGCATAATAGATTGTTATGTTGTTCTGTTAAAAATAACTACAGCTAGAATTAGTTTGATCTCGAGTTGGCAGCTACTGCACTGATATGAAAGACTTTCTCTCTCCTGGAAGATAAAAACCCAACACGTTAAATGGCTGACAGGGGCTGAAAAAAGGTAAAAGACTGGAAGAGGGCAGCCCACTGCAGCTTGACAACAAGGCTCCAGAGGAGTTGTGAACTGAGACAGGGAATAGTGAGGGTAAGAAGAGGAACTGTCCAAACCAGTGTGTGCTATTGGGTTCTTTGTCTCCATACTGCTTCCCATGCAACCTAAATCCACACTTCTGTCTGAGCTGTAAACATAACTTCAGACGCCTTTAATTAGAGGGACTCCCTCTCAGTCATCACACATTTTACTCATGTATCTTCCTAAAACATGATGCATGACAGATTATAATTGAAGAGATGCACAATTTTGCTTCACTCTGCAGCCATCCAATGAAAAAAAAAGCAGCTTTTGACACACACTGTGTATCTACTTTCCTCAGAGTGAACTGACAGGAAGTATGCTTCAAAATATATTGACTTACATATATTTCATGAATTCTTAGGCCCTACCTCTTAATCTTCAGACTGCTGACATGTAATACAAACAAAATGCATGCCAAAAGAAATTGATTGTGAAGTGCTTACATTTGGTGGCATACTGCTTCAAAATAAAAAAACACAACCCCATACAGATTCTAATAGCTCAATGTATAAAAGATGACAGCTTCTGTTTCTCCCTCTTGGGTTTTTTTGGGTTTCATTTTTTTTCTTTTTTTATTCACCTCTTTGTTTTTTTTTCTTGGTTTCCCCCCAACTACAAGGTGGGAAACCCAAGCAACAGGAGCTTGGAGCTTTGCAGTTAGCTCTGTGACCAGCCTGACAGCGCTCTGAAAGGCAGTGTGACAAGTCTGGTGCAGCAAGCCAGAGCAGCTTTAACAGCAGAAATTGTCACCTTAAAGCCCTTATGTTCAACAGTTTTTGAAATAACTTAATTTGGTGCTCATCTAGGTAATCTAACTCAAGTTTTTCTTTACATATGTCTCATCCTTCTGTGTATAGTTAGAATTGCAGACCTATGCCAAAAGGAAGTGTTTTTAGGTCAGTGGAGAGGTAAAACAATAACATGAATTTCATAATGATAGCTCTTCCCGATACACTGACATCACTGTGGCTTATTAGGAGGAGCTATCCTAGCAATTCCCACTTAAAGACTATGAAATAAATCCAAGTGATTCTATTTTGATGTTGCTCAAGGGCAATGACACACTAGATTATCCTCCAAGGATCTTGCCGAGTATTGCAAAAGAAAACAAAATTTTCTGATTAGAATTTTAGAAAATTGAAATTAAATAGACAAAGGTCTTCCTCTACATTTGAATTTCAAAGAGATACTCCATTCAGAATTCCTTTTCCTAGTACACTGAAAGCAGGGTACAGAATGAACTGTCCAGTTAATTTAAGATTATGCCTCTTGCAGCCTACCATTTTCAACTGCTTAGCTTTTCTTAAGTTTTCTGATTTTTATCATGAACATTTAAAGCTACACCAAGAATAGTTTTAAACTGCTACCAGCTTACTAAACTAAACTGTGAAGTTACTGAAAAAACCCTAGTGTGCTACTTAAGTAATCTTTTAATTTATTCTCCACGTTTTAGTTTAAAAATAAAAATCCCAGCTTGCCTCAACAGGCATGTCAGTGCTTGAAAACACAAACCAAGACAACCCACTGTCTTGGGCTGTGACCCAGTACAGTACAGCAACACACTAAATTATTCAGATCCTTGGAATAGTGTCTCACAGTTTGCATTCCCGCTGGGAGTGTTACTGACAAGTAAAACAACTTTCTCCAACACACAAGTCAGGTCATGTAGCCAACGCTTCTGGAATATTCTTCTTACAACTTTAGAACACCACTCAGTCAAACTCTCTGTAAGCTAAATAACAAAGAAGTATAACTCCTAACATTTTTAAAATATAATAGCATAGGACATGCACATTTTACGTACAATCATTTGAATCTAACAAAAATTCTAAGGACTACTTCTCTTGTGTAGAGCAATTCTGTGCACTACAGAAGATAATGCTGTGTATTAAATAACTTGCAGCTACCCAGAACTAGCATTAAGGGGGTGGGAGGCCTACACTAAAGCAAAGGATGGGTCCCTCTGCCATCCCACATCAGGTCACCTGCACAGCCACTAAGGGCTGTGCACTGAGCCCCAACGTAATCCTCTGCCTCCAGCACCAGCTCTATCCTAGGGATGAAATATTACCATATCTAAGATGGGATAAGGTGTAACAATACAATCAATTTAAACAATCAGATGTGCACAGCACTCTAGGAAAATGACTGAGAAAGGAAAGGTGCAAACAGGAAGAGATACATTCCTTAAAGATCAAGCAGAATTACCCAAATAGAATTTCATTCCAGAAAACAGGTCTAGAGACCAGAACTTCAGCTGTAACTTTCTCTAGAGATTAGTACAGCCAGGAACACTGCACCTATAATTACTATGCTTAATCACATCTCTATACTCCCTCAGATGGGAGCCTGGCATTTCACCAGTCTCCAGAACACAGCCTTGAAACACCTTTACAGTTTTTCAGCTCAGTGTTCATTAAGACCATATTCTGATTGTAAAACCCCAAAACACTACCAAAACCACACCTTGAGAAGTATTTAAGATGTGCTTCAAATTCGACCGATGCTTGTCTTCCCTTAAGCCTGAACCACATGCCCTGTTTGGCAGGACAGCAAGACACAACAGAAACATTTGTATCAATCAATAGGAACCTCCTTTTTTTCCCAGATTTGTTTCTTTCACTCCCTGAAGATCCCGAACAAGATCTTTGTCATGCCAAATTCTTGCTACATGTCACCAGATTGCAGCGGCACAGGGTTCCTACTTGACTGAATACAAGAGGAGGAAACAATATCTCAACTCAAAGACAAAGCAATACTGTGGCTTTTACATTTTTATTTTAATAGTGTTTAAGGCATTTGGAAACTTGCTTTTCAGAACAGGAGGAAAATGATACCCATATACTAGGAATCACTCAGCATGGAACACCATCTACCCCCTGTGATCGAAGTTACATTAGGCCTCAAGGAATACAATTTTATATTAGGACTGTGGGCAAGTACATATTCAGATGTCAGAAATCATTTATTTTCCAGTCATTTTACAATTTCAGTAGACTAGGCCAGCAAAGGCCGAGAGAAGGGAAATGATAACAGTCTTGTGTAAAACTGAGGAAATGACTGGACAGGCAAATTATTTGCCTGTATGTCATACAAAAGTTGCAACAAAGCCTCAGATCCTCCTAAATCCAGTCTACTTTTTTAAATGCATAGCCAGCTGCCTCTCCCTCATTCTCTTGCCTTTTGAGATACTCCACCAAAATGGGGCACAGGAATCAAATGACAAAAGCACACTTTCTGACATCAGATTACAAAAGAAAAGTGTTACCGCTCCCAAACTGGTACTGGAACAGCAGCAGGAAGAATCTCTGGCACTTTATCACTAGAAATTACACACAGGTTTCTTCCTTATTTCCACTATGTATCCTTGTCTAGACAGTGATGAGACAATGTGAACGTCATGCTAGCATTTGTAAGAAATGGACGGCCCATTTCACATACTCACTTCCTTCAAGCTGCAAGGCAAACCATGATGAATTACTTCTACATCTGACACAATACTGAAGGACTTGATCCCAACACAATATAATTAAGTGTAAAATGCTTGAGGGGTAGGGAGGGGAAAAAATAGAATACTTGAGGTTTTTAAAAGTCGTATATCTTAATACTTTTGAGGTTCTTAAACCCACAACACTTTTGTATTAAACTTGGTGACAACTATATATATGAAGGTAGTATTATACTGCTTTTCTGACTTAAGTCATAAGTAACTATGCAAAACAAAGTAATGCTGCTGACAGTCCATGCATTACTTCATAGTAATGAATGGAATATGAACCAATGAAATATTTCATCCTAACTTTCAATTAACAGTGAACTAATTTTAATGTTTGATAAATAAATAAACAAACATTTAATTAAAGTCTTCCTGCACTAAGTCACACTAGCTATCTTCAACATAAATACACCACAGAACTGCCAATAGCTATAAAGAGAAAATATATTTTCAGGTGGTTTCTTGAAGGTTATGGTGAGTGCCAGCTGACAATTCTGAAAAGTAAGGGCAGTAGGCCTAATACTTCCATGAATACTTTTAAAGGTAGTTCAAAATAAAGAAAATTGTGAGCTAAATCTTGATTTAAATTCAGCCTTGCCCTGAGACCACTGATAGAAGCAATTATTATTACAAATGCAATACTTGTCCACATCAACAGTTACTAGAAATCAATTTATTCATTAAATTTAAAATAATCTTACATTAGAAAAACCAGCCAAGGAAACATGGAGATGCAGCAAGAATCACTTTTCCTCCTCCTCTCAGTTAATCTCACAAATCCTCAGCATATGAAACTGGAGTTCTGAATGAAGCTCCTTCATAATTTTCTTCTCCATGATTGCTGAACACTTTGCAAAGCTGTAAACTCTAGAAGAACACTGCTGAACAGTACTAAACTTAGTGATTCTTACTGCAGTGTGTTATTTTTTACAGGCTGCCTAATCCGTGTGCTAGGCATGCAGTGGTACTTACTGCTCTGCTCAATGGATATGCACCCTGCATCTAATGGTCATCTCTGATCAGAAAGTGGGGCACGAGAGAAGGGAGACATGGCACACTTCCATAGGAAGGACTACAATTCTCAGAAACTGGGGATCGAGGACATGTAACGAAGCGTGCAGTGCAGCTGCCCAACAGGTAGCACAAACTGTGACCAATCTATCTGTGAGAAGACTCCAACAGCACTGAGACCAAAGCAAAATGTTTCATGTGTAATTACCCTGTCTTTTCAAATGGACTAATGAGTGTGTAAGGAAGTTTATACAGTCTGTACAGAGAGTGGCTGAAATGAGTATCACTATATGAAAATATGACCCATGAACAATTCTCTGAATATGGCTATAGGAATAAGCTTCACACTGCAGCTTCCAAATTTCCACTTCAAAGACTGCACAAGTCAGTCATTTCAAATACACCATACTCTTGCAAACACTTCAAAAAACACACCTTCTTCCTCAGATCAGAAAAAAACTGACTTATGTTATCCATATAAATTCATACACTCCTGAATCTTATCCCACCTAGGATTCTACACAGAGCAAAACAAATTAAAAGTCCCATAAGAAGCTAATGCTTCTGACCTAAAACATATGAGGAACCAGAGTGGCACATACAAAACTGAAAAAGAATTGTTGAAATAAAGCCTAATTGTAACTTGGCCAATTCTTGGAAGCATCTGAGAATTGAGTAGAGGATATACGTTAAGACGGCATTATTTTTAGAAAAGACTCCAAGAAAAGCATCAGCTCTCCTAATTTGACATATGATTCCTCATCCACCAAAACCTGCAGGGAGGACTTCTGGACATCTCAGTGTCATCATATTGCCTGTGTTTGGGAAAAATAGTATGTTCACTGACAGCTAATTGGAAGGGTGGAACATTCTGCAGCAGGAAAGCAGCAGAGGTTACAAACAAGAGGAAAGGGGCTGTGGACCTCTGATTTGAAGACGGCAGAAGAGACATAAAAGCCACAGCAGGCGAGATGGAAGCTACCATAGATAGTGGTGAGAGAGGAGAAAGAAATGACAACTCTTCAGAAGCAACACACCAAGCCATGGATGCTTGGTTTGGGTTCCTACCTGAGGCACTGCCCAACTCAGCCTGCAGCAACCAGGACAGAGAAGTCCGCATGGCACCTTTTTCCTCCTGGCTTAGCACATAGTTGGAGCACATCCACTGAAATTTGAACTCTCCACTGTGAATGTGAAAGAGGTAGGCAGAAAATGACTGCTCTTCACAGGCTCCATCTAAGTGCTAAAGGAGAAAACCAACTGATTAAGGATTTTTCAATAGATTTGCTGCAAAGAGTTTCCTACATCAGTTGTCTCAAAAGAGGAATTTTCTCACCCACTCCAGAGCTCCTCGTCTGAATCACATTGCCTGTAAACTACCAGTAACAGTAAAATACAATTTGTTTTTAATAAGGAAAACAAAAAATGTGTAGGCCATAGTAGGTGTTAAATGGTCAAATTCTCAATCACAGTTTTAATACAAAAATGTTTAAAAAAATCCACAAGCCTTTACTTAAAAGGATAGAGAATTAAGAAGTCTGAGCTAATTAGCTGATGATTATTGAAAGCTGTTAGCGTTAGAAAATTACCATAACCTAAGCACAATTCTAGTATCTCATTCAGATTGGTTATTGTATTTATGCTTCCCAGAAATCCTCCTTCTTAATATGCTTTGTCACAGACAAAGCTATACTTAGCAACTGAATGCCTGAGAAGGGCTGGGAACTATAAATACTCTGTTCCAGAAAATTACAGGTTCTATTCCCAGAATGTCATGCTAAACTAACATAACAATATCCACTAAATAAGATAATTTACAACACTCAAAAAATTATTTATCAAAGTCTCTTGCTTCCCTAGTTTACGTAAGTGCAAAGAAACACTCCAAACTATACTGATTAACCACAACTTTCCAAACACATTTGTAGACAACATATGACAACCTGGCTGTGGTTTATTGTTTGGGGGTTTCCCCTTTGTTTTTTTCTTAAATACAGTAAGAGATTTATCTTTATACTGATTTTGCCTATTTGTGAAGCAGCGCAGTTCTCTTTTGAGAAGATGAATACTCAGGAGCAGGAGAGCGCTCACTTTCTGGGCAGCACGCACAGTCCGCTCTTTTTCTTTCTCCGCTGCTGCACATTGCTCCGCCTTCTGCGACGCTGACGAGCATACTTCAAAATCCGTGTGTCCCAAATCCTGCAGATACTGGTAGAGTGGGGAATTCTGAAAACAGAGTTATAAAAAGAAAAATGAGAATAAAAACAATGTTAAAAATCATTCCCCGTTTCCCACAAAACACAACTGCGAATATAGCAACCACACAACCAGCGATGAATGGACTGAGAAATGGAAAAAAAAAAAAATTAGAAAAAGAGTTCTGCTCTCTCCAAGGACAGTACCAGCACTTCTGGCAGAGTACCACAGTTATTTAAAAAATCCCACGGCATACAAACAAACCATCCAACTTCTTTAAGCTGCTGGCAAAACTACTAATTTACAAACAGTCCTTAATAAAATAGAAGAAGTATGAAATTACGATCACCAGAGAGTGGGTTTCTACATGTTTAGATATTTATCTATACAAACCTCTGAAAGTTCTTATTGTCATCTGCACCAGATATCTAGATGTACTTAACTCCTATTTTGCTGTTTACAAACACATATATGGCAGTATCTAGGACAGATTTGATGGAAAGGATTTTTATAACTGCAGTTCCACTCAGGACATGCAGGGACTTCATTTTTAAGAGAAACTCTCAGCAATAAGTCTTATATAGCCTAGTTAGGGATTATTTTTGACCCCTGAAAAATTTTATC
Organism: Platyrinchus mystaceus; assembly: GCA_035041135.1. Taxonomy (NCBI): domain Eukaryota; kingdom Metazoa; phylum Chordata; class Aves; order Passeriformes; family Tyrannidae; genus Platyrinchus; species Platyrinchus mystaceus. Next base: position 45,207,323 of record JAWWLV010000045.1, on the reverse strand, counting down.
CACATCCCATGAGAGCATGTGAACACCAGTAAACTGCATAAGAACACCAACATTTTAAGAATTTAACACACTATCAACCAAAATACTGTGTATAAAAAGCTTTGCAGTAAAGAATGCAGTTATGGAGGTCTACAGAAATAACCAACAGAGCACCTACTACTAATTGTTACATCAACTATCATTAGCTTGCTGGTGCAAGTTGGAAAGGTGGCCCAGCTATGCTGATCATGTACCAACATGGCCAAATCTCAAATACTGCTTGTCATACAATAAAACTTGGAAGCAATCACTCATACCAGCTGAACAAATTAACTTGTTACCTCCATGGATTTTTTTAACCCCATCACCAAAGTGCTATTTTAATCACTCTTACCTATTTAAAGCATGCAAATTCATACTTTTGCTCTGTTTGAGTTACAACAGACTCAGTGTCCAGTCATTACCTGAAACTCAAATATTCGTACCAACTCACAGGTACAGACAATCCTGGCTCAACCACAATGACAACGATTGTGCAAAACACTAGGATAGGTTAATGACTCATTTCCTTGCGAGAATTTTTCCAGTGTGACGACACAATCCTATCTTTTTTCCAAGTACCCTCCCTCCACGGTTGAGTACTTTTTCTAAGTGCATCCAACACTAATTAAACAATGTGCTGTCCTGGACTGGCTGTTTCTTTCTAAGTAGAACGTGCCACTTTACCAGAATTACTTAATTAAAAGGGAAAGACTAAACAGTAATAGTATTAATAGACTAGAATAGTTCTCCTATTTCTGACACTCTTAAATTCACCAAATAACTTCAGGGCCAAACTCAGAATATAAATGGATATGCATAACCTTGTCTTCTTACAATGGTTTTCATACAGAGCAGGCTGTGCACTGCCGGCACAGCTCAGACAACCTGAACACCCCCACATGAGAACCATTAGGGAACCATGGAGGTTTCAGTCAGAACCAGCCAGAACACTCCCCATTTAGATGAAGACACAGACAAAAGAGTGGGAGAACTGAGAGTATTTTATTCAAAATCATAGTTTTAATGCTTGCTCCAGGCAGAACTTCAAGGAAATCACATCTAGGCTCTTGGCAAACCTGTCCATCATCTTGACCATACTTGCCATCAGCAAGGCCAGCCATCGTTTGACATACAACTATTCTTGTACTTTATTGGTACTTACCTACATACAGACAGCTTGCAAAATAACCCAGATATACCACAGGGCTTTTCCAGTAGTATCTCAGGGTGCCCCTTTCTTTGTGGCCCATAATGAGATAATTTTCTAAAAGTTAATCCAGAAAACTGGTCTGCTGCTGTTAATGTAGGTTCCATTTCCTCACAGCAACGGATGAAAAAAGGCAGAAAGAGACACAAAGGCAGACAGAGACTGTCCACTGAAGACAGCAAGAATTAGCTAAAATCCTGAAAGCTATGTTTAGTAAGTGAAATATGGCACAGATGTAAGAATGCCAAATTCTTCCCTTTTTACTGGGTTTCTAGCAATATCACAACCTTCCATCTGGCCGTAATTAATTGATTTTCTTCTCTACAGAAATAGTAAAAAATACACCATCTCTCAAAATGTTAATGAAATTTCATCCCCGATCTCGGAAGAATAATTTTATGTGTTCTCCTAATTAAGGTACATTACTAGTTTTACATAAATCCCTTCTGACTAACTTTTAGAAGGCTTTTACAGAGTCTCATAATGGGTAGATTTTCATTTTTTATCACTGCTTGGAATTCAAAATCACTTTTCTGACTATGGAGTTAGCAAATGAAAATTAATTAAAATTTAACTTGAATGTTCATCACATATTCCTGTAAGTAGATAAGGGTTCTCCTCTTTCAGTTTCTCAGAAAGTACTCAGGCTACAAAATCCTCCTCTGACAGATTTCTGTGGCTCCATATACTTTGTCTTTCCTTTCCTTTCTAAAAGATTAGCAGAACTTACTTGCATGTTGGAAAAATCTTGTATTCTTATAAACTTAAATGACTAAGAACTATGCTGTGACTCAAATCCCTTCTGCTGTAAGTAAAACCACCATTGTTCCCCTTTCTGAATCCATCAGAAGCAAGCAAGATGTGGGTAAAGAAAGCACTGAGTAAAAGTAGGTTGAGGCCCTTGTGAAATAAGGTTATTAAGAATCTCAACAAACTGATCATAAAATTCTTCCACTAAGAGTGAGGTCTCCTGTGTAGCACAGGCAGTTTTATATTTTGCTCAGAAAATTTGAAGATTACATTCCTCTTCTATTAGAAATATCACTGATGACAGACATACATTAGCCTATCCTAATATAAACCCGCAGTGTTTATTTATTTATTGTACTTAATTTTCTAGATACTGCCTAACAAGCTTGTCACCACACAAAGCTGTGTGGTCTGTGTATCTCATGGAGGATATCTCCACCAGTTTATAGATAATATCTCCCATGACATATGTAAGTAACGGCTAGAAAACCCAATAAAGGAATTATTAGAAGTTGAAGGACAGATTTTATGTATGTGAACACTCCCACAGAACTCCGAATATTATCAAGGAATGAGAAAATTATTAACTAAGCAACTACAAAACTGCAATATGATACCACTAAAATATTCTATTCTGTATACTACGTGTTTCAGTACAAGAGACAGAAGTATTATACTTAATGCTTACAAAGCATTTTTAATCCTCATAGAACTTTAAGAACAGTAATTAAATCTCACAATGTGTCTGACCCACAAATTATAGCTCTGAATTTCTAGCTTACATCCTTACCCAAATCTCTGACTCCTAAATGCCTTCTTTCTCATAGAAAAAGATCACAGATATGCACATATTCTTGCATATGCACTTCTAACTGTAAGAAAAGTTCCTTGGTTTCAACTCATGCTGCATTCATCAGCATTGTCAGGTTCAGCTGTTTTCACCTGCAAATGCCATGACAATATTTAAAAAATATACTTCCTGGTTGGAGAAAATAGGAGGGCTCCGCCTTTCTTTCTCCTGATTTTCTTTGCCCAAAATTCATGCATTCCATTTTACAACAGTCCAATATTAAAAAGAAATAAAAGAGCACAACTGCTTTTACATTTCTGCATATACTATAGATGCTAGACTTTTAGTTTAAGAAACTCAGGACACACCAGAAAGTTTATCCTTGCAAGCAGTTAACAGGTTGTAATCTTAAAAAAAAAATTACACTTGAGAAAAAGCTTTTATATTAGAATGTAAGGTAAAGTGAGAGCAAGGTCGTTTCAGTGGATGGCATGAAAAGAGAATTTAAAATATAAAATCTCATATTCCTATTAATACAGCATCATATTATTCTAGAGGAATCTATTTTGATGTACTTTTGAATTTTTACTTTCAACCACTCTCAACTTAGATAATAACCAGACTAATCAGTATTACTCCTGTTTGACAGTCAGGTTTGTTTGTTTATTTCCAGTTGTCTCTGGCAGAACAACATGGTAATGAATAATGTACAGAGTACGTAGGGAAATTTTTTTTTAATATTTCAGCTTATATTACCATCCTACTACCAGTTAGTGATAGGAAATATTATCTAAAGTAAGTGATGATACCAAGACAAGGTTTTCCAGCAATACGCTGTATTATTGCTGAAGTTTCTTCTAAGTTTCTTCTTCTAAGTCACTTTCTGAGACCACCTACATACAATAGACAGACATTATATTTATGGCCAAGGCATTTTTTTATTATGTTAATTGTCCAAAATGAATGCTGGAAGTGAAGGAGTTCCAGGACAGACAGAAGACAAACTGACATTATACTTTGGTGTAGTTCATACAGATTATATACAGAAAATCTTGCCAGTAAGTGAAGCAAGATAGTCAGTACAGTTGATATATTGAGTAGGAATAGTTTTTGAAAGTTTTAAGAATTAGAGTCTTCTATGGACTCAGAGATCAACAACAAAAAATCCACTTATCTTTTTATGACCTTTCTAGTTCACTATAGTCAGTCATACTGCAAGTCACTCAATTGGAACCAGTTACAGTACAGTATAGGTTTATATAACCTCCCATTACCAGAATCAAGAAAAAAAATCCTCTCCTCATTCACAACTCCTTGGGCATGTTCGTTTTAGATCCACACACTACTAAAAATTATTTCACTCACATACATACGTTTAATTACAACTCTCCTTTTTTCACTGTTGAAAGTGGTTGAGTGTCATTCTAAACCCAGGATATTTTATCCAGGATTAAAGAATAGTCCACTAAATTAATTTTCTTCTGTAACACTTTCCCAATGCTTATTTTAATGCCACTTGCCATACAGCACTGACTTGCATTAGGAAAAACACCACCTAAACTGAAGGCTAAACAATGCATTTGCAACTCTAAGACTACAGTAAAAATAAAAAAATAAATCAAACCTGAGGCAAATATTAATCAAACGTAAATTATGTTGCCTACTACTATGTGATGGAAAGGCTGTTACAATAGAGAGTTACCTAGCTTCAAAAAAGAGTTCACTTTTGATAGATAAAATACTCAAATACTTACATCTATTACAGCCTTGCAAGCACAGATATCGCACTTCAATATGTGAGGCATTTTGTGCGTATTCTGAGAAAAACCTTTGCAATCACAAATCAGATTAAGACACTACTAGCTTTCATATTCTTCTGACAATAGCAGCTGAAAATCAAAGCCACACCCATATTATTTTTGCTGATGCATCATGAAGTAAATGACTCAGGATTTCTCCAACAGAGACAGAGGCTTCCTACACCCATGTTCTTTATTATGATAAAATTTACCACTTAGTAAAGCCCTAGGTAATGGAGCAGATTACCCTTAACAGTAACATTTAATACTATCACACAAAAAAAGGAGGTTTAAAGATATCCTCTTAAAATATGGATATGTTTTTCAAAGCTGAGGTTTCCAATATGTCAAAACCACAGTGGGAGCCTAAACTACCTCCAAAATAACTGCACATTATGAATTATCAATTTAAAACCACCCAAAATTAAACATTTCTACCAGAGTGACAGCAAAGGCTAAGATACGCTGAACAGGTGGCTAAACTCAGACCAAAATAAACCATATTGAAGTTTCCCCCTCAAAAAGGATTTGAAAAAGTTGAGCTACCACTCACAGACAGGGCAAGCTTTGTCTCCTGGAAGAGCGTATTCCATTTTTCTCTTCGGTACTGCTCCCATGCACCTGACAGAATCTCGCCCACCTCCCCGTTTCTTTCTGCTTGTCCCTCCAGGATGATCCGAGACGAGGATGAGAAGCAGCCGTCAGTGTAACTGCACCTGTGCCCCTGCACAGGGGCATTTTCCTCACGGCATCAGCAGATGCAGCTTGAAACTTCCCAGGATCATGCGATTTCTCCTGACTAATGTGGCTTTCTAACTGGGGGGAGGGAGATGAGGATGACAGATTGCTAAAGGCTTTTAAAAAGATGCCGCCTGAAAGAATTATTGCACATTGATCTTATATGCAGCCACTAATAAGACTTGGTCATATTCTCCTCGCTGGTAACCACCTCCTCCTGAGCAGGGACTGACAAAGAGCCAGGAGCTGACAGGGCTAATATTAGACAATGACTTCAAGGCAGCAAAGGAGTCATTTAGATTTCCTGTTCTGCTTTCACTGCCACAGGAGTGCAGACCTTGGTTTCTCCAGCACTACTGTATCAGCTGATTTAGAAGTAGGCTCTGAGAACTACTTTAAAGCCATTAATCTATTACTGTTCCCGGATATTTTCTGATGCACAATTTTTATCTAGTTTTGTGTGCATCCATGAGTCCTCAAGAGTTTGGGAAGTTTTATAGTCTGTGTATATCTCTGTAGCACTATATTTGTGACACGGGAACGCTCTTTCCTTTGCATTTTCAGCAGGTGGCTGCACATTACTGCCATTGTGGAAAAGCATTAGAAAGAAATATTAGGTACTGGACAAAGCACTGAAACTCACCAAGAGTTCAGGACTATTTACTCATTCAAAAGTGGACCTGCCAATACAGGTGAAAAGCTGAGCAGGTCTTTCCTGACAGAGACAAAACATATCTGAAAAACTGAAAGTAAAAGTGGTAAACATTGCCTCCCTGAAGGACAAGGTAACAAGCCACCTGACTCTGTACCTGGAGCTCTGGGTGGGAAGTTACTGATCATGCAGGTCATCAGACTAGGCTGATGATACAGGGAGGCTGGTTTGTTTTATATGAGTTATTAACAACTCACAGATTTTACCCTTTGCTTACATTCAAAACTAAATTAATGAAATTAATGCATTTGACTGGCAAAACTAGTAGAGTATTTCTGATACATTTTGAAAACCTCTTTAAAACACGAGTTCCAAAGAATTAACTGGTTTATCTATTATAAATCGTGTTCTTACTCCTAATGACAACGCACTGTGCAAACATCTTTACTGAATTGAAAACCATCCAAGAAACAAAAGAAGCAGTCACATCATAAAGATTAAAAGAAAAGTATCCTAAGCAATTTTTTTTATTTAAGTGTTTCAAGAAGTTGATTGAACAACTTGAAGTTGTGAGAGCAGTCCGGCAGTATTAACCCTCTTGTAAATGACTCCAGAGTAATTGATACAGTGGAGGATAAAAAAAACAGATCTCAAAATTTGCTCTGGATCATCACATACTTTTGTCTTAAAATTTTCTATTAGAAACAGTCAAGGCAACATGGGTTTACACACCATACGGCCCATATAATACTTTTATCTATCCCTTCAGATATCCAAAAATGCCTGATGAGTTGACTTGGCCTCTGCAACAATCACACTGTTTTTCACAGTTTTAAGCTTGCAGTTTCTTTTATTTTCTCTCTGGTATCACCTGGTTCCCAGTCATGTGGTAAAAAGGAGCAAAGCCTGTTCTCCCCCTTCCTCTTAGAAAACTGCTGAGAAGCAAAATATCTAAAATAGTCCACCCTTCAGTAGCTCAAATGCTTCTACAGCACACTGCAATTTTCAGCTAAGATATCTCCCCAGGCTGAATTTGCATGGTCAGTTTAATCTGTCATTACCAGTGTGGGTGTAGCTGAAAGCTGCAGTACCATTTTAGAACACTGATGGTAATATTTATGTAGCCAAATGGTGAGATGGAACAAAGAACTGATCTGATTGTGAAAAAAAAAAAAAAAATCTTTTTTTTATTTCTTAGCCAGGTTAGTCTATAGTCTAATCAGTCTTCTGAGACATCTTACGGCATCACCCACAAATCCAGGTGCCAGAATAAGGAAGAGGATGATAATAAACCAGAAAAGAGGAGTGAAGCCTGAACCCCCTTTCTGGCAACAGCCCACACTTCAGGCAGCCAAGGCACAGTCCCAGAACCAGCTCACCAGAACAACAAGTTAACTGTGGTTTTGACAGAACTGTGTATTTAAAACTGGCTTTATTTCATGCATACATATAAAATGAGGGTCCTACATCTTCAGCCCACCCAATATTCGGTGAGAAAAATTCTGCTGAGGGTGCAGTACTGACAATAGCATTGAAGGTGTGTATTACTTTCTCAACTTCTTTTTTCTAATTTATGTTTGAGACATTATTTTTGACAATACAACATTACAAGCCTGATGCTTGACAAAAATCACATTATTTTGCAAATCCTAATGTTTTCGGGTTTTTGAATGAAAGTAACTTAAAATTCTCATTACTACAAAAAGTTTCTGAGGTTAGGTTCCCTGGGGTTTTAATTTAGTTTTGTTTTATTTTTTTAACAAAATAATTTGAACAGCTAGTTTATGTGAAGAAAGCATTTGTGAAAACACAACAATGTTTAACAAAAGCTGAACCCTTTTAAACACATGGGTTTAAAGGGGTTCAGACAAGGATTTGAACATCTCAAATTAGTGATGCACCAGTATTCTAAGCAAAGAAATCCCATATTTCAGACATATTTAACTTCTGTAGGCATACAGTGAACGCATTGGCTAAGGGCTGTTCAGAATCTAGCTGTATGATGCTGCAAAATGGCGGTGCCTCCTGGAATCTCTCTTTAAATCTTACAAAAATATGTAGATCAGAACATTCTATGCAGGCATCCTCCATCCCCCTCGGCACGGAGCAGCATCTAGGTTTGATGCCTAAATAAGCAGTGAGAGTTGCCTTTCTCAACCTGACGTTTGAACACATTATGATGTTGCCCAGTACTTCACTTTTGTGCCATGTCCCTCCCAAGCAGACCCCACCATTCCTACCTCTACCCCACACAAGCCTGACCCAGTGCCATGTAGTTGCCAGCTCTGCTGGGCCTTGGTGCTTCCTTTCTCCCTGCAAACCGCTTTCCCACTGTTTGCAGGACTCAGTTCTCACATTAGCTTCTTCCACTACAGCAACAAGACAAAACACAGACCATGTCTCATCAAACTCTGGAAAGGGTAACTCTATTTCTGTGCATGTTTTCCTCCCGTGCCAGGAAGGCTGACTGCTTGAGCAAGGGTTGGCTGTGAAACGAGAGCACCTTGTTACACATTCAAAATCTTTGAGTTTGCTCCAATTCTAGGTTCAGTAGAGCTGTGTTCAGTATTTTACAAAGACATAAACTTCTGAATTTGGACATGAGATTTTTGAACCCCTTTGTGTTCAACCCCAGCTTGTTTTCTTTTTAAATACAGATTAGTATAGATTCTGAGATTTGATGCAGACAGGTGAGCCAAAGAAAGTCTCATTATGTAAGCTTGGTATTATTCTCCCATCTGCACAAGGGAAAATTTGAAGTCATGAAAGAACACATATAATTTATATTGTATTTTTCAGCCCCAGATTTTTAATGGGACAAACAATAAATCCCAAATTTTAAAGTCTGGAGTCCTAGTAAAGATCAGATCCTCTGGATCTAGAATAAAAGATTAGATTCCACAGTGACAACATCATCATGCCATTCAGTCAGCCCTTTAATGGGACTATTCTTTAAAATATATTTCCACTAATACTGAAATAGCTAATGAATATCAATATTAAGTAAATAATACGGACTGAACTGGTGGTAGGAATGGCACAAGACTCGTGAATTAATTAAAACAATGTCTCAAGTAAGGAAAGATTTCTTTCCTAATTAAAATTTTTAAAAATTGAGATTTTATGCCAATGAAATTAATTCAGTACTACACTGTACACAATTCTACATGCAAAGCTTTGTATTTCAAACACGGAGTAGGAAATAGACCTTAAAATTCTAAGGGGGTGGCAGTTTGACATTGTGGGTGTCAAAATCTTATTTTCTGTGCACTCTGATTATTTTTCTTCTGCAAACACAGAATTAAAATGGAAAACAACAAAAGTCAGCCTCAGTCCTTCCACCAGAACCATAGAGCTGGCACAGCAAGAAAGACTTTCTGAGATTAGGTTCCAACAACAGTCTGGGTGAACCTGAGGAGAGGCTGAGAGTGCTGGGATTGTTCAGCCCAAGGAAACCTCGGGGCAGGTCTCATACTCAAAGAGAACATGCAAAGAGAAGAGAAACAGGTGCTTGTCAGTGGTGCCCAGTGACAGGACCAGAGCCAATGGGCACAAACTGAAACTCAGGAGTTTCCCTCTGAACACGAAGAAGCATTTTTTCAGTGTGAAGGTGCCTGAGCACTGGCACAGGTTGCCCAGAGAGGTTGTGAAATCTCCATCCTTGAAGACATTCAAAAGCCATCTGGACATGGTCCTGGACAACTGGCTCTAGATGACCCTGCATGAGCAGGGGTGGTGGGCCAGATGACCCCCAGAGGTCCCTCCCAACCTCAAACATTCTGTGATTCTGTAAGCATAGCTTGAATATTTATCCAAGTTTAAAAAACAAGCTTGCAGTAAAATACAGGACAAATTAGCTGAAAGCAGAAATTGGGAGCTGAAAATGCAGTGTTTGGATCATCTTCATCCCAGTGTTCTGAAAGAATGGGCACAGGAGATGAAAGATCCAGCAGAAAGGATTTTTAATCAATCTATAAACTCAAAAGCAGAAAAAAGCAAACACAGTGTCTATATTTACAAGGAGAAAAAGCAATCAAGAATATGTCAGTTCCATGATTCTGATCAAAAGACAGCATGCTCCTGAGAATAATTATTCTTTCCTGCAAAATTCAAGCACAAAGGAGAAAACAAATGATCATCAAAGAAGACATCATGTGGGTTCATGAGAGGCAGATTGTGCCAATCTTACTTGACATCCTTCTTTGACAAGACACATGATTTTTATAGATAAAGGGAATGCAGGAAATTTGGATGGACTTTTTATACCGTGCCATATGGGTATGGACTTTTGATACTGTGCCGTATCAGTTAAGATGAAAAAGATGGGAAAGGAACCAAGTATGTTGATGGCAGAGATTACAGAGGTCTATGCTGAATGAAAAGCTATCAGATCAGAAGGTTACTAATGGAGTTCCTAAAGAATGAGCCTCTGGTCAAAGCTTTTGAATTTTTAAAAGCTTTCATACTTGGTATAATTAAATTTATACTAAAAAGCATCCTAATGACATTTGCCAATAACACCAAGTAGCATCATATATGCAGAAAAGGACTGAAATATCATACAAAAAGAAATGGATGACCTTAAGTGGGTACTGATAATGGCACGTAATTTAACAACAGACAACAGCAAGACCTTACACAGAGGGACTAATAAAAACAAACTCTCCAATAATGTGGAAGCTGTTGATAAAATCAAGGACACACAAGTGGTTACCCTATCATATCACAACCAAGTCAAACAGTATGAAGACTTGAAAAAGTTGTTTGTAGGCCTAGCATGCAAGAAACAAAGTCTTCTCAGAAGCAAAGAGCAAAAACACTCATATAAGAGGCCAACAAGGATCCTGAATACCATGCTGAAAGCTCAAGTAAAGATGAACTGAATAGATGTGAAAAACACCAAAAAACCCAAACAAACAAAAAAAAACCCAAATCAAAAAGGAAGAACAGAGAAATCTGTTTTGTGACAGGAAGCTAAAATATATTGTTTTATCCAGCCTAACAAAATCTTTAGCCAGAACAAGTTTGCTTTCTATAAACACACAAAGAGAGGTAAATTCTTTCCCTGTACACAGCACTGGTGAGGCCACATTTCAAATCCTGTGTTCTGTTTTAGGCCCTTCACTACAAGAAAGACTGAGGTGCTGGAGCAAGTCCAGAGAAGGGACACGGAGCTGTTGAAGGGTCTGTAGCAGAGTCTGATGAGGAGCAGCTGAGGAAGATGCAGTTGTTTACCTGGAGAAAAGGAGGCTCGGGGAGACCTCATCACTCTCTTCAACTACCTGAAAGGAGGTTGTAGCCAGGTGAGGGTTGGTCTCTTCTCCCAGGCAGCCAGTAACAGGTTAAAAGGAAAGAGCCTCATGCTGCACCAGGGGAGGTTCATTTTGGACATCAGGAAGGACTTCTTTAGGGAAAGGGTTTTTAAGCATTGGAATGAGCTGCCCAGGGAGGTGGTAGAATCACCATCCCTGGAGGTGTTCAAGAAAGGACTGGATGTGGCACTTAATGCCATGGTCTAGTTGACAAAACGGTGATCAGTCAAAAGTTGGACTTGATGATCTCTTGGTCTTTTTCAATTTAAATGATTCTCTGATTCTGTAAATTCTAGAGAAATATAAGAATATATAAAATAATGGAAATTATTAGCAGGAGCACAAGTGGGTATGAAGTGGCCATGAATAAATTTTCAGTCAGAAATTAGAAGGCAGTTATATATGATCAAAGTGACCACGTTCTGAAACAGTCCCCCCATTGGCATAGCAATGGAGAAATTTAGCTAGTTTGAACAAGAAGCTTCTTTAATTTATACATCAAAAAACAGAAAAAGAAAACAAGGAGATTTCATTGTCCTAACAACAATAAAAAAAGCTAACACAATTCCAGTCTCATATACGTACACAAAACACTGCAATTTTCCAGAGGACTCCAAAGTACATTGTAACTGCAGCATTATGGTCTTCTAGCCCATTTTGTAAAAAACCTCATCTCAAGCAACTTAACATCAAATTTCCATCAAATTTCCTATCTCATTATTTCCTTTAATAAATTAAGACAGACACTAATAAAGTACACCATGAATTGTTCCTCCATTGTTTAGTACAATTTGCTCTACAGTGCCACAATTTTTAATTTGACATGCTGCTGGCAAACAAGCCCAGGCCAAGCATATCAGGGGCACCTCTGTGTTTCTTGGGTTCTGTTCCTCCCCCCAGTATTTGTAGCATTTTAATTAAAAGAGCAACTGATTGTAGCAAATGCAAGAACTCAAGTGCTGGGGCTATGTAGTCAGTGAATGAAAATTGCTGGTTGCTGCTGGAATTAATTTATAAACTGGATAGAGTATGGCAGCACTTAGTGGATAGAGTAAATGCCCATCATTCATTATTGTTCAATCACAATGATCTCCCAGGGCAGCAATGCTGTGTTTGTGCTTCTCTTCCTTCAGAGTTAAATTAACGTAAAAGATACTCTGATAGCAAGAAAAATGATCGGTCCTTGGAAGCTCATAAATTTCTATCAACAGGCCATCATCTGTTTGATGCTGCAAAATCTGTAACGCAGACAGCTGCCATTGATGTATTCAGGGCCAGTTGGACAGAGCTATGACCTGAAAAACGTGCAAAGATAACACTGGGCATAACCATGAGGTGAAACAGGTGAAACAAATTCCATTTGCTTTGCTTCCTTCTCCTACCCATTCCGTTGGGTACCAAAAACATGAAGGACCACTTCTTTCGTGATCATGCATTTGTTAGCACACCACTCCTCCTTACAACAGCTTACTCATGGGGGCTCAAAACACACAAAGAAAACAGCCGTTCACAGCAGATAAGGTCTAAATGCTGGAGGCCTCCTTGCAACACTGACTGCAGAAGAACAACAGGGGAAGTGACCTGCTAAGGTGCAGAGAAAATGTAGCTGCTTACCAGAAACCATAAATAATTAAGGGGTAGACTTTAGGGCCCAAGAAAAAGAATTTTAAAAGTAATTAAAAAAATAAATCCATTGCAGCATTAACTTTTCGGCTCCTTGCCAACTCCCATCTCTAGCTCATCTGCATGGAGTATGTTCAGAATTCTCTGTGGAGCCTTCATTTTAGAGTAGCATGAACCCTGCTGAGCAGTTCCGAAGATAATTTTTGCGTGTTTCACGGTGCCCATTACTGTAAGTCGGTAGCTCACCCAGTTCTGCACTCCAAGCAATCAACCAACCCAAACAACACTCATTTGTCCTACCTTTGCTTATCTGATGCTGTACCAGTATGTAGGACAGGTCTGTTACTAGGTCACTGAGTACATCTATTAAGTGTGCATGTACATACACACAGTAAATGAATAAATGAAATAAATACTAGACAGAAATCTGTTCCCAAAACACAAAGATAATAGTGAAGGGCATATGCAGGAGGTTCTTTTACTCTCTACACAGCAGTACTTTTTCAAACAAAATGGTAATTGCTGCATGAACCGAAGAACTGTGTAACTGTAAAACGAGCACTACTGTTACTGAAGAAGAAATGCAGAGGGCGGGCATTATACCTGTGAAATAAATTCCCACCATGAATTCATTGTATGAAAGGAAGTGATTTAACATAGCAGCAATATAAACAAAAGATCTTATTGTTAGTATTCAAGATTGGTTGCGGATGAACACAAAACTTTGTGGTACACACCAAAGACACATAGTACTTATGTACCTGAGAAAAAGTAACTCCTTGTTTAAGGAGTGTTCTGCATCCTGATCAAAGGAGAAGCCCTAATACTACTATAATAATTACTCATTTTAAAGGCAGCATTTCTTTATAACCACTTTCTCTGTACACCCCGTGCCCCCTTCTTGAAGATAGTTACATCTACCTGCTGCAAACAGACTCGATTTTGTTACCAAACCACAACAGCAGATAAATTTAGCCACGGTTTCAAAGAAGGCCAAGACGATATTGTAGAGCCATTATCTAACAAGACGTGATATAACTGTAAACGTTTTATGCAAATCCCTTAATAACACCAAAATTAGAGAGACAAGACAGTTTCAGTGTCCACTGCACAACTGTGTGCTGAAATGCACCTTTTATGTGAGTGACACCGATTTGGAAGCAGAATTGTTTTGCTATTCGCTACCTCTGCCCTGACCCCACAGCTCAGCCCGGCTGGCCGGGCGCCCCTCCTCGGTCCGAGCGGTGCCGACGGGCGGCTCTGAGGGACCCCGCGCCGACACGGCCCTCCCGATAGGTCTCCCCGCGGCCGCTCGACGGCGGGGCCGGGCAGCCCGGCACGGCCGCACAAAGCACCGCCCGGCCCCGCCGAGCTGAGCCGTCGCACCCTCGCCGTGCGCAGCGCTGGCTCCGGGCTGCTCCGGGGCGCGGGGCACGCCGAGCACCGCCCCGACCCGCCGCTCCCTCCCGCCGCCGCCCGCCCGTGGCAGGCGCTGCCCTGGGCCGGGCCCTACGCCCGCCTCACGCCCCGCGGCCACCCGGACCCGCCCGGCGCACGCCGCCCCCCGCGGGCCGCGGCGCAACGAGGGGCGGAGAGGCCCGGGCCCAGCCCGCGCCGGATCGCCCCGCGCCCACCTCAAACACCACTTCTTCGTCGAACTCCGGTGTCATCCTTGCCCGCCATGCCACCCCCTCCCCGCGGGCACGCTGGGAAACCGAGTCCGCCGCCCCGCCAGCCGCCCCGCCCCGCCGGGCGCTGCCCGACGCACGGGGGAACTACAGCTCCCAGAAGGCCCGGCGGGAACTGCCTGCGGGCCGTGCTGATTGGTGGTCGGGGCGGGGGCGGGGCTAGGCGGGGCGGGGCGGGGCGCGGCCCGGCAGGGGGCGCCGCTGGGCGGTGGCGGCGGCGCTGCCGGCGCTGCCTGAGCCGC
>JAWWLV010000045.1:45174244-45192486 GCA_035041135.1 Platyrinchus mystaceus | reverse complement strand
CGGGGCCCAGCGAACAGCGGTGAGCCAGGAGGCAGCGGCGCGGCGAGGGGGGAGCTGCTCCTGCTCCTGCTGCGGCTCCGGCTGGGTGGCGGCGCGGGGAAACAATGGGCTCCTTCTCCTCGGCCCTCAGAGGGGCCGTAGCGTAAGGGACGAGGGGGAGCGCGGCGCGGCGCCTGGGGAGCACCATGAGCTCCGCTGGTGAGTGTCCGGGGAAACTCCGGGGAGCGGCGGTTCCCGCCCGGCCGGCGGCGGGTCCGCGTGTCCCTGCTTGCGGAAAGCGTCACCTCGCTCGCCCCGCGGCGGCGGGGACGGGACGGGACGGGATGGGGGGATGAGAGGGTTGCGCCACGGGGCAGGAGCCGGAGCCGCCGGCGTTCCCTGTCCCGGCAGCGCCGGGCGCAGCGCCCTCGGCTCCCTCTGGGGAGGCGGGTGGGGAGCGAACGGAGAGCTGGAGGGCGAACCCTCGCTCCCGGCCGGGGGGAATAGACTTTCCCGGCCAGGGGGACAGCCCTTCCCACGGGATCAGCCCGCAGCCCTCGGCATGTCCTGCCGCGGCGGCCGGGGCTGCGCGGGGCTGAGCCGGGCGCTCCGCTCTCCGCCCGGCGTGTCCGGAGCGGGCACCCCGCGTGGGGCTGGGCTGGCGGCCGGGGGAGCCTGGCGGGGCCCGGGTGTTCCGGCAGGAGAGACAGCACGGGGGCTGGGGCTGTCGCTCCGTCTGACTGCGCAGAGCTGCGAAAGTTTGTCAGCTGCAGCTTCGCTTCAGGGATGTACCTGCCTTGGCCGGGCTCTTGCAAGCTGGAGCCCCACGGGGGTACGGGAATCCATTCGCTTCTGGCCTTTCCAGCTGCTGGTTGGAACTGACCTGATTCAGTGCTTTCCTTACCTTTCCTCCCCCGTTTCTTGACCGCTGCCAATTTAATGACTAAAAGAGCTTCGAGGCAAATTCTTGGTTTAAAACAAGAGCTCCCCATATTTAAGGGAATTGCTCGTATTTTTATTTGCCTGCACGGTGGTGTGCTGTTAGTACTTATATTCACCCGTCTGTTAGATTAACAGATTCCTTTCTTATCTGCTTGAAGACGAGAATAAGAGCAGTTTCTGCGTTGCAAACGTGTCGTGTAAATTATGAGGTATTGGGTGGAAACACAACTAATTGCAGGGTAAACCTGAAGAAAAAAAACCTGAAGAAAAAGCAATGCACAGACATCAGGAAGACACATCAACCTAGTTCTCAGTGTTTTCCTCTCAAGTATGTCAAATTGTTATTGTCTCCAACGTTTATTAAGTTATCTGGGCTCTCATAATTATTCAGAATTTACTGGAAAATAAAAAGCGATTTAATGCATCTTTCTGCTTCACTTAGTGTATTCCCATTTGTAATATATATGACAGATTTTGTTTAGATTTCAAAAAGCATGTAATAAAGCAGGATATCTCTACTTAATAGCTGCTCTGTAGGTTCCCGTTGTTTAGTAATGCCGCTGGTAGTGCAGCTCACCCTTGCTCTTTTAAGAGTTAAACAGCTGTGCAAATAAAAGATAAGTGTTAGGGGGTGCTCAAGAGCTTAGAGCCGGACTGTTAAAATTTGATACGGTACTAAGTTTCAGAATCTCAGGCAGATTTTCAGTCACTAAACTGATTTCAGGACTAGAGCTTAGGTAGTGTGACCGAGTCGCTCTGTTTTGGTGTATGTTGTGGTGGTGTTTGTGGGGAAGGTGAGAAGAAAGGGGTTCTGTTGAGCAAAGCCTCTCAGAAATCAAAAGTGAAAGGCATGCTGAGGAATGTCAGTAAGAAGAAAGTGGAACAATTTCATGAAAAGTGGGAATTTTAGCAAGGAATTTGAAGGGGAAGGCATAAAGAGAGTCCAGGTGGGCGGGAAGAAGAGGGGTATTGAAGGGGCACGAAGGACCGCGTACTGAAGAGGGAGTGGAGAGTATTTTGTGTGTGTGATGGATTATGTGAAGATGAAAAACAAATGGGGAACAGGTGAAAGAAGATCAGAGATTCATGATCGTGCTGACAGTATCGTGACAGCTTTTGACATTTCAGTAAAGAAGCTCATAGGTATGAAAAGGCAGAGGACTGACAGAAAACTGTTCTGAAGGTTTAATACCCCTCTCTTGGGGTCTCTTGGCAGAACTTAGTGCCTGAAATATATAGGCATGCTTTATAAAGCTATTGCTTACATAAAAGCTTACCAACTTCTGTATTTAATTTCAGTCCTATGATCTCTAGGATCTATTTCCTACATTGAAATTATTTAGTTGTGAATTCCCTCGTTACTCTGGTTTGTGCTACATAAGCCAGGTTTCTGACAACTGATTGGTAATACAGCGTTTCAGTAAAAATGTTATCACTATCTAAGAAGCCTTCAGGTGGAAGTTGAAATGCCTAGAAATCCTTCTGCTCTTCCTTCCGTTTAACTCGAAGGCCCTGATCATCCCCCTCTTGTGTCTTCTTGAAATGTACCTTTAGAACAAAGCAACATGGTATACCATCATCACTGTTGCTTTAATATTTTTTTTAAGTAGGATTTGCAGATGTGCACTTGATTGGTAGGGCTCTCTGTAAGAGATACTGTGCTATTTGAGGGGGCTGTGGTATGGGGAGAAATACCAAACACTGCTTCTGTCCATGCACAGAAGTTGCAGAAGGCCTGAGATTGCTAACCCGGCCTTAGCCTCGCTCCAGCTTACCTTTTGCCTTTCTAAATAATGCAGTGCCCAGTCAGTTTCTTGCTGTGTATCTTTTCTATTTCCTCTGCAAATTTGTTTCATTTACCTCTCACTCCAGAGCTGGATGTAATTCAGTGATAGATGAAGGAGTACTGCCACAGCTGTTGCTTACATGTTTTAAAATGTATATGTAAATCTGGACTTGTTGGAACTAAGGAAATATAGCACTTATTTAAAATACTTTTACATAAAGATTATCTTATTGTAGTGATCAACCTGTATATTGGTTTCAGTCTTCATATATAGCTATTCTCCTGTCATTCCTTTCTCGTGTCCTGCATATTCTATATATACAATGTCAATGAACGCACATTTACTCATTTTCTGCCAGAAACTATTATGCTGTCTTCAAGTATGTTCTTTGCCTTTAAAAGGAAAAAAACAAAAGCTCAGAGTTATGAGTTTGACATTTATATTATTTCTTGCTGAAGAAACAGTCCTTATATGTGAATCTGTACAGCTTATTTAATGTGGGCAGAATGTATAGCTTATGCTTGAAATTGGATTTGACAACAACAATGAGAAAAATGTAGTGTATGTTAATGTCAGAAATGTAGTTCAAATGGAAAAAAACATAGCAAGAACAGAATAAACAAAATCAACATGACTTTTCCAATCGAACTTCATTGCTTTCAAGGATTGAAAAAAATGAGGCCTCCAGGGTTTAATGTCCCTTTAACCCTCAAATATGTCAAGTCTTGTTAGTTACTCAGCTCTGTCTCCACATCGGATCTTAAAAGGTTGTTTATGTATCTCTTGTCCTTACTCTACTGACTTTCTTGTTCTATTTCAACAAGTCGATGAACAATCTCAGATTTTGAAATTGATGTTTTCCTTTTGCAATTTACTTAGGATGTTTTCTACAGCTGTAGTGGCTTGGAAACCATAGTTTTCCCTTGTATTTTATAAACTGCATGAGTTATCTTCCAGGATGTCATGACTCATTCCCTTTTTTGTTTTCTTTTGAGCACAGTGGCACCTGAGAAAATCAGAGCCTCTCTATAATGAAAAAATAAACATCCATTTGCAGGAAATAAATTAATGATCTCACAATACTTTTTGAGGTGTTTACCTAATGAAACTTTCTTTCTGTAACTGAAAGCAAGGTAATTAAACTGAAAAGTCTTGTAACAAGTCATTAAAATTCAGGCTGCTGGAGAACAGGAGTTTTAAAATACTCTGTGCAGTGCATTAAATGCTATTGCAATAATGCCTTGGTGTATCCCAAACATAATTATCTCTCCTCCTACATGCTCTTGAGAAGCCAGATTGGCTTTCTTGTTTTGTCTGTGAGTTGTAGTGTTTTATGCTAGTGGTTTCAGGGTCAGTAAGTTGACTGTTGGAGCAAGCTCTTCCTTCACATAAGAAAAAACCAACACATTGATTCCTCAGCACATTACCTTCTGGGCACTCTATTATTTTCATATGTACCCTACAGATGTGATGCCCTATCTCTGGGAACACAGTATGCATATGTAAACAAGGTGCCATGAGAAAGCCAATATGTATGTTTGCCTTAGGCCAGCTGCTGAGCGGTAACTGTTTCAAACCCTTTTCTTAGTGCATGTGCAATAGGTATGTGAAGTAGTATGTGAAATAGATGTCACCTTGTAGGTGAAAAGGAATAAACTGCCTTATATACTGTATGGTAAGAATATACATAAGGCCAGCTTCTATAATGTAGCTGATTTGTTAAATTCACACCTTGCCTTACCCCATAGTAACTTGATTGTGTACCTGTACCTTAAGCTTAGGTTCAGCTGCTGTCAAAATCTGGTGTCACACTGATTCATTGTTTTGCTGTCTTTCTACTGTTTTGTGATTCAGAAAGGATATTGCTTTGGGGTGAGTTGCAGGATCCTGCCTGGTGTACCTCTTAGGTGACTCGAGATAGTCCCATAGGGCACTCTGAATACCAGGAGAGGGGCCTCTGTTCTCGCGGAGCATCGCAAGGAAAGGAATATCAAGTTTTGTTATCATGACAGTGTCCAGAACCACTTGTCCCCGTTTCTTGGATAGATGCAGGTGAACATGACTTGTTCTTGCTCTTTTGTTATTCCCAAATATAGATGTTGTTAACATAATCTCAAAAGTACGGACATAAATATAATGTGGGAAAAATATTCCTTTAGCAACAGTAGGGTTTATTTTAAGGGATGTAGTGCTATTTGATTTTTTTGCCTCAGTTCAACTTCATATATCATCTTTACTCCCTATTCCGTGCTGAGCAGACAAGATAACAAGAGGTAAAAAATTGAGATGAAGAATTTAAAGCTGTGCAATAATAATGCTTAAGGTTGTACTGTCATATTGGCTTTCCTGGTTGTTCATGATTGTGCATAAGAGAAGACACACAAGCGTTTTTGTTTTTAAGTGAGGTCCTCAGCTGTCAATCTATAATCTGAAGAACAGAAATGGACAATTTAAGGCCAAAGGATTGAGAGCAGAAGTTGCTTCAGGGTGATTGCATCCTCGTCTAAAACAAATCAAAGGAAGAGCGGGAACACTTGCCAGTCAAGCAATATCCAGTGTCGGTCGCAGAGGAGCTCAGCAGGATGAGAATGGGTGTTGCTTTTTCCTCAGCATGCTGGAGGACATAATTCACTAGAGGGACAAATGTCTGTTTTCTGTACTGTGACCTTAAGTCAGAGTACATGCATTGACCTGCATAGGTGGTTCTAATGGCTATTTATTGTTAGAAAAATAACGCCCTTTTAAATCCACTTTTTTTAAGGGTGTTGGTATTTTTAAGCTTTTTTCTTTTTTTTTTTCTTTAGCACTGAGCATGGTGTTGGCTGTTCCTAGATGAGTAGCAGATTTCCTGTTGGTGATGAGAGCATTGCTAGTCACTTTATTTATGGGTTTCTTCCTTTGCCTAGTCAAGCAAGTCAGAAGATATCTCTTCACAGTTTCTCTGGCTCCTAAACATTTAATCCGTTTATGCAAATTAAATTTTGTGTTTCTGCTCTTACATTTGGATTTACTACTGGTATTCCTGGATGCAGGGCTTCTCTCTGAGAAACGGGTTAGGACTGGAGGGGGGAAGATCATAGTGATTCTCTAATCTCCTGAGAAGGACAAGCCAGAGAATCCAATGTCCAAGCAGAAGTTTCCTCTGAAACTTCTACAAAGAAGTACAAAGAACTTCTACTCCGAAAGTGAGTTTAGATTGACTGTAAGTGCTTGTGGCTCCTCCACAACCCTAGGTGAGATGTTCCTGTAGTTGATTACCCTTCGGGTTTCATAACGATTTTAGAACTTTGTTCCAAGTTTGAACTTGTCAAACTTCACTGGGCAGCTGTGGGAACTCATCAGGTCTTTTAGCCATTTGTTGTCAAAAATCTTTCACGTGTGCATAAGTATATATTCTGTTACCATCTTACTTCTTAAATTCTTGGTTGAATTAAGCTGGATGAGCTTTCTTGGGATTTGAGGCATAGTTTTTAAACCTTGGATACTTCTGTAGTTATTTCTGAGATTGCCAGAAGGTGACATAGCATGTCACGAACAGTCTGGCAGGTGCTATGTGCAGAAATATTTTTGGCTCCCTTCATCTTTTTATATTTTCAGAAGATTATTTACTGCTTAGCTGCAGACCTGCATGGAGCTCTCATAAATAACTATCTACATAAAATTGGTTTCCAAATTCTCTTTAATTTTTACTCTCCTAAGCATATCCAGCTATCTCTTTTCTTAGGTGAACCAACCATTCCATATGGCACCAGGAAAAAGCCAACTGACCAAACAACTCACCACTCCATGCATTTGCTGTATAATGTTTCCATGATTATATTTATTGTTTTTCACCAAAGAGGCTTGCTTATGCTTGCCATTTAACAAAAACTCATTCTCATATGACTTCTAGTCATTCCTTACACCTTTATATATAAAGAGTTGCCTCCTACTTAGTTTTCTTTCTATTCTGGATGAGAAATTGTCCCTTTTAAAGCACTGTGTTATGTAGAACTGTTTTTTTCCCCACACATGGCAAATTAAATTAGTTTTAATCAACTGAACTTTAATTCTTGATTTCTAATAGAAATCAACTATACTTTAACCCTTGCCTAGCTGCTGTAATTTTTTTTCTAAGTAGTTCATCACTTGTATTTTTCAGAAACTTAAAGATATTTTGTTGAGGAAAACTACTGGTATGCATTCCCTTCCTGGAGTCTTTTCTCTCACGTCACATTTATGTTTGAAAGGGCTCTTCATCACATTCCTTTCTGATTGAGTGGTTGACTGCAGATCTGTATTGATACCGAGACTGTAATGTGCCTGTTAATACATTGACCCATATCTACTCTAGATGAAATGTGCAATCACTTTAAAGCAGACAGTGGTGTCTTTATTATACCACACAATTTGCTGGTCTCTTCTGTCTGTCCCAATACTTTTTAACATTGAAGTAATTTGAGGAATTCTAGTGGGCTTCAGAAATCGTCTTGAATTGTGCTTATTATCAGTAGTGAATTTTTCTTGCTCTGTTCATTATCCAGGTTTCCGCCATTGGCATATGAACAACGGGTTTGTTTTCTTCACATTCCTTTATATTTTCATGTTTTAGTTTTAAATCTTATATTCAGGTAATGGTGTCTTGTCATAACTTCAGAGTGTCCTCCATAATAAATACCTGCAGAGCCCTGCAGAGTCACCTAGTTTGGTTGCTATCCAGAATTTTAGGCGGTCCCACTATTGAGTGAAACGTACAAGATTTATGGACCTCAATTTGCAGAATGAGACAAATAATCTACAGGATATCACTAACCTAGCCAGTGTTAAATCTCCTGAGTCTTCAATCTGTTTGTTCACATCAGGAAGGATTCCAAAGCAAGCTGTCTCTCTTCTGTGTTCAGGGAGCTTTAATAGCTTAATAAATATTACTGAACGTGACCCAGGTCTACTGCTGTGTTCTGTTCTGTGACAAACTGGGCATCTCTTCCTTGTTTTTTTGCTGCCATCACTTCATTCTCTAACTGCATAGGCAGTTGTCTTGTCCGAAAGTGAGTGTACAGTTCTCTTCTGCTGTTTGAGATCAGTGGTTACCTGTCCAAAGGATTAATTTATTTATTTTTTTCCCCCTAGCAAATTGTTGACTCCTCTCTGTGCAAAACCTGTCTTTAGATGGGAAGCAGAAGGTAGTATAGCCTTGGCAGTAGCGGGTCACTGTTGTCAGTGGCCAAAGGGAGCTGTACCTTTGGAAAGAAATTCTGGGCTCTCTCTTACAAAATCTCTCAAACGTTTTCTCTACCATCAGGTTTACCTTTTTGGTTATATAGTGGCATCAAGGACAGATGTTCCAAGTATAAGTGAAGTCAGTCTGAATACCATTTAATGATTAATGTTCTAGAAAAACATGGGTTTCCTGTTCCTATAGTAGAGACATTGTTTCTGGCTGTCTGCTAAGAGCAGTGGCTTACTGTTTGGGAAACACTTGCAACTGAGGGCATCTGCCGGGGTTTTTGTGGTTTTTTTTTTCTTTTTTTAAATCATTTAGACTGCTTAAAACAAAACAAAAAAGCCCACAAAACAAACTGCAACCAGAAAAGGACCCAGCCTGAAAGTTTGAAGCTTGATTCTCGTATTTCTAGGCTAGAGATAAGGATACAGTTGCACATCTGTAATAATAGTAATAATGGTGATAAAACACAACCAAACACCAAACCCACAGTTGAAAGGGAGTAATAAATCAATGGCTTACTCTATCTCTTTGCATGTGAAACATTAACTAGTGTGTTTTCTTGAGAGTTTTATTTAACATATGTATCACTTCCTGAAAGTATACCAAAATGTTATTCAAAACAAGGGTAATAAGTACAGAGGTCATACATAGACAGCATGAGAAACTTGTTTACTTTATAAATCAATTTGCATGGATAAAAAAATCACTGAAAGCACTTAAAAAAGTGAAAGTATTGCAGCATATGGAAATGAATTGGTCATAATCTCCTGCAATATTAAAATGTTTCAGACATACCTTAAAAAAAGACAACCACAAAACAAACAAAAAATCCCCAAACCACTCGAAACAAACAAGAGTATCAAACCTCCACAATCTACAAGTTCCTCATGAGCTCCTTTTCCTGCTGTGCGTTCTCCTCAGGGTTGTCAACTTGTGCTGTCAAGTGGGTGGTAAGTCCTAGCAGTGGTGACTGCTTCTAGGTCAGACAGTAACGTACTGGGAAGAGTAGTTTCCTAAGTGGCACAGAAATAGTGTTTTTACAACAGAAAAGTACTGACTTGCTACAAATTACTGCATTAACTTCACACCACAGACTCATTTCACTGAACTGCTGGTAGTGATGTGCCAGTTTTGCAACTGGTACAGTAATCCATCTCAATATTGTTTGAAGAGAAGGGGAAGGTGGTGGGGGAAGGGAAAGAACTGCCCTGGTAGTTAGCCTAGCTGTCCAATTATCTTCATGGCTTATTTTACATGTGGCACTTAATATACTTACACCATTTAAAAATGGTATTATAATAGTTTAAACTGCAAAACCAGGCTAATCTGCTCTGTTTTTATTAGCATCATACTTTAGCATCTGAGTGAGGACATACACGTAATATTAAGTTAAACTATTTGTTAACAAAAAGTTACCTTTGAAGACTTTTCCTACCACTCTCTGTTGTGCCTATTTGAAGAAAGGCAACTAGTAAAAAAGTGGTGTTAGGGAAAGGAGACATGCTTTTAAGAGAAAAATGTGTTCATACACACACTGAGATCACAAGTTATTATTAAAAAACTTCCAACAATACTGCAGTGCAGGTGAAGTTGTTCTGTGGGCAATGGTGACTAAAGTCTTTGTTTTCCATTTTTCCTAGAAATTAAGAAGCCACCAGTGGCCCCCAAACCAAAATTTGTGGTAGGACACAAGGCAGCACCTCCACCTGTTGCACCGAAGCCTGATGTTGTACTTTCTGGTGTGATACAAGCAGCAAGGAAAACCAAGCCAACAATTGCACCAAAACCAAAGGTTCTCAAGAGCTCATCCGTTCCAGAAGTTAAACCTCCAACATCTACACGAAAAAGCACAAAAAGCTTTGAGGAGCACAGGGAAGATTCTTCTCAAACACTAGACCACTTGAACTATAAAAATGAAACCTCGGAAGGGAGCACTGGTAACACAACATATATTCTACCTGTGTCATCTTGCAAATTTGAATGCCTTCATAAACTTAGAAGTGGAGAAAAAACCTGTAAAACTCAGATCATTCTTGAGCACTTTGAAAACTTAGAGAATATGAAAGCTGTTGAAAGAAATGCACCATCTCTGGGCGATAGTCACAATGAAAAACTGGGAAATAGAAATCAGGTGGTTTTGAAAGCCAGCATTTCGGAAGAGAAACTTAAGGATGTCCTAACTCATGGTGTATTTCCTAACAGCAGTCCTGTGAAGCATAGGCATGCAGACAAACTTGACAAAGGGGATGATAGCAGTTCCAAGAACGTTGTTAAAATAGAGTTTATGGAACTTGTGCAGTCTTCGTCATCCTCTGAGGTAGCTAAAGGGAAGCAACAAAATACTGATGGTAAGATCATTGCTGATGAGTTTCAGATGTCTGAAATTTGTCCTAGTTTGACTGAAAATGACCACAATTGTTATTGCCCACTGGACCAGGAAATCTTAGAAAATGAAAATTTAAGTAGCAATAGTATGTTTTCAGGTGAAGTAGAGATGAAAGCAGGTGCTAATAAAGCTTCCCCTGAAACGTTTTCAGTCTTGAGCTCAAAAGTGCTTCCTATCCCAAAGCCCAGAAAGCCACGTGCTGCCTGTCTGGTCCGTCAGGATGGCATAGACACCACAGGAGAAGGAACAAAGGAACCATCTAATTCAGAGAAAGATTCCTATGGGCTTGTGGACCAAAGCTTAAAAAAACCAGCAAAAATTAATGTCCTCGGACAAAGTGTTTGTTATAACAATAATACGGAAGTGCTTCATCCTGAAAAATGTGAGATAACTCAAAGCAATGCAGACAAAATGCATCATGTGAAGGAATCTGCTGTGGAAGATTCAGCTTCTCAAAATCTTTTGCCTCAGTTGTTACACAAAAGTTCTGATTTGGTGGGAGTTGTTGAATGCTCTTTAGATACAGACCATAAATTAGTTAACTCCATGGATGAGGTAACAGGTGAAAGCAGTATGCCAGATGCTATGGACAAAAGGACTAACTTTGTCAGGTGTGATACTTTGTCCATGAGTTTGCCAAAGCAGATCAAATTGACTTGCAGTCAGCACTCATCTGCTTCTAATAGCCTCCATGTTTCCCCACAAAACTTGGAAAATAAAGAAGTTAAAATAAAGGATGGGAATTCTCCAAAAGTTGTTCCTAAGAAACCACAGAGGCACAGCCTTCCAGCTGCTGGCCTTCTGAAAAAAGCTGCCTCAGCAGAGCTTGTGGACAAAAGTTCCTACATCTCCAATGAGAACAAATCAAACAGTGTTCTGGAAGGACCTCATTTCACACATCCACGAGCCAAGGAGCAAGGTGCATGGTCATCCTGTGATATACCCAAACGTTCTGAGAAACCTGTCTGGAAGTTACCTCATCCTATTCTTCCATTTCCAGGGAATGCTGAATCATTAAAAACCGCTAACATTGCTAACAGCTTCAACCACTTCACTGTCGTGACAAAGCCCAGGGCCAAGTCTCTCTCTGCTGTGGATATGGACAGGACAGACAAGCCCTGCAAAGACCATCAGAAGAAAAGTAGCTTGAAAAAGTTCCTGAACATGAAACTGTCAGTTTGCTTAATGAAAAGTGACTTCCAAAAATTTTTGTCCAAAGGCAGCCAGTCAGTGGATAGTGCTATTGCCAACCTTTCCACTGGGGACGGTTATGGAAGTGGTAACAACAGGAATACAGCATCTGTAGGCAGCGAAAGGAAAGCTAAATCTGCCAAGGCGCATTCTGTAGAAATAAGTAGTCCAGCGCTACAGAAGAAGAGGCAGAGAAACAGGAGTCAGCCTGAGATGCGCAATAACCCAAGGCTGGAGTCTTTAGATAGACATGAACTTTTGGGGGAGAATGTGGTACAAATGCGTTTGAATTCTGTAACCAGCACTTGTGCTCCGGAGTATGAGAACGTGCGTCACTATGAGGAAATACCTGAGTATGAGAACTTGCCTTTTGCTATGGGTTCTAGGAGAAACCTCTGTTTTGAATGGCAGAACTCCAGCAGTGTGGAAGACCAGAGCACTGGCTTCTATGAGGCTGAGGAACTTAGCGAAGCTACAAACAGGCGTTGGAAACTTGACAGGTAAAACAAAAAGGGGAGTTAAACAGCTCCATTGTAACTCTGTTGGTTGTAAATATGTTTAAATGATGACTTGGGAGGCCATACCCCTTTTGTTAAATATCAGCAGGACAGTTGTTGCTGTGTATCTTTCTGTATACTTTTGTTGTTTTGAAAACTGCTTGCACTTGGCCAAGAGTCAAGAGTAAAAGTAAGCTAATTATTCCTCATATGTTCCTCAAAATTTAGGAAGCTTATTTATGTGCTTTTTCAGATTTAATTAAAGCAAATCAGATACAGTCATGGATTTTTATCCAAGAATACTTCAATGGGGAGGAATGAACCTTACTAGTCTCAGGATGAACTGAAATAAGTGTCCACAGAGTGCATAGTTGCTAGGTTTATAGGGAGAATGAATATATTTTTAGATCAGTTGATAGAGCTGGGAAAAGCAGACAAGCTTTTGGGTATGTAAATTCTTCATCAGGTCTTGAAAGCTTTTTCTGGTGTATCAGGAGCTACTGCCTCTTCCTGAATATAGTGAGCCTTCTGTATCTGTCTGCTCCCAGCAAAGGTGGTAGTGAAGCACGATTTCTGTGTGACTCACATGGGATATTAGTGTGATGGGGTTTGGTAACTCTGCAGGTTGCTGCTGTGCTTCTTTGCCTCAGGAGGTGGTAGAGACACATAATACCAACAGATTTAAAAAGGGATTGGACAAATTCATAAATATGAGGAAATGTCCTCCTGTTATATCAGGGAAGGTTTAGGTTGGATGTTAGGAAAAATTCCTTCACTTAAAGGATGATCAGGCATTGGAACAGGATGCTGAGGAAAGTGGTGGAATCACTGTCTCTGGAAGTGTTCAAGAAATGTCTGGATGTGGTACTCAGAGACGTGGTTTAGTGGTGAACATGGCAGTGCTGGGTTAATGGTTGGACTCAATGATCTTTGAGGTCTTTTCCAGCCTTAATGATTGTGTGATTCTATGTCCGAAACGGGTGCTAAATGGAATAGGCAGGAACAGATCTTTTAATATTTGTTTTCCTGTGACTGTGGATTTTGAGAAGAGGAATGGGCCACACAGAGTGGCCGAGCTTGTATGTTCTCCCTAAATAGCATCACTTAGTGTGTCCATCAGTGTGATAACAGATGAAGTGTTGTTTTGACTCAATATGGTATCATCCAATTTTTTAATTTCAGCTGATCAGTTTGTCTTAGAGATCCTAAAAATTTATCTCAAAGCAGCAATAAGGACTTGAATGAAATATGTGGCCTGTATATTTCAAAGTCCCCAGTAAACTTCTTTACACTGTGCATGACAGGAATAAATGAACTAGCTTAAGATAGTCACACTTCATTTTATCACTTAGAGTTACTAAGCTTTGTTTCATTTTGGATGTGTGTATAGCAAACACATGCCCCAAAGAATCTGAGACCTGGTCATTCTTTAGGGGAGCATGTTCTCTTATATAGGAAGAGACAAATATGTTAAGGGGCATCCCATCTCAATAGTTGTTTTTAGAGTTAATATTGTCAACATGGGACTCTTTGATGGAAAGCAGGAAGCCTTATCATGGAAAGTAGGATTTCAGGTTATGGGCTCTGCATTGGTATATTTATTCATGTGGTTGTTGAGTATTTTTCTTGTTTACAGCAGGGTGTTTCTTGGTTTTGTCTTTGGTATACTTTAAATTCCTTACTGAATGTATGCTTCTTGTTTAAATCCAATATTTGGATATCTTTCAGGGATTTTGATCATGCTCTCTTGGAATTCATTTGATTTGGTGTACTTAGGAAGGGTAAGACTAAATTAAAATAAGGACATATGTTATGTGTTTATGTGATCTATTTTGCTTTGTGTTATGTGGTTCTGAATCCAGGTGAGAATAACTGTCTTTGCTTTAGGAAAACAATAGTTTTGCTGCATGAAGCATGGTAGATGTGAGATTGCAGTTGCTCCTTTAGTGAAATTCCATGGTTTTCTTATCTGGCTGAGTGTGTGAGATTTATAGTTATTCCCTCTCCACAAAAACCTTCCCCAGTACCAATGGTGATATAAGGATTTAAGTGGTCTCCCTGGCACATCTGAACCTGCTGCTCCATAAGCTGGATATTCTTGGGACAACTGGATTTCTGTTGTGTTTTTCTTTAAAAAGCACACATAGAAAACCATAACCAGAGCCATTTAGGTGTTTATTTTAAACTAAATTACATAGTTGGAAACTACCTTAGGAAACAATGTATGCAGTTACTTCAGTAGATCTTAGGGAACAAAGAAATCCTTAGGGAAAATGAGGGACACAAGGATACAGTGGTCTCCAGACCCAAATCAGCTGCTGCTGGAAGAGCAGGGACTAGTATTCATTTTGGCTCTACCCTGGGGGGTGTGTAAGGGTCCTCGCCCAAACACAGCCAGGCAAGCAGCTTCTCCAGTTTTCCGATCCATTGTTATCTCAAATCCTTTGAAGCTTCTTTATCAATGTTGTCTTACCCTTTCTGCATAGTTCTGTAAGAGCCTTTTATCATTTCCTGGGCCAGGTAAATGTTAGAGAAACAGTGCTGCTGTTGTTATTGAAATAATTGCTGCTCACATTTTCCCCAGCCTGCCAGAACACGCACTTAGCTCTTTTTCACAGATCATGGCACATAAAATTCCTGTAATGCACTGCTAATGGGGATCTCAAAGCAAATTATTTTATGATTAAAGCCAATGCACAAATGAGATTGTTCTTCTGAGAAATTCAGACCAATTGCTTGCGCTTCTAGTCATAATAGCACATATTTAAGATGTTAAGTCTGAATGCCAGGCTTGCCATTACCAGAAGAGTTCAATGGTGTCTTTACCTCATGTTACATTTCTTGCTGGAGGAAGAAATAAAATTTTCATAATGTGCCCAGTGTTTTTGTGGTTACTAAGAAATTTCCTCGTGATCTCATTCTTGTGAAACCAGTATGCTTTAATGGAGAATGGTAATGGCTTCTGACACTCTTACCTCAGCTTCATATGTCTTATTTAATTCAGATATGTTTTGTTTGCTTGGGCCTTCCCACAGGGGTTTAAATGCAAATGGCAGGCCTGGGTAGTTAATGGTAGGTATCAGTTTTTACTTACCACTTGATTTCTGAGTTAATTGATGTCAGCCTCCTTTCTACTGGAGGACCTGGCTTAGAAAGGAAGAGAGCCCAGGGTCCTGATATGGTGTGTGAACCACTGAGGTGGGACAGGCACTGCTGACAGGAGAAAATGGGTTTGGTTTGTGTTAAGTAGTTCAGGGGAATATTTTCAAAGTAAGTAATGACAGTACGTTGAGAGCGGATAATCCTTTTTGTTTCCACTATAGAAAAAGGAAATCTTTTGAAATGGTTTTTAAAGATGGTTTATTTTGTCCTAGCCTACCTGATTGACAGAAAATTTAAGGTGGAAAATTTATGTGAATGTGTTTCTATGAGGACTGTATAAACAAAATGAGTGAAGACTAGATGCTATGGGATAGAAAAAGTACTGTTAAATGTAAAAGAAGTTTTAGATATCACTATCCAGTCACAGATAACAACAGGGAAGGCAGCTCTTTGGGTTTGGTTTGTCTTGCGTTTTTTGGTTTGGTTTTCGTTTGTGTTTTGGTTTTGTGGGTTTTTTTTTTAGAATGGAATATTTCAGGCCTGAAAAGTGAGGTGAAAAGACAGTGGTGCTGGTACCGCTATAATTCATTTTAGTGTTGTCAGAGACCAGTAGTTGTAATGGTTCTGCTTTGAAGTAACACCATTCTTTTAAAACTTCCTAGTGAAAGAAAAATATTTATGCGTTGGTTATTCTATTTTTAGACAAACTTTTTATTGAAGAGGACAGCAAAATATTCCTTACAAACTAAAAGTAACATTTAATGTACATTTGTCCAGCAATCTAAAGTTGCAAAGGAACAATGAACGGGCCTTGAAACATCTGTCATGCTGCAGAAAACAGAAACTTAAACTTCTTTGGATCTTGTGGCCTTCCTTTTTGGTATTTGTTACATTGTTCTAGGCAAGAGAATTGTATTTCAGGTTGAGTGAGTCTGCTCCTTCACCCTTCCGGGAATAGCATACTGTATTTACTGGCTACTCTTGACAGTGTTCCTTCAAGATGTTGCAAATGTTGTTAATTGGCTTTGACAAAATTTATAGCTGTTTCATTGTGTTTCTAGCTAGAATTTTTCTTTGGAAAGGGTGAGGGAGGGAGGAGTACCATGTAACAACAATCCTTTAAAATCTTAATGGTGGTATAATTGAATATTATTTCTTATTTTCCCCATACCTGCTGATTTAGAATAATCTGTTGGTTTCCCAGAAATGAGCATCTCAGTGTAAAATGTAAGTTAAGTTTTCCGTACTAAATTCTGCTTTGGTGACTGAGTCCCCAGAGGTCAATTAAGTGTCCATGAAAGCCTTCCTGGAATATTGCATTTCATATTGAAAGCTGTGTGGTTAAGCACTTTGCTTTGATACATATTCCTCTTTGATGTACTGAACTTTGTTAGGGTTGAGACATGCTTCTGATGAGCAGTATTGCACCAGATAAATGTGGTGTTATTTAGGGATTGGCTGTATTTAGGAAGGGTTTTTTTTGCAATTGCAAAATTTCCATTCAGAAACACTAAATTAATAAAATACTACAGGGTCTAAATAGCATTTAGAAAGAATGTTCAAACCCTTATGCTGAGATCTGAATGCACAAAATACATTTTAAGTACTGGAGGTGTTATACATTAAAAACCACTTTTTACTGAATTTTATTGAAGAATATAATTTCCTGATAAGTAGAGGCCAAGTATGTAGATTTTTTTTTTTTATTGCATCTGTTTCCTAAAGATTATAATGGATTAGTCTCTGATCTGAGGAAGGTAGGTTCCTTCTCCTGCATCAGCTCTGCAGTCTTGTCCTGTCTTCAACATCCCCCATACTTCTAGCTGGCTTCTGCCACCCTTAGTTGTACATAAAATTCTTTCTTTGCAATTGTCCATCAGGTTTTAATGGAATAGCTTTGATAATAGGCTGTTTAGGTTTCCTATCAGGCTTCATTATCTTTGGTCATGTGTTATCACTGGCTTTCTTTTTGTGTTCTGCTTTTTTCTTCTCCCCTCCCTACCTCCCTTCCTCACATACACTGTGCAGCTGGTGGGCTTCTGCCAGCTCTGAGGGCTTGTCAGTAAAGAGTGAGTCAGATGGCTCAGATCTCCGCTTCCCGTCCCCCACGAGGCTCAATGCAGAACCTCTCTGGCAGTCCCGGCCCTGGTGCTTGGGAGCTGGGAATGGACAAAGGAATTCCTGGCTATTGGGTATAAGGAATAAGCCATTTTGCTGACTTCTCATGTTTTGCTTTTACAGACTATGAGGAAACAACTTCTGTAATTGTTAGGTGTGTCTCATTAGAGTCCAAATCAGTGAGACATGGGGATGTTGGTGAGAAGTGGTAGTAGTACAGTTACTTGGGAATATCGATGTTTGACATAAGGACCTTGGGAAGGATTTTGGTGCGTGCAGGTGCTGGGAACCTTGTGTCTAGAATTACTCTATTATGTAGTGTCAAGTTAATTATTTTATACTACTAGGATAGCATGTAGAAACTACATGAAAGACTTGCAGTGAATTTTTTGCTCAGGAAAGCGTATGGGCTGTTTTGGGTTTTCTTTTCTTTCCTTCCAAGAAACTTTATGTGAATTAGTGTCTCCATGGTCTGCTTTTCTAGTAAGAGAAGTTTTCCTTAGTGTTGGGGTGGCTTTTGGTTATACAGCTTTACAGTTTAGTCTGTTATACAACCTGAAATAAAATGCATATACTATAAGAAGAATTCATGCACTCTGGACGAATACTCAAATCTTCTAAAGCAAGCTGGTAGAACTATGCTGACATCCTTCCCCCCTGTTTAAAATTTTTTTAAAAAAATCAGAATAAATAGGAACTTTCTTGCTTTAATAGAATCTTCACACATTCTCATGCAAATGTTTTTTGATATGTGCTGATTTAATCTGTTTTGACAGTGGGAGAGATTCTGAGGTCTGATCCTCTCCATCTTTAATGAGGGAGAGAAAGGAGTTGGAGAACTGCATTTTACCAATACCTTTATTCAAGTATGGGGACCCCTGGTGGTCTAGTGGTTAAGATGCGGCGCTCTCACTGCCAAGGACGCAGGTTCGATTCCCGATCCTGCTTCAGGGACACTCCCCCGGGTAGATGGAGCTCATCAGCCCCTAAGGCCATCCATCTAAGAGAAGGTCACTCGAAACAAACCTACGTCC
>JAWWLV010000045.1:45149244-45166230 GCA_035041135.1 Platyrinchus mystaceus | reverse complement strand
GTTTCGCCAGAAAAGCCATAGCATATACAAGGAAAGGTTAAGGCAAAAGGTATGAGGAGAATCATGTGTTCTCCAGCACCTGGCTGGTAAATGCAAATCAACACAGTGACTTTGTCACCATTTTCTATGAAGAAGAAACACAACTGCAGATACCACCAGAAGGGCATCTATCCATGCCTACAGTATTGCATCCTATCCCTGAACTGGCACCTTGTTTGATTCTGGAAAATGGCTGGGTGTGAACTGATTTATTAATCATCTAATCATCTAAGGTGATTTTTTTTCTTTAAAAAGCAAAGAAAGAAGGAAAAATATTAAAAACAACCACGAAAAAAAGCCTCAACAAAATGTATTGGGTGGAAGAACTGGAGGGCTGTGAGCTGAGCACATACAGAATAAAGACTTATGGGGATTACTAAAGATGCTTTAGTAGAGCAGATACTGTGTGCAAGAGTTTGTAGATGGTTCTGTCAGCTCTCATAGTTTCCTTTACATGAATAGTAGGTGCATCCGCACCACAAAAGCCAGAAAAGGCTTTACTGCTTAAACGTTGTGATTCATAGGAAGAAAAGAAATGTATACAGTGACTGGCTCTCATTTGTGGACACTTACTAAACATCCTAAATCACCACTAGTTAATTATTAACATTTTTAAGTAGTTTTTTTAGTGAAACTTTCTATTAGATAAGCTGATTAATCTTACGTTTAGAAAATGCTTCACACAACACAGGCCATCTAATTTGTTCTTCATCCTTCACTGGTGATGGGATTATGTTTGCACAAGTAGAATACAGCCTACAGATACAAATAGAAGTATTCATGTTTCTGACTTCCAAAAGGGTGGGATTTTTAAAACATTAAGTTCTGGCACAGCTGCCCTGAAAAGTTTAAATGGAAAATGACAGGAAAGTCTGGGAGTGGGCATCCAGTAGAATATGCTTAGGCAAAATAACAGTGATGTCACGGGTGTTTTCTCAATGAGAAGGAATCTTAGTTAAAGGAAATTGAA
The DNA here is from genome assembly GCA_035041135.1 of Platyrinchus mystaceus. Taxonomy (NCBI): domain Eukaryota; kingdom Metazoa; phylum Chordata; class Aves; order Passeriformes; family Tyrannidae; genus Platyrinchus; species Platyrinchus mystaceus. The sequence goes on along the minus strand of JAWWLV010000045.1, from coordinate 45,165,221 downwards.
CTGGCAATTAAAACAAATATTAAGGATAGGGAAAGAGGCAGTAAAATGTCTGTTAACAAAATTAAAATTTAATGAATAATGGACTAGAAAGTGAATTCCAGTGTGGTCAGGGATAAAGTGCTTAATACATTTTGCAGTGGGGAAAAAAATACCCCCGATCAGAGGTGGATTTTAGTGACCAATGTGCATGGTCAAACTGAGTAATTTAGTAAAGGAAGGAGTAGTAGTAGTTATTTCTGTTGCAGGATTTGACTAAAGCTGGGGAATATATCTACCTGATGTCATGCTACAGATGTAATAAAGATGTTTGTCATCTATAAAATAAAATATGAGATGGCATCTGCTGAAATAAACATTCTCAGGCCAACAGGTCCTTGACTGTGAATTATATAGATTAGACAAGGAGTTTTCTGAATTGCTGAAGTTAATGAGTAACTGCAGAAGTCTTAGTTTCCTGCTAGTGTAGGGAAAAGCTCCAGTAAAAAGCTGCTTTTTTTGCTTCCTGAAACTCCTGGAGACTCTTTGGGAACTGTCCCTGGCATATGCCATGCACTGTTGTCATCAGCACTCATCTCTCTGGTGGCTGCTCTCTTCCTGCATGAAGCTGATAATTTCCAAACTGAAATAAATGGGTGTCTCTCTGCACCGACAGTGCTGTAGTCTTGGCTCAGGACCTCATTTGAACTCAGTGATGACTTTACAGTAATCGCCTTCCTTCCCCTGCTCAATTCGGTTCTGGGAGACAGTAACTACTTGGGAGTTTCCTGAGTCGTTCCTGTGTTGTTGTGATAGAGCCAAGCTATTTTAATTTTCTCTATGTCTTCATGCTGACCAAGGTCTGTCCACAGGCCAGCTAATCTTGTCTTCTTTAAATATATTTCTATTTGTGATCAGTATTTGTGTGTTGATTTTTTGGTCATTGGTGATGTTTGTTTGTTTAACTGTATCTTAAGCATTGACTAATCAACACCTTGCTGTGGCAGAATCCCCTCCCTTGACCTGCTGGCCACACTGCTTTTGATGCAGCCTAATGTATGATTTGGCTTTTCTGGGCTGCAAGTGCACACTGCTAGGTCATGTGAGACTTCTTGTCCACCAACAGCCCCAAATCCTTCTCCGCAGAGCTGTTCTCAATCCATTCTTCACTCAGCCTGTATCTGTGCTGGGATTGTGGTGGCCCAAATGCGGGACCTTGCACTTGGCCTTGTTGACCATCATGCAGTTTGCACAGGCCCACCTAAAGGGTGTCACCTGCAGGTCCCTCTGGATGGCATCCCTCCCCTCCAGCATGTCGACCACACCACACAGCTTGGTGTCATCTGCAGATTTGCTGAGGGTGCACTCAATCCCACTGTCCATGTAGTGGACAAGTCTGTTTAACAGTGGTGGTCCCAATACCGAACCCTGAGGAATATTTCAGCTGTTCAGGTTACTGGCAGACACCTTCCATGGGATCCACTGTGACAGGTTTTCTTTCTGGTAGCTATCACAGATAGAGGTGGTGAGTCTGAATAGTTACTCTCCATCCTTGCTTTCCTATGATTCAAAGCTAGGAAAAGATCAGTCATAACTATCCCTTGTGTAGGGAGGCAGAGGGCAGCTATATGGAGAAGCCCTGGGAGTTGTTGGCTGCACAAAATTAAGTGTTGATCAGCCCAGTGACATCTCTGCTGGCTGCAGCACCTTGGACACATGGGGTTTCTGGATTTGCTGTTTGTGTTGTAGGGTAGCTAATTGGTTTTGGCCCATGTCAAAATAAGTCTGACATCCCAGGATCTTTTTGCAGACCTTGAACACAGATTATGTGATTTTGGATAGTTTAGTGTAATTAGCAATTATCAGATATTTTTGAGGATTAAAAGTAAGCCCCAAGATTTGCTGTGTTTCTGCATAATTGTACCAAAACGTAAGGCTCTGTTTCCTCTATTTATTTATCTTTCCCTTATTTATCTTTCCCTACCCTCTTTTTTATTTTCTTCTAGAATTGCATTTCTTAAATCTCTACTGAAGTTGTCAAGGCTAGTTAGAAGAAGAAGGTTGCGAGCCTGTCTCATGCAATTTCTGTATTGCAAGTACGGCTGAAGCTAATGGAGAGAGACTTCTGTAATCATTGTACAGCAGCAGAACAAGGTTATATTTCATAGCTTTGACAGCTACCTGATAGGTGTCTGTTTCTGGGGGATGGGAATTTGTAATCACAGGAGATTCTGCCTTCCAATTTTTGAGAAGAATTGTTGGACAGAGAAGTTACAATATTGCCATTCCTGATGCAGTTGTTTAGCACATGCATTGAGAAACAGCCCTGTGTATCTACAGGAATCTAGAATTTCAGACAGAAAGCTCCAGTCTGAGGACCATTATCTGAAACAAGACCTGCTCCTATCAGATAGAGGATAGCAAAATGGCTGCGATCTTTCTTTATCCTTCTGGCACACAATACAAATGTTGCACTACATCCACACATAGCAGTAAGGGAGTAGATTTATCAGACTTTTTTTGTTAGGCACACTCTGATGGACAAGAATAATATAAATACTCCCAAGGTACTGTGGCTTTTGCACACTGTCAGTGAGCATTGTGTCAATACTAGCATAGACAAATCATTGCTGAGTTTTGAGTCCACTGTGGAAAAACGTACTGTCATTTTCAGACTACCCACTACTGTTATGAAGATTTCTGATAACAAGTAGACCATTTATTGTGGGGTAAAACCAAAAGTTCTTTACATAAATAGAACATGATATGTTTATTGACTATACATATTTTAATTTTAGGTCCTTAGAAGAACACCATGATCATCCTAATGTGGTAGTGGGAGATATTCAATCAGATGAAGAAGATATCATGAACAGTTCTGATGAAGATGATGACACAAATTCTGATTCCAGCAAAGGGGAGACTGATCCTCAAGAAGATAAACAGGTATCTTTTTATTTTTATCTTCTGAAGCTATTCCTGACTCTTGTACTATTTCATAAGTTGTAACCTGTTGAGATATTTTCAAGTAAAAGGCATTGAATCAACATAACTTTATGTATTTTTTTTTCATCATTCATATTGTTTAGAGGTTGGGGTTTTTTTCTAGAAGTTTAATTTAATATGTGCATATTAGTCTGATATTAAGAGATCAAGTTTAGAAATATCTACTACAATGTGTGTTTTGCCTGGCATAATTGTTCTCACTCCTTCACCGGATTGTGGAGCTGTAGATCTACTTAGCACGCCCGTCTAATGGAACTACATGCACAGAAGTACATTTAGAGATCTTCAGTTTTGAGACTTAAAAATAGCTTTTCAGGAGGCTGTCTTCATCTCACAGATGCTAGAGTGCACATTGTCTCTTGTGGACTGAACATTTAAAATCACCTCTGCGGCCTTTGGAAGAGTGTAAGCCACACTTGACTGCTGGGGTAGAGATCTGACCTTCTGTTAGCTTCTGTGACTGCCAGCTTGGACTGACTTCCCTTATTTTCATCCTATTACTTCTTCTAATGAGGAGCAAGAAGACAGTGCTAACTACTCCAAATGTAATGAAGTTTTGAGGATCCTGTCCCTCTCCTTGGGGATACTCACGTTCTTATTTCTCAGTCTTGGATGCCCTGAAACCAGCCTGCCTATAGACCAGTGCCTCTCCTCAGCATCAGTCTTGACAGCTGTTTCCTTTGATAGTAGTTATATTTGCTTCCTCTTCTTAAAATTAATAATAATTAAAAAAAGACACAAAACCAAAGCCCCAACAAAATAAAACAAACAAACAAAAAACCCCAATGAAACTTTTTAGTGCTGGAAGAGAGGCTTGATGTGTCAGACCTGGATGTTGTTTAACCGAATGAGAGGAATAAATTGGGAAAGGGAAAGAGTAAAGGGAAAAACTTGTTCCTGTGAAACAAAACCAGACTGTACCTGTATAGCAGCTAACTTACCTTACGTGCTTTTAGGGATGCCCTGAACCTTTCACAATGGAGTTTTACAGGAAAGTGTCCCCATTAGGAGTGTTCTCGGGCAGGTTTTACGGAGTAATTGAGTGATTGCTGTGAGGCATCTGCTGTGGGCCGGCTCCAGCTGCTTGCAGCACGTGCGGCCGGCAGCTGGGGATTAACAACCAACTTCCTCACAGGGAGAGCAGCTGCAGAGGAGAATGAAGCAGTCTCTGCACCGGTCATCAGCTGGGCTTGTTTTTATTTTTCCTTACCACAAGCATCTGGCTATTTTGATGCTTTATATCTGTTAGGGGATTTAAAAGGCTCCTTTCCAATGCCGTGCCTAAGAGCCCTATTTGTACCCCTTTGGTTCTCCTGTTAGAGACTCTCAGAGCCAGAGTATCTTTGGCTGAGCAAATGCAAGGTGGCCTTTTCAGTGCCAGCTGGTATGTGAAAAGTATTTCAAATGGGGTTGAAAACAGACTGTGATATTTCATTTTGTAATTGTTTAGCGGTAGCATCTTGTTCTCAAAATACTAATTTTCATCTCATTTGCAACTGTCACATCTACAGTGATGGCAGATACCTTGCTCTGCATAATTGACTTGTGAATTCAGTCTTGTAGGGTGCCTGTCAACTGTGCTTTCCACAGAGGCCTGAGGATAGGTGTTACAATCTCCCTTGAATGCAATTAACCCTCACTGGATAGTTATAAGTTTAATTTCAGAGGTCAAATCACAGCTCTGTGTGCAGATGTCTACATTGCATATAAAATAAGTCATGTATTTGTACATATGTGGTGCAATACATATTATTTAATTTTGAAATTAATTTTAGTAGTTAGGCACGATGTTATTTGAATTCAGATTAAAAAGTTTAATTAATATTTTTTATTTTGAACACAACACTATCATTAAAACCAACCTATGAGTATCATCTGTTCCATGGTTTAATTTCCAACACTTGAGATTTATTTATAAGTTTGGAGAAGAACTAAATATCCAGGCAAATCTTGAGACAATAGTGCTTATGAACCAAAGTTTCATGGATATGCCACCGATACCTGATTTTCTAGACAAACTGTTCAGTGCCTATATTATACTACCATACTCAATACAGCTTTCCCAGGATTTCCATCTCACTTGGGTCGTGTATGCTGGGATGCTTTAGTGCTCCTCATCCATGCTCTTTCTTTGCAGTCCATTAAAATGAAAGCCTGAATGTCTAATAGATGTGGTGGCAGCGGAGAAGCGTATGGCAAATCTTGAGAGCTGTTTTGGGAAAAGGTGTTTTATCTGAGGGAAACTGTATGTGGGAGCTACATTGTGTAGCAAACACTTTTGCATCCTGATGCCTGCCCCCATTTGCTTTGTTATACCTGTTCCATCTATCTGATGTTGAACAGTAGCACTGATTTTTTGAGAGTCAAATGTGCTCATAAAAACCAACATCGTCTCTACAGTGTTTTAGGTAGATGACAAGGCTCACATTTCTGCATCTTTGCAGTACAGTTGCTATGTTTTCCAGCAGCTCCTTTAATAGATAGTCAGAAGCTGACTTTTCAGTGTGTTTTTCCTTTGTTTCTCCTTTCATCTTGTTTTTCAATAAAGAAAGTGCATGTGTCTTTTAAGATGTTCCTGAAACACCTTTGGGTTTACTACAAATATTACTGTCACTGTATTAATCAGGAAAAAAAAATCAAATAATGTAGAAATACTATCTGTACTATAGTACTTCTGCTAAATAATAACTGTTATTTGCTAGGACTTCATTCATTATGGGTTTCAGTACTTCCTCTGTTAATCAAATGTAAAGGCTGATAGTGTTGTAAAAACTAATCTATTGTTGTTTCCCGCTACAAACTAAATTGATTTTCTCACAAATCCTGAAAAGACAGAAGATTTCAAAGCCATTAAATTTCAAAGCAGTATAAAACATTTTTCTTAGAAATAACTTAAATAATTACATTGGATTTGAAGAACTACTAGTTAGAAATGATCTTTTTGACCATTTTAGTAGGTGCATGGTATAACATATAATTTTATTTGCAGAGTAAGGCAGCTGGAAAGAAGACAAAGGTTTACCATATTGCCAAGGAGATCATGAGCTCAGAGAAAGTGTAAGTGTCAATGCTAAACCTAACAACTACTCAATTTATTTTAATAAGGCAATTAAAATGTAACTATTTGCTTTTTCTTGCTTTTCTGATAGGTTTGTGGATGTGCTAAAACTCTTACACATTGTAAGTACTCAAAAAACAAGTAGTTTCCTCTTCTGTTTGTTTAACCTATTGAAGTTTTATGTTTAGGTTTTATTGTAGTGACTGTGCCTTTTTTCTGCTGTGTCTACATATTCAAAATATAAAAATTAATCTAATTAGGCTCAACTTTAAAGTCCCACATTTTATATAATGCATGAATATTTGGTGGTTCCTTCTGCATCTCCCTAATTAATGTATGCAGTCTTCCAGCTGAGTATGGGTTTTGCTTGAAGACTGAATATATATCCAATTATGTTAATCGAGATCATATTTTTAAGCCAGCTTGTATTGGCTTATAAATATGTACGTAGTAACAAAAATAAAGGTTTTTGTTAGAATAACTCTTTAAGTGGTGGGGGAGGCTGGAACAATTTACCTTTAGAAATGGTACATTAAAATGCACATTCTTCAAGTAATCCAGTTAATAGCTAATAGCTGTAATGGTGTATCCATCACCATGGCAGCCTTTTTTTCTTTTGGGCTGCAGTTCCTTGACAGATGTTTGCTTCTGATAACAGCTGCGATTGCAGTACCTGCAGTGTGTTGTCTACAGCAAGGGTTAAGTATTTCATTCATGTTTATGCAGGTCAGTCAACATGCGGTGTATAAGGTGATAATAGTAAATCAATGAAGAATTTTTCTTTCTCTAGCTCAGTTTTATATGTTTTCTGTCAACTTCTTAATGATATGTATGTATATGTTTGTACCATTTTGTCACTCTATTAAGAAAAAACATCACTGTTTTTTCTTGAGCAACAGAAGTAGTTACAGTGCAAACAGATGCACTGCTCTATCTCAGTCTCTTGAGAAGCATGTTCTGTGAAACTGGGAACAAAGGGTCTTACAGATGTATACAGTCCTGTAATAGAGAGATTTTTTCAGGAAACAAAAAACTTACCACACCATTTGCTGATTCCTCTTTCAGTTTCCTCCTAGTAATTGCTTTTCTGATTCTGCTCAAGCTTGGTTTTTAAAAGCTGGATCAAGCAGTTGCAGCCAATATATAATTTATGTTCAGCATGTTTCTGGTACAGAACTCAAGCTTAAATACTGGTTAAAGGAAGACAGTTGTCCTGGAGAAATTTTAACCTGTATAATTTTAAGTTATCATATTTTTCAGGCATGTAACTTATTTGTTAAAGGTGTCTTTGCTTTTCAGTGTACCAGTTTTTCAGGTAATGTGCAGAACTGGAAGAAAAGGCTGTTGGTGAGGAGGAGGATACAGGCAAGCAGGAGAAGAATGTGAGAAAGGGCAAATAGTAGGGAGATTAGTGAATTTCTAAGATAAAGTTGTCCTCTCAGTGTAGAAGTGCCGTGGTGTAGGATGTGTTTTGCTTTTCCTTTAATGGATAACTTGCAACTCTATTCAGGACAGTATGCTAGTTCCTAGCTGCCAAATAAAAACTATTAGAGTGTTTTGATTGGCTAGCAATACCAATCAATATGAATTCAGCCTGGTCTAACAGAGAGGATGCTAGGCTAGAAGTTGAGGAAATACTTTGTCCTCAACTTGTTGGTTGGACTGTAGCGGGAACCTTGATGAGTGTCCTTGTTATACTGATTTTAAAGCTCTGTGTGTGTGGTTCTTAATTAAATAAAAATTGCCATTGCTGAGAAAGGTTGCAGAAATACATTTTTTTATTTCCACAGAGTGGTATGCCTGGGGATTTGTGTATGTTTGTCACAGACCTTATTAAATCTGTTAATTTAATAATATATTTCTTATGGATGATATTTTAATGTTGATAAAACTATCCTGTAGATTTCATGTGCACTGAACCACTTTGGCTTACTAGATTCAGTGTCAGGATTACTAACTGCCAGTCAAGAGATTGACAAATTTCTGGAATTAGAATTTAGATTGCCCCCAGGCTGGGTTGTTTTACCCATAATAAAGATTTAGCTGGTCAGGGGATGTTCTGGTAAACCTTCTGACCCATCTATTAGTCATTTAGCAACTAATTCCATTCACAGTGATCTAAAATTAATACTATTCTCCTCAGTCTATTTTACCAATGCCAGTTAAATGCAGCTCATGGCCTTTAATAGAGCCAAGGAATAGGACTGTTGATGTAATTTGCTACAGCTTAGAGCCTTAGAATTGGAGCCTAAAGCAGTTGAGAAGGTGGAAATGTGATTGCAAACTGCTTATAAGTGCCACTGATTTTTTTTTTTTAGCATTTTTTCTTTTATATTGACAAAGTCAAGTTAGGTGGAGCAACTCTTCAAGATGTCTGGGTACCGGCATATGCAGACATTGTCGCACACTGAAAGTGCATCTGACTGCTTCTGTTGAAGACATACTGGAAAAGTCTGGAGAAAATAAAAAAACACTTGAAGACACTTCTATAAATACTAAATAAGCTGGTCATAACAGAGATAAGGGACTCATCTGGCTTTCCACACTCTATCAAAGAGACTCCGTGAATGGGATTGCTTGAGGGTGTGTAATCAAACATTAGATGTAATGCTCTTTCAGGGGACAAGATTCCAGTAAAATGCTTTTGGAAACTCCTGAAAACAAAGGGGATTAAATTAAATGAGCTCTTCTGTATGCATCTTTGTGAGATGGTTCATGCATGGTCCCCGAGGGTAAAAAAGGGTTGAGAAGATAGAAGTGCCGTTCCTTCCCTAGGGGCACTTGCAGAAAAAAGAAACAGTGAGCTGGCTGTAAAACAAAAGTGACATAGGAGTTGCTCTGTGCCCAAAAAACACCTGGTGTTCCTGGAAAAGGAGTAAGGCAGTATTGGTGCCCTTTGTACTTTTTTGTTGTGGCATTCTCTGGAAATTGTTAGCTTTGCACAAGTGAGAGGACCTCCTCAGCAGCACTCTGGTGTCCTGAGGGTAACACCTGGCTTATTTGTTGTCTTTTTTTTTTTTTTGGCCATTTTTGTTCTGAATTTTGTTCTTGTGCCAAAACCTACCACTCCTTTTGTTCTTCCAACCTTTTCAATTCTGTTTCCTCCCTGCTGTGATAGTGTAAGCAGCAAGGCTTCTGGTCCAGCAGAAGACTTGCTTTTTTTGGGGTGACTCCTTCACTGCAAGGCTTAGTGTATAATTTTTTGCTGTGTGAAAAAAAAAAACAACAACTTAGGCCTGTGGGCTTTTGCCTGAGTCTTTAAATCTGTGCTTCTGATGTAGACCTCTGTTCTGTCCATATTAGAACTCTCAGACCAAGTAAGCAGGAGCTGTCAGGAGGCACTTCTTATCATTTCTGCAGCCACAAGATCAGCCTCTTCTGGGAGAAGGCAGATAAGAGGTTGAACCTTTTTTTTCTGTTGTGTGTCCTTCCAGAGACACTTAAAAGAGTGAAAAATTCTGATTTAATGTTTCCATTTTTCAGAAGACAATTGCAAGTTTCTCTTTATAAAAAATATGTATATATATATTTACATTTTTCTATATTATAGCCAAATATTGTGAAAAATATTTCATAGTAGATTTCGAAAACAGAACGTAACGAAAATATAGATTAAAAAAATTAATAGCTATGGGCTTTGGAGCAAAGGAAGTTCTGACCTCTGATCCTGGCTTACAACTGACCTACTGTTTGGCTGTGAAAAATTCTCTCAACCTCCAACCCCTTTTTCTCCATCTGTAAAATTCCAATACTTGACCAGTCGGAGGTGAGTATGTAGAAAAATTTTTAGTCTCTGAAGTGCTTTAGAATTGCTGATTAGGGTATTTGACAATAAGTTGCAGCTGTAGTCCTCTTATCAAGAAGACTAATGAAATAGTTTAGATTTAGAAGGAAACATTGTTCTACTACCCAGCCTATTCCCTGAAATAACATTCTGGGAAAATGCCATGGTCAAATCATTGATTGTTGTGAAAATTAACTATCTTATGTTGTTAAAGACTTATAAATTATTTTACTACCTGAGAAAAAAAATGTGTGAAACTACTTGGCACCTTTCCTGAAGTAATCTCATATGTTTGAAAAATGTCTCCATCCACACTTAGTCACAGTCTTCATTAACTGTAGTTGCTGTCGTTTAATTTAGCTAATAGTATGACTCTTGTTAGGAGTGCCTATTTATGTTTTAAATACTGTATTTAGGAAATCTGTAGCTGTATTCCTAAGCAGTCATGTTTACAGTTTGTCATATCTAGCAGCCTGGCTGTTCCCCAGAGCGTGAAACAACTTCCCCTTCCCTCCTCCTTCCCCATAGGATGTCCATGTGTGTGTTCCTTGAAAAGCATCCAAGTGCGAACATACTTTTTTTCCTTAAATTAAAATGATATTTGAGCTATCTGCAGGTGCATTTGGCTGGAAGTTGTACCTCAGCAGAATGGATTATGACTTATTTTTATTTTGCTGATGGTATTTTTTGACATAATAGATCCAAGATGAATGTTGGTTGAAGCCTTAGGAAAATTATATGACCATGTTTAGATCATGTAGTACTTTCTCTTCCCGTTAAATTTCCAAGAAATTTTAATTTCATCCATTTGAAATTATATGCATTCAGCTATTAGATACCTGAAGGTTCATTTAACCCAGCCAGCAGCTGAGGCAGAGTTTAGTTTGCTCTGTACCTATTTTGGTTTACTACTAAACTTGTTCCTTTGTTCCTTAGACTGATGCGGGCAGGTCGCCTTTGAGGGCTGGGAATCCTCTGGTGGAAAGAGCTGGGAGGGGTTGTGAGTCAGGGCCTTTGCAGAGGGGAAGTGCTGACTGCATATGATTCACAACAGGGTCAGAATTACTTCCGATTTCACTGCATTTTGCTTATTTAAGGAAGCTGCATCGAAGGAGAGGTGGGAGGAAACACAAGCAGTGATGGTGGTATCCTTCTCAAATACTGCAAAGCTCTAGGGGGAGTGTATACTAATAGGATAAATAAAATTCCCTAAATGTTTTGAAGTTGGAAGTGTTATATCTGCAGTAATTCAGCAGCATTGTGTATTCAGAAGCCCTTAATATGGCTAGACTAGATTTTCATATGGACAAGTACCCAGTGGGATGCTGTCTCAGTCTAGAATAAGCTGAAACTGTTTCTGGTTTGGAAAGAATGTTCTTCCCAGGAATGGTGATGGGTGGTATCCTCTGGAACTAGCTGTGTGAAGACCATTACTTTTACCTAAGCAGTAAAAGGTGGTATCATAAGATTACTATTGGACCAGAATATAATGTAGAAACTGTAAACAAGCATTTCAGAAAGTGTACAATAGCCTCCCCTCTTCTAAAAGCTAAAAATCATCCTGGTAAGAAGCTGGGATGATTCAGTATAACTAGCATAATATTCTGGGTTTTGTCATGCAACATATGAAACTTGTCTAGAGTTGCAAATGTTTTTCAGTGAAATAAGCACATTAATTCCAAAGAGAGGCAGGCTGGGGGTACATTGGTTGGTTGGAGTTTTTTAAATGAATAAGATGATAATATTTGAAAGGCTCATTTTCAGTTAGAAAATCCTCTTTAAAATTCACTGTAATGAACTGCTGCATTGCTTCAAACAGAATCATTTCTAGGACAACCTAGGTGATTGTCTTTGAACAGACTGATGAAAGCAGTGTTTCTCAGCAGTGTTATATAGGACTATGTGCTAAATATGTTTGCAATGTAAATCACTTAATGCAGGCATATATAGATATCAGAGCAATGTATATATTATTTGCAAGAGCAATTCTGTTTTAATTTAGCAGTGAACAGATTTAGTTTTAGGAGCTGGGTTTTGGTGCTTTCAATTACTTTTACTGCAATTTCTAATTTGTAAGTCATTCATCTAAAAAGTTGTCATCTGAATACCTTCCACCCTTTGGAGTGAAATTTCAGGGTTTACTTTGTAAGTTAGCATAATAGACCTCTTCTATGTTTTGTCGTTTTGGATAAGAAATTACTTTCTCAGAAGGCCAGTAACTTCAAGTGTAAACACTGTTAACTCCAACCTTGTTACATTTGTTTGACTTTTCCCACCCCCCATCCTGAGGCATGTGCTCTCTGCCTTCAACTCTCAAGTTTATCTCAAGATGAACTTGGCATGACAGTTACTTCACACCCACTGCCAGGTTAAAAATAAATCTTAATATGATTACAATGACAAACGCATAGTCAGTAGTGAAGACTTGATAATAAAAAAAAAAAAGCCATCACGTTTACCTTCTGTTGTTTCACAGGCTGGTTCACATAATTTGAAAGCTTCATGTTATCTTTCTTCCCTGCATTTCCTCTCTGCAAGGCTTCCTCAGTTTACTCAGTTGTGGAAGGGGGCAGAGGGGGTGATGAAGCAAAGTTTTGGTTGGCTGTTTTAATGATAGAGCCTTTCATGGCATGATCTAAACCCTGATGAAACGGATGGACTTTGGATCAAGCTAGTTGAAAAACCAAATCTGTGTTTGGAAAACACCCTGCAGACTCTTTGAATGCTGTATCTAGAAGTTAAATAAATGCTTTTAACTACAGATGACATTCCTGTGTTATCTAGTGCTTAAACCTGGCTCCCTGCTCTCCTTTTATTGTTTGGTCAGGGGAAAGCCTGGGTTGTTGATTACTGTATAGACAAAATGCTTTTCTTTTCATCTTGTAAGTAGTCTTATGACATTCAGACAACATTCTTGTTTCATCCTATAGCAAAGTACATACAGTATATTGTATGTGCATGTGTTTGGGAGGGAGGGGGAGGAGAATATTATCATAATATGATGATGCATTTTGCATGAAGCTCTCCAGAATGCCTCATTTGAGCTTTTGCCATTGTAATTCCATGTATCATTTCAGTGTTAAGCAATGCCCTAGGGTCAGAAAAACCCATAAGATGCAGCTGGTAGTTAACCTATGTGTCACTAGTCTGCACAGAGGATGTAAAACAGAACATTTCCATATGAATAACGCCATCTGTTTTTTAACTCCCTTGCATTTAGTTCTCAGCCTTCCCTCAGCACAGCCAGTGCCCTCTATCTCCTTTCAGTTTCTTGCCAGAACTGCCCAGCCACAGCCTTCGTGACCCAGAGGGTCACAAAGCAAGAAAGTGTGTCTGGAGCTCATGCTGCCCAGGGCTGACGTAATGAGGAGAGAGAGCAGGGAAGGTTGAGGTTTAAGTTTGAGGGACCCTAAATAGTGCCAGATGCTGTATGAATGAGATAGCTGGTAAGACTGGTACTAATAGACCTGGGGAGAAGGAAAAGGAGGGATTAATTTTCATTTTTCCCCTAACCTGAGGACCCTACAGATTTTCAAAGGCAGGTGTGGACCCCATGCACATTTAAAATATAACTCATCATTGTACTTAGAAGTATGTTGATGGTCACCTTTTACAGGATACCAAGAGAATTGTGCATGTGCTACCAGGCTTTGGTAACCACAAACTCAAAAAGAGCTATTATGTATTGATTCTCTTTTGTTCACTGTTGCCCAAATTCAGGTGAGACATGATGCCACTTAATTTGTATTTTCCTTTTTGTCAGCTTCAACAGTGTTGTTTTTCAATGCTAAATTACTAACCTTTCTGGAAGTTTTGTTTGCCTGTGAATAGAGAAAATACCTCCTGTAATGGATACTGAGTTTCAATCCTGGCCATTCTGACTTGGGTGGGGCCAAGATTTGAGTTCTGAATAGTGTAATGAGGATCAACCAGCCTCATCTCTGTCCTGTTGGGAGCTGGTTATAGCATAAAAATGCTATAAGATCCTTCAAGAGTAAACAGGGTTTTCCTTCTCCCTGTAAATGTTTGGAAGGTACCAGTATTAGTTTTGATCATTGCTAACATTTGAAATCTCTTGGTTCCCATATATTATTACAGTATCTTTTTGTTGGTTGTTAATTTTCTTGTATATAGAAGAGCTGCTACATATAGTAATTTTTTGTAACCCTACATCTTCCAAAATGGCATTTGTAGATGACTTATGAACACTACTGTGATTTTTAAGTATGATACTATGATTGTATTAGCTGATATAACAGTTTTGCTTTTTGACATACATATTTGCAAGAAGACACTCAAGGCTGCCAACAACCTTGCAGATACAAGCTTTGTTTATTCCTCCTTGGTTTCCTCACATGTAATACCAGCACATTTCTTAAGGGTATGTTGTAAAAATAATGAACAACTTCTATATTATGCATACAGGAGCAAGAAAGTAAAGCTCCAGTGTTAAACCAAAGGGATTAAGACAGTCCCAGGGGAGTAAATCGAAGCTGCAGGGAAACATAACCCAGATGGTACCCGCCTTGCCTTTGGTAATAGGGAGCAGCGCCTGGAATGTCTGCAATGAGAACTCCATTGTGCTCTCTGTGTTGGTGCTTTGAAGGCTTTTTCACTCATGGCAAGGGGGGTTTCTGTCCTCTTTGTTCTCTGGCAGGATTTCCGGGATGCTGTGGCGCATGCCTCTAGGCAGCTTGGAAAGCCAGTGATTGAGGACAGAATCCTGAATCAGATCCTCTATTACCTACCTCAGCTCTACGAACTCAATCGGGACCTCCTGAGGGAACTGGAAGAGCGATTATCTCACTGGTGACTATCAATAAAGGGATACCACTCCTTTGATGTTGAAATTTATCTGTAGTGCTTATGTGACTCCATGTGATCATGGCTTGACTCTTGTTTGTGTTTTACGTGCCTTCTTTAATGATAGAATTTAATTTGAAAGTATAGAAGATTATTTTTCATTTAGATGTGGTTGTTTGTCATTTAGATGTATACAAAGGTCCAGAAGGCATGCCAATACATTTTTGTAGCAATCACACTTTTTATTTAAAATTTCATTTTTAATTGAAAGTTCTGGTCCCTGTATGAGCATGGTAAGTGCACTGATTTCGTTATGGGAAAAGGAGGCTGTCCTGAAGGCTGGTTTACATTTTAGAGGTAGTTTAGATCTACTAATCAGAAACAACACCGATTGACAGCCACAATCGCCTTGAAGTCCATTCTCAGTTACAGCGGTGGGTGGATCTAAATCAGCAATACAAAACCTACTGACAAAGGCACTGGAATGGGTAAAGACTTGCTGTTAAGTTTGAAGATCCATTTCCTCAGAAATCAACCTTGTACTAAAATGTTCAAACAGTTCAAGACCATTTAAAAAAGACTGTGTATTAAGTACCAGTCTTCTAACACTGGTGTGTTGACTTGTGCCTAATACAGTTTTTCAGAGTAGCTACTGAGATGGATGCCTATCTGCTGCACTGTAAGCTTTTTGTGCAGAGCATAAACTAGCACATCTTACTCTGAAAGAGATAGATGTGTTGCTGTAGGTTTAAGATGTGCGCTATTTTTAGCTCTAACTGCGCCTTTTTTTTCTGTTTCTAGGCTTGAACATCAAAGAATTGCTGATATATTTGTTAAAAAGGGTCCCTACCTAAAGATGTATTCAACTTACATCAAAGAATTTGATAAAAATGTTGCATTATTAGACGAACAGTGTAAGAAGAATGCAGGGTTTGCTTCAGTAGTCAAAGACTTCGAGGTATTGTATTCTTTTGTAAGATATATCCTATTTTGTGACTTTTTAGCAATTGTGATCCTCCGCAAGGCTTTAGAAACTGTCCTCAATTTTTTTGTGTTTTGGTGGTGGGTTTTTTTGCTGCAGTCTTGGATTGAGACATGAAGAATATAAAAGGCCTTTTTAAGGACTTGGTGTTTCAGATTTGCATTATTTTGAATGCAAATTCAAGATAATTAGCATTTTTGAAGCACGGATCTTTTAATTCTGTGTTGTCTTTAGAAGTGTGGATTAATTAAAACTTCTGCAGTGAGCACTCCTATCTTCTCTGCCTTTTTGCCTAATGAACAATGACAGGGATCACAAAGGAGCATGTTGCCCTTGCTTCCCTGTTTCCTTTATTTCTGGGAACTTTC
>JAWWLV010000045.1:45137806-45149144 GCA_035041135.1 Platyrinchus mystaceus | reverse complement strand
CCTAATGAACAATGACAGGGATCACAAAGGAGCATGTTGCCCTTGCTTCCCTGTTTCCTTTATTTCTGGGAACTTTCCCCTCTTATCCTCCTAAGTCAAAGCACCTGTTTTGAATCCACAGCATATGAGTGCTTACTGATTGATATCTTTAAATGCATGGGTAATTTTGCATGCAGTCTTCCACACAGAAATGCTTGCTCTATAGTGTGGTGTTTAACACTTGTGGTCACACTTCTTCAAGATAAATCTTATCCAGTATAATCAGTAGTTGTTTTTAGGCATGTCTTCTTTTGCTGGAGCCTTTAATGGCCACAGAATTATTTATTTTGCATGTTTCTTTCAGATGAGCCCCCGCTGTGCTAGTCTGGCCCTCAAGCACTATCTGCTCAAGCCAGTTCAGAGGATTCCCCAATACAGGCTCCTGTTGACAGGTACAGTCAAGCTCTGTCGAGCTGAACAAGCCAGTCTTCACACGTCCCAGGAAACCTGTTTTCAGGCAGTTATATCCATCTGTAAAGCATGTTTATTTGACTTCAGATATGTGAGGCTTTTAAAAAAACATGGCACAATATATGCAGCTCTTTTAAACACATGGCATGGGTTTAGAGGCTTTTGTTGTTTATATTGACTGTGGTAAGGATACACAGGCAAGGTGCTAATGTTTCTAGCATTGTGGTGTGTTCTGATGGTACATTCAGCAGTACATGGAAAACATGAAATCTGTGGGGGGTTTTGTTTGGTTTTGTTTGTTTGTTTGTTTTTGTGGTAATAGAAGCCTGTCATTTCCTTAAGGGTTGGAATGCTCCTGTTTTGCTTTGGGTTTTCCTTTTTTGGAGGGGAGATTGGGTGGTTTTTCTTTTTTTATGAATGAAAAAGGCAGTAAGGAAAATTGGAGCTAGGAGAAAGATGTCTATGCAGCTGTGAACTTCTGTTAGTAGCTTCTTCGTTTCTCCCCCACCCAGGTGTTTTGACCGTAAAATCCATTCTGTTTTAAAGGCAGAACACTTGTTTTTAGTGTACATTTGCCAGTAAGTGCTTAAGATTTGTTACAGGGGCGTTGTACACTGAGGAGCTGGTTTGGGACTAGGAAATCTAGGCTCTGTACCCTGCTCTGGCACTGGCATGTTTGGGTGACCTTGAGCAAGTCATCTCCATGATGCAGTGGGTTTTTTTGTCTGTAAGGGGAGGGCAGTGACAGAGTCCTCCTTTGTGAAGTATTTTGAGATGTGTTTGTTGTAAGAGGGGGATGGCTCCTGTAAGGATTTGGAAATACTTAAGGCATTGTTTTTGAGAGCCATTGCTTCTTGATGAGCAATTTAAAAATAGACTCTGTTTATGTAGTAACTGCAAAATAAAATGCTCTGTGACCTTTTTTTTTGGCTCTGTAACAGCTCATTGGCATTTCCCCAGCAAGTACTTAGACTAGTGATGCTGTGGGAGATACAGACTAAAGTGTTAAGCAGTGGTTACTAAGTTATTAACAGTGACTGTTTTCATTTTAATCATCTCATTAAACTCACAGGTGTTGAAAAAAGGGGGGAAACTCCTTAAATGGAATACTTTATAGGGGAAAATCTTAATGACTCCTAACTGCTGAAATTAAACAATAAAACGGCATTTGGGGAGCTGATTTATTTTAAAAGGATACTGACTTAGGACATGGTACAGGCTTGTTATACACTTCAAAATCAGCAGAGTTTTTGATAAGTTCAAAGGTTTTAATTGAAAAAGTTGAACAGAGGATCAGGATGGAGCAAATGCCACTGTCAATACACACAGCAAAGCGAGAGATGTCAGGGATGAATGGCATTGAAACAAAACTCAGATGTTGAAGGGGAATTCTTTGTGATCATTAGCTGTCACTGTGGCTGGAACAGGCTGTTTTAGACCCTAAAAGAAATTCATTTTGTGTTGATGGGGAGTTGCTGTGGGTGTCCCCAGTCTGCAGACCTTACTGTGGCTGCCCAGCTTTAAATACACCTGTAAATGCTATTGAAAGGAATGGGGGGATTGCCATGCTGCTGGTGGGTTTAGAAAAGTGATTTTCTCTTGTTCTATGTGAGCAATAAAAGATGTCAGACCAAGAATTTAATTATGCTGGGGCTCGAGAGTGTCATTTTGGATCTGTTTAATTTTCAGCCTGTTCAATCTATCACAACATGTCTGTTATCCTTGAGATTCTCACTCTTCCATATCTCTGGATGACCCATCTGCTTTGTTACCTTCCAACTGCTCTGTGTAATATTGAGCAGTGCCTGTATAAACTTGTGCTATAGGAACATCTGGGGGAGGTGCAAAACACTTGCATCTCTATTGTTGCAGTGGGTGAGAGGCAGCAATGGAGCAGCTGCCCAGGCTGAAGACAGTGGGGAACTGTGGGGAGGAGGGTCAGAGCATAGGAGGGAAAATAATCCAGGAAACGAAGCTGTCAGGCCTGAGTCAGCGGGGATTTCTTCCTATTTAGATGTTCTGTGTCAGTGGGACAGCTTTGTACTGGTAACCTGCTGCTACTCGGTCACATCACAAGATTGTTGCTGTGCTTTGAAGTGGAGTTACTTTTGTGCTAACCAAAGCAGGAGCAGGTGGGCTCATAAATCAGTCAAGGAAAGGCATGGCTCAGCAGTGTTTCTCTTTAATTATACAGCTTCTCCAGTCCAGTAAGTGGACCTCCACTTCTTCACATACTGGCCCCGAGCTCTATACAGCAAATATCAGATGGGTTTTCAGGGAGGTTAATTAGAGGCCTCTGATTTCATATGGAAATGAAGGAGAGGTGATTCTCTTTTCTCAAAAACCGTAGATTTGAGTAGGTGACTTGAGACTGTGCTATATGAACAGGTTCTTGATTGCCATAGAATAAGCGTCTGTTCTCTCTTTCTCAACATAAGGTTGGCAGAGAGAGTGTCTTTTATTATCCTTAACTGGAATATAGTGAGGGGGGGGTGAAAAATAAGCCTTTGAGCACACTGCTACTTTGCAGGTTGGAAATAGAGTTGTCAGACTCAAGGCCAGTTACGTGCTGGAGAACAATTGCTTTGAGTTTAATTTAGTTAAATTAGACAACCCGAGAGAAAAAGTAGTTAATGAAGCATAAGATAATTTTAAGCAGGAGAAGAAGTGATAGTCACTGCCCCCCAGCAAGAAGAAAGAACTGCTGGCTGCTGTCAGGTAGAAGCAGAGCATAAGGAAATTTTGTTCATCACAAAACCAGTACTTGTATGCTTTTCTGTTGATTTTTGTTGTGCTTTGGGGTATCCGGCAGAATTATGAATTTCCGAAGGTATACTTAAGATCTTTCTCGTCTGAACAACTAGAGCACGCTTCAGAGGGTAACGCTTTTTTGGCAAAAACAGTAGACACCATTTCATCTTAATATCTGACTTATGTATTTATTTTATCTAGGAATATTTTTGCAAAATTTTTACTGTAATGTTTTTCATGTCTGTGAAATCAGCTTGTCTGCATAGTTTATGCCAGTACCTCCAGAAAGCTGTTGCAAGCACAGAATTTCCAGTGTTTATTCACAGAACAGACTAAAAATATCTGTTCTGGTGCTTCTCTGAAGCTGAGTTTTAGCTATGAAGTGAGGTCCACTTACCAGATACACATAAAGAGTACTAAGATGAAAATTATCTATTTCTCATTTTCAGGATTTTACAGTTGTTTTATTGGCTGCTCCAGTCTTACAATACAAAAGCTGCAGAATTTTAAATGAATGCAGTTATGTTAAAATCTCTGAATTTCTCTCATCTATTTACTGATGCTATTATTTAAAATGCAAGAATATACCCATCCAAAATGTTTTTCAGTGATGTGAAGTGTTGTTTTGGGGAACATGTCATAAAGGGTGACCATGCCAAGAAATAATTAGTTCCCATCTTGGGTCTCTGGTTTTAAGTTACCACTGCAATTTGGATATTAAATTGGATGTCTCCATGTACTAGGGACAGTGTCTTAGAGAACCAGCTGTATATTTGCAGATGAGGAAAGTATACCCACCTTACCTCTTCTTCCCAGACTGAGATGAGTGTGTGGTTTGCAGGTTTAGTTTTATTTTTATTTTTGTATGAGTTGTAGGGACTCATTCTTTACACTGGGGGATTCCCGCTGGAGTCCTTTGTGCTGGCCCCAATGAAGATCAAATTGCAATTTTAAAGCTTTAATTTGTTGGCTTTGTGGTGGAGTCCCAAGAGTGCTCTGCCTCAGCAGCATGGCACAGCTCCAACTTGAGGGAGCACCCATCTGCAGGCAGGGCAGGAGAGGACAGCTGGTGTCATATCTGTGACAGGTTACTACAGGTTAAACCAAGTTGAAAACTGTGAGACATCTTCTCAGTTCTTTTCAAAATACTTCCTGTTAATTTTTTTTCTCTTACACAAGCTTCTTGCCAGTATAACCCAAAGTGAAGCAAGATTAACTTCATTTTTTTTAATGAAATATATGTCCACCTAAATATTGCTCTGGAATGTCTGCTAGCTACTACAGCATGAGATCTTGAGGGACATGAAGATGTAATATTAATGGAGTAGCTTGAGAAGTACATAGCTTGAGAAGTCTTGGTGCCATGTCAGACTTATCTTAAAAGATCAGACATTATCCAGGGCCTGCTAATGATCAGGCAGAACTCTGAGGAGAGCAGATAGCTGTGGGTGTTCCCTGGCCCAGCCAGCCAGATCTCCCAGTGCTCCGTCCACGCCTCCCAGCTGGTTCCTCTTCCTTCACTCCAACCTGCTCTTCATGCTTCTCCCTTGGATCCTCCCTTAGGTCTCTGCCAAAAAATAAAATTTCAGTGCCAAATGTTTCTCATCTCGTAGTTCTGTTTTTCTCAAAATGTTCATTAGCCATGACAGGTTCTCTCACTCTTTGTAGCAATTCTACTGCAGAAACATGTTTTATAATTCCCTTTTAATTTTGTGCATAAGGAAAAGATTACAATACTCTAAGCGGTCTCTGAGGGGCATGCATGAAGCAAGTCTTCTTACGAAGGCAGGAACAATTGGCTCCTGATCCTTTTTGAATAAAAGAATGAATTTGGGTAGGGCAAGCATGTGGGAGTTGAATTATTTCACTCCTACGTGAAACTTGTACAACTGCGAAGCTAAAACTGAATGCTTGCTAGATTACATATAGTTAGTTTTCAGTAGATCCTCTAGAATCTTAATACCTCATTTAAAAGGTAATTACAAATCAGTATTTGTTGCTTTTATCAACCTAACGTATATTTCTTTGAATGTTTCTTTGAATGGTTTTGTTGCTTTCTATTTTAAGCAGTTCAAAGTTGTAGAGTACAGAGAATAGATGGTTGACCTTTAACTGAGGATATATATTAATCTTTGACAGGACATTGCACTTTTTATGAACTAGACACTCAAGCAGGGAATGGAAACTCCAAGGGAATATTTTTTTGTGTAGTCATACGTTTGGAGTTAATTTTAAATGCTAAGTAAAATAGATTTTAAAACTACCAAGACTTCCATGGATTGAGGGTGCCATCTCGTGGTTGAACTACATTTATAATGGAAAACCAGAAATGCCTATTTGCACGTCGAGGGGCATATACTATTTTTATTACGGAAAAATATTCATCATAATGAGATCTTCTGTAATGGACTACTTTTTTTTATTAGCTGCTATAAGCAAGTTAGGTGCTCAGGCAAATATCTATAATCTTCAAAATTTTTTGCTTCAGCTTAAACCTGATTGCATGTATGTACTTATTTTTCACTTGCCTGTTTTGTTCTGGAATAATATATGCAATGTACCATTTGTCATTGGAGAAGGCCACTGTTTCAATAGCCATCTCTTCACTGAGCAAATATAAAGATTCTTTCTGGAAATGCTACGTTTCACTTTGTTATTGCTTTGACAGATTTAAAAAGATTAGGTAGTAGATCTTTGTGGCATAGGTTTGCCTGAAAAGCAGATTTTCAGGAAAAAGGTGTTTTTTACTACTTTTTGGTGGTGTTTATTTATTTAAAAAAACTATCTCTTTATTATTTTTTCTTCATGCAGATTATTTGAAGAATCTTTTAGAAGAATCTGCGGACTATAGGGACACTCAAGGTAAATGTCTGTTTAAAGAAAAAACAGCTTATGTACTTATGATAATGTTTCCAGATTTTTAGTGCATGCAAAATGTTAAGTCAGTAATAGAAATGTTTTCTACTTAGTTCTAAGTTTCTCAGCAGAGATACTAAAAGGTTGCAAGCTTGTGTTTCAAAAAAGTCTGGAGCTGATAGTCATATCAGCTCACCCTTGAGTTGAAAGCAAGAGGTAAGAGTGAAGTTTCCCAGACAGCTTAAACAGATATTTTGGACCTTTCATGATAGACAGCTTGTCTACCAGCTGCTCTCTCCAGCTATAAGCCTTTCTGGCCTCATCCTCTCTCTGGCTTGTGCCAGAACAAGTGTTCATGTGGCAGGAGTGAACAAGATCAAGGAGCTGCCTTGAGTTATATTTAACATGAGGAGTTCTCCAGTTTGAGTTGTCACAAGTTGCACAAACACAGGTGACTTACTCAAGTTTGCCTGCATGTGGGTAGAAAGGAGATCAAAGGAAATGAGCAGGAATAGTTGATGATGAAAAGGACAGGACTACACGTTTCATAGTGGTGTGGGATTAAACTGGTTTAACTCAAGCATATTGATGCAGTACACATTCAGGCTGTTTTCTGCTGCAGTGTGTGCCTCAGCAATACAAAAATGCTCCCAGTCAATTTTTCCATTTCATTTGCATGAGACCCTGTCACTTATTTCACTCTTTAGTGACATTTGTTCAAGCTCATTACTTTTAGGAGGGCTGTGCAATTGTAGTTGATTGGACTTCAGTGAGTGCCTTCAATGCACTGAGCCAAATTTGCTTTGTCTGCTGATACAATACTGTAAAATATGTGAGTAAATATCCTTCTTGGGACATTTAAACATATTTGTTTGAGTATGGTGAAGATAGAAGCCAAAAATATTTTTACTGGTGACTCTTTAAGTTCATCTTGCACTTCTCATGGCTGTGAACAAACTAATGCTGGCATTGCACATTAAATAGTTGACCACTTGAAAAGTGAGCAACTTAAATATATATTTTACTTTACATTTCCTTGTGATTTCTCCAGCTTCTCTGTTTTTTTGTAGTTGTACCTTCCACAGTGTTTTTCTCTCCCTTCAGACATCAAAGATAAAAGCTGAAGCTTAGTGTAACAATGAGTGTTAATTTGAGATGCTTGATAGTCTATCTTAGAACCTGGGTAAGAAAAGAAAATCTAATCTTTACTCACCAAGTTCTTGTAGTAATTAAGCTTAACTTAGTTCTGACTTTGCTTAGTTGTTTAATTCTGTTGGTGGGGGGAGTGGAGAGTGAGAGTAGGCTTGGTTATGGTTAGTGTTCTTGGAAAAAAAAACCAAAATAGCACAATTCTTTTTGATAACCTTCATTTGAATACATTACTTCAGCTAAGCGGTATAAGTGGAATATTCTTGGTCCCTATAGATTATTTTAGTTGTTATTCAGATTCATTTAGTCTTGGCTATGTAAGTGATCCTGAGATCCTGGAACTTTCTCTTCAATAACGGGAAAATTTTCTAATTATGTCTAAAATTCTTCAATTTTCCTTGAAGTCAGTGAGTAAAATTTCAAGTTTTTAATAGATATGTAGTAACTGATAGATGAAGAAAAGTATAACAAAAAGTAAAACAGGTACTCATTTCTGTCTTAATGAATTTAGCTAGATTTCCCTTCATCATATTCCATGCAGATGGGAGTTGGGGAGTGTTTTGCCTGAAGCAGCACAACATTTCTTACATTTGCTACTAGGACACCACCAGCTCTTTTTCAGCAGGCTCAGCTGATGCTGTGGCATCTATATCTAAACTTAAATTTTGATCAAATATCAAATAGGCTTGATATCGCCTATGTATTTTAACTGTTTGACTCCTGTGCTTGCATTGCCTTGGTTCATGAAAATCTTGTACAAAAATTCTCCTTAGTTTGACTTCGGACGAGCTTTTTGTTTGCATCTGTTTAGTTTCTTATATGGCTTCATGACTTTCTGAACCTTTCAGTTCAGAAAGCTGTCTCTTTTGACACACTTTCTTTCCAAATATGACTCAACAATAAGGCAAGTGTATGCATTCCACAATACTAATACTCTAATTACTACCTGGGGAAAAAACCCTAAGGCTTTGTTTTTACCTGGTACGCTTCTCTGTGGACTTTTAACCAAATGTAGGTCCTTTCTTTGAAGTGCCTGACTGTACTTGAGTTACTCAGAAGGTGCCAAATGCTTTAGAGACCACATTTTATCAGAACAGTTGTCTTAGCTTTCAGTTAAATAAGTCTCTTTTTTTCTACTTAAGTAAATTACAGGTTTTTGGATAAGATCCTTGGATGGATCCTTGGACAGAACACTCACTGTGTTCACATAATATTTGATTGGTATCTTGAGGTGAAGTAAAACTAAAGGCAGAAGAAAGAAATGGCAAAGATATGTATAATTTTTCTATGTGGTCTCCCATGACTAGCACTGGTGGCAGTTGGGTAAAATGTAGTTTCTACATAGTCTCTGTTAAAATGTTGTTAACTTTTCTGCTGTACGTAGAGTAAGTAATTAGTTGTGTGAGAAACTGGAATTTAATTTTGCTTGTGGACTGTTTTGATTAGCTGTAAGAAATAACTGACACTGTTAGTTGAAGCAATGACTTGCTAGAGCGTACCTATGATCGAAAGATCACGATCAAAATGATTCTGGGATTTATGGGAAGTGCTCCTGAAGGCAGTGACTGCACAATCAGGTCCTTAAATCTTGGAATGATGTGGAAATGCAGTATTGTACCTGTGCTTTACGTAATACCAATGCTAACTAGTCGCTATAACCAAAGCATCATTTCTTCATCCTTCAGATGCTTTAGCTGTTGTCATAGAAGTTGCAAACCATGCCAATGACATCATGAAGCAGGGTGTAAGTATTTTGCCTTATGAAGCTGGTCTTTGAAAAAGAAAAAAGTCATGGATGCAAGGGCAAGTACTTATCCTCTGATTTTTCTTCCCATAGGATAACTTTCAGAAACTCATGCAGATCCAATACAGTTTAAATGGACACCATGAGATCGTACAGCCAGGAAGGGTAGGTCCTCCAGATGGCATTCAGCAGATTGCAGTAAAGTGCAGCATGGATGATATGCAAGGAAAGGACTGGAGCTGGCACATACCAAGAAGAAAAATGGTCCATTGCTTTATTATTTGGTTGTAACAGGCAAATGAATAATGCCTCTCCATATGTGTGGGGTGTTTTTTAGACATTTTTTAGATACCTTGCCAGATCTTGCAGGCAGGTTTTTGTCCTCAAGCTTAACCTTGTATTTGTCGTGGTTTCAAGTGCAGCTTGGAAAACTGTAATGCAGTCATTCACACTCACTTTTAGAGAAACCTAAGGATAAACAGCTTTTCTCTGAAAGGGAACCTTGAAACCCAAAACTTCTGCAGCACCTCTAGTGTAGTAATAATAATCATAATAGTGATGAAGAAGTCAGCTCATTTGCATGGCGTGTGCCCTAAAAACCTAGGTTTTAATTTTGTTTTAATTTACTAGGTCTTTCTGAAAGAGGGAACACTGATGAAGCTGTCACGGAAGGTCATGCAGCCACGAATGTTTTTTTTGGTAAGATGTTGTATATGTTGCTGTGTGTCTAATATGAGTGTAATTTTAAGTGGTTGAAACATTACACTGTAAACATAAGTAACTAATAACTGCAAGTAGTAGAAACCATGACCAATTGTTGCTGTTCTACTTATTCAGTTCTAATTTACGGAGATCATCTGTAGAATATGCACTAATTTTAGTAGAAAAGCATTTCTCACTAAAATGTACTGTTTTGAACAACGCTTATTTAAAATCTGAGAGCTTTTATGAGAAAACATTATCTGTGGTAGTGAGGAAATGAACACAATCACTCCATCCCACTTAGCTGTACCAGATCTTGAAATCTAGAACTGTGGCACTGCTATTGCACCCTTCGCTGCCTCCCCTCTCTGCCCCCTTCCTCCTCTTCTCTCCTTCCCTCTCTCTCTTCCTCCTCCTCTCTCCTTCCCCTTGCAGGAGCTCCCATGCATCCTGAGCAGAGCACTGGGATAGAAGTTAAGTACTGGTTTCTCTTCCAGTCTCTGCTACTGCTTTGTTTTGAAACTTCTGTGCATCTCTGAAGTTTCTGTTTCCACTTGAACCTTTTGTGTATCTCTTTTGTTTAGACAGTAAAGCAGCTGTTATCATGTGTAATTTATGGCATTATTGGTCCACAGTCCTGGCTGAAATCTGTCTTTTGGTTATTGTAGTATGAATAAATATTTCCCTAGGCAGTCATGGAATCAGTTATGGTAATACTCTCAAAAATCTGGCGCTATCTTGAGCTGAACTTCACAAATTACATGTTGCTAATTTGAATGTCTCTGGCTTGGATTTTCTTTATTTTGTTTTTTTTGGGGCAATGGGTTTCTATGGTTTGGGTTTTTGGTTTTGTTTGTTTGTTTTAGGTATAAATGGTACAGGCTAATGTTTATACCTTTAGACACTTGAGTAGTGATGTTTCCATTGATCATGTTGTGAAGATTCAGGAGCCTTACTAAAACATTTGGCTATTTTGCAAAGAACCTCATAGCAAAAACTTATGAGACACTTCAGGTTTTGGTGTCTGTTTCTGTGCAGTAAATGAAGTTTGGATCCATGGGTTGAACAGCACAGAAAATAAAAAAAGTCTTAGTAACTGTTCAGTAAGTGTACGGAACGAATCCAAGCCTGGTAGAGCAGGAAATAAACAGTAGATGCACTTTAATTCACATGGTACATATAATTAAGTTTGTCCTTTTAATCATAAATTGCTCTTCTCCGTTCTGCTATCTCCAGGTTTCTGGATTGTTTTGGTTTGTTTGAATGGTTAATTCTAATATCCCTTTAAAATGGTTTCCTATATTATATGGCTGTGTACATGAGAATCAATTTTGTCCATTTTGACAGCCTGTTCTTTGACATCTGTGCACTGACTCATGTGCCAAATGTGTATTTACACAAGGAGGATATAAATAGATACCTATTGTTATCTAATTCATACATGCAAATGTTTCTTGGATTTTAAGTGGAATAATAGGAAGTAGAGGATGCCCTTCTGGACAGTTGATCTCAGTGCTGTAGGAGTTCTGTACTTCCAGTAAAATGCATCTGAATTACCTGTCTTTTAACAGTCTGTAGTCATTAAAAGGGGACCCCTGGTGGCCTAGCGGTTAAGACGCTGGTCTCTCAGCGCCAAGGCCACAGGTTCAAATCCCGGTCCTGCTTCAGGGTCCCCCGGGTAGATGG
>JAWWLV010000045.1:45113825-45137706 GCA_035041135.1 Platyrinchus mystaceus | reverse complement strand
AGTTCAGCGCAGGCTGTGTCTCACCTAAAAAATCCGTTGCGCAGGCTTGAAAGGTAAAAACACCTTTCCCAGATCTTTGTTCACGAAGACTGGCCACTTATTATTATTATAGTCATTAAAAAACATTGCTTCTGTATTACAGTTCAATGATGCCCTGTTGTATACTACTCCAGTCCAGTCAGGGATGTATAAACTCAACAACATGTTGTCCTTGGCTGGAATGAAGGTGAGTCACTTGTTAAAATGAGTCTTTCTCCAAATCTCCCTAAACTCAGGCCTTCATATTTTCAAAACACAACTGCGTTTACTGTTGGCAAGAGATTTAAAATCTGCTTATGTTCCAGAGCAATCCTACAGGCTTCACATTGCTTGTATAATATGGCCTGTGGGATTGCTATCTAGGTTTCCCTAAAAAATTCCATTGCCACAGGATCATCTCAGCTGCATTTCACCCAGTGTTGTCCTACTCTGAAATAGTCTGTCTACTTATTTTTTATATTGTACTTTGTTTAGATTGCCTCGATTTTGCCTTTTAACTGCTTTTTATTGCCCACACCCAGAGATTAGACATCTTTGCATGATAAACTCCTGGTGGGTCAAATCTCTGGTTTATAAAGATTTGCGAACTGTGAGGAGAGATAAGGCTTTTGTTTCTGAGCCCTTGTGAAAAGCATCAAAGTGAAGCCCTGAGCCCCTCTGGGAGTAGAGATAAGGCACATGCACACAGTCTCTGACATGACAGTTAGTGGGAACAACAAACCATTGCCTTGGGAATCCTTGTCTTTGGTCCTGTCAGAAAAAATCACCAAGTCCAGCTGCAGTGCAGATTTGGTGCCCAGGTCCAAGCTTTCACAGGCAGAGCTGCAAAATCTCTTTTGCCAGCAGATGTCTTGTAGTGACTCAGAACCACTCTTGACTTTTAAACCTCCTTATGTTTGAAACTTGATAGCTCAGAAAGATCAATAGGGTGGTGCAGGCCTTGCCCAGTCTCGTACACCAGTGGGCTAAATCTTGTCCTGCAGCAGCAGCAGTGCCTTTTTTTTTTTTCCTAGTTGCAGGAGGTGCTTATTGGGCAACATGCCTGGGCATGTTGAAGCACAGTGAAGGTGTCTGACAGGCTTCATTCCCCTTGTATGTCTCCAGTGTTTGTGTGGAACTACAGTGAAATAGAAGGATGGGCTGTGTATAATCTTGGTGTAGCTGGGCCCTCTGGGCTGGTGTATGATCTCCTCTTTTGAGTATTTTCTCTCCAATGTACCCCTTCTGCAATAAAAATGTAAGAGATTTTAGAGGAAGTAAAACTAAAGCAACAACAGAAGTCCTATTTCAGTTTGAATGTCAAGTTTTCTCTTTTGGCTGAAGGTTAAAAAGCCAACCCAGGAAGCCTATCAGAATGAACTGAACATTGAAAGCGTAGAGAGATCCTTCATTCTTTCAGCGAGGTAAGTCTTCCAAATGGATAATGATATTAAAACTGTGTGGTTCCAAACGGGCCACGCAAGCTTTTTTTAGCTTGTTTTGCACTTAATGTAATGAAAAGTTACCCTTGGCTAGAGTGATTACAGAGTAGACGGAATTAGTTAATCAGAGTGAATAACACCCTCATTTGGTTCCTCTTTTTCAGCTTAGCTACACTTTCAGAAACTTCATGTAAATTGAAATATTATCCTTGCACTGCCTTTCCTTGAGAGGGTTTCAGTTCAACTAATTTTAGGCTTTGATTTTCAGTATTTTTTTGTTCTTCCAGAGTTACTGATATGCTGTGTCACTGCATCTATAGGATAGGCTATGAAGCTTGACAGTAAATTTTGATGTTATTATTGGTAACTGATATAAATTGGAAGAAGTCGTCCTGATCTTTTAGCTAAAATAACACTGCAATTGAAACAGGAAACAGATCTTGTGAACCTGAAATTATGGAAATGGCAGCAGTTACTGCAATGGTGCTTGTCTTTACCAGAAAACCAAATTCTCCTTGTTGTAGCAAAAGGATATGTGGCCACTAAACCGGAGCAGCTCTGGTCACCTTCACCAAGATGCCTTTAGCAAAGGCCTGGTTTTGTGGATTGTTGTTTTTGCTGTGCTTGAGTTGAAGTTTTATATGTTTTGACATTTGTGACAGTGCTGAAACCAATAAAGAAAGACATGTTTTCTCTTTTGTTTAGCAAAGCTGAGCAAGGGCAGACTGCTGCATTTTGTGTGACCTTATAAATACCAACATGAGAATGTCTGCATAAAGATAGCAGTATCTGTAGCTGAAGGGTAGACCAAGGTTAACACTGTCAAAGTAGCCAAAGGAAGTAGCTCGATTGCCTGAGTAATTTATAACAACACATGAGAATTGAAATGAGAGTTTTTTATTTCTTCAACAAAATCAAATGTTTCTTATAGCACTTCTGCACACTCGGGAAAAAAAAAAAAAGATGCATTTCGCAGTTTAGGATATGAATCTGCTCCAGTATAATATGAGCAGGTCTGTGCTGCTTAGATGCCTTGGTGACTGGATGTCATAGGGATACATGAAGACATTTATGGGATGGCAGTAGACAATGTGGATTTATCTCTGCTTGACTTGAAACAGCATTTCACTTTGAAATCAGTTGTTTTAAAAAATTGTCAAAAAATCACTGGAACGTCTGAAAATATCATCTTGAAATACAAGCTACCTATTTTCCACAAAACAGGATAGACTTGTCTTTTTGAGGAACTGATTAAATGGTAGATTAAAAGCAGCTCCTGTGAAATATGTGCTGGTCCATAGGGGAAAACCCCTATATATAACATTTTAATCAAATTCAGCATAGTTTGTGATGTGCTTTTGTCTTGACCTTGAAATTGCTGGAATTTACTTCATGTTACCAACTAAGGCTGCTCTGATTTGCTTTTTCTTTTTTAGTGATGCTGCATCTTTGGAGAGCATTTAGCTCTATTATTTTTATACTTGCTGGAAGCTATGGGTGTGCAAGAGCCCTAAGTTACACAACAGTGACAGAGGGAGGTTGCATTTGCATGGCATGAAGGAAGTGCTGGG
The DNA here is from genome assembly GCA_035041135.1 of Platyrinchus mystaceus. Classification (NCBI taxonomy): domain Eukaryota; kingdom Metazoa; phylum Chordata; class Aves; order Passeriformes; family Tyrannidae; genus Platyrinchus; species Platyrinchus mystaceus. Next base: position 45,134,675 of record JAWWLV010000045.1, on the reverse strand, counting down.
GGCCCCAGGTGTAAATGACAGTTTTCAGATTGTTTTCTGTTTGTGACCAGAACTGGGCCTGTTGTGGTGTAGGAGGGAAACAGTTGAAAAAACTACCAGCAACAGGTGCTTGCATGTATTTTTTCCCAATTAATTATGTTGTTCCTATTGATAAATATCCTGAAAGTGAAAAGAATCTGTATCTTGTCAATATAGGCTGCATCTTCCTTTGAATGATGCCTCATTCTAACAGCTTTTTGGCTCCTATGTGATAAAAATCTCAGTTGTAAAACTGTTCTAATTACTATTGAAGACACTGGAGACATTTTTCACTTCTGTGTTTTTTTCAAATAATAACCATTATGTGGAGTGTACACCAAAGAAGAGATTCTGAAATGATCCTAAGAGACGAGGCAGAGAAGGGAGCAATTAAGCTGGTGAAAAATTGCTATTAATAAAAAGTAGGCCAGTTAATAACAGAAATATAGATTAGTGCCTAGACAAGTCTTTATCTTTACAGGTTTAGTTTTACTGACTGCATTAGTGTTCTGCTTTATCTAGTCTGGGTTGAGGTTTCAGTTTTCTTGGCATATCTGTAGGAATGTGAATTGTTTTTCATGGTACAGTGCACTATTGTATTAGAAATCTCTTCATCAGAGGAACAAGTTAGCACATCTGCACGATACAGCACTGCACAGAAGTAGTGGTTTGGTCCTGAAAACAACAGGAGCCAGGAAACAACAGGAGCTGGCAGTCGTGCCAGCCTGACATGGTCTGAGGCCAGCTGGCCCCATCCCCCTCAATAAGGCAGGCAAAGAGCTACCCCAGGCAGTCATAGCTGCATTGCTTTCACTGAGGATAGCTCAGGCAAGGCTAGCTCAGCTGGGAGAGGTACCCTAAGGCTCTGATCCTGGAAACAAGAGGGATACACTTCTGTGAGCCCTCCTGGGGCTGCTGAGAAGCTGTGATGTGTGCCCCTAGCACACGAATTTGCCACTAGTACCCATTGCTGAGGCTCTCTGCAGTCCATTTAAAGCTTTCTACTGTTATGTTAAATATCAAATAAATAAATAAAAATCATAATCTTTGAAAACCCTGCAATTTTAGTAAGCAAATCACTTTTGGAAGAGATACTGGAGCTGCAGCAGGGGAAGCAGCAGGGCTGGGCTGCTGTGGGGGGAGGACTGGGAGTGACAGCAGAAGAAACTGCCTATTTTGCTTCAGCAAACCATTACATCAATTCAGTTGCCAGTGGCACCACCTTTGCTTTTAAGTTCTGAAGGATTGTAAACGATCCTAAAGGCTAGCACTAGCAAACCTACCAAGCACAAGCTTCCTACTGAAATATTAGGGTGTTAGCTGGTCCATATATAGCAATCTCCACATGATGGGGGGATGCTTAATCTCCAAAAACTGTGCCAACTTTAAATTTAATTATTTAATACAGTTATGGGTATCCAATTAAATGTAACCAGATTTTGAGAAAAGCCAAAGGAGTTGATTAGAACTATGAATATTACCTAGTTAATGCAGACCAGTTGTTCTTTCCGGATGAGGAAGCAAAAGTAAATAAACTGAACAAAATGTTCCACTCAGACAGTGAGATATTGGGACAGACAATTGCTTTGCCCTTGCCTGTATCTTATTTCCTCTCCTTTTGTTCTGATTTTGTTGTTGTGTGTGCTGGATATTTTTTTTTTCTGCTCACACCTCACAGGCTTCCCATGTGTTTACCTTACTAGATTTGTCCTCTCTCAGTAGTACTCAGTTTCATCCAATTCAAAACCCCAGTTCAAAGTATTTTCCTTGAAGGCTCAAAGATTATAAAAGCTTCCAAATTCACCTACAAAACCATTAACAATAATGGTTTAATTAATTGGTGCTAGACCCATCATTAGTGTAAGTCATTGCTTTCCTCTTCCCTGGCTTTCCTTTCTATATCTTTCTATTCAATTACTTGGATTAAACAGATTAATTTATTGGATACCAGTCAAGAAGTTGGGAATAGAAAAAATGTTGGCAGTGGATACTTGTTCAAATTTTAGAAGCCCTTTTTAAAGCTGGCATGGCATCCTAAACAAGCAGTCTAGCTGTTCCTCTGCCACAAAACTGCTTCAGCCTTCTCAGAGCCTCCTCCGTGGTGCTCCACAAGTAGTTGTTCAGCTGTGTGATGAACTCAGTGGGTAAACAGATCCACAGGAAGGGCAGGTTGATGGCTTGCTTTAATATGGATTTGTTTCCCAGTCTAGCTCACTGCATAACTACGTGTGTTCTGGCACAAGGGTGAAAACAAGATGCAGTGGCTGAGAGAAAGGATAGTAGGCTGCCCTTTGCAGCAAGAACAGCATGGATTTATGAAAATAGTGGTGTGCCCATGGCCAGAGGAGATGCTTTGCAAGTGCACATAATCCAGTATAGCTGCAGCCTCCTGCTGTACTGGGCACTCCTTATTCTCTCTGCTCCTTGTGCCATGCCATTTTAGCCTAATGTTTTCCTTGTTCTTGATTAGTGATCCACCAGGTGGAGGATAAAGAGATAGAATAAGCTCATCTGTTTATCTCTTTAACTTATCTCATCCAATGGAAAAGTTTGGGAAAAAAAGAATTATGTAAAGTAGCTCCTGGTAGGAGCAGTCAGGAGCACAAGGCAGGAGAAGAGTCAGTGTGGGGTTTTTTCTGACAGAAGCTTGAGGTTTCACAGGGTTGGGTGTAACAAACTGCACTCTGAGACAGAAGGAAGCAGGGAGAAAAAAGACTTGTTGAAATTTAGGTTGCCTTCGAGAGGGAAGGCCATATCTTTGTTCTGGAACCACCATTTACACCAGCATCATTCAGGCTGTTCAAGGGTCCAGGGAGAAGGGGGAAGCAATGACAGACAAGCTTAAAACAACCACAGGGTATTTTGGAAGGAGGAAAGGGAGGGAATCCACATTATAACAACAGACATAGAAATCTTTTTGGTATTAATCAACACAAATAACTAACATCATGCAGATGGTTAAAAAATTATGCCAGTTTTAGTAGGAATTTGCAATGGCCTATAAAATGAAATTGCAAGAGAGTTACATCAGTGTGTAATAAAGCTAATAAAATTCTAATCAACACTTGCTTAGTTTTAAATGTTAATAATAATAAACTGGTTTTGTGGGTTTTTTTACCCCAACAGTTCTGCTACAGAAAGAGATGAGTGGTTAGAAGCTATCTCCAAGTCAATTGAAGAATATACAAAAAAGAGAATCACATTTAATCCGAGCAAAAGTCTCGAAGAGGTATATAAAAAAATTATTGTTGGTTTGTTCCCTTTTTGAATATAAAGTTTCTTACAGGTGTTTAGAGAAACAAGAGGCGTTTCGTGATGAATAATAAAACAGGATGGTAAATGATAAGTGAACAGATGATAGAACAGAATACTATTTCATAATGTTATTTACCTCATAAATTTAAAATTATTTTCTTCCAAAGAACCCAAACCAGCTTTTGCATTTCTCTTTGTAATCTTGTGAACAGAAAGACGAAATGAAAAGATTTTAAAATAAAGCACCTATTGATACAAGTAGGCTGGTAAAGCTTGAAAGTCACAGAGCTGTTGTGAACTAATTAAATGCAGCTCTGTTGTCAGACTTGCATTATAATGGTCACTGATGAAATAGTAGATAACATTTAAGACCATAACAATTGGTCAGAGAAGGCTTTCCAACATCATTAGCATTTTCCTATAATCTCTGATAAACATTAATCTTATTTCTCATCACTGAATGTAAAGGTATTCTGCTTATGTTCTCTCAGGCAGATCCAGAAAAACAGGAAGAAGATAGTCCACTGGGATCAAAGGCTCCGATCTGGATCCCCGATACCAGAGCCACTATGTGTATGGTCTGTACGAGTGAATTCACACTGACATGGAGAAGGCATCACTGCAGGGCATGTGGAAAGGTTGGGTGATTTTGTGATTGCCTTTTCTGTTAGTCCTTCAGGTTCCTGGTGTGACAAACATAAAAGGAGCCCCATCACACAACCACTTTTTTGAACAAATAGGGTACTATGTCACAATTATGTGCATTAAAAACAGTGGGTTAGGGTTGGTGTTTTGGGGTTTGGGTTTTTTTTAAGAAAGGTCTTGAACTTGACCAGTGTTCAACCTTCAACTGTTACGTGTTTTTTATTTTGCATTCTAGGGTGCTATTTATGGTTGCTTTTGCAATTACATAATAGAAATGAATGCTAGCTCAACTAAGGAAATATCTTCTTCATTAATTTTCATAAGATAGATCATGATTTTTGTTTTTAAGTTAGTACCAAGCTTGTTTTATATTTAACACTTATGAAAGATACATCTAATAAACCTTTATTTTTCTTGTTTTAATCAAGTGAGAATACAGAATTAGGATTCAATGCAGTTGAGAAATCGTCACAAGAACAATGACTTTTTAATTATTTCTTTTAAATTTTTTTATTTAAAACGGTCAGTAACACAGTAGGCTTATTCTGTTATATCATGAATTGTTAACATTGGCTTATTGAGTTGTATAATTCAGTGATTTTTTTTTAATATTTAAACTTGTCACTTAAGAGGAGGAAAGGGCAGCATGTTGAACATAAAGACACAGGAAAAATCCAAGATTTTAAACAATTTTTGCTATAAAATAGTGCATATTTCAGGGTGTTTTATGGGCTTAACACTGCTGAAGTGAATGTCTTTTGAGTATTTGCTTATTTACAGGTGCACATCATGTACAGTAATGGTTTTATTTGTTTCCAGATTGTCTGTCAAGCTTGTTCATCAAATAAACATGGCTTAGACTATATGAAAAACCAACCAGCAAGAGTATGTGATCATTGCTTCAGGGAACTACAAAAACAAGGTAAAGAAAATCCTCACAAACTGTCTTATTTTTGTGGCCCTTATTAACATGGTATGTCTGTGCCTCATCTTTACTGCTGGGTTCAAGTGTCTAATTCTGCTTGTGCCTGAAAAGCAATAGGCATCTAAGATTCTAAGATGCCAAACAAGCTAGGAAATTAATTTGCAATGCATTGGCTCTTCCTTCCAGAAACATGTACGCATTTACCTTACACATGTGCCTTATGCTGCTTTGCTTTTGAGATAACTAGTGTTACATTGCTTTTCTTTAATCACAGGGCACAAGTGTACATTAAAGTCCTTGCAGCTTATCATGACCTTCCAGTGGGTTCATGTGTATTTTTCTCTCTGTAACTTGTATGCCTGTAAACTTCATTTTGACAGCTAAGCTGCTGAGATAGCTAAGCTCTGGGGCTCTGTAAAAACATGGGCTTTCATCTTATTGAAGCTGAGTCTCTTCAACCTCAAGCCTCAGCTCATCTGGAATTTAAGAATTTGGCATATCTGTACCTCGGTTCTGAAGGCAAATTCCTAAGCATTCCCTACTGAACACCGGCAACAAGGATTTCAACATAAAACACCACAGCTAGAGCAGATTTCATTGAAACACTTTCAAAGAATGTGGTGCCTTATGGAAAACAAGGGTTCGGTAGCCTGGTGTAATAACATTTGCTTTGAGAGAAGGTCCAGGATCAGGGTCCTCACTCATCTTGAGAAAACTGAAATACATCTCTTTGAAGAAGCTTCATATCATTATGCAGAAACAAATATAAAATCAGTGGAGACAGCTCCCAGTGAGAAGGAAATCCAGTTCCATCTCACAGGAGTTGCTCTGAATTATGTCCAAATACTTTAGCATAAAATACACAAATAAGATGTAAGCAGAGACTGAAAGAGTTTGCTGTCCTTCCCTCTGGCAGAGGCTCCAGTTTGACACAAGCTCTCTGGGGTATTAGGAAATCTGTGACCCCAGTGAAATAATAAACCTATGGATCCCATGGGGACGCGGACAGCAGAATCGATAACCCGTGAAGTAGCTGTTGGAGCCTGTGGTGATCAGGAAGGCAATTGTCTGCACCAGCTGCAGGTGTCTGTGCTGGGCACTAGAGGCTGCTGTGCTACAGGCAATGGCAGGTGCCTTTAGCTGGGAAAAGGGCTGCGGAGCAGGTTCGGTACAGCTGGCAAATCCCATGACTCTCCTGCTCTGCTCATTTTTTCAGAGCCTCACCAAGTTCAGGGACAACTCTAAAACTAGATTTAGTGGAACTACTATTTCAGGTTGGGCTGTAAAGAAGTGGTAGGCGTTGCTAGAAAAAGGGATTTTAAAGAGGTGAAGTGTTGCAGAAGTCTTCCAAGAGAGATGAAGGAACTGCATGTAGCAGTGGAGAATGACAGCACATGCTCTGGAGATGGGAATGTCCAGAAGTATGTGTATGATGGTGTGATGCTGGAAGAGGAGCCCTACAGCATCCATATTGAAAAAAGCTGAGAAGTTAACAGATGTAGAGAACTGAAGAGGAGAGTTGGGGAACAGAGATAAAATACAGACTGAACTGCAGAGAACAGCTGTAAAAATTTGGTGTGATTTTTAAGACTTAATTTTTACCCTGTTTATGAGCAAAGGTAGTTCAACATCAAGAAAACAAAAAAGACCAATCTATTTAGTTCTAACGTTCTTGTGGCTTTTTTTTAGTTTGATTGTGATTTGGGGGATTCTAACTCAGGGTGTTGATGATAATACTGAACCATTAATTCAATGCTGAATTTAATGTAGTTAGGTGTTACTATTGAAACACTGTAATCTGAATAAAAATGCCAGCTGTCTTTAAGAAGAAAAGCATAAGAATCAATAGCCTGTGTTTCATCTGTGACATGAAAGCAATATATTCATCCTGTGCATTTTAGATAACCAGTGCACTCCTAAGAGCGGATCTCCAGTCAACCATAAATCTCCATCAAGTGCCTTGTCTACAGTATTACATAGTATTCCCTCTGGAAGAAAGCAGAAAAAAATTCCTGCAGCCCTCAAAGAAGTAAGTGCATTATTGATCAAAAGCGATGCCTTGGTATTATATCATCAATGAAAAAAGCAATTTCATACTTTAGCCATCTTCTCAAGAAGCAAAAGTCAAAATGTATCTGTAACTGTGGTTTGAGCCTTAGTTTTAAATAGGCAGGGACGTGAACTATGAAGCAGTATGTAAACTGCATGAACACCTGTGAGACTGTGATTCAGACAGATAGACAAAATTGTAATTTCTTTCTTGCTTCCATGTGTTTCCATGGATTCTGATTTACCTCTGCACCAACAGTGTACCAGTGAGAAGACTCATACACCAGCTCAGCTCTTGGCTTATGATTAGAAAAAGTAGAGCTAAACCCTACCTCTCTATATACACTGGAGATCTTGGGAATGGGAGGAAGTGATTTTTCTCAACTAGTCTGCAGATGACACCAAGCTGTGTGGTGCAGTTGTTATGCTGGATGGGAGGGATGCCATCAAGAGGACTTGGACAGGCCTGAGAGGTGGGCCTGTGTGAACCTCATGAATTTCACCAAGGTCAAGCACAAGGTCCTGCACGTGGGTCAGGGAAATCCCAAGCACAAATACAGGCTGAGTGGAGGATGGATTAAGGCTTGCCCTGGGGAGAGAGACCTGGGGGTGTTTGTGAATGAAAAGCTCAACATAACTTGGCAATGTGCACTTGCAGCCCAGGAACCCAATTGTGTCCTGGGCTGCATCAAAAGCAGTGTGGTCAGCAAGTCAAGAGCGGGAATTCTTCCCCTCTTCTCTCCTCTGGTAAGACCCCTCTTGGAGTGCTTCATTCAGCTCTGGGGTCCCCAACATAATAAGGGCATGATAATGCCCAACATAATAAGGGCAACATAAGTCCAGAGGAGGGCCACTAAGGTGATCAGAGGGCTGGAACACCTCTCCTAATAGTGCAGCATGAGAGAGTTGGAGCTGTTCAGCCTGGAGAGATCTCTGGGGAGATCTTGGAGCAGCCTTCCAGTACCTGAAGAGGGGCCTACAAGAAGGCTGGAGAGGCACTTTTCACAAGTGATAGAACAAGGGGTACCCTCCTTAAGCTGAAGGAGGGTAGGCTTAGGTTAGATATTAGGAAAAAATTCTTTACTGTGAGGGTGGTGAGAAACTTGAACAGGTTACCCAGAGAGGTTGTGGACCCTCCATTCCTGCAAGTGTTTGAGAACAGGCTGGATGGGGCTTCGAGCAACCTGGTCTAGTGGAAGGTGTCCCTGCTCGTGGCAGGAGGGATGGAACTAGATGATCTTTAAGGTCCTTTCCAACCCAAACCACTCTGTGATTCTTCTGATGTAGGAATGCACGTTCTCCAGCTGTACATGGTCCCCAGTCTTTCAGCCCTCTCTTGTCCTTTTGCATCCAGTTTCAGTTCCAAACCTTAGTGGCAGTGGAAACCTCTCTTCCAGACCAGATAGATGGTAGCAGACAAAATAATTGTTCTTTCAGCCGTGTAAGTTACTTAGCAACATTAACCTGAGATCAGGTAAGAATTTGAGTCTTCGACAGGCAAGGCTCTGGAAATCTGCTTTAAAAAAAACCCCTGTACTGTGAAAACTTGTACCCTTAGGGTTTTTTTATTAATTTGTTTTTCTTCTTCAGGTTTCAGCAAATACAGAAGACTCTACAATGAGTGGCTACCTACACAGATCTAAGGGCAGTAAGAAACCATGGAAACACCTATGGTTTGTTATAAAAAATAAGGTGCTATACACATATGCTGCTAGTGAGGTAAGAGACTACATATTAGAAATAAAATATCCAATGATAATACTGTCTTTGTAACAAAATTGTTTATTTTTATGATCTAGAAACAAGCTGTAAAAGTAGAACACCTTACAGTATCTGATCTGATTGTGAATGCAGTATTTTGAAAAGGCCCAGTGAACTTGATACCATAATACATTGATACAGCTATGCTGTTTCTGATTCCAGACCTAGTTTGAGTACCTCTGTACTGCACACCATTGCTCAGTTGTAGGTATGTTCTGAGTCAGGTGAATACATGGGGGGGTCTGTTTGGATGCATCACAGTGTGCTAGTGGCAAAGCCAACATTATAAAAGCATCAAAGTATGTTGTTCTGCAGTTCCATAAGGTCTTTTGAATTCTTGGAAAATGAGCAAACTAAATCTCTTTCTTTCTCCTCAAACTGTTGTTTTCAGCCTGGAATTGTTATTTGATACAGTATTTTTCTACGATGCAGTAGAAAAAAAAGAAGTGCATCTTATCTAATGACATTTGCTTTTTTATTTAGGATGTGTAGTCCTATTGCAGTGTGGAATAATCTCTATTCAATATAAATATGTGTGTGTGTGTGTATATATATATAAAAGCTCTGCACATCGCAGTATGTGCTGAGGATGCAGTCTCATTGCATCTTTGAATGTTTTCTAAGATATATGGATGTATTGTAGCACCAGAAGATATTGGGCTACTTTTGTATTATATGTTATAGTTTGCTACTAGCTTTCAAAAGCAAAACATCCAAAGCATCTGTTTAAAGGTATTGCTATTCCTCACTTTCTTTCAAAATGTGAGCCCCAATCTATCCTGGCCATGTAAAGAATTACCCTTCTTCACCCTTGCATCACATCCACTCAAGTTATTTTCTGTTTTGTGCTCAGAGTTGTTGCTGGGTTGTTCCTGGAAACCTTTATTTTTAGAACTTCTGAATTATGTCCAAAACCTGTGATGTTATATCCACTACAGTATTAGTAATATTGAAAAAAAAACACAAAGTAGTTCTAAAAATAGCTTAAATAATTAAAAAATTGTAAAAAAATTACTTTTACATCAATTAGAAAAATATTTGAGAGCATTGTGTCTCTTCTGTTAGTTGCAAAGGAGACTTTGGCAGAGGTAAAGAAAGATATATTAGTTTGTGACAGTCACCTTAAACTTTCTTTGGCTTGGCTTCCTCTGAGATATCAACTTTACAGAGTAGCTTCAGTTTGCAGCTCATAATCACAAAATTAACTCTTTCCTATTTTCTTTAAACTGAGAAATATCTGTCTTTATTTTTCACCTTGATGAGCCATTGCAGGAGACATTGGTTAGAGAGTCTTAAGGGAAGGTCCAGTGTTGCATTAGCCAGGAAACCTCACTTAAGCTACTTGTATTAGCTCCAAGGGATAAAAGATCAGTGGTAAAAAAAAACATCTATTAGTGATAAAAAGACCTGAGACAGTGAAACAGATTGCTCAGCCTTACTTGATTTTCCAATATAAAGAAATGCTGTTTTCACAGGACACTCTGGTTTTATTGTAAAGGCAATTGCCAAAGTTGTCACTTGATTTGTGAGTGTTTATATACATTTTTTGGTTGTTTAGCTTTTTTTTTCTTCTATCCATAAGCATTGCAGAACCCTGCCTAGTTACAAAACACAGGTTTGGAATTTGCGCAGGAAGAAAATAATTGGGTTTTTTTCCCTTCCAAAAATGTTGTGTATTGTATTCATTAATTGAAAGGCAAGAGTATTTAAAAAAAATTAAAAAGGAAGTACTTGATATAAATAAGGAAGGGGGAAAGTTTCATTTTTAGTCAGGTTTTGAAACTAAATAAAGAGAAAGCAAAAAGGCACAGCTTCTCTTGCTACTCTTTCCTAACCAACCATTTGTGAACACTCAGTGACTATTTTTCCCCTACCCTTTTAATTTCCAGCAACAGAAAGCGAAATAAGCTTAGCCATTCAATTAGTATTTGGAACTTGACTGCAGTGCTTGAGAACGTAGGTTGCACCCATACTTTGGCATACTCAGTGCAGTTAACAGCATCTCACTTCACTTTTAAGGTTGTTGCAGAGAGCACTGGGGTTGATGGACCTTTGGTCTGCTGCCAGGTGGTAGTTGATCTTCTGATACAGGAACTCCTTACCAGAATAATGATGAGACTACACAGTGAAAGACAAGGTAGATGTTATCAGGGAAATGAAAAGAAGATCAGCAGTGTTGAAGTCTACGAGGTTTTGTTATTTCCTGTCTCCTGAGTCATGCATGGAGAAGACAAAAAGCGGCATTTTGCACGTCTGTTTATAAGAACTTTTTTGTTTTATAGTCTGTTGCGATGGTATGGTATATGAATAAAGTCTAAATGCATGCCTTAGTATGTCTTGCAAACTCTATTTCTGTCTTGGTTTTTTTTTTCCCTTGTTAAATAGGATGTGGCAGCATTAGAGAGCCAACCTTTACTTGGATTCACAGTCAGTGAAGTAAAAGATGAAAACTCAGAGTCTAGAGTGTTCCATTTACTGCACAAAAACACTTTATTTTACATATTCAAAGCAGATGATCCCCATTCAGCTCAAAGGTAAGAAACTATTTGAATTCTTTTCTGTTACATATTTCTAGAAAATTCAGAAGTGGTGAGTGTTCATAATCACACATTAAACATATGTAGAAAAGATCCATATTATATTGTATATAAATGGAAGTTTAAAATTACTTTAAACAAAAAGTTCTGGTTTCATTAGGACTTCTGAAATGCTTCTAAAAAGAAGGAAGCAGACTCTACTAGAAAAGAGTGAATGTAGGAGACTGTGAGGGTCAAAGATAAAATAAGAAATCTTTCTTTTTTCTAGCCCATTCCAGAAAATGTGTTTTAAGAATTAACTGATCTGTTCCTTTTTTATTTTTACATGTCAGTGTTAGTTATTTTTAATGAATACATGGCAGTGAAAAATAAAACAAACAGTAAAAAGTACAGGACCAAAGTTTGAAGTGTGTGTGCAGATGCAGATGTGTGTGCTAGAATGAGCACCTAGGCATGCTTAATACATTCATAACAAAAGCTTGAATTTAAAGAACATTTACACAAGCTGTTTCATTTCAAGTCCTGCTGATGTGTCTGAGTTTGGAGTCATATTTATCAATTTATATATTGTGTATGTTCTATATAAAATAACCTAGAAGCTTGGTCATTAATCAGTAGAAAAATCTGTTACATGAATCTTATAGTAACCTACAAATGAGCATAAACAGAATACATGTAAGCTATCTTTCCTATGTGTCTGTCTTATCTGACTGGTTTCACTGCAGTTTTGCCAAATGAATTTTGTATTAATAAGTAGATTTGATGCACTAACTAGTCCATTACATTCAAATGGCTCTAGGTTTCTGCAAACAGAGACATTCTAAGAAACAAGGTGCCCAGGACAACTGAAAATTTTGAACAGCTGAGAACGTGCTTAATGACACTTCTCTACATTAAAAAATCTGGAAGTCTTTATTTGATTTTGGGGAGTATTTTGTGCAGATACACACAAATGTTTCCTTGTTCATTGAGACACTGTTCTGTTGTTTCCCATGTCCTCATTTGTACTATATAAAACAAACTAAAAAAACCCCAAGGCATTCAATAGCTTTGTTTTTCTATTCAGACAATGGCTTTTGTCATCAGTAGAAAAACTTGAAATTGAACATACTGTTGTTTACTGAGGCCAAGAATAACATTAAGTACCTTGAATTTTGAGCTTTCTCCAAGTGTTTAATAACCTTAGGAGATTTATGCTGAACCTCCAGAATAAATGCTGCTTTGACAGCATTAAAAGGAAAAACAAAGAACGTGCCATTAGTCTGTTTGCATCAGGGGCCACTATTTTTTCCTGACAGGGCCAAAGAAATATTTGATGCATTTGTATGACTAGTGCAGTAATAAATTTTAACATTTTAAATTTTAAATGCTTATTTTTCAGTGAGGTTTTAAAAGTGCCTAAGCTGTTTAGGGATTTTTTTTTGTAATTGTATTCCACTTTGTTTTTAATGTATGGATGGCAGTGGAAAATACAGTGAGCCCTAAAAAGCAAGGGGAAGATCTTGAGTTCTGTGTGCAGACAGCCATGAGCATTTATACATGCTTAATAGGTTCATACCAAAAGCTTGAATTCAAAGAACATGCACACAGTCACAAAATTAAATGCTCAGGGCAAGGAAGAGCCAACATCTGTGACTAATGTTTAGATACCCTGTGACTATTAAGACAACTTTGAATTTCCATGATAAAGACAATTACGGTCTTTGTGTCATTCAGTCCTTGAAAGATTTTCACTCAGGAAAAAAAAATCATCATTATGTCGGCCCCTTAACTTCACATACACAGAGTTCAGCCCTCACTCAGAAGACAGAGTTATTACACTTTTTACTGTATTTATCCATGTAGCATCAGAGTGCTTCAGGAACTTTAATTTTTTCATCCCTGGGAAGGTGAGGATGTTTATCAGCCTCCTAATCAATCTTCCTCCTAGGAACAGAAACCACAGCTATAGGGAGTAAAAGGAGCTGAATATTAACTTTGAATTTCCAGTTTGAGACACCTTGGATCAGCTGTTTGGGACTTCCCCCTTGTCGTGGGTTTGCCAACCAGGCCCCCCTGAGGCTGAAAATAGTTTTGCCAGGTAGATTTCCAGAGCAAAACCCCCAATCAAAAGTTTTACTATTGGGGGTTTTTAAAGAACTTTGGCACATCCTACTTTTTGAGGATTTGATTTGCCACCTTCACCTGTTCTTCGTGCATGTAACTTCAGTATGGGAGAGGTACACAAGAAAGTGTCAATTGTATGGCTTTGTACCAATACTTAATATGTCCCCAACAAGCTTTGTATGTTTGGCCTCGTTGGCATTTGCAACTCACAGATCAACTGGTAATGAAAGTATGATGTTACTTCTTGTGCGAATCTGTAGGTAAGTGACAACAGTGAGATTTATTCTTTTATCAGCGACTTCCTAACAGTGTTTATTTCCTAATAGGTGGATAGAAGCTTTTCAGGAAGGCACTGTATTATAGCAGTGTCAGCATCAAGTCTGCAAGTTTAAAGGAAAATATCCAAGGATGGTGGTAAAACAGACCACAGCAACTGTTCAATGAAACAGAATCCTGCCGTCTCAACCTACACAAAATTGTATATTTACCAGGATTAGGAGTTGTTGCATTTTTAGTGTAAAGTAATATTTTTTTAAAGAATTGTATGTATTTCTGTGTTGATACAAAATGTGTTATTTATTAAATTCCAATGTTTACTTTAATGGGCAGAATTATTTGTGAGGTCTGCATTGAGGTCCAAAGTGCCCATGTCCTCAGAATGGCAGATTGTTGGTCAACAGACTCATAAACTTTATGCTTTTTAAAAACAAAAAAAAAAGGGCAAAACACAAACCAGATCTGTTGCAATTGTACAGTTCCTTGTGATTTGTGTATAGGTCTTGAGCTGCTGATGTTCACGTAGCAATTTAGCAAGAACAGATCAGTATAGGAATTTCACAGATTTTGGACCTTTGTTGGCTATGTAAGCTCCTTTATGAGAAGTTGTATGATATTGCTGCTCCTTTCCTTGAATGGCTTTTGAAATCTTTCATACCAGTTCAGTACAACAAATTCTGTATCACAAAATCAAAATACAGTTCAATTATTAAAAAACAGAAAAGGGAAAACTATTTTAAAACAGACTTTGCAATAACAGGAATAAGGCACTAGAGCTCTTACAGTACTACAGAAGCCAAAGAGACTAACTGAGTTATCTTCAATAAATTGGAGGATATATTATCTTTTATGTTTCCAGTAATAATTTAAAGCAGAGTAAAAATACATTTCTGATAATCAGAGAAAAGACAAAATATCTTGTTTCAAACATTTGTGTCAAATGAGTTCTGTACACAATATGTAACACTGTATAAACTATTGTTCAAAGAACATTAAACAAATATATGCACCCTCCTCTCCCAAAATTTTAAACTATTGTATATTTAAATATTATTTTTAAACTGGAATTGCCATACCAAGACAACACAGCTTTCTTAGTGCAGAAGGCATTGAAAAGGCATACCATTCTTTGAAATACCTTTTGTTTACAATATGATTTGTTTTCTTTGACACTTTAAAACACAGTTCAGTTTTAGGTGTTTGGGTTTTGTTTTTTTTCTTTAAGAAAATCATCAGTATACCTCACTAGGAAATACTTACTGATGATTCTGGTGCATTTATTCTATTTAACTTTTGAAAGATTTTTAACACTGTAATAGCATAAATGGAACTAGAACTATGAAAACCACATGAAAGGAAGCCATTTTTATGTCAAATGCGATGCACGTGTAGTCAGTTAATTTTACTGAATGAAACACTTGTCGGTAGTCCTCTGAATCAAGCTGGTTTTGGTAACAGAATTAAGAGCCATTAACTTCCAATTAATAGTTTGAATACACATAGCTATTCTATGGCCTCACAATGGAAAGAGAATAGATGATAGAACAGTTAGTAGTTATGACAGAAAGGCCAAGAATGAAAATGCAAACCAAAATTCTCTTATTCCCTCAAATACCTCAAGGTCAGGTCCAAGATACTACCAGAGCTCTGAAGAAGCTTGATTTCTTAGAGCTTCTGTTAAGTTAATAGTGGGCTTGGAAGTCAAATGCTTAATATTAACTATACAAATAATTTAATTGGCTTTAAGCATTTCAGTAGAGTACCTTATGAATCAGGGACTTAAAGCTGTAGATCTGACTTTCCTCAGGAACGCTAGAGGTTTGACCAGATAATGTTGGAAATTAAGTTGGACTGATCAAAGCCTTTGTTCTCTTTTATTGTAATACAAATGTGCTAAGTGAATACTTTTCTCTTGTTATATATAAAGGGCTTTTACTTAATTTTCAAAACCAGCTGCTCATCAAGCTAAATAAGTTATTAGCATGTCTCTTCAGATTGATTTCTGACGTTTTTACTGTATCCAAAACTAAACCGCTATCAATGAAATATAGATATGATGTGGCTTTTCCTGTTGATAGTATCAAAGGGAAGAGCTTCATAGGGACTGCACACCAATGAAGATGGCAAATCATGAACCAGCAAATGAATCAGAAATTTAGCTAGAAGCCAGCTAATTTAATTTCAGTTTATGGTTTGATATTTTCCCTGCTGCAAAACAGAGCAATAAAAGTCAAAACATACTGAACAAGGTGCCCAAGTTCTGCCTCACGTGTGGCGTCAAACTACCTCTAGAGGATTTGGTGCAGAGTGAGAAAATAGTTTAAAATGTTCTGTGAAAATCAGAGGACTTCTTTCAGAAGTAGCTGATCAATTAAAAAATCTGTGACAGAAATAGATTGGAACGGAGCCTTAAAAACAGTACTATACATATTGCAGTCTAATTCTGTGTTAAACAAATTGTCTTTGTGAACATGTTTGAATATTTCTTTTCTTCCTTCTCCAGCATTAGTGCTTTATGTCATATGAAGAACTTGCAACACAGGCATTTGCATAAACATTTTAAGATGGTTGCTTTTCAAATTTGCCCTATTTCTCAGTTCACATCTCATTTTGATGCATTACCATCAAAAGTAAAGTATTTACTTATTGATTTGACTAAACACTAAAGCATGACCAGAAATTTTTAGACACCTGGCTACCTCCTCTTATAAGAATCTATAGTTCATAATTTAAGATTGGTTAGCAGAGTATGAGACAAACATTAGGATTGAATATTAGTTCTAACATTTTTATTCATGGATAAATTAAAGGTTCTATGATCCTGAATTCTCTTTAACTTAAAACTGTATTTTGTGCCCAGAGGACTTAAAACAAATGGATAGTTGAGCAGCTATGGAACACATTTTACTAAATATTTTTTGTGCATGGAAACTTGATTATTACACTATGTATATTACATCACGATATAAAGAGATGTTTGGAAAGACACATTCAGTGCATTTGTTTGCCATAACTGCTGTCCCCTGCATTTACCATCCAAATAGCCTTTTATTCAAAGCAGTCCTAAATCATACTGTCTAAATGTAAGAATAGAATCTTTATTTTGTAAATGAAAACAGTTCAAAGCTGTAAATATTCCTGTGGTTATTCATCATTTTTGTATAAATAAATTCACATTAGTTGAGTCTGCATCTTTTTTTTTAAATATGTTCAGGTCTTACATATTATGTAATTTGTGTATTCAGTGATTTTCAAATGGCAGAATTTCTTACCATTCTCCTGCACATCAACCTTGTTTTAAAAATCATTCTCTGTTTTGCCCTTAAGAACAGAAAACAGCCTGAAAAGGTAGGCTGTGTGGATAGACTAACACTGATGCTGGATCTGACCCCCTGAAACGTCAGTTTTAAGTGAATTATGTTGCTTACATCAGCCAAGACATTGGCTGTGCAACAGTGTGTAGTGACACTCTCAGTACCAAAATTGGTGTCTTTTTTAAAATATTTCCATCATCCTGCTCTCTCATCTTTCCGTAGCTGTCTCTTGCTGCCTAGTTCTTCACTTTCTGTTCCCTCTTTCCCAGCTCACCAAACTAAAACCCCATGCCTTTGCAACTTCACAATGTTTGTTACCTATAAAGCTCTTCCACAACTGGGTGCAGGCCCGTGCTGGACTGTGGCTTGCAGAGAAAACGGACCATCAGAAAAATTGCCCCTGAACAGCCCTACCTGTGGGACACTGAGCAGAGGGGTTTTATCTCTTGAAGCCATATCCCAGCCCTGGGGCATGACAGCCCTCCCAAGCTTCAGCAGCTCAGGAATGAACTAGCCCATGTACTATAAAACAGTGTGATTTACAGGTCTATAAGCACAGACTAGCTGTGGCAACAGCTGACTAAAATATATTAAACCATTAACGCAATATTCTTGAACATTTATCACTGGAGAGAAGATAGTTCTGGAGCATATGATAAAGGATGAGAGGACTATTTTCTAAGCATCCTGAAGAGTAGACATGCCCAGAGGAAAGAAAGCATCCTAAGAAACTATCATTCTAAAGAATTAAGGGAGTTAAGTCTATGTGAAGGTAAAATGAAGGGTGTTACATTAATAAATCCTTTTGCAAAATCCAGTTCTGCTGTATCGGTAGAAGTATGTCTGAATCACAGTTTCTGTTGGCATCAGGTCCTGCACTTGGGTCACAACAACCCCAGCAGGCTTGGGGCAGGCAGAACATGAGCCTGTGTGCTCAGGTGGCCAAGAAGGCCAATGGTATCCTGGCCTGTATCAGCAATAGTGTGGCCAGCAGGACAACAGCAGTGATTGTCCCCCTGTACTCAGCACTGGTGAGGCTGCACCTTGAATCCTGTGTCTAGTTTTGGGACCCTCACTACAAGACAGACATTGAGATGCTGGAGCAAGTCCAGAGAAGGGCAATGAAGCTGGTGAAGGGTCTGGAGCACAAGTCGGATAAGGAGCGGCTGAGGGAGCTGGGTGGGGGTGTTTAGCCTGGAGAAAAGGGGGCTCAGGAGGACCTTATCACTCTCTACAACCATCTGAAAGGAGATTGTAGCCAGGTGGGGGGCAGCTGCTTCTCTCAAATAACAAGGGACAGGACAAGAGGAAATGGCCTCAAGTTGCACCAGAAGAGGTTTAGATTAGATATTAAGAAAAATTCTTCACCAAAGAGGTGATCAAGCACTGACACAGGCTGCCACGGGAAGTGATGGAGTCACCGTCCCTGGAGGTATTTAAAAGATGTGCAGAGGTGCCACTTTAGGACATGATTTAGTGGTGGATTTAGCAGTTGCTAAGTTAACAGTTGGACTCAATCTTATG
Source organism: Platyrinchus mystaceus (assembly GCA_035041135.1). Classification (NCBI taxonomy): domain Eukaryota; kingdom Metazoa; phylum Chordata; class Aves; order Passeriformes; family Tyrannidae; genus Platyrinchus; species Platyrinchus mystaceus. The sequence continues at coordinate 45,116,265 of JAWWLV010000045.1, read as the reverse complement.
AGGTCTTTCCCAACCTAAATGATTCTATGATTCTATAAGTATTTTAGCAGGGCCTGTAAGGTAGCGATTTTTCTGTCAGGTTAGTTATGCTGCCTTCTTATACTTCTTTGACATATATTTGAAAGCAGTTTTTTGAAAACTTGCAGTAACAGCAGAAAGGGCTTTGCTTCTCTGCATGGTTTTGATAGGGACGTGTCTCTTGTAATCCTGGCTGACACAGCTAAATGGACATGCCTTCGTAATACAGACCAAGTATGAATTGGGTCATTTCAAAGCATGTTTTACTGGTTACAGTGACATTTCTGCTGTATTGAGGATATTAGAATACTTGGCTGAAGTAAGTTTTGGTGTAAATTATTTGATATTTGTTAAATGAAACTGCACTAAGCTCTGTCATTTAGCAAGTGGATGTGCAGCTCAAGCTAGTTTGGGAAGTGACAAGTACTGTAAATCAAGAGTGCTGCAACAGTTCACACTTTCAGGAAATGCTTAGCAAGTTAATTGCACCAATTTAAAAATTCTTCACTAAGCTCATTTGAATTTGGCATTTGGGAATGTGATCAAAAAGCAGAATATGATGCTTGCAAGTACTGACTGAACTAGTGATCTTGAACTAGGGTAGATAGATGCAAGTGCAGCTGTGGGACTGGGAGTGGGAAGAAAAGCAGTAAAGGAATTGACAAGATAAGAGCGTGAATAATTTTATTAATCTTAATACATAAATTTGCTTGTATGCTTTGGGGTTTTTTCCTATCTCTGCTGCTCAGATGTTGATGCTTATGTCATCTGATTCAGTAGAAATTGCATAAAATGGTCTAAATTATTTTCAGATTGTGAACTTGCACATACAGCCCCGGTGGCCTACGTGATCTTGAAGTTGCTGCTGATCTCTGACCACTGCTAGACCATCTTTGTTGAACAGATGGAAGACGAAGGCCAAAAAGGGACATATTTAAAGTATTAAGGTTTTACTTAGAATCAAGGTCATTTAAAATAATTAGCACAAACACAACTTTGATCCAGATGGATGTTGAGACACAGCCAGAACAGCAGTAAATTGTTCCTTTGGCACTACCCCAGCATGAACAGGCACTCCTTAGCAGCCAGGCTCCCCATCATCTTCCCAAAGGCTGTTCAGGGCAGCGCTGGCATTTAACAAGCTGACCTGCTGCTGCCATGCAGGCGGAGCACAGCTTTCAGACATAGCCGGCTGAACTGCTACAGTGACTGCACCAAGTGCCGTGTGTGCCTCCATCATGTTCTGTGTTTCAATCCCAATCCACCAATCTCGCCTATGGATCTGCCTCAGGGGACAGGGCCCATCAAGCTCCCCAAGGCCAAAAGCAAACTGCAAATCTGTGATGTTCAAAGCTGGCTCATCCCTGTGTCCACGCGGAGAACTGCAGTGGGGGTTTGGAGAGTCGTGCTCCCTGCTGGATGGGCATTACACTCGAGTAGTGTGTTGAGTTTTGGGCCCGTTACTGTAAAAAGGATACTGATGTGCTGGAGTGTGTTCAGAGAATGGCAACAAGGCTCATGAAGGGTCTAGAAAACATGTTTTAAGAGGAGCAGTAAGGGAGTCTCAAGGAGGCTCAGGGTCTCTACAACCTCCTTCATTGCTCTCTACAACCACCTGAAAGGAGGTTGTGGTGAGGTGAGGGCCGGTCTCTTCTACCGTGCCTGCAGTGGGAGGACAAGAGGAAAGGGCCTTAAGATGAGACAGGGGAAATTCAGATCAGATATTAAAATTTTTGCACTGTTAGGGTGGCCAGACATTGGAATTGGTTGCCCAGGGAGGTGGTGGAGTCACCATCCTCGGAGATGTTTAAGAGGCGTCTGGATCTGGCGCTGGGTGATGTGGTTTAGGGATTACAGTGGCAGTGCTGGGTGGACGGCTGGACTGGATGATCTTAAAGGTCTCTTCCACCCTTGGTGATTCTCTGATTTTACGACACTGCCCGCAGGGCTGGCGGAACGCCTCAGGCACGGGCGCTGTGCCCAGGGCCGACCAGCCCCTCCGCCCGCGCCTCCTCCCGCCCCTCGCTCCGGGCCGGGCCCGACCCCGTTAGCGACTGCCCCCCCCCGGCCCCGCCCCGCCGCCGCGCAAGCGCAGAGCCCGCGGCGGGAAGGGGCGGGGCGGCGGTGGGGGCGGGGTCGCGAACTCTGACCCCCGGGAACGGAGCCGCCGCCAAACAAACCCGCCGGAGCGGCCGCGGGCCCGCCAGGTGAGCCAGAGACCCCCGGCAGCCGGGAGAGCCCCTCCGCAGCGGCGGCCGAGCGGGGAGCGGCGGTGGCCGCAGCCGCGCTTAACGGTGCGGGCCCGCCTGGCTGCCGGCCGGCGCCCCCGCGGAGCGTGGAGGGGAGCGACGCCGCCCCGCCCCGGGCCCCGGCGCGGCCCGGCCCGGCCCGTCCCCGGGCGGCCCCGCCCCCCCCCCCCGTT
>JAWWLV010000045.1:45093457-45105336 GCA_035041135.1 Platyrinchus mystaceus | reverse complement strand
CAGAGGCAGTGATCTAATCATGCTGACAGTCTTAAATGTTGTTGATTTGACATAGTTTTCAGCAACACATCTCTTTTAAGGAAAATTTAAGAAATTTAATGTTTGTTTTGTAGTTTTACCGGTTTTTAAGTATTAGTGGTAGATCTGCAAAAGCTTAAACCGTGACAGTATCATTGGCTAAATGGCCATGGGACAAAGCATTTCTTACCACTTCATTTTTCAGAAACTTTGTGGTAAAAGTAAAGGCAAGGAATCTTAAGTCTGATGTGAAACAGGGAAACCAGTAGAGCAATTAAGAATTACTTTAGTTATAAGCAGTTTAAAGACTTGCTGACTGAAAGGGAGCGAAGTAAATAATTTTTGTAAGGTACTCAAAGTGAGAGATAAATGAAGTAAAAAATATTTGGGCAATGTTTGTAAATAACGTAGTCCTTGATGTATTGGCAGGAGCTTTGGCTCTCCTTTCTCTCTTGTAGTAATAGTATTTTACAGTTCTTGGACATTATAAAGACGATCCTTAAAGTATGTGCAGTTTTTTTCATGTTGTATTTTCTGCTCTCTTTTAGAATTCCAGCTCTCATCCTTTTAATGTTTTAGATAACTTTAGAAAGGAAATATAAATGTGATTAGCACTCTTAAGCATCTGGATAAAGCTTTTGGTTTATCGCCTTTGAAAGGAGAATGGAGCATTCTCAAGGAAGAAACTATCAGTTATTTGACTCAATCTACTTCCTTCCTATACTAGCAATAAACATTCCTCATATATTGCCTGGTGTGTGCTTTGAAGGTGTGTGACATGGTTTTGACAAGTGTGGAAAACATTTCCGAAATCAGGAAGATTCACATTAGACAAGAACACCTTGAAGATCACTTCTAATTATTGAAGATCAAAACTCAGACTGTGATGATAGTTAAAGTCAGAATCATTAAGGTTAAAAAAAACCTCAAACATTGTGTCCAACTGTTAACCCAGCACGATTTTGTTTACTGCTAAACCATATCCATAGGTGCCATATCCACATGCCTTTTGAACACTTCAGGGATGGTGATTCCACCTTCCTGGGCAGCCCATTCCCATGCCTGTCTACCCTTTTAGTGAAGACATTTTTCCTAATGTCCAATCTAAACTTGAGGCTGTTTCCTCTTGTCCTGTCCCTTGTTATTTGAGAGAATCGGCGGCTCCCCACCTGGCTACAGTCTCCTTTTAGGTACAGAGCAGTAAGGTCCCCCCTTGTCTCCAGGTTAAACATCCCCAGCTCCCTCAGATACTCCTCATCAGACTCATGCTCTGGACCGTTCACCAGCTCTGTTGCCCTTCTCTGGACACACTCCAGCACCTCAGCGTCTTTCTTGTAGTGAGGGGCCCAGAACTGGACACAGAACTCAAGGTGTGGCATCACCATGGCCGAGTTCATGGCCAGGGAGACAGTCACAGCTCTAGTCCTGCTGGCCACACTATTTCTGAGACAGGCCAAGATGCCATTGGCCTTCTTGGCTACCTGAACACACTGCTGGCTCATGTTTTGCCAGCAGCCAGTGAGAACTCACAGGTCTTGGCCCGTTGATTTAGCCTGTCCAGATGCCTCTGCAGTGCCTTCCTACCCTCCAGCAGGTCAACACTTCTGCCCAGCCTAGTGCCATCTGTCAGCTTACCAAGGGTGCCCTTGATCTTCTCTTCCAGGTTGTAAGTAAAGATATTAAACAGGGCTGACCCCCATACTGATCCCTGGGGAACACCACTGCTGACCAGCTGCCAACTGGATGTAGCACCATTCATCACCACTCTGTGGGCCTGGCTATCCAGCCAGTTTTCTACCCAGGGAGCAGTGCACCTGTTTAAGCCATGAGCAGCCAGTTTGTCCAGGAGAATGCTGTGGGAGGTGGTTTCAGAGGCTTTACTAAAGTCTGAATTGACAACATCCACAGCCTCTTCCTCGTCTACTAAGTCTTTGCTGGAAAATGAAGGTTTATTATAAAGTGTTAAAGGAATATTTCTCAATTCCGGGTAGCTTTGAGTTTAGAATATATTTATCATTTCATATGAAACAATTCAGCTTTTGAGAATGTTGGCTGCAGTAACTCAGGGAAAGAAACTTTTAAAAACATGAAAAAGGTGCTAAATTTTTAAGTTCACTTAACAGAAGAAAAATAGCTAAAGCATTTTTCTCCTGCTTAATTCCTTGCAGGGATCTCTAAAGAGTCATTAAGCATAGCTGATGTGAGGTCTAACATAGATGCCTTAGGTAAGCAAAACATGAGCTGCAAAACTCTTACAGCTGTCCCAAAGATAGCTTAGAATTTTTAGATAGCTGGTTCGCTTTGACCTGTCCTGCTGCCCTGTCCCCAGGGCAAGATGCAGAGCATGTGGCTGCTCCTCAAAGAGGTGCCCTTGCTGCCTCACACAGCTCGCTGTGGAGCTCTTCTGATTCCAGGCTGAGCTGCATCAGGCAGCTGGCTGGGCTGGAAGCAAAGGGTGCAGTTTCGTCGTGCAATTCAACTGAATTATCAGCTTCCCATCAACAGTGGAAAGGGAGGTTTGCCTCATCCTTAATCTTCCCTCTTCTCCTCTCTCTCTTGCCTTCCAACAATGTGTTCTCCCTTTTGTCTGTGGTAGAATGAATCTGACTGCCAGGTAAATCAGGTCAGTGCGCTTACCTAGCAGATGTTTGTTTCATTTCTGCCAGGTGAATTTTCTGTCTTTAGTGAGTTGAATTTTCCTAGTATGTGGTCAAAACCACCACAGCTTGGTCAGGATGAGCAGGATGTCCTTCCTGGCTGTGAGCTATAATTCTGTTCAAACTGCCTTTGAAACTGTTCCCTGACTCTGCAACTAAGAAGGAGGTTTCTTTCAGTTTAGTTGATTGAACTGACTTTTCAGTGTATGCCAGTGCGAGAAGAGATGAAGCAATAAAGCAAAAATGGGAGATGGGATAGGGATGCTTTTTTCAGCTCTCCATTTCAGTAGTTGAGCTGCAACATGAAATGCTGTCTAAAGGTTTGTAATTGAAATATTGCAGTTGGTGAGTTTTTTCACCGTGATATGTGCTCTTCAGAGCAAGGTCACATGGTTTATTGGAGGTAATTAAGATATTTTAATACAGACTGCTGGTGTTACTGGCTTTGTCAGTTCGTGCCTTTATGTTTAGATATCACTAAGTTAAATAAGACCACAATACACTAAAGAACCTACTATTGCATGTTTATGCAAATTGCAAGTGTCAAAATATAAAACATAATGTGATTAATATGTCAGTTCTTGTCAAAAATACTCAGCGAGTACGTTCCTTTCCATTGTGTGCATGCCTCTCGTGCTCATGCTCAGATGATTTGTCCACCTTTGACAGTTGGTTCTGCATCCATAGATTGAATTTCTTTGTGTCAATTCCGGACAGCATGAAGAGACAGGACATGTTCAACCCTTTCTCCAGGTTCCTCTTCATTGTAAGAGCTCAGTCTTGTTTGTATACTTGAAGTCCTGTGTTCATGCAAGTCTAGTTCAAATGAGAAGCGGATGTCTCTTTTAGATAAGTCTCAAAAATTCATTTGTAATGGTTTATGCCTCTCTGAGAGCTCGTTTCCCTATGACTGGTGCATCACAGTTGAATACATATGTATTCCTTCACTGCTTCACTCCGAGGTAAAACACGTCAGTTTGAATCACTTCCAGTTTTCAAGCTGACTTGAAGTACATCTTGGCTGTGAGGGCAGTCACATCTGGCTTAGGAGAACTTACTAGCAGGTGCAAAGTAATTCCTTAAAGCACATACCTTGATTCTGAGGGTCAGTCTTTTTGTTTCTTACTGAGACTACGCTGTAGGAGTGTGCCTCTGAGCTGCAGGATGAGCTAACTAGCAGAACTGAATGATCGGATGAGCAGTTGAAAAGCTTTTTTTTTTTTTGTTTGAGGTTTCTGTGTCTCAACAGGATTGAGATGTATGAGAGTCATATTTGAAGCTCATAGCTCGTGAATTCAAGTTCAGAAATACTTGAGTTTGAAAACCTCTGAACACAGATTTCTCTTTTTTACTTCTAAGAATCATACTTCAAAGAAAATCTTTCTGACCAATAAAAGTTTTCTGATTGGGGAATGACAGGAACATCACTTATTTAGGGAATATAAATCTAGTCAGGCTTTCAGAACATCACTTATTTAGGGAATATAAATCTAGTCAGGCTTTCAAAGTCCATTGTAATTTCATTAGGTTTTTATTTCACAGCATCACCTTTTTAAAGCTGTTTGATTCTAAACAGTTTATCAGAGGATTTGCTTACCACTGCCCTTTGCGTTTTCTTTAATTTTATTTATTTTGGGAGTATTTAGACTGTATTGCTGCAACTGAATACATCTTGGACGTTGTGATTGGATAACACACTATTCTGTTCTAAATGCCTTCCTGCTTTTTTCTCATCTCTAATTTGGAATTCCTGGAAAAATACAGCATCAAGTCAGGGAATCTCTTTTAGAGAACCACTTCCACTGCTCTTAGGAGTAAAACAGAATATAATTACATTGCTTCTAAGAATAAAGGATGCTTATGGCCAATTCTGGATTTGAGAGACCTTAGTATTTTCAGTATTTTATTAGTGCTGTTTGATAACTCTGAATTAATAATGTAAAAGTACCTGCTCTCATAACTATTTGTCTTGCTCACAAGAGAGAGATCTTGTTGCAGAGAAGCGTCAGCACCAAAACAGAATTCTGCCGTAACCAGTACAAATTCTACCTATGCTCTTGGTGAGGGTTTGGCAGTCTGGCAAAGAACACAAATTCCAAGCTCAAGGGGATAAAGTTCAGCATCTCAAAGATGAGACATCATTTAGTTCTGTCTTAGGACTTAAAAAGTTCAGTATCTGTTTACTGGAGGACTAACTACTAAGGCTGAAAAGTTGAAACCTCTGTGCTGAAGAGTGTTTCTACTAGACAGTATAAAGTTTAGCTGTAAGTAAGCTCATGTGTGTGAAGGTGCTGCAACTGCACTATCTTCCTCACTATTTTCAAGTAGCTTTGACTTACATTTCTCATAATTAGAAAATAATACCCTTTCTAGAAATAGTGAAGCAAGATAGATCCGTGTCAATCTCCAAGGTTTAGAGTACTTCAGCTTATGGACTAGAAATCTGTGCTAGGCCACTTCACCTGTGGCTGAATGTTGCTTTTTTTTCATTCTCTGTTTCTTGTTTCTTCACCAGGTTTGTCTGCAAGATCTAAAAATAAGTATAGCTAAGCTCCAGGGCTCATCTCACAACAAATTACAGAGCTGTGGGAAAGCATGGGAGGCTTCAGATGGCTTAAGATGATGGAAATTGCAGCTGCTGTGGAAAGGTGTGACCTACAGTTCCCCTCCACCACTGGTACAGCAGTAGCATTTGCAGGGTAGTATAGCAAGGGCAAATCCTTCCTTGGGCTGAGAACTAACACTGACAAAAATAACACTTTGGTGTTGGCTGCAAAGTCACGGATGTATCTGTAGTGTGAGCAGGGAGAGATATTGAAAGCTCAGGCCATGAGATCAGGGCTGGCCATTTTGGTGACAGTATTGTTTTGAGTAACGTAGCAGTGACTCAGTTAAAAAGAAAAGACCTTTCTTCTTTGTTAAGACTGTGGACAAACTAATCATGGAGGCTTGGAGAAATTAGGTACCTCCTTCTTTCATTTACCAACTTGGCGGCCAAAATATTAACATGTAACTATCCTAATTTGAAGTAATTGTATGACAGAGAACATTAAAGAGAATCTGTAATTATAATTTTGAGTGCCACAGATATAAGCTTTTTTTATTATTATTATTATTATTATTGATGTCTGAGTCAATTTCTGTAAAAGTAGTTTTCCAGATTTTGCCTCCTGTGCAAGTTCAGTATTTGACTGTAGCTTTCACTAGACAAACAGTAAATTCAACTTTCACTGTATGGTATTGTTGATTTCCATTTGCTGCTGAGCTAGTGCAGCACAGCTATAGCAGTAATAATTAGTATTAAGTATTCTTGTTGGAACATTCTGCAGGAGTTTTACAAAAGCATAAAATGAAGGCAAAGCTGTAAATAAAGGTAAAGCTGTAGGCTCTATTGGTAAATATGGCTAAAATTGAGAAGGTCATAATCATGCTTTTTTACAGGCTTTTCTGATGGGAAAATAATGTGTAGCCTAGTTTCTTTCAGGAAAGTAATGTAGAAAGTGCTAGAGACTAATTGCAAAATGGAAGATGTTAACTGCTGTCTCAAAAGGCTGACATAAGGGAACATGTGTTTTCCAGAAAATTGGTGTAAACTGCACAAAATAAGCTTTCTTGTGCGTAGTTCTTTAAACTAGACACATAGTGAAGTAAAACTTTAAAAGTAGATAATTGTTTATTGTGTCCTTGAAAATACCTGCACAGTAGACCTATATGGAGGCAGTCAAAAGATTTTGCAACTCAAACTAATTTTAAAAAAATAGGGGATTTTTTGTAACTGCAGGCAACTCTTGGTGTTTTTGGAGCCAAGAAAATGGTGTATCTTTGAGTTGTACAATATTCCAGGTGACATCGGGAGATCTCTAGTCCAAAACCCCACACAAAATGGGATCAGCTCTGAGATCAGACTAGAATGTCAGCATTTGGCTTTGTTCACTCTTAATTTTTTGAAGAATTATCATAGGCACAATATTTCTGGTATGTTGAACTGTTATGAAGCAGTAAGGTCTTCCTTTGAAATTACTTTGCAAAAAAGATATCTGTCTTGCCCAAAAGTGTGTTTCTCACTAAATAGTTCTCTAATTTTAAGACATGAAATATTTTTTTTTCCTGGTTTCTTTGTAATGAAATAGTACTAATTTCTGGCACTATGTGTGTTAACAGTGCAATATTTTGTTGCTAGTATTTTATTTAAAATAAGAAAACATTGAGAAAACACATTGGCTGTCTTAAAATTGTAGAGTGCTCTTTGAATAGTGATAGTGCTGCAGCTCACTGGATGCAGAAGTAGATTGATAGAGTGCTCCTGCAAGGATGCTGACACTTATTAGATCTTTTTAGGAGATAATGCTTTTCAGCATAAGCTTCAGTCTTACACTTTTTTATGCACATTGCTGTCATCTTTTGTCTTAATTTAACTAATAATGCAGCATGCTAGTGAGTGATTAAGAACAGTCTACAGTGCCAGAATATTTCTGTATTTCCCCACTGTGCACACCTCCGAGGCCTGCAGTTCTTGACTAGTCAAAAGAGATTTCTCTTTCCAATTGTAAGAGCAGAGTTAGCATCAAAATTAGTTAACTTTTATATTTGCATGGCTGATGGGGGAAGTTTAGAGATCATTGGGGTATGATATAGTTCCTAGAAGTTCTAGCAAAGTTAAAGAGTGCAAACCAACTAGCTGTATTAGTGTAAGAGTACTGTCTTTGTTCTTATAAGAAGTAGGTATTGCCGTGTTTTTAATACAGCTTTTGTCAGTAAAGTAAGTGTTTATATAGTGCTCCATAGTTTGTGCACATTCCTTTTAAGTACTGTCTAGTGACTAGTTGTATATCAATACGCAAATAAACAAGGCATACATCTGATTCCTTTATACCACATTAATGTTATAGTGTCTGTCAAACCCTACAAAATTCTTCTTATGAAGATTAGGGCATGTGCTGTAGCTGCAGTATTGATAACAAAACAGCATCCTTTTTTAAAAACATATATTTTCTGTGTACCAAGTAGTGCTTCCTGTTAGTTACAAAATCAACCTTCAAGCGCTCCTGTTAATACTAAAAAACCAGTATGACTTCAGAAGTTTGCCCTTCTTGATTTGCATTAACAAAACTGTCTGTGTTCCAGTTTTTTAAGATGTTAAATATGTCCCTGCTGATGTCATGGTCAGTAATAGGCTTCTGTTCTCACAGGGATTTTTTTATATTGGCAGAAGGAAAAAAAATAGGAAGTCTCTATGAGTAAAACAAATAAAGTATTACTTTTATAGTATAATCAAACTTTAAATTCTGCAGGGATGTCATCATCAGAAAAATGTAAATGCACTTCTGTGAACTGCGTTTTCCCCAAGATATTTTTACTTTTGAGACTACAGATGTTAAGCATCTTCTTTCCTTTCTTTGACAGGAAATTCTGGTGATTAAAGATCATGGCAACCATAGAGGAACTGGCCCATCAAATTTTTGAACAGCAAATGGGAGAGGTACATAAATTTTGAGTCCTATTTAAGAAAAATTGAATAATAAAATGTACAGACTGATATGTAAAAGCCAAAATCACAAGAGAAAATTTGTAGTACAGCCAAAGCTCCTGACCCTCTCCCCTGGAAGGCTAGAAGAACTTACTATGTCTGTTTTATAGTTACGCTGCAAAGTCTTTTTTACTAAAGTTTACCCCACAAAAATTAAGAAAAATCTAGTAGTGTTTCCAGTACGTGACTAACTGTTCAGCTCTGCTGTTTTGGTCTCTAGTAACTTCTAGTTACAAAAGTCAGTACATAGCTTTTACTTTCCAACTATGCAATTGCTTCAGTTGTCATTTTTCTTTTCACTAGTAAAGGTTTGCCATGCTCTTCACAGTAAAGATATTTGTTGGTGTTTGGTATATGTCAAAAACGAAGACTGAAGATTCTTGTTTCTGCAGACTTCTAGTTTTCATTGTCTGTAACCCATGTGCAGAACCTGTGTACTGCAGCCAGAGAAGTCCCAGAGATACACAGACAGTTTGGGAGTGTGGATATGAGTACATGGACTTATTTAGAAGGTTCTAGCATAGGATAGGCTATTTAAAATTAGCACCACTTTAAATTAGATAGAGGCAGTAATTTATCTTAAATGTATTTTTTAGCTTGAAATATCCACTCTTGATTTCTTGTCTAGACATAGACTTACTTCTCAAGTAATTTTAGTTCCTCCGGTCTTGACTTCAAATGGAAAGGTTGGAGCAGAGTGGGGTGGTTAATTCTATTCTGAATAAATTCTCACAACTTTTACTGTTGTAGCATCTGAGTGTTGCTAAGGCTCTCTCAAAACATAAGTGATTTATGTGATGTATGATGTTTTCATTACTTGTCCTCTGTTTAGGTGAGAACGGATGTCTAGTGTAGTTTTGATTTGGGAATATAATTCCTTATGGAGGTCTAAATTGGGCTCTATTTCCTGTTTAAATTTTTTCTTTTTGAAAGTACAAGGCTAGTCAAAGCTAGCTGGAGTGTACACTGCGCTCAGAAAAGAGGGTGGCATGATGACAGTGTTTAGCCTCTGTGAAGATTGCTTCTCAATGTCATAATGTGATTCCATGAGACACTGAGCTGACTTACCTCAGTGCCATGGGAGAAAGAGGGTCCTTCCTCTGTTTCTTACCTTATTTAATTTCCGTACTAACAGGAAGCTAATAACCCAGTCAAAACATATGGAATGTTTTCTGCTGGGTTAGCACTGAGTAAGTCTGAGAAGGCTCTAATGTGTACCAGAGGCAGCGTAAAGGAACTGGCTGATAGCCAAAGGAAGGCAGTGGAGAAGATGGAGGCAGTGAAGGTGCGATGCTGCAGAGAGCTCTTGGCTACTTCTGTTCATGGTGAAATTGCAGCTCTACAGTTTTCATGGCTGTTGTTTTGTCAGCAGTGTGGATTAGGATTTGTCCTTTAGCAAGGTTTTACTGTGTCTGAGACCGTCACACTGTATTTGGCAGCAGTGCGGCTTAAGCGTTCCCCAGTCCTCCCTTAGCCACTTATTCTCACGCTATGCTAGTCTTGCTCACGTAAGCTCTGTGTGTCATTGTGTGCTGTACAAAACTAGAAAAAAAGAAAGAATTGCAGAATAGTGGAGGAAGGTTTGCCTCCTTCCCGGTTGTGATCACTGTCCTTATTTTGTACAAGGTGCAGCCACGCAGGCACATGGTTGGAAGGACTGAAAAGCATCACCCAGGGCAGTATAAGGTGGGACTCTGTAATCCAGAAGTACTGTCGAAGGTGCATGCTGTGCATGAGTGTGCTGCCTGGAAGGTGGAGTCAGCAAGGAAAGCAGTCTCACAGCCTTCGTGTAATAGCTTTACATTCTTACCTACCCGCAGGCTGGAATTGCTTGGTGGCGTTCCTAATCCGTGTAAGCACTGAAAAATCACAGTTTAAGATCTATGGAACTTCAGCAGTATTTTTGCTAGCATTTGTAATTCTCTTGAATGTTGAAGTAGTTTTAATTGAATTTACATGAAAAATTTACAGGAGTAGAACATGAAAAGAAAAAGACAGGTATTTCCATTCTGAGGAGAATGGAAAATGCTACTGTGTCTCATTGAAATAATGGTCAGAAGTGTTCTGTGACATAGTATTTGATTTTTTTACAATATTGTTGTTCGTGAAGCATTTTAAATCACAAAATTATCACAAATTATTTCACAGTGACGTTCACAAACATGCTTTTGTTAATTTAGGGCGTTTTTTTGCATAAAAGCAAAACATTAAAGCGAAGTGTAACCCTGCCTGTAGGGGCATTGTGCAATGATTGTCTTTCTCAAATTCTGCCATCTGCTAATCGTCTTTTGCTCAGTGTGAGATAGTTCCTATTTCTACATCAAGATCACATTCCTTGATTCATGTAGAGAAGTTACCTGCCGAGAGCAGCAGCATTCCTCTTTTTCCAATCTGTGTCTATACACTCAGTATATGGGGGTTTGGGGGTTTGTTTCCAAGGTCCTGCCAGTTTACTGTAACAAAGCTACATATTTGTTGAAAGAGAGTGTCACACGCATATAAAATACAGTTTTTAACAAATATTGCTGTTATTTTTATCAGTACTCTTTTAACTGCCGTAAAAAACTGTATTCTGTATGAAGTAAAATTGTCGAGCTGACATTTTGTGGAGTTAAAGGGCAGCTTTACCTTACACATCATGTAGATGATGACATTTTGAGGGAGCAAATGTAAGACAGTCCTGTAATATATAGTTTATTTTATAAAGCAAAGATAAATGCACATAAAACTTCAGTTGCTTCTAAATCACTACGTGTACGTGTCATTTTGAAAGGCTGATGCAGAATTTTAGTGCTTGAAAGTATCTCAAACTCAAAATGCTGCTGTATAAGGAGCACTTTTTTGTCCTTTGCTTAAGCAAAGAAATGGATAAATTATTTGACTATGGAAAGTACTTACAAAAATCAGGTATTTTTAGAAAGCAGTGTTTAGAAATGCCTTGAGCACTAGTTTGACAAGCATGTCTTTTGATGGTGCTGGCAGTTTAAGCAATGCCCCCAGCAGCTTAATCCCACTCACTCATTTGCTCTGATGGGTCTGCTTCTGAGCATTGTGGAGATGTGATTGAAGGTTTGGTCGGTGCTAAGAATAGCCTTTGTTTGTCTGTCTGTTTGCTGGGCTGCTTTTCAGCCTGCATCGGTGTCCTATTCCACATCACTGAGTGACTAGCCAGCCAGTTATACCGACCAAACTGAAGGGAGGGGAGTGAGTAGATTATAAGGCTGCTGCCAAAAATAATGCCTTCTTTGGTAAAATTTCAAAATCAACTTAGGCTGATGGGAGCTTGTATTTCTGCTGTAAGGGGAAGTCTTACCCGCCACTCCGTCCCCTTCTCACACTGACCTCCAGCCGTGTGTTCTGGCCTGCTTTCTTCTGCTGATACTGGCATTTCCATGGTGGAATGGTTGCAAAATCAGGAAGCTGATCCAAGAGGGACAAAAAAAGCTCACAACCTGTTATGAAACAGGACCCGTATTAATTGGGAGGGGCAGAGGGAGAATCAGGTGCAGAGCAGTATAATGGTGAAAATACTGGGAATTACAGATTTTCAGATAGAGTTTGTGAACTGCAGAAAGGTTTTGGAGTTACTCCAGAATTTAAGGCAAAAATTTCAGTTTGAAGATGTCTGTAAAGACAAATTTCTTTTGTACTACAAAAAGTCTGGCCTTTCTGATCAA
>JAWWLV010000045.1:45036027-45093357 GCA_035041135.1 Platyrinchus mystaceus | reverse complement strand
GGCAAAAATTTCAGTTTGAAGATGTCTGTAAAGACAAATTTCTTTTGTACTACAAAAAGTCTGGCCTTTCTGATCAAACTTCTGCAAATAGCAGCTGTACCTAATTTTTATTGACAAGTAATTTAATAAGTAATACCATCCCCCATATACCCTCAGCTTTAGGATATGAAGAATTTTTTTAATATTGATAATTGTTAAAACACTTGCATGCATTGTGTCTGAGAGCATTCATACAAAGATTTTAATGTGATATACTGCTTGCCAGCTTCATGTGATTTATTAATTTTCTCTAACTTTCTTGATAGTTTCCCAGTATAGAATTCTGTTGTTCTAGTTTTGCTGCTGTAACAGGAAAACAGAACAGAAATGACCCATTGCTGTATTTCCACACCAAAAATTCTTTTGTCACTTTTAAGTAAGGCCTTAGAGTATTTTAGTGCAAATGTAGCACAGCTATGATGATAGGTATTGTGCCTCATGAACATCAACAGTAATAATAAATATTGTTTGATTCACTTACATGGACTTGTCAACAATTAATTGTTTTACTTAACGTGTTTCTAAATGTCACATTGGAAGGTATTTCAAAATGTTTTAAACAGAATTTTCTAACTAGTAAAATTAAGCTGTTAAATTAGATTACAAGCATTTGCATTCCTTATAGAATAACAGTGTCAGACTTTCCATAGCCTTGTTCAGGGAGATCAGAAGCTGGTGAAATTTTAAGTTTTAATTCATTAAGGTAGTGGATCCACTAAAATAATATATGCATTGTCAATCCATTAAATTTGTTTCTTCTTTCTAGGTTACACATTCACAGGAAGCTGTTACACAAACACTAATGGATGGGACACCACAACGAATACAGATTGTCCCTTCAGATTCAGGCCTCTCTTTATCACAACGTATACAGGTATGCCTCATCTTGTACATTTTAAAAGCAGAGATGATCTGTTTGCTTCTGCCAGTTTTCACATGCAGTCTTTTTTATTTGCATCATGTTACTTGCTTTAATGTAAAATTCAGTCCTGGGTGGCAGAGACCCTTTCTATATAAACAGAAATAAAACATCATTCCAATCTTCCCTTTTATTTCCCTTTTTTTTCTCATAAGAATTTTAACATTACAAAAAACTTCATTCACTGAGCAAGAAGATACTTTTTCCAATGCTGTAAAGATACTATGCTTTGAAAGTTGAATATTTTGTAGATTTGGTAATTCAATTGAGTTGGAGCATTTCTACATTTTGGAGTGGGGAGGAGTGAAATACTGCATTGTATCATTGATCCAAGTCATGAAAAGGTGCAAGGAAACCTAATGTCTGAGAAGGATACTGGTTTTTGGTTGTCCCTAACCATGTTATATGTCCTGTTCATGGCCTGGCCAGGTAATTATCTCCAGTTCAAATGAGGATGTGAAGTTTTTGGCAGTGTAGGTAATTAAATTGACATACAAATGTGTATATGGAGATTAGGAGGGTTTGGGGAGTGCAATTTTTTATTTTATCCCTTAAAAGCTAGTGCAAGTCCTTGCAAAAGTTTTATTTTTAATTTTCATTGTAGAGAAAAATATCAACTGCAGAATAAATTGAAAAAGTATTCTTAGATATATGTTGTTCATACAAAAACACCTGTTTAAGTGAGCCAGCCTCTAGTATAATCTTGGCTGCTTTTTCTTTTGCCAGCTTCACTCTTCAACATTGTCCTCTGTTTTTTTCCTGTTTTGGTGCATTATGTTCAAACTTTCAACCTTCCAAGGCTCTTCACAACCACCCCCCCCATACATGTTGGGGTATTTTTAGCTTTATTACCACCCATCCTGTGCTCTAGTTGTGATACCAGTCTTACCTATCCAGTAGATCTTTATTCTCTCAGCTATCTCCACTCTTTTTCTTACACTTTGTGTACAGCTGTACCTTTTATTAACTGATACATGTTCATCAATTAGCCACCATCTCTTTCCCCTTGATTTTCCTGTTAATACCTATATGCTATAATATCCCAGTAGTGTGAAGCCATTTGATGAAGTTTCAGCATCAGGGTCTGAGTGGGAGACCACAACATACAAGCCTATGAGCCTTTACTGTTGAACAGTGCTGTTGGTTCACAGCCAGTGTCAGGCTTCTAACCCTTCTCTGACAGCTTTTTTGAGGGGGAAGACCTGCTCTTGGTTAGGCACTGTAATTACTGCAAATATAATGAATGTAGAATAGTTGTATTTCTAGGGATAGAGACCTTTATGTAGTTTTTCCGTGTCTTATGTAGCTGGAAGATCACTTGTTACTAACCCAGCTACTTTGTTCCTTGTCTTTTTCCATCACGCTCATTAATTCTGTCTTCAGAATGGATGGTAAGCGCTTTGGTGGTTGTCTCTTGATATGTGTGGAACAACACTCAGTCAAATGGCATCCTTCCTGCAACAGACTTCTGCAAACGTGGCACCAGTATCAAACTTGGTAATAAAAACTTTCTTCAGTGAAGAATTAACGCGAAGAGTAAAGAAGTGTGTGGAAATAAATGCATCTAAGTGAAATGTCCAAAATAAATGTTAGATTATTTTTCAATCAATATTTTTCCTTTATTGTCCTTTATTATTATTAAATACACATAATTACTTGAAATCTTGAAATACAGAATACTCAGTAAAATATTCTTTAAAACATGTTTCATTAGTCACCCTTTTTAGGGAATGCTAACATTTCTCTTGGAGAAAAATTGAATGTCAGATTTATTAAACAGGCATTTCTGCACAAAACGGGCTGTTATAAACATGTGGATTAGTCCTCTTTGTTTAGACAGTTTCTTTCTTCTATAATAGGAACACACAATTATTGACGTGTTTAATTTACTGAAATGATTTTTAAATGGAAGTCAAAACTTGTTAACAGGCTTGAAAGCAATAAAAGAAAATAATATCCTCCATTATCATCAGGGTGTTTAAATGAAATCCGTGAGGGAAGTGTATTTTTATGCAGTCAATCCTGAATTGATATATTCCTGTTCTATAACATTATCATTTTAGTGATATTAAGTTTCAGATTATTAAGAAACATAATGTGTTGTCCCTGAGCCCAGATGGATTCTCTTGAGAAGATAAGTGTTTTTCTTTTCCCCTCTGATTACTTTTTTCTCTTATCTCAACATTTAGGTATTGCCAGTTGTTATACTTCAGAGTTCTCATAGCAGTTTAGGTGGGGGTTTTGCAGGTAATATGGCCATAAGAGGTCAGCTGCAGACAGAATGTGCTTAATTGTTTAAATTGCTTTCTCTTATGCCTCTGTCAGTTGTCAAATGCTTGACAGCTGAGAAACCATTTGTGCAGATTGAACAGCTTTCTATGGATATTAATGTAACACTGTACCTACTATATCATGTGATGAAAACTACCTGGGCATCCTCCCAGAATTGCAGGAACCCATTTGAAGAGTTGGGACTCCCTTTGTTTAATAGGAAGTGAAGTGAATTGTGTGAAGTAGCACTAGTTCTTCTGCCTACTGTCCCGCCATATTTATCTGCAGATACATATATTTTTTTTAAAATTACACAACTGGACTATAATAGGAAAAAAGATAATTTAGTATATATATTCCCCAAAAAAGTTTAACTGTAGTTCAAATTTGTGTCTTCACTGTTTGGGACATGCTGGTTTTTTGAGGATACTTTGTATAAACTTAACTAGGTCAAGTATGTGCCTTTTTTGATGTACACATAGTTGCACTTTTAAGATTTGGTGGGAGACAGATTTTAGATACAACTGTCTTTCAAAGATCAGGTCTGGAAATTCAAGAAACAGCACAATATTCTGTGTTTAGCTTTTGTATATATATGCACTCCTGTTGAGGATAACACATTGGATTTCTCATAATCCAAATAAAGTAGATGTGTTTGGTAAGAATGGGAATGGAACATCAGCTATATTGAAAATAGCCAGAAATGACACAGGAGAAATAAAGGTTGTAAATGAAAGAAAACAGAAGAAGGAAAAGGAAGTTAAGAAGAAAATTAAAAGGGCAAGGAGGGTTGCCTTCTAAAGAATATAGAACAAACCTAAAGGAATTAAATGGAGAAATAAGGGACTGCTGTAGCCATTTGTGGTCCCAGACATGTAGATGTCTGAGAAAACTCAACGGAAAATTAATCATGTTGATAATTATTGTTGTGGTTTTGCATTGTCTTCTCACCCTACACCCCAAATCTCATGATAATTTATGTTCTTTAGTATTTAGAATTTTATCATCTTACTTGGCCTTCTCTCTTAAATAAGCTTTTAATTGTGCTTAGTAGAGAAAAAAATTTGAAATTTGATCCATTAAAATGTTAGTAGCAAAAGGCCATCTGAAGGAAACACGTTCATTTTCTATGTTTTGAAGCTCATGATTTGTGAATATTTGAAAGTGGCAATAACTGCTGAAATTAGATACTCATAGCTGCTTATCTTCTTAAAACGCAAGCTATGCACAGGTTTTTTTAAACACTGAGCATTTACAAAAGAATAAACCTGTTGTGAAGGTGCAATAGCAAAGTTTATAAAGACTTGTGTGAAATTACACCTCATTCAGTTTCTTTGTGCCATGGTTCTCCACCCGGGAAATATAATTAATATTGCCACCCCAATTACTATGGAACTAGTTATGGTAAGTGTTAGACCATGAAATAAATAATTTCTTCAGTAATAAGGACTATATAAATGTTAGGGATAGATAGATAAAATAAATGTTTGGTTACAGGATAAAAAAAAAGGTAATAGGGGCTATTTTATTGATCTGTAATTCAAAATGGTTTGCAGGAAACAGTCTTTGCAGGATGATTATCCTTAGTGTCCAGAATAAACCAGGCAGTTTTCCATATAGGCATTTTGATGGAGAAATGAAGGGACTAAAAGTGAGATTTACAATGGAATATATACAGAAGATTTTTCTCTGGAGATTATAATCTTTTTACAAAGGTGGCAGAAAATGGAGGATTATTTAATAATTATTTAATATATTGTATTTCTGCTGGGGAATAGGGATAAAATGAAAAAAACAGCCTGTAGGTTTGTTCTTGATTATTAAATGAAAATCAGTTTTCCCTTAAAAAAAAAAAAGAAAATGGCAGGGACAGATTCTGTTTTACTTATTTTATTTAGAAATGTATATGTAAAAAAAAGTCCCCACAAAATGAAGCCTAAAATGTATATACAGGTGCAACAAGATTATTGCTTCTCTTGCTGTTTGATGCTTACTTTTTTCACTTGAACGTCTACATTTGTGCTTTTAAGGAGTTTTTTGTTAAGCAACCAAACCGGGGAGGTGCTGAGCACTTCACATACTATGCAATGAATTCAAGACTTAGGATTTTTCATAACCTGATGGGTCTTAGGGCTGAGCTACAGCCATACCTTGAGTTCTGGATGCTAGAATTTTCAGGAGTTTCTGTAGCATTGTAAAAGCACAGGCCAGTTGTAAAAATTGAGTATGATCAGGTTTTCACTTCAAACACCCTTGATTGAAATGTGTTTCAAATACAGTGACAATCCAAGTTGTCACCTGAGTTTGATTCGCTCTTGTGTGATGGAGGGGAAGATGATCCTGCTTCACAAATGTCAAAGGCAAAACTCCTGTTTTCTTCAAGTGCCCAGATTGGGTCCAAAGGTTAACTTAAATTACAGTAACAATTTGAGATAAATGTATTATTAGATTGTCACAGATCAGCAGACGGGCCAGAAGATTCAGATTGTTACAGCACTTGATCAGAGCTCAGCAGGCAAGCAGTTCATCTTAACAAATCATGATGGCTCTACCCCAAGCAAGGTGATCCTTGCCAGACAAGATTCCACTCCAGGAAAAGTTATCCTAGCAACTCCAGATGCTGCAGGTGTCAACCAACTGTTTTTTGCATCCCCTGATATTTCTGCACAACACATACAGGTAGATAATCCACTTTATTTCATAATTTTCATTCAAATGGGATAAGAAAAGATGTTTTATTTCCAAATAAATCTGTCTAGGTTCTCTGTTTTTGATTTTTTTTTTAAGGTATAATTTTCCTTGCACTAGGACTCATTGTGGATACTCAAAAATTATGAAGAAATTTTTTTTTAGTAAATTTATTGCTTTTAAAATTTATACACTGGCTCATGACATTAGAAAGAATACAGTTATTTTTATTGTCATTTCCAGATCCTGCCACACCAACAGTCCCTCTTTATTTCTGCTCGTTGACTCCATCTGTTTTTCATGTGTTGTCAAGCAACATACTCTTTTCTTCATTGTCTTTATCACTTAACATTTCCTTCTTCTAGTTTTTCTTTTTGTACACTGTTGCAACTGCAGTTCAGCTGTGTGAATTGTACTCCATGGTAACTACTGAGACTATTTAGTAGGGAAATACATTACTAATTACTCAGGGAAAATAACACTAATAATTTTGAGTTTACAGTGCGAGATTGTAACTAGCCAGGGTTGTAACTCCCTAAACTGGTCCCCAATGCACCTTACACCCATGCCTGTTGTATGTGCTGCTTCCTTAGTTGTCACCTTCCAACTTAGAGGCTTTCTGTCCCACATCCTCAATCTGACAAGGATGGAATGGAACTGATGTGAAGAACGTGAAAAATATGTGCAGAAGACTTGGGAGATGTGACCTCCTTCAGTATGAAGTAGGAGATCACTGCGCTCCAGCTAAAGTGTAGTTACTGCACATAGTTTACCCACGTACATTTATGCTGCTGTGAAATACATCAGCGGGGTAGGCCAGACAACACTGGGATAGCCACAGTCCCTTTAGTCCTTTATCTTACATTTAAACAATGACCATAAGTAGCTGCTTAAGGAAAAATATTTAAAACAGGACAAGTAAATAATGATCTTTCCGATCATATTCTTTTACTTCTATTAGCTGTCGATACAGAGCAACCTCCTGATCTGGAGACTGCAGCAAGACCATCATATTTGATAGCTGCTACGAAAGTTAAACAACCTTTTTTTGTTATGTTTATAGACCACATATGCTTTGGTCTGTATAATATCCTATAGTATTGTATGGTATGCAAAGAATACTTTAGTTGATTTGATCTTCTGAGGGAAGTATTTAATTAGATGTCCCTTGGCACTGTAAGAGACAAATATTAAGGAGTGTGGGGGTTTTTATAAATCACTACTATATCCTCTTTCAAGTAATCCCATTTCGACTTAAGACCCCTACTCTGTTTAGTTTGTGCTCTTCTGTGAGCTAGTCCACTCTGATTCACTACCCACATGTTGTATAAGCTTGAAAGAATCTCTGAATTATATAATACTTTTGTTTTTGAAACTCGCAGATCTTTGCAAATGGACATCCAAGGTCCTTGCTCCAAAGAATTTGATTACTGTGAATAGGGAAGCAGTAGCAAAAACCAATCCTATTGAGAGGCATTGAAGCATGTTTAGTGTTATCATACACTTTGTAGTTCAGGTGAGCCTCAAAAAAATATAAACCAGTGGGATATGATTTGAAGTCATCCATAAAAAATTATTTTCAAAGACAGTGTGATGAGAAGTGTGCCACACTGCTTTGAAAGGTAAAATTCAGGAACAGAGGAAATCTGGTCAAAACATTGAAAGAGTAGTTCTGATTCTATAGTTTGGGCAAAATAGGTTAGTTTGAGAGGCAACAGAGTGTTCTGTCACTTCAGGTAAATTGTGCTGTTGTCAGCTAATATGTATGGGTAGAGCTTTCCTTTCTCCACTTAAAAGTTCATGAAATACAGAATAGCATTCATTTGTTGTTCATCTGCATCCTCTGTGGGATCTTTCATATTTTGTCCCGCAAATGATCTTTTCGTCTGCAATTTCACCTGTTTCCTTCTTCTGTAGCCTTCACTTGAAATGCCCATTTGTTTGTTCTGCAAAAACCCTCTCCTTTATTGCATCATCTTTACATTGACTCATTTGGCAAGACCCTTTCTTCTGTCATCTACTTTACCTTCAGTGGGTCTTTTTCATGCTAATAATCAATTTTTATTCTTCATGTTCACGGTCAGTTAATGAGTTCTCTGAGTCTGGGATTTTTATCTCTCCTCATGGGCCCAATTCTGTAGTCCTTCCTTATGTGGAACCTCGCATTTCAGTGCAGGTTTCATTTATGGAAGGACTTAGAATATGTTTTATATATATTTTCTATAATATCATGAAAATGCATAATGTTAATACTGGAAATTTGGAAGGAACAAAAGGTTAATATTTTCTTATCTCATGAGTCTTTTTTTCTTAAAAAGATTTTTTATTAAAAGAAAACTTAAGAGATTAATCTTTAGGACAGTATTGTTAACAAAGGCTAACTAGAAAGAAGAATGCTTGTTAAACTTCCCTATTTACATCATCTATACTACCTTCCAAACTTTATAAAAAGCATGATTTCTTAATTTTTCTCTATAGAAGATAGGGTACTTTTCACTTTTGTTTACTTACCTTTCTATCAGGCATCCTGTTCTGAGTATGTGAAGCAAGAATGAGAGACTGGCTTCCTATTAAGACACAGTAGAAGTTAAAAACTCTTAAATGTTCTAAACTATATTCCCTTTTTAATGGGAAGAATATTGTTTTCTACATCAAGGTTATGTTTGGTTGTTACTTGTGATTTGTATGTTCCTTTTTTAAATTGAATTTTTGCTGTACTTTATTTATGTTGTGGGATAGAGTTTTCAAAGATCAAATGGAGGATTCTAGTGCCTGCCTTGTAGTACTTGGATTCTCATATTATGTGCTTAATGAAGCTTTACAGCTACCAGATATAACTGAATGAAACAAGACAAGAATAATAATGTCAAACTGTTACTGAAAGCTGAACTGTATACCAGTTGGTACTTAATGATAGTGTCCAGAGTATGTTTTCTGTTGGTCCACTCTTAATGTGTATTATAAAAAAAGGAGTTAATAAACCTGAGTGTAGATACAGTAGCCTTCACAAGGGATTTTTTTTGTTCCGTCTGTTCAGTATGCATCCATGCTTCAGTATCATTTGTACTATGGAAGAGTCATTAGGATATAAATATAACAGGTAAGAGTATGTAGATGCTGAATTTTTTTTAAATGTCAGTCCATTTTGCAGAAGTAGTATTTAGAGAAATGAAATCTTGAATTCTTATCAAAGGTATTACAAGTAAAAATTTTGTTCCCTCCTGAAAGGGAGCACAGTGACATGGCACGTAGCTACTTGGTGTCTCTAAATGTAGATTTAGTCTCCTGTCTTAGAGAAAAACCACAAGCATGAGATATATTTTACTATTTCTAGATAGTAAGGAAAAGAAATATTAAATTCTTTAACACTTCTTTTCAGATTTTAACAGACAACTCCACCAGTGAACAGGGCCTAAATAAAGTGTTTGATCTGTGTGTTGTATGTGGAGACAAGGCATCAGGTATTTATTTTTTTCTTTCTTTTTAAGGTGGTGCAATTTTATAAAAGCAGTTTAAAATTTTTCTGAAGCTGTGCATATACATACATCTCTATATGTATAGAGTATACATGCACAAACAGGATTCTCTTTCAGTGCAGAATTACACTAAATGGTACTGTGATAGCCATGAGTGGGATTTATTGTTATTTTACGTAGAATCATAGAATATCCTGAGTTGGAAGGGACCCACAAGGATCATCGAGTCCAACAACTGGCCCTGCACAGGACCATTCCCAAGAGTCACACCATGTGCCTGGGAGCAGTGTCCAAGCACTGCTTGAACTCTGTCAGGCTTGGTGCTGTGACCACTTCCCTGGGGAGCCTGTTCAGTGCCCAACAGCCCTCTGGGTGAAGAGAGAACTTTTTCCTAATATCTAACCTAAAATCCCCCTGACACAGCTTCATGCCATTCCTGAGGTCTTGTCACCAGAGAGAAGAGGTCAGTGCTTGCCCCTCCTTTTCCCCTTGTGAGGAACCTGCAGACTGCTCTGAGGTCTCCCCTCAGCAGGAAGCAAACTTCCTAGAAAATAAAACCAATTAAATTTCTTTTTTCTGTGGCAAAGTTTAGCATTAAAGATACAGTTGCTAGAGCTCTAAATACATGTCAGACTTCACCCATCTGAAGGAAGTTTCTGGTTGGTCAGCTCCAATTGCTAAAAGTTCTCTGACTCCCTAGAAGGGCTGGAGTCTCCTTTGAGGGGCTGGAGATCCCAGAGCTATTCCTCCTGTGCTGACCCTGGAATACTGAGCAGTGGTAATGAATTTGGGAAGGGTGCCGTGTTTTTCTGAGCAGCTGCAGGTTCTGGGGAGCCTCCTGTG
Organism: Platyrinchus mystaceus; assembly: GCA_035041135.1. Taxonomy (NCBI): domain Eukaryota; kingdom Metazoa; phylum Chordata; class Aves; order Passeriformes; family Tyrannidae; genus Platyrinchus; species Platyrinchus mystaceus. Next base: position 45,083,121 of record JAWWLV010000045.1, on the reverse strand, counting down.
TGACAAGCAGTGTAATGAAAACTGCTTTGCAGACACCTCCAAGCTCAAGTCCAAGGAGCTACATCAAAGAGCAGGTGAAGAAGCAGCCCTGGTGCTTTGCAGAATGAATATTCACAGTTCAGATGCTGTTAAAATGTTTCATACATTATTCTTTTGACATATATGATGCTTTTGAAATTTCATATTTTAGTAGTGTAGTAAAAAGGTTGTGATAAAGGAATCCAGAAAACCTATCAGAAATTCTAGAAACTTCAGTAAGACAAGACTGATATATCTAAAAAATGTTTGTGAGGAGTGAAGAAAGAATCTAAAAACATGCTTTATCTTAAATTAGGTCATAGTTCAGATTTATTTCTGTAGTGTGGCCTGGTTATTTCAAAGATTCATAAATTGAATTTGTAATTGCCGAGCATGCCTTAATAAAAACTAGTACTTTTTAGTAATGTTTTTATTTTATGCAAAATCAAAATAATTTACTTCTAAAAATAATTTTAAAACTTTCTGTAGTATATCTTAGAAATTTTTATATTATACAGAAAATTCACAGAACTGGAGTTTTTTAATAAAAAATTATAGCTATTCTAGATTATTCTTTCATTGAAGTTTTGCTGAAAGAACTAAGGACGTACCATCACTCTGTTAGGGAAATGAAAGGTGCAAGTAAAGCTTTGAAGTGATTGCCTACTGCTGTCAAATACCATGTTTGTGCTTTCCATGGTTCCATTAGATTTGATGCATACAATTTCAGCAGCTAAATTTGTAATGAGCAATCACAGGGCTTGTCTGTAGGGACAGTTAAAAAAAATTGCTAGAGAAATGCATAAATGAAAATGGGTTTTTTTGTATTCTTTCTAACCTGTTTTCTTAGCTTTTTTAAACACTACTGTCAACAGATAAGGAAAGAATTTAATAAGCAACTTTCCTGTTTGTAAAATCTGTCCTGGTTAAGTGCTTTGAACTAGAAAAACAGTTCACTTGCTTTTTTATGTTTTTTTATAGCCCCAATGTATTTTAAGATCTGTAATCCATGGAGAAGAAGAGTGTTCTTTTTCTGGGTAAAATAGCAAATCCTTTGTTTTTAATAAATGTAAACTCTAAAAAAATAATATTACACCGTAAAACTAATGTAATTATTTATGTTGTTCTGTAATTAGGACGTCACTATGGAGCAGTAACTTGTGAGGGATGCAAAGGATTCTTTAAAAGGAGTATACGGAAGAATTTAGTTTATTCATGCCGAGGAACAAAAGACTGTGTGATTAACAAACACCACCGGAACCGGTGTCAGTATTGTAGGCTGCAGAGATGCATCGCCTTTGGGATGAAACAAGACTGTAAGTCTGAATAAGAGCAAATTATTTTATCTGGCAGCTGTGTTAAACTTTGTGCTACAAATGATATGTTTTGTATAAATGGAAATTATTATCTTGATTGTGTATTTTTGTATCATTGTAGCTTTTTCTTTAAAGAATTGTACAAATTTGGTGTATCAGGAATCTGAAATGGTTTCAAGCATATATATTGCTTTGCAAACTTATTAAGCACATTGCATGTGGTGAAAGTCAATGAATTATTACTCCAGGGTGGCAAATGTCAAGCATATCTCTATCTTCATTTTTTTTAGGCAGTTCAGTTTTCCTGTGTGTAAATTAGGCTACTGAATGTTTTGAATTCTATCTTCTTTTCACTTTTTCTGCAGCTCAGACTACTGGCAGTATCTGTTCACTTTTGGCAAAGCTCTGCAGAGACAGTTATTCACAAGGCAGAGATCGTAGTGATCTAAAGTTCAGTTCTTACCAGTTCCTGCAAATTCCAAGTTCCTTTTTAGCTTTCAATACATTAGATGTAGTGATACTTCAATACCACAGCAATATCAGAATACTAAGCACACAGAAAGTCAAGCAGTACACAAATAGTAATACTGCCCTAATACCGTGACACTGCTGTTGTACATACAGTATTAGTCTTGTGCTCTGCTGTCATCCAGCTCTTATTTTGCTGCCTTCTTGAACCTCTGCAGACATTTGCCACCTTACAGCCTTGCTGCTGTTAGCAGAAATTAGTAACACTTTTCCAGCATAGTGGAAAATAGTTCAGAAAGGGAGGAAAAGGTGGGGCAGTGAAAGTGGATCTTAACCCTCCAGTTCAGCTGGCAGTAAGTAAGAAGAGTCCCCTTCACTTTTTAATTAGAACAAAATCACCAGGCTTAGGGATCAGAAGGCAGGAAAAGGATCTCTGGGTTGTGGGGGAACACTGAGTGGGGGAGAGGATTGTTTGGGGATAAATCTCATTCCTCAGTGGGGTGAGGAGAGGAAAGGAAAGAAAACTCAGCATTGTCTTACACTGTAGCTCCCTCAGTGGGGGTTATTTGTCCTTTGTAGAAGTCTTGGCCTTTTTTCAGCAAATTCAGATGCTGCTAGCAAGCATAGGGCTAGCAAAGGAAGATGACATACTTGCCTCCATCTCCCAGCCTTTCAAAGTACTATTTTTGGCTTGCAAGATGACTTTAATGGCATTGTCAATACTTGATGATATTATGACATTTGGGGTTTACGATACTTATCAACATAAAATTTGAATAGCATCACAGTCTATAGGGAATTTGAAAGCTTTTTAATTTTTTCTCTTTAGTTACACATTTTCCACATTTCCACTGTAGGGTATAGTACTGTAAGTTTCATTTTAATGTTCTCTAATCCATTCAAAGGAAGGTGATAAATCTGTAGGCTAAAGCACAGATTCATTCCATCTAGTTTCACTGAGGCATTCAAATTAAAAATCTGCTCTTTTCTGAAGTCAGTGATTGTGGGTCAGGATGTCGCCCAGATCAATCTCAAATGTCAGAAATGAACTTTGTGAATGTCCCTTTCCCTCTGTGTTGTCTTAAGGTCCTGATTTGAGAAGCTTCTTTAAGTGCATAAAGTTATGTGGGTTCAACACAATCCACAATCCATGGAAAAAGGTACTATGAGTCCTTTACAAAGGAAGTAAGAGTGTAGGATAGTCAAACTGAGAGAACAAGAAGCCTTAAGCTTCCACTTTGATTCAAATTAAAAAAAGATATCTTAAAATATCTTTATCTTAAAAATAAGATACAAGGGGATTTATCCCTTAATTGTAACTTAAAGGTTTTAGCGTCTTTATGTTTGGTCTCAGACTTTGACTACCTCATCATTTTAGTTAGGACAAATCAAATCAGTGTGCTGGTTTTTACTCAACTTCCTAGCTTGCTGGTTATGAGATATATTTTATATATGTTTTAGTTATTTTCAGAATTATTATTAAAATTGAATATTAAATAAAGAAAGAAAAGTATTACTTCTTAGTCTGTAATTTGGGTTGTGATTTAATAGTTGGGTATTATCTTTTTAGCTGTGCAGTGTGAGAGGAAACCTATTGAAGTGTCAAGAGAAAAATCTTCTAACTGTGCAGCTTCTACAGAAAAGATCTACATTCGGAAAGATCTTCGTAGTCCGTTAGCTGCAACTCCAACTTTCGTAACAGACAATGAAACAGCAAGGTATGTAAATTATACTCTGAAGTAGCTATCTCTGTCTCCTGAAACACGAAAATTCAATTTTAAAATTAATTAAAATTTGTGCTGTTTTCTGTCAGATCAACAGGTCTGCTGGAATCGGGAATGTTTGTTAACATTCACCCCTCTGCAATAAAAAGTGAACCTACTGTGCTGATGGCTCCAGATAAGGTATGGGGTGATATGACTGATATATTAAGTAGTGCTCATTGCTGTAATTGTGTATGTAAGGAGGGAAGGATGTTCTGTTATACTTCTATTTTGTTAAATTCATTTTTAAACACTGTTTTACCACATTAGCCAGTGTTGCAAATGCTTTCTCTTCACCAGAATCCTTTTAGCCTCACATAGTAAGAATGCTAAAAACACTATGAAATAAATGCCCCTCCTTGACATTTTTAGACATATTTAAGGGCTACATTACTTTAATTTCTGTGTTGGGAAGTCCTGGTACTTGGCTATTTCCTTTGTCTTAATAAAGTGAGGTGTTCAGAAAATCTCTCCTGGCATTATCACAGTGTATTTCATAAATTCTGTTGGATTTTTTTTCCCCTGAATCACTACTTTTGTAGAGCTAATAAGAGCTATCTTAGTGACAGTCTTATTTCTGAGCGTTTTTTTGGTTTTTTCCCATTTTGTTACACTTCCTGATCCACTAAAGCTGTGTGGTAACTTCCCTACATATGCACAGTAGGAAGCTTTTGTATTTTTCTAGTTGATACTAAATTGCCTCATGCTGTTTTAATGCATTTTTCCTTGCTTGCTCTGTCTGCAAAGGGCCCCATCAGAAGTTGTTTATTCCATTTCACTTTTCTGGCTCTGTAGACAACACAAGCTAAGTCACAGGTAGCATGCTGGTGTTAGCAGCAGCATACTTGTCTGGAATGATGTATTTTCCTTTTTTTTTCGTGGGGCAAGGTGGAAAACATGTCTTACTGTCTCTCTGAGCTGCTGCTCAGTACTGAATCACCTTGTTCACTTGGACTTATATAAAGACATAAACACCAAAAAGGCTGCAGCAGAATTCTTTTTCTGCTTGCTTTTGTTTAACGCTTGTTATGCATTCCTTCTTTTCAAACATTCTCCTACCCTATTACCACTGACTGATTTACATGGGGAAGAAAGGAAGATGCTAAGAATATAATCAAGTGCAGTCTTATAGTCCTGGTAACTGACTAGTGAGTAGAGAAGATAAATCTACTTTCTGCACTTGCTTACCACCTGCAGTATTCTTTTTGAAAGAAATAGGTAGCTATTACTTTTAAAAGTAAATGTCTAAATATTTCATATTTTAGATGCAGTGCAGTGTCTAATTGCTGTATGATGATTACCCATTTACTGAAAATAGTTTTCTTACAGGTCTATGCATTTGCTCAATTCTTCATTTATGTAAAAGTTAGACTCTTCTATTGGAGGTTAACTGCTGCCAATTAACTGAGAACTGAAAACTATTCTTTTCCCTTAGGCTGAAGCATGTCAAGGAGATTTAAGTACACTGGCAAATGTGGTGACTTCCTTAGCAAATCTCAGTAAATGCAAAGACATATCACAAAGCAGTACAGAGCTATCTATGATTGAGAGTTTAAGTAATGGAGATGCATCATTATCTGAACTCAAGCAAGAAGAACAAGCTAGTAGTGATGTTACAAGGTAAGGCATGTCACACTTGAAAATATTACTCTTTTCAAGAAGGTCTCTGTCAATTCAGACCAATTAAATCATCACAATTAAGAAATTTATCTGCTTTAAAAGTAATAGTAATTACAGCCTAAGCTCATGTAGAAGATAAATCTGTAAGTTTCTTCCAAGTGAAATCAAAAGGAAGTTCCATTTGAGAAATAAATCCTTTTATTTGTTAGTACTTGAAATTAATTTCAATTTAAATGTTACAGCTGATTTTCTTACCTTTTGGGTGTCCACACTAAGTAAGATATGTAGGTCTTGTACTATAGTCTTGGTAGTTGTTGTCCTCCTGGAAAACTGGTTCATAAGAGATCTCACCTGTGTGAGGATTTTAATGCCTGTAACAATTAATCACCTTAAAAGCTTAAAAAGCATTTTCCTTCTACACAAGAGAAGTCACAGAATTCTCACTATTAATACAAATACATTCAGTGAATATCCTACAAACTGATTTTAACTGTCCTGGTTTTAACTGAGCCGTTGTGGTGAGAACATCCGTCATCAGTCATGTTCTTCCTTGGTTGTCATCTCGTGCAAGCTTCTCACAGCTGTGCCAGCAATGTTCTTTTACACACTGTCTACATTGTACATCCTGTCCTGAAAATGTGTGTGTGGAGTAACTTCTTAAAGGGAAAAAAGGTGGGCATATAGTGGTTTGTACTTACTAAAATACAGGATTTCCCCTGAGGTCTCTGCTGCTTTGCATAATTGCAAGCAGATTACAGTTTTTCTTCTCCTCTCTTTATATACTGCTTAGAAAGTCAATCTGACTTCTGCAGATGCTGATTTGGGCTTTTGTTGTGTCCTCCTAAGTAAAGAACATGCTGTGTAGCAATATGCTGTGTAAATAGCATTGTTATATGTGCTGATAAAAATCATTCAGTACTATGGCTGTTCAAAGAGATGTAGTAATCTTTTATTTCCTTGCACTTTCAGATGCTTATTTTTGCCAAGTTCAGAGTTTCTGTTCAGTTTTAAAAATCTGTCTTTGAAAAAGCATCAGGTTCTCTCAGCCAGAGAGCTTGAAAGAGCTCTGACTCAGCATACTCATGTCCAGTAGGTTACATAATAGATTTACAGTGGGGAGATTCAAGTTAAACATTCCTTTGAAAGGGAAGTTGTTACCCAAGGAGAAACTAAAATTTTTCCCTACATCATTGATTTCCTTGGCAGGCACTATGCCAGCTTGATCCATCAGACACAGATGTTTACTGAGGAAAAGCAGTTCAAGGGATTTCAGAGAGCACATTTTATCCATCCATGCTTTTCATTTATTTTATTATATTCCATTGCTTTCAGCTGCAGTCATTATGCTTTCACTATTGCTGCTATGAACTTAGTGTACAACCTTTGCTGGTAGTACTGCCCTACTTTTGTATTGTAATTTTATATGCCTTGTCCTCTAATGCTTCATTATGTTCATTCTTTACAGTTTATCTGCAGTCCTGTATATCAGGACTAAGCCTGACAAAAAGAGAACCAAAGTTATTTGTAGCAAAGGATATAAATAGTGTGAATTTTATTATTGATTATGTCTTGTTTTCTCACTTTGTGGGCTAGACTTTTGTAGCTTTCAGGCAAGCTTTGTTCTAGATTCTCTTTTCCTTGGTGTTTTACCTTACAGTCATTGCTCATGTTGAGGCTTTGTGTCGGGAAAAGACCCACAAAGCTGAGCCATGAGGAAGCAAAGTCACTACTGACTTCTCCTGGCTTACTCCTGCCACAACAAGAATGAGGAAAAAAGTATCATGGGCAGACATGGTTAACCAGTGTACCTGCCTACACTATTAAAAAAGGACTCTTCAGCCTGTGCTTGAATAAATACAGGATAGTGACAGATGCATGTGACATTTACCTTTTGGGGAAAGGGGTGGTTGTGTTTCTCTCTTACCTTTCTGTCCTTGCCACATGAGGACCTCTGCAGAGATGCTATTTTTTCCTAAAAAGCACCTTCTGCTGAGCTGTGAGGTTTGCCTGTTCTACCTAAGACTGCAAAGAATGAGCCATGCGAGACCTGAAACTCAAATCTCCTAGCAGGAGTCCAGTAGCATAGCTTGTAGAGCTTAGCCATGAATACGTGCACTTTGTGCCTGCTTTGCATTTGCCAGAGACAGAAAATGGCCCACATATATCTTGTGTATGCCCAGTCACCCTCATGTGTACACATCAAAGTATACAGGCTAGTGAGAACCTAAAAGTAGTTCATTTACCATCACAAGCCTTGAGGCAGTGTCAGCAGCTCTTTCATTGTGATGTTTCATTTGGTATTAAATGCTTATATCAAACAACTAGTTTTTTTAGCATGTTAGTGAGTTCAGAGAGGTAGGGAGTGGGGAGGGAAGAGAAGACCGCAAAGTTCTACTCCAGACTTCGGCGTAAAATCAGTGATTTTAGACTCTGTGATAATAAACACCTCTACGAGTTGAGAATCAGCTCTACATACAAGCTGATAATCAGCTTTTGAGAGGTTTTCAGACCTCAATTGTTTAAGTTTTTCATGCAGCACTGCATGCAAATGATACTGCTCTCAGGATTTGTCATCTGTCTGTAGGCAGTGATCAAGTCTGTGTATTTTTAATTGGAGGTGTATCAGTTGTGGTTCTCAGGTGTATTTGTGAAGAGAAAAACAACACATCTCTTATCAGGCAGCAAAACACTGACATCTCTGCTCTAATACTTGTGCTTGTGACAGGCCGGAGTCACTGCCACACATCAGAGGGTGCCAAGGATGGTATTGAAAGCATGGGAGTGCTTTGTTTTACATAGTTTGAAGCAGTCTTTTCAAATTCAGTTGAAAAACCTGACCACAACTCATTACTTAACAAAAAAAAAAAAAATCTTAACTCTGTGCTTCATAGCAGTAAAAACCTGTAAAATGTATATGTGCACTGAGTGACTGTTACAGCATCTGATGATCAGGTCCTCAAAATGCTCATGTCAGCACTCTCAGTAAACATCAGTAAAGAGATCTTGAAAGGCAAACTGTGATTCAGCAGCACAACCAATATGTCAAAACTGTGAATTTGTTGGCAACTTGTGTGAACAGGATCTGCTGCTAATTTTTGTTTCAGAGTTCAGTGGAATGTCAGGAAAAGTATGTTACTGACGTTTATTTTCCAAATCTCATTCTTTGAAACAAACGTTTAAATACAGGTTTCAGACTCATGCATGTTCCTCTTAAATTGAAACGGTCTCTAAAATGAAAATTTATTTCTTTTTGTTTATTTGCTTGTTTGTGATCTTACAGGGCATTTGATACTCTTGCAAAAGCATTAAATCCAGGAGAGAGCACAGCATGTCAGAACTCTGAAAGTATTGATGCCAATGCACAGCTGCTTGGTGGAGAAACAAGCACAAATGTCGTTGAAATAGAGGGGCCACTGCTCAGTGATGCTCACGTAGCATTCAGGGTACGGAATATTTTTGTTACTGTTGACTATTTATGACCATTTTAACATAGTAATGTAAAATAATCATCGGATTAAATCTTATTTTGAATTTCTTACAGGAGTAACTATTTGTTCAGGTATTTGCTTTAATTTCTGATGTATTAATGTGATGAACGCTGCTTTTGTTCACTGCTTAACTCTTTAGGAAAAAGCACAGCACTCTTCAGTGATTTAGCTGCACTGTTTATTTTATAGTTTTTTACCTTAAAAATACTGGGTAATCCATGCAAAAAGATTTACCCAGACAAAGTGTCACATGAAGCAGAGTCAGCATCCACGTTCTCACTTGTTAACAGGTGAATCTGATGCAATCTGCAACTGGATTTTGAGACTTTTAAGTGTATTTGTCAGTTTCTTCTTTGTGTAGATACCCTATTTTAGTATTAATTGACTTTGATTAAGGGAAAATACAGTTTCTTTGTTAGTGAGCCATATATTTTCTGGCTTTATTTCTCATTTTACAAGCCTGCAGAAATGCTTCTGCCCATTTTTTTCATCTTCATATTATTCATGGACAAATCAAAAAATCTTGCTCATCTGAAAACTTCTTCAGTACTGGGTATTTGACTAAACTTTGCCCCTCTCATCAGCATCTGTTTTGATCACACCTCTAATGCAAATGTCAAGTGGTTTTTTTTTAATTGTGTTAGCCATACCATTCTATTAAGAAGTATTAATTTCTGAAGACAGAACTACCACGCTATAATTAACAGTTTTGAGACAAATCTCACTTTCTTCACATATGCAGGTAATGTCACTGATTTTACTCATGGACACGGAGCAAGGGTAGAGCTGGTCCTTTCTGATGTGTATTGGTTATATATTTGGGGAGCAGCTGTGTATTAGGTATTTTACTCACACATCAAAATATTTTTGATGTATTTCTTTGTAAAATATTAATTGAGAGTACAAAAAAAGATGTGACATAGAATTCACACACACTCTCTTCAGGAGTTGTGGTAACCCCTCTAGTGTAAGCAACTTCATTCCAGTTACAATGATTCTTCTGTCTTATTTTTGAGTGTCTCAAAAGTTGAGTTTTATTTGAGATTTTCCATCTCCAGGTGTCCCAGACAGGAATCTTTATCTTCAAATCAGAATTTTTGCCTTTTTAGTTACTATAGCATATAACAGTGTGGCTAATAATGAAAAAGTCAGTCATTCAATTTTATGTCTGGATTATATCATGTTTATTTAAAAAAACAATTTACTTTTTTCACTTAAACTCTTAAGACTGATTTTTTTTTTTCTAAACATATTATGAAGAAAGTAAAAGGTCTTGCACTTTTTTTATGATTGCCAGCTCACCATGCCTTCTCCTATGCCTGATTATCTTAACGTTCACTATATCTGCGAGTCTGCCTCCAGGTTGCTCTTTTTGTCCATGCACTGGGCACGTTCCATTCCATCTTTCCAAGCTTTAGGGTAAGTGTTCAGTTACTCTGTTCACTTATGTTGGGAATATGTGCTTTTTAATTTTTTATTTTTGCTTTCTTCTTCAGGGAATTTTTAATATAAAACTACTTATTAAAACTGTTATAAATTGTAGTAAGGTAAATTTTCTGAATTAAAACTACTCCCAATTTGAGTCTAATTCAGGACTTTGGTTGGGTTTTGAAGGAAAAGCAGTAGATTTATAACAATTAAATGCCTACACACTGCTGCTACTTTAATATATTTTTAGTAAATAGGAATTCCTATCAGTTTTTTAATAGCTACACCCTTAGGTTATGTCCTGATTGCTTATCAGGCAATCACCAAATAAAAGCTCCTTTTTTTATTTTTCCTTTATAAGGTGAATTAGTAGTAGTAATTTTGCCTTTAATAACCTATATGAATAAAACGGTTAGCTAGAGTCAGCAAAGATTCAGAATGAAGTTGTCTAATTTCAGAGGATTTTCTAAAAATAAATAGTTCCTGTAACCAGAAAGTAATTCTTACTATTCTTTTTACAGTTTGTATAACGTCCTGCTTCTCCATTGGAATTCAGTGTATCACTTAAAATTCATAAGCTAAACAAACTACTCCATTGCTTATCATCATGAAAAAACATCTCAAAACTGCATGGGGAAAACTGATTGATGTTATTTTCAGAAGTAATTTTATGAAGATACGTCAAACAAATAAAGATACTGTATCAGCTCTGACACAAATGGAGTATAAATCATATTTGTTCTCAACTGCAGTGTCTTTAAGTCAATATCAAAATAGTGTATGACTGTGGCAGCAAAGAGAATGCTATTTTAAAATGAAGGATTGTCCCCTTTTCCAGGAAGGCTGTCAAAAGCAGGATGATCTGATTACCATTTTGTGTTTACTCAGACACTTAAGCCAAATGATTCTATACTATTTAAGGAAAAATACTATATTATGTGTAATTAAGCCTGTGTTTTGGAGAAGGAAAAAGGAGTATAGGTAAAATAGGTGAATATGATGTTTTATTTTGGTAGAAATTGTTGCCCTGCAGAATTTAAAAATACATAGCAAATGAACATAGTACATTATTACATCATTAGAATTTTTTTAAAGGTGTTTGTAACAGAGAGACACTGCAAATTAGTGCTCTAACAAAAATGGGAATTGCTTTTTAAAAATAAAATGTTATACAGAAGACTTCTCTCTCCTAAAAGATCTAACAAGAAATGCTTATAGAAAAATCTGCATGTGTTCTTTTAATATGTTACTTCCCAGTATATTTTTTTGTTTGAGTAAAAAATATGGAGGAGTAAGCTGTCTTAATAGTGTTAATATTCACCTATGCTAGCATTTACAGACCCAGACAAGATCATGGGCAACAGTATATTGAAACACCATTTAACATAAATTTAGTTTTCCTTCTGAAGAGCCTTAAAATAGGAACTATTTTTAAGTGGAGATTTATTTGACATTAATGCAGCCTTTTTAGTTTGAACACATTATGTCCTATAATTTTGACTTTTAGATGGGTGACTCATTTCACTTTTTAAATGAAGAGAAATTCATGGAGCTGATGAGCCAAAACAAAACCATAGTAATGGTTTTGTAAGGAAGATGGATAATTGGATGGATATCCAGATGGTTCCCTCCTCAGGCAGTGTTCTCCTTTGATAGATAGTTGCCTTTGGCCTAATCATATAGTTAATGATACCAAATCACTGCTTAGTTCATCTTCCTGCACAGACATCTTGGTAGGCAAGAGAGTTTCCTACTGAAACGCTCATCAGGCTGGTTACAGCCTCTTAGTGTTTTGAGGCTGCTTAAGCAAACTGGTTCTGGTCTAAGTTTGATCAGCCATAAAAATGCTCTAGATGATATGTTTATCTCTACACATTATCAGGTGAGTAGCCAGTACACCCTTTTTTCACTGTTTCTCAGCACAGTCTTTTTGACAGGAGCTGAATGAGGATGTGACAAATATGTGTAGAAGCCACATGTACAGTATCATGTCTTCCAAGAACTTGATCGTAGTAAAAAACATGGCCCTCAGCAAGGTTTCTGTAATCCAGTTAAGGACAAGGCTACATTCACCTGTCATTTGGCATCTTAGTATTGCAGCAAATCATCAGAAATGTTCTTGAACAGTACATCAGCGTTCTTGCAAAAATCTATTCCATTGTATTTTTGTAGTTGAAATCCTAGCTTTAATATGCTTTTCTTCCTTGATAGGTCTTGTGCTTCTTTTAAATTTCCATTATTTATATTCACTGGATAAAACTGTGAAACATGGTACCTGACTTTGACTCCTTACTGGTAGGATTTCCTTTTAAGGTACTGAGCTCTTGTTAAGCTCTGCAAGTCAGAGATGCTTGGCATTACTGAAAGTTAGGTTACTAATATGGAAGTGGCTGGATTGCATTGATATATTTAATTTTAAGCTTCAGCATTTGAAAAAAAACCCCTGAATTCACATGAAGCTGAATGGAAGGACTAATTCTTTCAGCAGAGAAATCCTTACGACTGTTATTTATACTTTGAAGTCTGTATTTCAAGCCTTATTCCAGACATGAAAGGGATGCAGAAAATAGCAGTCAGGAAGCTCAAAAGCTTGATCTCCCATGTTCCATTTCACATGTAGCTTTAATTAAAAAGTTATACCAACCTGTCAGTTTTCAAGTGGAAAAAAAAAAAAAAGACCTTTGAGTCTGTTCTACATCCACAGTACAGGGACAGTGCATACTTTTTGTTTGTCCATGCATGTAAATGTTATTCAAAAACTAGTGTAAATCCTAAGAAAACTAGCGTGATGGAGTACACTGCGACAGTTGTAATTTACTGTAACTTCAGCTTGCTTTTGTGATGGAAATCTATCTCCTTTTAGGTCATTCGAGCAAAAATTTATTTCTTTACAAAAATCACTTTAAATCAGGTATTTTAATTCTAGCATGCAAAGAAAAAGGATTCAGGGCTTCAGTTCAGTACTGGTTGCAATGGCTGAATTAGATTAATGTTTTATGAAGTGTTCTTCAAATTAAAAAACAGTGTGAATGCAAGTGGCTGGTTTTATTAAGTGAAATTATTATGTTTTTTAATAGACAGGATAACAGCATATCATTAGTAAAAGCCTGCTGGAATGAACTCTTTACGCTTGGTCTGGCACAATGTTCACAAGTGATGAATGTGGCAACTATATTATCTGCGTTTGTTAATCACCTTCAAGGCAGTTTACAGCAAGGTAAGGTGTAACTGTGCACACACCAGACTTGGGGAATTACTTGATTTTTTTAAGTTTTGAACTGCACAGAAACTTTTTACTTATCCTTCAGTTGTTAATGTAAGTTTACTGTTTATAGAAATTCATGGTTAGTATTGAAACAAATAATACTAGAAACTACAGTTCACAAGATGGGATTTTTTAGCAGTTTTGCAAAAGTCAGCTGTGCTAATATTTACCTCCAAATAAAAAAAAAAAAATATATATATATAACAATTGCCCATCTATCTAAGGTGGATTAGCATTTACTGGGGTTGTTATGTATTGTAATGTCTAATAGTGCTTTGCTATTCTGTTAATATCATCAGCCCAAATTAGGAATATTTTGGGCAGCATCAGTGTTGAGAACACAAGTGTACTGTGAATATGATTCCCCTGTATCAAGGGTATAAAGTAAAGAATGACCCACCTGTCCTTTCTGTTCATAGCTGTGACACAAAGCAGCTGAACGCCAACTTGGTGATACAATTCCTTTACATAACTTGTCTCATTGACTTCTGTATACTAGTTTTAATCTAGTTGCAAGTCTTCAGCAGATCTTCACCAAGTACACTTTGTTCCTTGTTAATCCTGTGTCCTACATCTTTGGCATATTTTTTATTCAAATGAAAGATGTGTCAGTTGGCTTCTTTCATCCTGTTCTTCTGAGCAGGAGAGGAGTCTTTCAGCTAATCTTTGTGTGCTTGTGAACACTCATAAGGCTGTCAGCACTAAAAGCTAACCAGTCAATAGTCTTCATCGGTTCATAGTCCTAACTCCTTATTAATAAGGCACATGCACATACAAAAATTAAGCATTTTCAGGTTTAACTAGATTTTTTAGTTGTTTGCTGTTACGGGTTTGAAAATTCACTGTCGTTGATGCTACACAAACACAGATTGGTAAGCTGGAAAAAAATAGCTCACTTGACTATAGATTTTTCATCTTCTTTTATGATAAGGTAATTAAAGAACTGTTTCTGAGGGATTTCCATGATTTAAAAATATCCACAAGATGCTCCTATAAATAACAATTGTTTAAAAAACCTGATCCAACTACAAAATGTACTGGATTAGCTAAAGATACTAACAAAACTGTGATTGTCTTTAAGGGGGATATAAATGGAAGCTGGAAACTTTAGTCTGTGTAATTTTTAAAGCATGTTCACCAAAATGGGTATTTTAGTAATTAATCGTGTTTTTATCATTCCTACAAATCCATATTTCTACCATTTAAATAGGGAATTCAGTTTGAATGCAAAAACCAGCTGTGCAATATGCCAGCTGCAGTATCTCCAAGAGATAACAAGTTTGTGGGGTCCAGGGGCTCTAGTTTGATGGATTATGGAGGGAACGGGATTTTCAGGCTGACCCAAAGGGAACAGCTGTGCACCAACCACATTCCCCTCAGTGCAAATCAGGGAAGGTGTACAGTACACCTTTTGCAGCAGTGGTGTGGTAACACATGAAGCTGTACATTAACCTGCTGCATGGACCTGACCCTGAGACACAGAGCACAGAGCTGCGATAGCAGTGTATTCTTTACTTATACGTGGTCTTTTCCTTCCTTGATCATTTCAAGCTCTTGTCCATGCCTGATTACTGGAGGCTTTAGTGGCAGGAAGAGTCCTTACTGTACAATTGAAGGGGAGAAAAGAGTTGTTACAGTCCATAATTGTTGGCGTCAAGATTATTCAGACCTAATAGGAATTTATAGATGGTGTAGATTTCCCACTGATTGAATCTAATAAAATAATTATTTTTAATATAACAGTGTGAGCACAGTTTTTGCATGTGTGTTGACTTGGGATTTTATATTTATGTGTGTGTTGACTTAGATAAGCTGCCAACAGACAGAGGAAGACTAGTAATGGAACATGTCTTCAAACTGCAAGAGTTCTGTAACAGCATGGTTAAGCTTTGTCTAGATGGATATGAATATGCATATTTGAAAGCAATCGTCCTCTTCAGTCCTGGTATGTAATTATTCCAAATGTAAAACTTTAACTGTGCTATTTGTTGCCATAAAACTTCTGCCTGTTTCATCATAGGTGGTTACTGTTATTGGCAGAATTACCGCCTCATTTGTTGAGGAATCTTGGAAGGTGTGTAATGAGGACTGTAGGAAGAGGAGGGTTAATCTTTTAATGTAAATAGTTGAATGTTGCTTTGGGGACTTTTTTGCAGGGGGACTTTAATTCTTTTTATTTGGGAGTCTTATTCTTGCCTCTACCACTGATGCTTCTTGTTGGTTTGGGTTTGTGTTTTTGGTTGTGTGGGTTTTTTTCTTTTAATTTATTTTTTTACTGCTCTTAATTATATGCCTCTTTTCTGGGGTACGTTTTCTGAGGACCTGCAGTTTAATTTTCTGAAGTGTTGCTCTTGCACATCCAGCAGAGATGGATTGAAGTTGGGTTTTTAAAACGTATGAAAGATTTATCTCTCTGCTCATCGATTCTCACATGCAAAAATTACAGAAACATCACCTTACTCCACACAGATATTTTAATAATGCAAATAGCATTTCTGGTGAGTGAACACCACAAACATTCCCTTATATTAGTACTTCTGTCTTCTAAGCAGTATTTGCTTAATGTACTCTCTGTAGTGTTAATGGACATATATTAGACAGTGAAGGTAAAATGATTATTTTTTCCTTATTGGTGATTAGTCTACAATAAGGAGAAAAGAGTCCTCTGGTTATGGTAGATAGTGACTGAGTGGTTACATTGTGTTACCAGTAGAAAATTACAACATTAATTTTCTTTATTTGAAAGTTGTAGAATTAACTTTTCACTAAAGGCATTCAGATATATCCTGCAGGTCTTAGATTCATCATTCAGAACTGGGATTTAATATAAAGCCAAAACCAAATATTTGATAAAAGAAAAATTTATAAACCTCAAGTACTTTCTGTATCTCCAAGAATTTTTCACTGTCACATTTAGAAAATAAATCTTTAGTCACTCCGTTTTGCACTTGAAAGTTTTAAAAGCATCAACAGCTTCCTTAATCCTTGTTGCTCTGCCTTTTGTAGATGCTGATGTCCCATAGAAAAGATTGGAGCAGAT
Organism: Platyrinchus mystaceus; assembly: GCA_035041135.1. Classification (NCBI taxonomy): domain Eukaryota; kingdom Metazoa; phylum Chordata; class Aves; order Passeriformes; family Tyrannidae; genus Platyrinchus; species Platyrinchus mystaceus. The sequence continues at coordinate 45,066,715 of JAWWLV010000045.1, read as the reverse complement.
GTTAAAAGGCTGACAGTGTCTTAGTGACCTTTCCCTGTCTGTAGTGTAGGACACGGAGGAGAGCTGGGTGTTTGGTTCTTGTCAGTTCTTGTCGGTAGATTTATTAGATCTAAGAAGGCCTTTTGTTTTCCATTCAGTTGTAGTTCATCCTTTCACAGAAAAACCAGTTGAGGTGAGCAAATTTTTTGGAACTTGGACACTTCCAAAATGTAAATTCAAAACAGGTTTTTTAATATATATATTAATATATATATAATATATTTATATTTATATATATAGTCTAGGAACCTTGCACTTGCAAAACAATATTTACTTATTTGTTCAGGCTGAAGTTTATTTATTTCCTTCTGATTATACTTGACAACACAAAAGGTAAAAGGAAAAATATGTTGGGAAAAGACTATCCAGTCACATGATGGAGGAAAATTTTCTTTAGCTCACAAGTTTTCAGGATCACATTACTAATGATGTGTATCTGCTTTAATGGCAATGTGTTCTCAGTACTCTTGATCCTGTAAGCCATATAACAAAATCTTCACATACCTGAAAGTCATATTTAGTATCTTGAACAGAAGGTTGTTCTGGCAATGATTCACAGGCCAGAAAATTACAATTATAGAGATTTTACTGCTCTGCTACAGAATGGGGCTGGGCTGCACATGCAGCAGAGCCCTAGGCTTAGAACCTCTGCTTTAGTAGGCCCTGGTGATTTGCTGTCTTCTGTGCCAAGCCAACTGTTTGATTGCCACAGGACAGCCTTGGGCAAAGAGATCTGTGTAAAGGGTGTGCAGAGAAGACTTGGCTGCAAGTGTACTAGCAGTGATCTTCAAAGCACTGTTTCCAGAACTTGGCTTTTAGCTGCGTTCCTGACATTGCTCTAAAAGCAGCGCCATGAAGTGATGCATTTGACGTGACAATGATAACTCTTCAAAATGTGTTGCTTCTGTATGAACTAATTAACCTCTTGTCCTCTGCATGAATTTGAAATCATGCTTTCAGAATGACTGAATTACTATATTGAACAAAATACTGCTCTGTGAAATGATGCATTCAGGGGAGTCCAACATATCACGTAACTGCTGAATTGCTCCCAAAGCGTCTTTATCCACAGAGCAAAAATCTCTTGGGTTTTTTTACTGGTTTTGTGTATTTGGAGAGGAGTGTGACTGTTAGAAACAATCTTATATCTCACGAAATTTGCCAGCTCATTTAAGATGCCATTTGTGAAAAATAAAATCTATGTGATTTGTTATGCTAGTATGACAGTAAAATTTTTTCATTAAGATGGATAATAAAAATTACAGACCATGTAAAGAGTTCAGAATTACTGGATAATAATTTCCTAATGTGACTTGGCAGTTAGGTTGATATCCTTCCATTTTAGCAAGATTAGATTTCAAGTGTCCAAATCACTGCTAAAAATTATGTTTAGCACATTTGTACTTTTTGCATCAAATAGTTAAAAAAAAAATGATCTGCTACGTATCTTCCACAGTTTTTAGGAAACAAATGGTTCACAGCTTTTTATTCTGCCTTTTTTGCTGATCTTAATTTATCCTTTGCTTCCCACCCAAATACTATTTGTGCATACAATATTTCAGTAAATGTCAGTGTATTGAAACAATGCTGTTCTACTGCTACACAGAGAACAGAGTTGCATCATCAAGATTCATGTAAACAAGCACTGAATTTATTTGAACTCTTCAAAATGTCTGGTTTTATTTATGAAAAGCTAAGTAAAACATAAGCCTAGAAGAAGAGAAATATAAGGAGGTAGTGTTCTCCACTAAATGTGGAGTTGCTGCAGCTACCACGTAATTATTTCAGCATGTTTACAATTGGAAAATCTGGATGGATTTTAGTGCACCTTGTATAGAACGGATATAACAATGAAGAGAGGTGTGGGTTTTTTTTTTTTTCAGATCACCCAGGTCTAGAAAATGTGGTACAGATTGAGAAATTTCAAGAAAAGGCTTATATGGAGTTCCAAGACTATGTAACAAAGGCATATCCAGATGATACTTACAGGTCTGTAAATTTAGATGCTTACTTGATTGATTGTCTTTTCAGAGTCATTGGTGGTACTGATCTGTACAGTATTTCTTGTAATAGTTAATGTACATTTTCTTCTTACCTCCTTAAAGGTAAAAAATTAGAACACTTCAAATATTATGCGTGTGCTCATACATACTATGAGTATTATTTGTCTAGTAATTAATTATTAATTTCTAAAATTAAATATCAGAAATAAATATTATTAACATTCAATTTGAATTGCGCCTATTTGGAATATTTCCTCATGTCCAAACATTATACAGTCCATGTAACTGACAGCCATACTCACATGTTCTGTACTGTTAAAGACATGACTAAACATAAATTTGATGCTCTCCTGATTTAAATATTTGAGCCTTTCATTAACTAGATTGAACAAATTTTGACCAGTAATGTCCCTTGTCAATTTTTTCTCTTCTTTAACTAATAACTTCATTGTGAATAACACCAAAATCCGTGATCTGCCAAGTAACACTTTTTACCACATTTATTTTCCAGACTGTCTAGACTTCTCCTCCGATTGCCTGCTCTTCGGCTGATGAGCGCTGCCATCACTGAAGAGCTGTTCTTCGCAGGACTCATTGGAAATGTCCAGATTGATAGCATCATCCCATATATTCTGCGAATGGAGACAGCAGACTACAACTCCCAGATCATAGGTCATGCCGTATAAAAGTAGCAGTCCAGGATTCTGTACCATGGCAGTCATGGTGATGTAAATGCATACCCTGTCTCCAAGAGATGGTAATAAGCCTTCCAATGCACCTTTCCAAAGAAGGCTCGTATTCCTCCTTTCCAGTACATTTGGGAAATGTGGTGGAGTGTATTATGATATAGGATCGCTTCCTATTTTTCATCTGTCTTCAAGGACTTGTAAATTAACTTGATATCTGAAGAAAGTAAGAATTGGCCATCCTATTTTTGTAGATAGACGGACTTGGAATATTTGTTTATGAAGTCCAGGCTTATGAGGAAACTGAAGAAGCTTTGACTCAACTAAGGTATCTTTACTTAGTGTGATGTTTCAGAGAAATAAATTAACTTTCCTCTCTGAGTTGTGTTTTCAGTGTTTTGCTACTAGTTCATTCTTACTTATCAAATTGAAAATACATGATCAAACATCCTGAAAAGGCCAGTGTTTCCATGCAAACAAGACCAAACTTAGTTTTAGCTTTTGTTTTGAAGAGAGTTGTTTCTTGCTGAACTGAACACTGGATACCATTACAAGTTTAGGGAAAGTAGAGGAAGTTCACATTTTAAAATATTCTGTTGTTATGTTTATGCAGTTGGTCAGAAGTGAAGCAGTAAAGAGTCGGTACTGTTTTGCAGATGCAACAGAACACTGTGTTGTAGCATCACATCCTGGTAGACATCAGCTGGTTTATACTATGAAAAACTGACAGAGAAGTGTGTACTGCAGGTATTCAAAGACAGCATACTCCTGTTTTTACTGGTCTCAGAACTTAAAAGCTTTTTCACCCCACCCCTCCCTCTTTCATACTCAGTGTCCAGTGATGGAGGCATTGTAGATGCTTCTTAACTTGTGCTCATGTCTTTATTTTTTTATTATTGCTAGCCTTTGGCTATGTAGTTCTCTTTTCCAACCAGTCCTGAATGATTATTTTTTAAATTTGAGTTTGTCAAATCCAGCGCCTCTCCCTATAGGAGCATGGTCTCTGCTGCTTTTCCTTTCCCCGTTAGAGATGGGTCTAGATACTCCATACATGTTGCCTGAATCATACTCCGTGGCTCCGCCTGAGAATGGGTTTTAATGGTTTTCGGTCTTGAGGCATGTGACTGACTTGACAAGTAACACTGACACATCCCTAGCACATTTATTACCTGTTGCTTAAAGTGAGAGAAGTATCCTAGTGAAAGTGTTGGTCTATTTCAGACAATAGCATTTAGGATTATCTGAATCTTGGATCAAGGCCAAGTTCTATTTAGCATGAACTCTTTCTTTCTCTGGCAAAACTGGGTGAGGAAGAGCTTCACCCAATCAAGAAACACATGGTTGCACCAAAAATTGCTTAGCCAGAAGATCAGCTTAAATGGAAGCCCTTGCCCACTCTGCAGTAGCAGCTCCAAGGCCACCCTAACAGCAAGAGACTACTAAATGAGAATTGAGTTCTGTAGTTCTTGCATTCTGTAGTTTTTCTCAGCACCTGAGAATCACAACCAGTCAAAAAGAATCTCAGAACTGCCTCTGACACTGAATTTCTGTGTTCTTGTCAATTCTGCTAACTGAGCTGCTTGGATCTTCCTTCACCCAAGCTCTGTAATACAAGACTGTATTATAGAATCACAGAATCAGAGAACAATTTGGGTTGGAAGGTATCTTCCAATGCGTGAACAGGGATGCTTTGCACTAGACCAGGTTGCTCAAAGCCTCATCCACCCTAGCTTTGAACACTTCCAGGGAGGGGGCAGCCACGACTTCTCTGGACATTCTGTTTCAGTGCCTCACCACCCTCACAGTCAATAATTTCTTCCTAATATCTAATCTAAACCTACTCTCTTTCAGTTTGAAACCATTCCCCCTTGTCCTGTATGCTCTTATAGTCTCTTTCCATCTTTCTTGTAGGCTCCCTTCAGGTACTGGAAGGTGCCTAAGCCTTCTCTTTTCCAGTTTGAACAATCCCAATTCTCTCAGCCTTTCCTCACTGGAGAGGTGCTCCATCCCTCTAATCAACTTGGTGGCCCTCCTTTGGACTCGCTCCAACAGATCAGTGTCCTTCCAGTGCTTGGGACCCCAAACCTGGGTACAGCCCTCCAGGTGGGATCTCATGAGAGCGGAGTAGAGGGGCAGAATCCCCTCCCTCGCCCTGCTTTTGATGCAGCCCAGGACACAATTGGTTTTCTGGGCTGTAAGTGCACATTGCTGGGCCATGTCCAGCCTCTCATCCACCAGCACCCCCAAGTCCTTCTCTGCAGGGCTGCTCTTGGTCCTTTCATCCCCCAGACTGGATTGATGGTGGAGTTTGCCCCGAACCAGGTGCAGCACCTTGCACTTGGTCATGTTAAACCTCATGAGATTCCCATGGGCCCACTTCTTGAGCTTGTGCAGGTCCCTCTGAATGGCATCCCATCCTTCAGGTGTGTCAACCACAGCACTCAGCTTGGTGCTGTCTGCAAACTTGGTGAGGATGCACTTGATTCCTTCATCTGTGTCATTAATGAAGGTATTAAATAACACTGGTTATTAAATAATACAGACCCCTGAAGGACACCACTTGTCACTGATGTTCATCTGACTCCAAGTGACTGACCACTACCCTCTGGATCCGACCATCCATCTACTTTCTTATCCATCTAACAGTCCACCCATCAAATCTGTCTCTCTCCCGTTTAGAAAGAAGAGTGTTGTGCTGGACTGTACTACAGGATTGGTCATATCCAATCTGCAGACTAAAGCACCCAGAGCTGTGAATGGAGCCACCTCCTCTGCTGTGCCTTGGCACTTACTGACTTGCTGGAGGACAGCTTTTAGTGTGGAGCTGGCCATGGCAGCTGAGCTATTCCCACATGGAACGTGGCGAAACTCTACCTTGTGGTGGAATGTTTTGAGGGAGAACGTTGTGGGGGAATGTTTTGCGTCAGAGCCTTTTTCTCTGGATTTCTGTTCTTGCTTCCCCTTTGTGCCCCACTCTGAATACAAGTTAGCCAACTGCAGTAACGCATGGACTGCCAGCACCACTGACTGCAGGGTCAAGACTACTTTCTTAGGATGTGTTAAGTCATAAGTACAAAAACCTTGGTCATGCTTCACATCAGGTTGTTCAAATTCAGGCATTTGTGTATTGTGAGGGACAAAAACCCCACCCATTTTATGATCTTGGATACCTCTGACATTTGGACCTCTAAAGAGCCTAAGTGCATACATACAACACATTGCAAGCAGCTCTGACTACTGGTAAGTGACCTTTTTCCCCCAAAAGTTTTCTTACATTTTCATAATAATATATTTTCATCCTAAGTCCAAGACTGATAAAAAGGTAGGGTGCAGCCAGTCTATGCTGCCTGCCAGGTAATCTCTCTTGACTTCATGATGATGTAGAAGCTGCATCTCATGCTGGAGGCTGTTATTTCAGTGTTTGCTCACTTTGTTCAGCAAGATCTTCATTAATTATTTTTAAATTATTTCATTAATAATTCTTAAACTATAAATTCAGGTTTTTGATAAGGAATGAGGCATACCTGGGTTTTCTAAAGAATGGGAGCTTTAAAACAGGCAAATACAGGAATGAACATGGTTTTTCCTTATTTATACATGTAAACCATTGCAGTCATCTGACAGTAATGCAGAGCTCACAGAAAAGCTAAATGGTGAAGTTCTGGTTTTGTTTTGGTTAAAGATAACTGCTGCTCAGTTAAATGGAGCATATCAAGTTACCTTCAACTCAGGCCCTTAGTGTTTCTAACAGCTATTTTTTATGATGACATAATCTCACCACCTGTGTGATTTATTGTCATTTACAGTCATGTGAGAGAATGTTCTTTGGTACTGAATGAAAGGCTGGAGAATATTACTGGTTTCTGTCAGTAACATTGTCAATCGATTAACAAAAGTATGAGTATTGAAGCTCACTCCACCATGGATGTTAAAATATCTCAGTATTTTTGTGACTCGGACTTCTTTTCCAACTTTTTGATCTTTGGCAGTCTTGACAGTTTTCAGAGCTAATCAGGATTTAACCAAACTGTGGCATTCACTAGCCAAAATTAAGACAACTCTTTGCCAATGAAAGGACAAGTTTAATTTCAACAGCTTTAAATTTTCAATGTTAAGAGCAAGAAAAGTAATTTTAATATAAATCACATGAAAGGAAAAACAATTTTATACATTTAAAAATCCTATGATTTAAAGATGAGAGTACTGTTACACATAAAAAGCTTACTAGTTCAAATATTTTTCATGAAACTATAGTTTGCACATGTATATGTGGGTTGTTTCATACTGCTAAAGTTCCTAGCGCAAATAATTATTTTATTTAAACTTCTTTCAGAAGTACATTCATTGCAATACCTTGCGCAGTTACAAACTTAGCTGTCCATACATTTATTATTGTCGTGTGGTCTTCAGTGTCAGTGAAAGTCAGTCTGTTCATTTTGAAGCTGGTCTGTTCATTTTGTTCAGCCTTTGCAGTTTGCTAAGTACATCAGTTTCAGTGTAAGCAATACAATGTCACTGTAGTTGTCTTGCTGTTGTATAAAAAAACCCCACTATAAATGTCTTGAAACCTGGCTAAATTGGAAAATTCTATTTTGGATGTATTTTTAAAAATAAATTGTAACTTTCTATTATAGAAAACAATTGCAATATCCTACTACTTTGTTAGTGTTTTTTACAGATTGTCTTATGGACCTAGAACACTGTATTAGGATTACAAAGAGTTTGTGGATCTTTCATGGTTTTTTACACTGTGCAGTATTGTCAGTTATATTCAGTCTCTGGGAATTGTGATAGCTGCAATATCTTGGTGTTTGCTAATCTTTGTTTATATTAACCCTTTGTTTCCATGCTTACTACTTTCTGGCCTCTTAATTTGAAAAGTAATAATTTATTGTGAAATTTAATTTACCAATTATTTGTTTTTTAAAATATTATATAGAAACATGTATCGTAATGAACCCTGATCACAGATCTTCATGTCATATAATGCAATAATGGATGTTTGGAAATTAGTATTTGATTCATTATGGATCAGTTTTAGGTTGGAAGTTATAGTATGGCTGAACAAAGCTTTTTTTTTCTTTTGAAAGAAACAGACTTCAGATGTTCAAGTAAACTTATCTCAATTTTAAATATTACTGGATAAACAATGAATTTATTCATGTTTAGAATGGTGAAATTAGCACAAGTTTTGGTCTATTCCAGAATTTATTTCTCAAAGATAATTGAAAAAGTGTATTTTTAGTCTTTGTCTTCTATTATAAATGAATGTGACATTTACATGGATGTGCAGATAACCCTGAACAGCATCCCAAATGAGAAATTAGTTACCATACTTTCCATGTTTAAATTCTGAAATGTTTTTATCATGAAGTAAATTAATTACCCACTGACACACTGCAGAGAAAATGTTTGTAAGAGGCACTGGTGAAAGATAAAGTTTGGATGATACAATGAGTTTATTAATTATGAGAGCTGGAAACAAGTATTTAGAGTCTCTTCCCCATGAAGATTTACTCCAGGCTCTATCTTGCCTCTGTTTTAAAGACTTAATTTTCTCAGCACACAGAGTCACAGAATGGTTTGGGTTAGAAAGAACTTTGAAGATTCTCTAGTTCCAACCCCCTGTCGTCAGCACGGACACCTTCAAGTAGAACAGGTTGCCCAGAGCCCCATCCAGCGTGGTCTTGAACACTTCCAGGAATGGGGCATCCACAACTTCTCTGTGCAGCTTGCTCCATTGTCCCACTACCCTCATCATATAGAATTTCATAGACTCAGAGGCTGGAAAAGACCTCTGAGATCATCCAGTCCAACTGTTTCATCCATATGTCCAATCTACACCTACCCTCTTGGCAGTTTCAAACCATTGCCCCTCATCCTGTTACTACAGGCCCTGATAATAAGTCTTTCTCCACCTTTCTTGTAGGCCCCCTTTAATTATTGAAAGGCCACTAGAAGGTTTCCCCAGAGCCTTCTCCAGGCTGAACAACCCCCCGCTCTCTCAGTCTTTCTTCATAGCAGAGGTGCTCCAGCCCTCTTGGCCATTTTTGTGGCCCTCCTCTGGACCTGCTAACTTCTACAGGACCCTGTTCCCCAACCAGAGCACTAATGAATTACTGTGTTTCTTACACCAGTAACTTTCCACAGCCTTTTGGTGACCTCTGAAGGGAAGAGGAAGAGTTCTGTAGAAAAAGATGTTCTTCGGGTGAGTAGCAAAAACTTGTCTGGGAACTCTCCAACTTTGTTTCCCTGTGGCATCTCTCTTTTTCTGTGAATAAACATCCCTAGCACCCAGTCTTGCCTTACCTGCTCATACCTTTGTCAAATAACCCCAAAGAACATTTGTACTTCAGCATAGGAATCCATCTCTCATGAGCTTCTCTGTTTTTCTTCACGTATGTACACAGCCTTGCACCAACAGACGCCTGTGAACGGCCCTGCTCGGCCACTCACCCTGTCTTTGCCCTCTGAGCTCTCGCATGTCCAGCCCTACCCTTGCTCTGAGGTACAACAGCTCATACAGAATACAATTTTCTCATACATGAATCTTTATTGGAAGAAGTCAATGTTGTGTATTTTGGCTTGAGTGTAGGAACCAAGTGTGTCCTCCTGTTGGAGGTCAGAGTAAGTAATTTGGATGACTAAGACTATCACCATCCTAAAGTATCAACATCTGGATGGTTCAGGTTGTTGTGGCTGTTGATACTGGTTGAACAAATGCATTTTATGATTATTTTTTAGTAACTGGATCTTGTAGTAATGCTTAAATATATTTTCAAGTTAACTGTGCTGTGATTAGGAGGAGCTGGGTGAGATGCTAATAAGGAGACAGGAATATTTATTTGTGTTTGTGTGAAGTGGTAGGGGAAAAGGGATAGCACAGAAATGATGTACTGGGAATGCTTTTAACTGTGGTGGAGTTGCCTATGAGAGCAGAGAAAGTAGATGGAGCTGCTCCACTGTGAATTAATAAATACATTTCACTCAGCAGAACTGTCCCCTGGACATCCAGAGGACCAAACTGCCATGCTCTGAACCTCCTGGTAATATCAGCTCCCTAAACAAGAAAGTTGGTTGGCAAGAGACTTGTGAGCAGCTGCCCCTGTAGCTTTGGTCCTGCAGATTGCTGGTGCTTTGCAGACTTGCAGTCTAATCCCTTCCAATAAGCTGTTCATGAGGTGTCTAATCTGCTTTAGGATGACTTCAATTCTCCTTCATCTTAGGGTTTTACTAGGGAGCAAACTGACAGCCACGTACTTTGGCTAACAAAGGCGAGCTGAGGAACAGCTCTAAAATGAGTTTTCCTTTCACTCTGTAACCAGGGGAATTTTGCCATTGGGAAATCAAAGATGAAGGTAGAGTTACTGCTGGAGACATAACCCAGACAGGTCCTACACAGTGACAGGTGTTTTCTAAAAGTGCCAGTAAATTTATTACTCTAGAGTTTTTGAGTACTAAACTGTTCTCTCAGTGGTACATATTTGAATGCTTTTGGAAAATTATATGTGCCTTTTAGTAACATTTCACTTTAGGTCCAGGCTATGAATTTATCTTTTAACCTTTTAAATCAATAGAACCCAAGTGACAAAAACCTCTTCCATTGTGCTTTTGGAAATACTATGGATTACAGGACTAAAAAATATGTTAGTGCTTATAAAAAGACTGATGTAACAATGTGGCACATGACAGCAAGTGATCATGTAGGACATCTCATCCAGTCCAGCATTCCTGAATTCTGCATGCATGCAGAGTGATAAAAAATGAAGGAAAATAAAAGAACAGGTTATGAAACATAATAAAGAGGGACAGAAAAGAGGAGAGAAACATATGAGAGCTGGCAAGCAAAGTCCCTGGAGGTAATGAAGAGGGAAGCAGTCTTCCTTGAAAACTTGGTGACTTCCTTGTCAGAGATCCCAACCTTGTCTCAACATGACCTGATGCCATAACCTTTAATACCCCTCACTTCACGGCACAATTTCATTGTGAGGGCTGCTGAAAGCATTATGCTTTTAGCAAAACAACAATATGATGTTTTATACAGCACATGGCATGAGATGTCAATTGACAGATGATCCTGAGTTATTCCCTTGAATCCCTTACCTACAAAGCAAGGCCTTTCTAACATTTGATCATATTATCATAAGCAGAGACAATTCGAAGCACCATGCACAGACAAACATATGACTTTGCAACAACCAATGTATTTGTGTGCAGCACTTTGTGTTCTAGGTCCTAATGGTTTTTGAAAGCCCCTAATGGTTTTTAATTTTGCATATTGTTAGGCCTGATTAATGGTATTTGTACTGCTGAGGATGATGGACACAGGTGGCTGGTTTGAGCACTATTGCAATAATTACTGCCCATCATGTCATGCCAATTCACAAGAGAACCTGTATCCAGAACACTTTTCATAGCTTTTATCTTTATTTATCTTTATTTCTGCCAGAATACAGTTATATCTGTTGCAATTGCCATTGTGTTGTTTGTTACACTCTCTATTAGAAAAGAAGGAAGTAACTGGTGTTCAGACTTGAGAGGGGGTTTTTTAGAGCTGAAAAAGAGTTCTGTCAGTAATTCTGTGCATTTAGGTGGACTGGAGGACAAAAACAAGGCAGCATTAAGTGTGTTTAGCAAGAGGTTTTGAGGCACTGAGGTTCACTGTGTTAATTTTGGGGGAACAAAAGCAACTTATAACAGAGTCCTAAAAGACATGGAATTAAACATTTCTTCTGGGTGCAAGAGTTTTATAAGTTACTTGAGTGACAGGACAGCATTTCAATGCTGTCTCCCAAAGATGCCTCAATAAATTCTTAGGAAGACATACTTGCATTTGTACTCCATTGTATTCAACCATGACATTTGCACCAAATACAGGGAGAATTTTTGAACACAGTAGTAAGAACGTGTTTCTCATGCTAAGTGACACATTAACAAAAGCAATTTAAGATGTGATGGGACTTGAGCAGTTATGAGGTAATGAAATTCTCAGTGGAGATCTCACTTGCCTAAAGCAGAGGTGAAAATAGTACAAAGAAAAATCAAATTGTAATTCAAAGATGCTATAAAATGTTCCTGCTACTAAAAATGCATTCCCTACAAAATCTTCTGTAGGATCAAAGTCACATTAAGGAATGGATCCCTCCTTCCAGCTTTGTGTCACAATGCCCTATCCTCCACAGCAGTCTCAGTTGAAGAATCACGGTGCCACATGGGTCAGTGAAGTGATCCAAGTAATTTTAACCCTTTGGCGGGGGGAAACCACAACAAACAACTGTTATTTCACTGCCAACAGAGAAAATACTCATGGAATTATACTCACGGTTAATAAAATTATCCCAGTTACATGAATCAGGAATAGGCTTAGAAATCAGTATAAGAGTTGAACCTGTCCAGTGCTTCCGAAGCAGGCTGACGTAATTTGAACTACACTTCTTTCATATTCTACACTCCATCATCAGTAGTTCATCCCAAAGTAATGGTTTCTATATATGAAGTTACAGACAGTGAGTGAATTGACTGTAAATTTTCCTCCCCATTTTTCTGCCTGCTAATGTACACTTATCTGATGATATTTTAATAGATTTAATAAATTTTCTAAGATTTGATTGTGAAAATGCCAATACCCTGCCACAAGGGTACTGAAACCTAAGACTTGTCACAAAACAGATGCTGTGGTTAGAGGACAGAGCACAGAATCAGCAGGGCTTGCATTTTGCTGTTTGAACACAAAACTGCTTGTGTTAAAAACTAAAAAATTGTCAATCAGAAACTTCAACCACTAGGCTTTATGTTGAAATGCGTATATTTCCACACTGTGAACTTGGCCAACACAACCTTTTCCTAGTCCCGTTTTCCTTTCAAGTTTAACACCAGCTACTTAATTTTTCACTTCAACTCCTGCTTTGTCCCTTTCCATAGCCCCAGTTGCAATAGCGACAGTGCCCAGCAGCTGATCAGCCAATTCCGGTCAGTACGGAATTATGTGTTTACTGGGTGCACTTCCAAGTCCTGCCTGCTCTGACAAAGTACTGTGGGTCTATTTTTGCTTTTGCCTGGCCTGTGTAGCCCTAGCCTTGTGGAGGTCAGGGAAGTAGTTTCTGCACCTTACCAGACCAGCCTTGCAGCAACAGCAAAGTAATCCCAACACAGAACAATCAAAGGTATTTCTTCCTGCTGATGCAGGATCAGGAGAAGGTAATGGGGCAAGACACAGAAGGTGGGGTGGAGACGTGGACCAGACAAGAGATACACATTCCTTAACAGCCTCCTAGAATTGGGAAAATCCAGGGAGAGACAATACAAGGTTGAAACTCTTCTGTTGACCATCAGCCACAGTCTGCATGGGGTGAGAGGTCACCGCCCCTATCTCCTGATTTTTGATCTAAGCAATCCTGGACTCCTTACTGCCAGTCTTGACAACTCTTTCTCATCACGGATCTTATGACATATGTGAAATAAGAGATTGTCAGTAGACATTTCTATTAAAAAAGGGTTTTTTTCCCCCCCTATCCTCAAGGTCTTTGTACCTTGCTGACCTTCACGTGTGAGCCGTAGGCAAATGTTCTTTTTACAGATTATGCCGACCGGGAGCCAAATCGCAGTGTCCTCATCAGAAAATACCCTTCAGCGACCTCAGCAGCGGCCCGCAGGCGGCTCGCAGGCCGGGCCGTGTTCCCGCAGGCCGGGCCGTGTTCCCGCAGGGCGGGGATGGCTGCGCTGCCCGGGTCGGGCGGGGGCGGTCCCGGTCCCGGTCCCGGGGCGGTGCCGGGCGGGCTCAGCGGCGGCCCCGCCCGAAGATGGCGGAGTACGTGCAGGTGCTGAAGCGGGCGCTGAAGCACATCGGCGGCCACGGCGGCGCCCGCGGCGCCATCCTCCAGCTGCTCAGGTACCGCGGGGCCCGGCGCCGGCGGCGGGACTCCCCTGCTCCCCGCTGTCCGCCCCGCGGGGTCACCTTGGCGGGGGGCGGGCGCTGCCCCGCGGGGAGCGGGGCCGGCGGGGGTGGGGACGGCGGAGGGCGGCGGGCGCTCCCTCCCGGCGGGAGGTGCGCAGTGCCGGGCAGGCCTCGGCAGGAGCCCGGCCCGTCCCATCCCATCCCGTCCCGTCCCGTCCCGTCCCGCCGGGCGAGTAGTGTCGCTGCCGGCGGCGGGTCTGTGCTCGGAGCCGTGCCGGGGAAGGCCCCGCGCGTGTTTTTCCTTCTTTAGGCAGCTTGGAGGGTTCCTCGGCGCTGAGCTGTCAGTACTGCCCAGGCAGGTTTCCTGGTGTCCGGCCGCAGTCCTTAGTCCCGCTGCCACAGCCGTGTCTGTGCTGGAGCTTCCCTCAGCGCTTCTCCTTGCGCCATCTCGCCCTTTGCTCTGGATCGCCTCAGGCTGGCAGTGGATTGCTTGAACTGTGCAAGCCTGAAAGCCGTGCATCTGCTGGAACCCCTCGGTGTAGATCAGGGAGTTACTTCATATGCCTGACCGGCTCTAATTCTTTAACACCAAACTGCACGTCGCATCTGCTTCTTTGTCACTGGGTTGTCAGCGCTGACCTGTGCTCAGCATTGGATACCCTCTGACCCCAGCGGCAGTTTGTGCAGAATTAGTTGCAGCCTTTGTTTCCATTCAATGGAATAACATGGCTGTGTGCTTTCATCCCCAAGTGCAGAACCTTGAACTTGTCTGTCTTAAACTTTCTTCTTTTTTCCCCACTATCATCTCATCTCTTCCTTGTGACAAGTATTTTGAATTGTGGTACAGCGTGCTTGAAGCTGCCCCCAAATAGGAGGGGCTGCAGGTTTACTAAGGTACTCTTTTTTCATTCAGATTCTTGATGAAATGTAAGGTGGAAGTCTAAATGGTATGTGATCCAAATTCACCAGTGTCAGTAACCTATATTGTCTTTGTATCTGGTCCTGGAAAAGTAATAGAATGTTTACAGTGAATGTTGTAGGCCTGACTACATGCCAAAAAGCCTTTTTAATCAACAGCGGGAAATCAGGATATGGGGTAGAGGTGTTTTGCAAATATGAAGTTCCCTGCTATATACCAAAGGCTTTCCTATGTTAGAACAAACAAACCAAACTTTCTGAGCCTTCTTAAAGACTATTTTTTTTCCCACACATCATAATAGCCCTTTCTCTGTTATTTCTTGTAGTTTAGATTGATCTTTTTTGAATGGTTAAACATAACATTTTGCACAGTTGCTGATCAGGCCTCATAATTATTTTCATATATGGCTTTAGTAATTGTTTTGTTCACTGAAGACAGCTCAGTTCACCTGCGCATTCAAGGATCAACTTGCCTTTTTTTTCCCCCCACATGTCACTTAATTATTAGCTCCCTATTGCCTTGTGACATCCAGGTGTTTTCCTTGCAATTAGGCACACAGTGCTTCAGATCTTACTAGTCTACAGGTGCATCACCTTGTGCTATGACCTTCATACCATTGAATTTCATTCTGGTGGTATCACTACAGCCCTGAAGACGGTACAGAGTTTCCTGTGCAATAATGTGACCTTCCTCAATAAGGTAATATCATAATATGTCAGACCTCCGTGCTTTCTGGAGGTGGAATTTTTGTTTTGGTTTTGTTTTGGTCAGGAACACTGTAACGTGTTAAATAAGGCTACTACCAACGTTCTTTGTGAAACTAGTAGTAACCTCCAGCCAGCTCTGTATTCTTTCAGTTGAGCAATGTATTGCTCCCCTTATAATTATTATACATTTTAAATTATTTTCTCCTTTGTTTTATGGCATGATATTGTATGCTTTCTGAAGTTAGCTTCACTTCTGGGAGGTCTCAACTTCACATTCCTACTAGCTGTGGTGACAGGCAGCTTCTGGCTTCTCTGTCTGCGCTGTAAAAAGCAGCTCAGATCGACCTTTCTCATGCACAGCTTCGTAGAGGGAAATTTCAAGCTGTTAAGCAGTACGACAATATGTGATTTCCCTGGCTAGTATTTTTTGCTATTGTAATTATTGTTTTCTGTCACACACCTGCTCCCCTCCACCCAAATTGTTTTCTCCAGTTTGTTTTCCTTCTCAGAGTATAGCAATAACCCTAGCAGTTCTCAAGAAGAAATGGAGCTGGGGAAATAAATGGGTAGAAGAGTTTGAGTATTGGGTTTTATCACAGTGCCTCTTCCTAAGCACATTGTAATGAATGTCGTGTCAGGGATCTTTTGTGTGTCAACACCTTTCTACCATACAGAAAAAGAGAGCAGGTAAGACTGGAGGCAGTGCTCTCTTTTTGTTCACTTGGAAGACTGACCTTAGAGTGCTAGGTGGAGAATCACACCTGATCCTCATAACCACAGTAACCTCAAACATGCTGCCTCCTGTTCACCTTTCAAGCCATTAAGTCATCTGTCCCAGCTCAAGTAATAGACTTGGTGTTTAAAGGAAGAGTAATCAAGGTGTTCTTGCAACAATTGATACGTTTAAGAAGTAATTATTTTTTGAACTAGGAAAAATGATTTCCTGCAGTCAGGAGAGTCTTCCTCTGAATCTCCCTGCTTTTCTCCTACATGTTTTCCACTGAGGTGGCTACAACAAGTTTATATGCAGTAGAAGTCAAATTATTAAGAGTCTGTGTGACTGGAAACATTCTCTTTATTCAAGTCTCAGTGAAAGTGGCTGGAAAATGTCCTCTGGAAGCCATAAGTACCTCTTAGTGTCTGATATCAATATTCAGGGCATGAAGTCAGGGCAAGGGCACAGGAACCCTTACCAGAAATGGAAGGGAAGAAGGAAGGGAGAGCAGCAGTGAAATGGTTCTTCCTTTTCTGAAGCTGGGAACTTGGGCTTGTATAGCTGAGCCAGAGGTGTCTGAGTGTTTCTTTGACAGAGGAGAAATGTGTCAGAGAGTCTTTCTACCTGGGAGCACAAAGGTTTAAAATGAGTACTTGGTGGAATGATTGTTGTTTTCACGCACCCCAGGAGAAAAGACAGTAGCTAAGTTCCCAGCTATGGAAGTATGTACGTGCACATCCCTTCTCTCACTTGGGACTGATTTGAGAGTATATATAATACTACAAGCAACTAAAACCTTTGAGAGTAAACTTTTCCTTATGTAATTCTGCCTGGGATGAACGTCAGCAAAAAGAAAAGCAAAGATGCAGATCTGGGGGAGAAGAGCACTTCAGTAATTTTAAGGTTTTATCATTAGAATGTGAATCATATATTCAGTTTAATTATTGATATGTACAGTAACGTTAAAACATGTTTTGTATAAAAAGTTGAAACTGGTACATACCTTATCCGGGTCAGCATAAGTCTCATAGAGTTGCAGTTAAATGCTTGCATCTTTCACAATTAATACAAAAGTTAGAAAGTTAGGGTTTAGCACATTTCCTTGGCAAGCAGCTACAATAGCTTAAAGTATTACTATTGTTCTCTTGGAGGTTAGTGCCCACACAGATGTGTGAGATCTCTTAAGATGCTTCAGTGCTGACCACCCTCTGTGGCAATTCAGGCTGAAATGGTAGCTATGAGTAGTTGAGAAGGATGGTAAAGTCTTCAACTAAGTGAAGTAACATGTGACTCTAGGACTCACAGTATTTAAGGTTTTGTGGGTGTTAAATTGTTATATTGCACAGTTGCTTTATCTTCCACTATAGAGAGCTTTTAAATAAATAATAGTCCCCAAAAGCCTTTTTGTATGACTTTTATCATCCTCTCAGTGGGGTGCACATTAGTTGCAGGAATTGGTGATTATGTTTTGCAATCCTTAAGCTTGATTGTTTTTTCAGGAGTTGTCATTACAGATTTTTACCAACCCCTAGGGAACCTCTGTCACTTCGTTCTGAGATGACGTCAGTTGAAACTGTTGTTTTGATAATTCACAGGGTCAATGATTTGAAGACTGGTAATCTGATAGGAACTGACAAATATGGAAACAAATACTACGAAGACACAAGAAACTTCTTTGGTATGTGTGCTGATGTGAACACCTCCCAACAGACTGTTCAGCTTTTACAGAGCTTGTGTGGTTTATGCTAGTGAAATAGAACTTGTTGCCTGCCTGACTTCCTTGCACTTAACTTGTGTGGGTCTTGGACAGGGGAGTCATAGAAATGCTTTGACATCTTCTGTTTCTCTGTTGCGTCCCTCAGTTCATTTGCAAACACAGTCAATCTGAAACAATAAATATGGGATAAATAGAAGCCAGTCAGATGCTCCCTGTATGTAGAGTTATATGATAATGTGATTGAGAGCTGAATTGGGTCCTTGACCTAAAAGCTGATATCATAACAGATGGGGGAAGAAGGAGAACTGCCTTTAACATTGCCTCACAGCTGTACTTGCTTGTGTGATCACTTCAGGGCAAAGAAACACAGGTTAGCCTAAACTTCCTGCTATCTTAAGTAACTGGATTATTGTTTGTAGAGTACTTAAAAAGGCAGCACCTGAGTGACACATAAGCAGTTGACACTGGTTACTCCAAGCTACCTGCTGACTGTAGGTTACCTTGTAGGGTAACCAGGAAAAGCACTTACTGGTTAGCATTGCTTGGTAGTTCTATATAGCCGAAATTCAATTTAATCTTAGGTTATCAGTAGCAATGTCCTTTTGGGAAAGACTTCTCATAATGGAGAAAAAAATCCCCAAACCTGTTTCTCTGGCTGAAAATTTTGTAAGATCCTATTTCCCATTACTTATACAATAGCTAATATTTGCCTCCTTGTGAGAGGATTAGATTCAGCCATGTAAAAATACAGTAACAGTGGAAATACAGAAGACTTGGAAAAAATAAAAGCTGTACTGACTGTAAAATAAGTGCCCATAATTGCAGATATTATTACTCAAAATGTTTTTCCTTGGTTTTCAAGAATTCTCTCCTTTATAATAATTATTTTTTGAGCTAATACAGTATTTCTGTTTGTTTATTTAAGGTCGACACAGATGGGTTGTATATACTGAAGAAATGAATGGCAAAAACACGTTTTGGGAAGTTGATGGAAGTATGGTGCCCCCCGAATGGTAAACCATTTAGCTTAATTATGTGGACAGACACCAATTGTTTAATTGCCTGTATATTTTCTTGTATTACAAAGCAGAAGATAAAAAAAAAAAAAAAAGTTTTCATGGACACAGCTATTCTATATATGACCATAAGGCTTCAGACTTGTTACTTCATTGTATTGCTCACTGTCCTGGTAGATGCACTCGCTGCTTTTTGGAAGGAGAAAAGCATTTTGCCAGCCAGATTGAGCAGGTTTTCCAATTTTCCTTATTAGTTGTGATTCCCTGTTAATGGTTTGGCAAAGCCTTGAGCCAACAGAAGTAAAAAAAAAATTATTTTCTGTTCTAGGCAAGAACTTAAAGAACATGAGGCAATGATGGAACAACATTCCTTAATCTACAGCCATTAACAGCATAATTACTTCAATTTATATAAACTGATACGATAATCAGCAGTAAAGGGCCAGGATGCTCTGTATGTTGACTGCTACTTAACTATAGTTTTTATTAAGGTTTTATTTTCTGTTCATGCATCTCACTAATAATTCTGTACAATCTTGAGTTCCAGGTGGTCTCTGGCCACACAGCTGTTAATACTTTTTTTGTCTTCCTAGATAACTCACACCACATAAAGTAACAGTGTATGCTAGTAAAAACTGCGGTTCTTGAGGAACAGGAATAGCACTGCAGCCCCAAAGCAGCAGAAGGTGATATGAAGGAAGAGGTGTTTGGGTAGACTAAGCATTAGCATTAGCAAACACTGAGTTTTTTTACTCCTGTAATGCCTGTTCTGTTCCAAGGCTGAGATTGATTATATGAACTCCTAAACTATGGCTCTCACTAGAACATTTAAGTGTGTGGGTAGATTCTCTAGGTAGCCAATTTTGTTTCAAACTCTCCCAGCCTTATAATTATGATTAATGTGTTTAGTGCTTTTTTTTCTGTCTGATTAGGTAAGAGCTGAATGGCATTGTTTTTTAGAAGTGATATTAGAATCTCCAAAACTGAGATGTTCATGCCTTATTTGCATAATAACTGTTGTTTGGTTCTAGTTTTTATCCTTTCACTGTTAGACTGTGCTGGTTTTCAAGATGTTCCTTATTTTGAGGCAAGGGTTTTGTTTAATTTTTTTTCCCTTTGCTCGTGCTTATGCGATGTTTGTTGCCTCTTTACAAACCTCAATAAAGGGTTTCTTCCTGAGTATCAAAGGGATCTTTCAAGGGTTAAGTAGTTTGTTTATTTCACAGAAATTAATGAGGTAGAAAAACTTGGTTTCCTATCAATGTGGAAAAAATTGCCCTAGAAGGAGCAGTAAACATTTTATTATTTTCAAGACTGGTGAGTGCAATGAGGCATGAAAGGGTAAACAGTCCTGTGTTTTTGTCAGGAAACTTAGTTGTGCAGTACCTACCGTTCAGGTTTGTGGATTTGTTTTGTTAGGGTTTTGGGGTTTTTTTTGCTTATAAATTTGTATGTCCTGTAACAACATGTGTTTGTACTTATGCAGGAATCCTAGCTTTGTGACACATTTAAATCACTGATGTGTATTTCCCTACTGCTTAGATACATCTTTAAAAATAGAAGTATTTTGACTGGGAATAAATGGTGTCTTCTAAGATTTTTTTTTTATTATTATTATTTTTATCTGATGCTATATTGTCTTAAATTTTTAACATCACATAAGCGTCCGAATTGAGAGTTAATATATTGTACAAGCTGCTGTCAGTGTAACAGTAGGGTTGTGCAACTGCACAGGTTTTTGCAAAAAACCTGAGTGGTTATTTTGGACCCAGAAATTTGTTGGAAATAAATCAGACTGTGTGTAATTACTTCTATTAACAAAGGGATTGATTAATTTATATATAGTATAATAGTATGATACACGTTTTTCATCCTTGGGTGGACTTGGAAGTATATAAAGTACTACTGTAACACCTGGGTGTGATCTGAATACTTATTCTAAACAATGAATAATTTTTTTTTTTCACTCCAGGATGTAGTTGATTCAGCTCAGTGGAGCATTTAGTGGGTGTGTTGTTGTACCCACTGTAGGTGGAAGCAGGTTTTACCACAGTGTTTATGGTGATGTTACTTTCAGAAAATATTTTGCAACTGTCACTCCTAAAGATGACACTGAACAAAATCAATGTTTAAGACCAGGGCTAACCTAGAATTTTCAGGTTTTTCTTTTTTAAATAGTAAAGCTAACTAGTTTGTAATGATTTTGTAGTACTCTTATAAAAATGCTACTGTATTTAGGATTACAGTGCTGGTTATCTTACTGATTACACCCTTCCACAAAATACACTGCATTTTAAAGAGTATAATTTTGCAGTCAGTTGTGTGCCTTCTGGATTGTGGAATATGAATGATCAGATACAATCAGGTGAACGTCATGCGTGATGAACTAGAAAAAAACGTATTGGTATGTTGAAAAGTTTTGAAAACAACTGGAAAAAAATTGCTACCCTTTACCTCCTGTCAGATACTAAAGAAAAGGGAAAAGCAGCAAGAAAAAAACATCTTATATGTAATAACATATTGTTGTACTGTTTTTAGGAACTAGTGAATATTTTCAGTATTCTGAAATAGTTGATGTAATGTCTCCTGACAGCGGATGTACTGAAATTACAGTCTGAAGGAAATCAAAGTGTTGTTTTGCCATATGTCTACTATGCAGAGTATCAAGACTGTTGCTTTTCTAAAGTGTTGCCACACCAGAATATGTAGGTTTGTGGTTTATTCTGATTTAGTTGTGTATTTAACCTCTTTGTTACTCTGGGTTTTCTTGTCTTCGAAATCCAGATGTTGGTATCTACTTCGTTGGAGACAAGTTAATTAGATTTTTTCTTTAAATGCCTTCAACACTTGCCTGAGGAATGCTTAGTATTAACTTACTGTAATGCTGTACGAGATATTGGGCATTTTTTTCCCTTTTACACTATGAGACAGAAAAACCAAAATACTTGTTTTGTCTCCTCCTGGTCAGAGTATGTTGTTTACAGGAACTCAGTGCTTCCATTTTTGAACACACGGATCAGGTGTGCTCTGTGAACATATAAACCATAGAGATTAAATCCATTTATACCAATGCCTGTATGGACTCTCTTCAGTGCTTTCATAGATGTTTTCATTGCAGAATCACTCTAATCATTGGGCTGTGTGTTTAAACTATTTGTTTAGTGTATTTCTGGCTTAACGTACTTTAGTTTATGTTTTGGCCAGATACTTTGCAAAAACAAATTGACAATTGGTTAAAGTGTACACATTAGTTAAAAATAAATTGTTCTTTCGATATCATCCTGTGGGGAGAGAAGAACTGTAATTTGAGAATAGTTTTTCCGTTTTGTAGGGACATTTCATTTTGCCACCACTGTCCTTTGCATTTGTAGTAGCTGTCCTGTACTTCAGTGTTTATTTCCTGACATCTTTGAGAGGAGTGTCAGCAGTGCTGACTTCATATAATGAAATATTTCAAGTTTACCTTCAGTTTAATAATCTGCATCCTCTCTGTTAGTTGATCTGACAGCTGAAGGAGAGAGGAATGTAGCATCCCAGACTTGAAGTGCCAGCACACTAGGAAATGAAAGGAAATGTGTGATTTTCCTGTAAAAATGCTGTTTTTCAAGTCTGCCTTCAAGGAAAACAGAACAAAAAGATTGCAGAAAAGAAAGGGGGTTAAAATTTCCATCTTTCCTGTAGCTTCATAATAAATTTGAGGGGGTTTATAACTAGATTAAGTGCTAGTTTGGTGTTTTCAGGTGAATGCCATCTCATTGCTATACAATATCTTCCAGTAGGTTGCATGAGAAATTAAAGTTATATGCCATGTTTAAACAAACACACTTCTTGTCCCTTTTTCCTTCTCTCCCCATTTTTCTCTGCACTTTGACCCTAATGCACATCTTCCTTTCTCTTGCCTCATTGCAACGTGGTGAACTCGTTGAAAAGCGAGTGGATGTTAACGAGTTGGCAAACATCCTCAGCTTAGGCAGCCTGTGCCTGAACCTTGCAGATGCACATATGGTAGTAGCTACTGAGTTTGTGTAGCAGCAGTTCCTGTTTGACAGCTTGTACATCATATAATTGGCTCCGATCCCTTGTAGCTTCAGATTGAAATCCACTTGCTTTTAAACATTTGTTAAGACTTGGGAGAAAATTTTACATGGTCTTGAGAGCATTTGAAGATACTTTGAGGTGTCTTTCATCCCTTCACTCAAGGAAAAGTCCAGAGGCTTTGCTGGCCTCTGCTTGGTAGTGACTGCTCTCTCATTCAGGAAGCTGCTTCGGCCTCTTCAGAGCTTCTGTTACCCTCCTGATTTTCTTTGCTCTGTGTAAGTTTTCTGCTTTGTAGGTTTTAAGTCATTAATTGCTTTTGAAGCCTATTTTTCCATGCACGGATTTATAGGCAGAGTTTGTATAGAAATCTGGCCATCTGCAGGATGTCAAATCTCTTTATTCATGCTGTTCAATCTAGTGCATGAAAAGCTTTTCTTGAGCATCTGGGAGTAGTCTATGAGACATCAGGGCTTCAAAAGATTCTTTGAGGAAGGTTGTCAAGGGGAAAGTCTCCCCAAAATAAAGTTTTCAAGACTTTAAGTGGAGAGGGAGAGCTTTTGTTTGAGAGAACAACTCTGCAAACCAAAATGCTCTTGTAAGTCACATGTTGAGTTTCTAAGGGGAATCTGTTATGACCTGGTTTAGCCCTGAAACTCTTAAATATAAGTATAATTGATAGTGGATTGAGTTATGAACAAACTTTTGAAGTCTCCATGTATTTCAATACCTGTGACTGTATTGATGTGTCTTGTCGGTGAGCAATTTTATTGCTACTTTTCAGTGAAAAAATGCAATTTAAGGATCTATTTTGCTACCTATTTAAATTTCAGGCTGATTTCGTGTTACTGAAATTCAGAAAATCCTGAAAGTAAATATACTAATTAGTCAAAATACTGTATTTTAAAAGACTTTATGGATGTAGTCTTAGAAAAGCTGCAAAACAATAGTTTAAATGATAGATTAAGCTACCCTCTTAAATGATACTGTGAAACCTTTCTCATGTTTCAAGGAATGAGTGTATGATATTAAGCACACTTGTAGTGATAAAAGTGCCAGACATCATTCAAGCTTGGAATCTGGTTGATTTCAGCTGAGTGTTAATACAGTTCTTGTGTTCCACCTGCTCCAGACTGTCTTTCAGGGGCCTTTGTAACTTCATTTCTTCTGGCAGTTTTCTATTTGTTCTGTTGGTGTGCATGGCTCCTGGAGGAGCATGAGGATGGTGAGAGATGTGTAAAGAGGAATTTGTGTGCAGGATCCCTATCCACTGTTACCAGAAGCATCACTAGGTGAAGGTGTGTGAGTTAAGTTGCCTCTTTGCGTGTCGTGGTTTAACCCCAGCCAACAACCAAGCCCCACGCAGCCACTCTCCCACTTCCCCACCAGCAGGATCGGGACAAGAATAGGAAATGTAAAAGCCAGGAAAACTTGTGGGTTGAGATAAAGACAGTTTAATAGGGAAAGCAAAACCTGCACATGCAAGCAAAGCAAGGAATTAACTGCCTGCTTCCAATGGGCAGGCAGGTGTTCCACCATCTCCAGGAGAGCAGGGCCCCATCACGTGTAACAGTGACTTGGATAGACGAATGCCATCAGTTCAAATGGCCCCCCCTTTCCTCCTTCTTCCTTCAGATTGATATTCTGAGCATGATGTCATATGGTCTGGAACATCCCTTTGGTCAGTCGGGGTCACCTGTCCTGGCTGTGTCTCCTCCCAGCCTCCCATGCACCCCCGGTCTCTTTGTCAGCGTGGCAGTATGAAAAGCAGAAAAAGCTTTGTCTCTGTGTAAGCCCTGCTCAGCAATAACAAAAACATCTCTACATTATCAACTCTGTGTTCAGCACAAATCCAAATCACAGCCCCATAGTAGCCACTGTGAAGAAAATTACCTCTACCCCAGTCAAAACTTTCTTCAAGTGAGATTTATTTTTTTTTTGTCCTAAAGTTGTAGCCAAAATTGAAAAGATTATCAACCTTCTGTAGAGCTCTCCAGATTTAGAATATACCTGTCAGTCTATTTCTCACCACTTCTGCTGTGGTTTTGTTCTGCTGTATAAATGAAATGTACTGGATTTGTTGCTAAAGGCTGAAGATGCAGTTTTTAGGCTTTTTAATACAACTGGAAGACTTCATATTTTTAGGTCAAGTCTTTTCAAAAGCTGATTAGCAAAAGTCTCTTTAATTCTACGTCAGTAAAAAAATACATAAGCTTGCCAAAAAACTCATAATTTCACTTCTGTCATAACTGTGCATACAGTAGGAAGTACATGTGAACTAGCAGATATTAAAATATAATTCAGATATGAAAGTTGCTTTAGGCACTGAAATAGAAATGGGATGTCAATTCTGTTTGTCCCTGCTGCAGTGTTTCAGTAAATTGTTAGGGAAAATGCTTTGATGATTAATGTTGCTTTCACAGAGAAGGATTGACATTTAGTTCATAGGTAAAGGTTAATCACTGTAATCACTTGGTAATTACCTTATTGCTGATTGGTATTAATCATTTTATTGTGCAGTCAGTAAACATTTACATGCTTGTTTTAGGTGTACTTGCATCGTTAATCCATTTCCCAAATTATAGTCTCATGACTGCTTTGGAAATCGTATACTGAAATTGTTGTGCAGCATAGTCTTCTGGTAATTAAAAACAAAACAAACCCTCAAGACCCAACAAATCAAAAACCCAGAGAATAAAACCAGACCTTGTGGTTTTGTCATTTGTAGGGTCTGCCTTGACCTGGCTGCCTGGTTAAGGCCATACAAACACGTAACAATGTACTCTGCTTAAATATTCAGCACACAAATGAACAGGACATTTGAACTCAGGTGTGCTACAATTCCTTGGAGGCAGAACTGTTCTTTATCAGTTAGGTTTGTGTAACTACTTTAAATCAGTAGCCCGTATTCTCATTCAAAGCCACACTGGATTAAAATTTTTTTTTTCCTCTCTCAAAATAAATACTTAGTGTCTCTTCAGAGGAGAACCCCTCGGAGTCAGGAGATTGGCTTGCTGGAGATCATGTAATGTTCCTTAATAACAATGTGTCTTTTTCCTCTTAAGGCATCGCTGGCTCCACTCAATGACAGATGACCCTCCAACTACTCATCCACCAGTTGCTCGTAAATTTATCTGGGAGAACCATAAATTCAACCTGAGTGGCACTCCTGGGCAGTACGTGCCTTACTCGACTACTCGCAAGAAGATCCAGGAGTGGATCCCCCCTAAAACAGCCAGCAAATAACAGCAACAAAAATGTGACTTGGCTCGGCTTTGGCTTTCAGTATAAATTGTATCTTCACTGGTTTGTTCAGAATAAAAGCCTCCTATAACAGCTGTAGTTTAGTTTATTGAATTGGAGGGGGGAACAAGTGAGAAAATATTGGGAAGAGGACAGAATACATGACAGGTCGTAATCTCATCAACATACTGGGCTTTTTCTCACATCATCAATGTCCTATCTTCATATAAGCAGCTCTCAGACTCTTCTTAGCATGATAACCATTCCTGTGACAGTCAGTCCTCACATTTGAAATACAGCTTTCTCATGCTTTGATGTTATCCTATTACAGTTTCTGCATGGCAAATAATGCACTCTTCATATACTGTTTTAGGAGGCCATCTCTTTAAACTTTTGTAAAATGAGTTAGAATAATAAGGCCAATCAAGGATTATAGTTTTTATTCATAAAATGTGCATGGGTTATGTGCATGAGTATGCAAAAAGCATTGCTGTATTCCAGTATGGTGTGATACATAATATAAAACTTGTAAGGCTACATTAATCAAATGACATCTCACCCCCTAAGTGAGCTCAGTCGTAAGCAGAGGGCCCTCTGTCACAAAAATCTCTTTTGTTGCTTCTGTGTTGCTGAGATTTATTACAAGGTGTTCTCATAGGGCTTTGGGATGGGCTGTTTGTCCTCTTGTGACAAGATTTTAAAGGTCTTTTGGAGTTTGAAAATGCACCTTTTTAGGAGATAGAGAAGTAAAATGTACCAGAACCTAGTCTCAAAAATGTGAAGTTTTCAATTTCACATCTGAAAGAGAATTGTTTGGGGCTGTGGCTTTTTTCTGTAACTTGCTAATGGTTGACTTTTATTGCAGCATTGCTAATGCTTTTTAGCAGAGCTGCCATCTCCACAAGGCTTCCTGTATCTGATGACCTACTCTGTGGATAACTTGTGGTGCTGGTGGGGTGCCCACCCAGCCCCTCAACTGGATGGAGGAGAAAATAGAAAGCTCATGGGTTGACATAAAGATGGGGAAACTGCTTGCCAGTTACCACTGTGAGCAAAAGAGACTTTACTATATTGCCAATTAAAACAGATTTGCGTGGTGAGAATCAAAGATAAAAAATGTAAAATACCACCTTCCCTCCCCACTTTTCCCAGGCTCAACCTCACACCTTCATTCCTGACTCCTCTATCTTCCCCCTCCTGGGGTGAATGGCGGTTGTTGTCACTCCATCACAGCTGCTCTCTGCTGTTCCTTCCTTGTGCATTCCCCCTGCTTCAGCATGGGTCCTCTTCATGACTGCAGTCCTTTGGGATACACTCAGTATGGGTTTCCACAGGCTGCAGTTCCTGTTGGGAAGTGCCTGCCTGATGGTGTGGGTTCCTCGCGGGGCTCTCGGGAATCTCAGCTGTGGCACCTGCAGCACCTCCTCGCCCTCCTCCTGCTCTGAACTTGGTGTTCACATGGCTCCTGCACACTTCTTTTCTCCTCGTCTTCTGCCTGTGCAATGTTTTTTGCCCCATCTGAAACACTCTTTGCCAGAGGTGCCACCACCTTGGCAGCCGGACTGAGCCGTGCCCTGTGGTGGGTTGGCTGCATCCAGCACAGGGCAGCCCCAGCCTCTCCCCACAGAGGCCTCTGCAGACCTCGCTGCCAGCACCTTGACAGTTCCACCCCGTGCACTGACTTAGAGGAACCACTGCTGAAGATGACTACAAAGGTGTTTGCATATATTGCATGCTTGCAATTGCCTGTCAAGAAGAACAAACCTTCTTTGCTTCCCAATAGCCCCCACAGTGGCTACACTGCTGACCCTACACTGGCTGCTTTTCCTTCATGTGCCTGCCTGACGGGGTCACTTAACCCCCAGTTGCTTCCTTATTAAATCAAGTTTGTATTAATTCATTGTTTAAAAGTGGGGGGTTTAGCTTTAATTGCTTTAAACTGGTTCCAGTCTTTAAATTAGTAGGAAGTAGCACCAAGATTTCTTAACCTATCTAATTAGAAAGGGATAATGTTTAATTTACTTTAAGTCAACAAAAGCACTAAGCATGGATGAAAAGCAATTTGAGTCACACTGAGCAGCGAATGTAGAAAGGACTTGTTTAACATTTTAATCTTGATATATTATTTGACTCTCAGAACAAAGTTTGCCCCAGTGCTGCTGAAGAGCTTCATTACTAACACTCATCTGTACGAGCCCTATGGGCTCAAACACAGATAGAGCAATAAACTTTGTTTTAGCCTCTGCTTCTCTTTATTGCATTTTCTACCTATTTCATTCCTCTTCTTTCTTTGTCCTGTGCATTTTTGGATTGCTTCCTAAACACACATCAGGAGGTACAGTTGGGAATGAGATTCTGTACTCGGGGGATAGATAGTAACTCTTCCTACACATTCCAGGCTGAAAAAAAAGAGGTATCAGAGCCTGTTTGGCCTTTTGTTGTCATCTGGAACAGAAATGTTGAGGTAGCAAGCCATTTTGAACAACTTTGTGTGCAGCAATGCTCCACAGAAAGAGAGAAAAATGAGCTTCCTCCTGCCCCCGTGGGCTGAAGCAAGCCTAAGGACTCAGTAGTTTGGTTTAGAAAATATCATCAATCCCAATTCTGGAGAGGACAGAAATCTGCTCACCCTGCTTTATACAGCAGGAACCACAAATGATGGATTTTAAAGGCAAAATTTTCACTGGCATCTCTTGTAGCATTGCTTCTCTAAGGTAGATTGCACAAGGCATGTACAGGAAATGAAGTATATGCAGAAAAATCAGTGCTCTTCCACAGGGCTTTCTGCAAATGCTTCTGCAATTCAGTCTTATCAGCAACCTCACTGAGTTATGGAAGTTCACCTTTGCTGATGACAACTGCCTCAGTATTCAGGCTCAGTTCCATTCTGGTCTAAATGACATTTTAAATGCCAAGCTAGCCAAGAGTTTCAGCAGATGGTGTCTTCAACCAAGTGCAACCAAAGCACTGACAGGAATATTCCCCTTGCACTAAACGTGATTCTTTAAAGAAACAACTTTCTGACACCAAACAGTCTCTTTAAGAAGACAGGTACCTCTTCCAGGAGCAGCAGAGTGCTGAAACCCCCTTTTATTTCAAAATTGCGTCTGTACCAGTAGGTTTTCACATCCCCACGGTCCAGAGCAGCCCTTTGCCGTAGCTGCCTCCAGGCTTTTGCTGAGCTCACAGCACAGTCGTCTCAGCCCTGCGCACTGGAATGGAGCCCTTCCCTCCATGGGGCACTGCATCTTCCCTCGCCGCTGCCTGCGCCGCACCCCCGGCCGGTACAGCTGAAACTGGTCATGGGACGTGGGGTGGGGAATGAGAGCTGTTGGGAAATGCTGTTGGGTGGAGGTGAGAGGAGCTTCAGGACACCATCTCCCCCTGTGAAGATCGCATTAAGAGCAGGTCAGTCCCGGGGTGTTTGACGCGTCTCTGCAGGGCTGCTGGCCACGAGTGCCCCCCGTGCACCGTGTCAGCCCCGCGGCACGGCAGGACACGCGCCCAGCCCCGTCTCGGCATGACTCTGTCAGCAGGGAGTTTATCAAGACCCTGGTGGCTCAGGCCAGCACAACGCAGCATTAAAATAACAATTTTAATGTTAAATGGGGTCCACTGGGAGCGTGCTGCTTACTGAGCCTCCGTGTTTTGACCTTGAGACCAAAAATTGGCCTGACTGCACAGTTCTGGAGCAGGTGAAGGTTGCCTTGCAGACAGAGGACCTATGCTGTAGGTGAGTACGAACAACACTGTTCAATGCTCTCCAAACTTATATCGGCCATGGTGTTGAAAGCAGCTAATGAATCTGCTGTGGCTGTTTGGCAAAACATTATTTCACCCGATGGGATAGATGGAGGGGAGGCAGCACCAGCATTGCAACTGAAGAGCTTGCAGCAAAAAGTTAACATTTCATAACCATTTCTAGCTACAGCAAGAGGAGAAATCTTTGACAGGAGGGACATCCTAGAGCATTTAAGAAAGCTGGAATAAGAGAGCAGGAGGCCTTATCCTCTCCTGCCCAACCTGTGCTGTTGATTCCTGCATGCTGTGACCAGCTGGCTCCTTGAGGGCCTGCTGAGAACATTCAGATAGTCACCAAATCACATTTCCATGTCACCTAACCTCAGGCTTCAATTTTTGGGATGTTTCCTGCTACAAGTTGTCGTTGGGGAGCAGTCTTGAGTTGGAATTACCGGGGGAAATTGTTTTGGATAGAGCTGGAAGTCATCAGCCCAGAAAGCTGAGGTATAAATTTTCCACAGCTGTGATGCATTCAGAGTGAAACCTTTGTTACTAATTCTTTGGGGCCTATTATTCTGTTGGTAGCTGAGGAGGAGAGAGGGAATAGATCCTTGCTTTTCTAAGAAGTTAAAACAATGGCAAATCTAAAGGCTCTGCCTTCATGTGGTGTTTGCAAGGAGTGTACAAAAGCAGATACTTCAAGGTGTGGGCAAAAGTGGCAGCCTTTAAATGGCACTCTGGGTTCCTCACATAAATCCCCCAGTAAATGCTGGATTGCACCAAGGGGAAGCATATTTCAGCGGAAGATATCAGAAAAACCCATGTCAGTGGCGAAGGGCCCAGCTGGTATTTCGTCCTCGAGACCTGCTGAGCTCTGAACAGCACCCTCTGGTTCCCAGGCAGAGCAGGACACACATGCTGGAGCTGGTGATGGCTCTTACTTCCTTCCAGCATGGAGTCCAGGAAGGGCAGC
>JAWWLV010000045.1:45016523-45035927 GCA_035041135.1 Platyrinchus mystaceus | reverse complement strand
GTGCAACCAAGGGCAGAATTGAAGCAGGATCTTGATTAAAAAACCCCAGTGTTTTCAAAATTTATGTATGTCATAATCACCTATAAGAGGGTTTGTTTTTTGAAAAAGGACTTAAGGCTTAAATTTATACATTTTCTCAATGCATTTTACTTGGAGGTTTTGATTCACGATTTCCTTGGTATTAAATATCAAGAGTAAAAAAAAAAAATTAAAACATGAATACATACAGGTATGGTAGTCAAGATGTATATAAACAAATGTGCACAGGTACACATGTAGGAAGAAAAATACCACATTTAGCATAAAGACTATATTTAGGCAGAAATCTGCATTACAAAGTTTCCAACAAACAGTGCTAAACTTTCTTCATCAAATTATAAAGATGCATAACGCAAGTTAAAAACTGAAATTCAAATCAAAGTTTCTTGCTTGTTAATTAAGAGCATAAATCACTGAATTTAGATTGGTTTATCCTGCATTACAAACCTGATAAGGCAAAAGAGATTGATTTTGATGTTGCAAACAAGAATTTTTGATTGTGTGCCTGAGTGAAAATAAGAGTTACTGGCTAATTTTTAACTGGGAATTTAGAGCAGGAGCAATGATCACTGGACAGCTTCACAAATTGCTTCTAAAATCGAAATCGTTTTGCAATTTGTTCCCATTAAGAAGGATATGCAGCAAACTGAAATTTTAGGAGTCTGTCTTTTCTTTATGTGAATTACCCAAAAACTATATCTATAACTGGGTGTAATTTAATCTGTTTAATTACAACAGCAGTTACAAAATCTATTTAAATAATCTGTAGTACAGTTAGCATCACCTAAAAAAATCACAACTCAGGAGGCTTCTGGTTTACATTGCTAGAATTCATATCTATTTCTTTTTCTTTGTCTGTGGTGTCATTTCTTTCCCACTCATCTAATGGACTACTCAGTTTTTCCCTGTGATTTATATTTTAAATGTTAGTTTTAGGGCAAGTGGTTGTAGGACTGTTTTATATCCTTCATAGCCCAAAGAATTTTTAGTTGATGGAATAGCAATCTATCAAAACACTGCCTGAATGTAACAGATGAAGCCTCATGTGGTCGAGCATTCAGACACAGGCCCTATTAATAGTTCGCTTTTTGAGGGTAACCATCCATAAAAATCCAGCGAGGCAAAACCAAATTCAGCAATTTCTGTCTGTGTTGTGCTTCCCTTGTGTCTGGCAGTGTCCAGAGAAAGCAAGAAAAGCGTAGCATGTTTTAATTTGAGGCAGCTGTGTTAAAAAAGAAGAGGATTTATTTACCCTGGCTGTTGGGGAGTTCATGGTGCTGCTTTACTTTCCAAAGAAACAAGCAAAGTGCACGGTTTTCACAGTACAAGCCTCAGATACACCTCACTCCATTCAAGAATTTGCAACTTTCTGTGAATAACTATTAAAAAGAAGGGAAAACCCCTGCCACTAAAATGAGCCTGTTACAGATCACAGAGAGGGACCATAACTTTTAGCAATCAACTTACATTCAGATATTTAACGAGCAAGAAAACAAAACACAAAGAGTAAAACAAGATTTAGATTTCTTATATTAAAGTGTAAAAATTCAAACTTCATACTTATTTGAAAAAGCAAGAGTAAGAAGAATATCTGGATTTCTTCTGCCTTAGAAAAATCTTTCTTCACTAACTCAACATCAGCCGTCAGAGTTAAAGCCCATGGGAGACTGATATGGAGCTGACACCAACTCAGACATGGGGTTGAGATAAGAGCCATGGGCTGCAGGTCAGGACACAATCTTAGCCTGTCTGAAAGAGCTCAGTCTGAATGTATACAGACTGTTTTAATTTTTTTAAATTGTTTTTTAACTATCAAAGTCTACCTGGCTTTCCTTTAGCTCCTACTATTTAATTTGCATTCCCCTTCAGTGAAATCTAGTTTCATTTTTATAAATAAAATTTTTCAGTTTGGGGCTCTGTGTCCTGGAGTGTTGTTGCTGTAAGTATTGACAGCGAAAGTTAATTTATCAACTTCAAATTATCTCTAATAGACTTCAAATTATGGAGTTCAAATAATTTCTGATTGATTTTTCTCTGATTGATTTTTTTCTTTAAAAAAATTCCTCACACATCTGTTAGTCTTTGGGTTTTTAAAGCTTGAATTGGCCATTAAAGTTTAGGATTTGAAAAGGAGCAACAGAAGCCGATGCTTCCAGGCAGGATCACTTCAAACTGCAGCAAATAGCAACATGTC
The DNA here is from genome assembly GCA_035041135.1 of Platyrinchus mystaceus. Taxonomy (NCBI): domain Eukaryota; kingdom Metazoa; phylum Chordata; class Aves; order Passeriformes; family Tyrannidae; genus Platyrinchus; species Platyrinchus mystaceus. The sequence continues at coordinate 45,033,694 of JAWWLV010000045.1, read as the reverse complement.
TTTTGACACATTTGAAAGTACAGAACATAAGAGGGCAAAAATTAATTCAGCACCCAACTATTACTTGCTGTAACCAGTTATCAGAGCCGAATGAAGAATTAAATTAAGCATGGATATTTATTTTTTTCTTTACTCATCAAAGGAGTTGCAAAACTTGCAGTCAGTCAGTAGGTAGGTGGGCGGGTACCGTGCTGGGGACTGGAGCTGGCTGCAGGGGCTGTGTGTGGGCACTGGGAGGGGCTGCTCAGCAGACATCGGCATTGGCCTCTGTCCGGCACCACGTCTGTCTGCTCTGCTCTTCTGCAGTAGTCTGTGGTTATTTGCATCTGTAACAAACAAAACAAAGGCACAGAGATTAATCCCAAATCTAACATCCAGCTTTGCTTAGTAACGGGAGAACCATATTACCCGTTGAATTTGGATCTGCATGCGCTGTCCCTGCTGTGGCTCACACAGATCCACAGCAACAACTCTTCCACAGAGCACATATTGTTGGGAATGGGTACCTGGCTCTGTTTACCCTTCATCCACAAATCTGTCTTCCTGGCAAGGTGCCAGCCCCTCACTTGGATCCAAACAATTGTTAGAGCATATATCGACTCTGTGCTAATAACAGCCTTCATCCCCAGAGCTGGAAAGCTTCTCTGAAGCACAGTCCTCTCTGATGTTTGCCACTTTCCACTGCAGCTTACAAAAGAAAGGACAGCAAGTAAGTGCTGTGTAACCCACCCCCACAATAGCCATCCCACTGCTGCAGCCTCACCGCACCTACAGGGGGCTGGCAGTAGCCCTGCTGCCTACTCACCCGTGCCATGGCTGCAGGCTTGCTTCTGGCAGCTGCAGGAGAGCACAAACTGGTTTTCAAAAAGCAAACACCATAACAGTGAACATTGTGGCAAAGCACAGATTGGATGCTCCAAACCCAACCTGTGAGTACAACGACACATCTGCAAAAGAAAAGCGATGAGCAGCAAGTAATCTGTGCTGTAACACTTGTCTGATTACATTGAGTAAAATTTTGTTTCTTCTAAATCCCAAGTGGGTGCTTATCTGTACTTGTAGCTCCTATTAATCAGGATTGTCACTGCTGTTGGTGCTCAGCAATAGGGAAACAGAAGCTATAACCGACCATCCTTTTGTCTAACTTCACACTGGGCAAAACGAGCATCCTCATGTCACAACCCATAATTCCACAGTATAATTACCTTCATGCTCTGCAATTAACAAAATGGCATCTTGATAGAGAAAGATATCAAGGAAACAAACCACTTCTATCATCCACCTATGGATGCCTAGAATCAAGTGTTTAAAAGATGCTATAGGCCAGCAGTTTTATGTTATAACTCATACAAGGCTTTCAGAGAAGACATAATCAGGCATCTACACAATATCTTTCCTGAGCAGCTTGTCAGCATTAACAAGAAGCTGTGAGCTAATTTGTAGGGCTGTCTTGTCCCCCTTTCTGTCGTTCCCTTTCTGTCCTTCCTCTCTGCCTCAGTTAAAATAACATTAAAATAAGAATTATTAATTAATGCAAACTCTTCTAAGAGAGACACTAACCTCCTAGATGGGTTTAATAAACACACATACATTTATACAGACATGTTACACAGGTAATATTTGTGCTTATCACTTGAGTTTGATTGAGCCTGTAATTGTCTTTTGGTAGCTATTTAGCTTCGGTATACATTTAGTCTACAGGGGACCTACTCTCACCTCCAGCATTGCCTGAAATTGCCACTTCTCTTATTCTAATCCGCAAAAGCCATGCCACAGTGGGTCGAGAAATCCCAAGCCCATGGGATGCATAAATGTTTTGTCTGCAGTTTAGTGAAGCCTGTAAGAGCACTGAAAAGCTTTTCACTTGCTGTGCTGGGTTGTTTGGTTTTTGCTGGGAAGCCCTGCAGTGTTGAGAGCACTGTAGTAATAGTTGGTGAGATCCAGGAGCAAACTTTTCCCTGCAGTTTGGCTTTTCCCCAGCAAGACATACTGCTTTTACAGAGATGACTGTAGCAGGCAGTGGGAGGCTGGTAGTGTAAACAGATTTTGTAGTTATAATCAGTTCTGAGGGGAAAGCAGGGGGAAACTCTCTGCAGGTAAGAGTTTTGCTTCTCTTGAGCAGTCAATGGGCTGCTGTTATTACTCAGAGGTGCATCTGCACATCTTTCCAGCTTCTCTTCAGTGTCCTGCATGCTGTCAGTCACCTTCCATCCCGTGTTGCCTCACTCCAGGGGCTGGCATTGCAGTTCTTCATGCTGCCTCTTGTCCATCTTCCCCCATCCACAGCCAAGTGGTTTTGTGCCACCCCTGACATCCTGCATCAGGCTCTGCCCTCCCTCCTCATGCCAGTAGCTCTCTGTCTCTCCCCTTCCATCTAGTCCTGCAAGGCTGCCCTTCTGGGTGTTAATGCTATGCTCATCACTAATGGAACTGAGTGCTTAACGCAAATGCATCAATACAATGTCCAATATAATTAAAGGTGGTCTCTCATTTTCTTCCCCCAGCCATCCTAACTAACATGAAGGTTCCATGATTACTTGCCAGTATGAAGAAGCAAGAGATGCAAGATTTCCATTTTATCCTGCTAGCACATAATTTCTGGCCCTTTTCCTTTCAGCTGTGTGTGACTTTTGTTAGCCCAAAGAGACGGGGAAGATCTCCCCTTGTTCTGCTATCTATCTGACAGATATCCATGAATTGGGCAAAGTGACCTAAGAGCCTTTTTTTTTTTTAAGTAGGTGTTTGACAATATGATCCCACCTCTTAGAAATTAATAACTTGCATTATATTATTCAGAGTTGAGTGAAATGTCTCAGGTTTGGCTAAACGCTATCTCTCACAAAGCATCCTGTCTTGCTCCGTGGCACCGTCTCTTCTTGCTCGTGTGTTGTAATGAGCAATGGCCTCCAGTGTTACAAAGCTGGGCCTAATTTCTAATCAGATTTGTCTGGCTCCAGCTTTCAGCCACAGGATCCTGTTGTTGTCTTTTTCTGCAAGCTGAGGGAAGTGATTGCTGCTCAGTATTTTCTGCCTGGGAAAGCATTTGTACACTGTAAGGAAGTCAATTCTCACTTTTCTTGTTGACAAGCTAAACAGATGGAACCCTCCAGCTCTTCATGAAAAGCACTTTTCCCTTGTCATTTTTTTGTGGTTCTCTACCCTCTCCAATTTTTCATCAGTCTTTTCAGAATGAGGATTACCTACCATACCAATCATGTATACAAAGTGTGAAAGTCATCTTTCTCCTCCTGCTTACTTTATTCCCCCCATGAGTTACAACAAGGAGTCAAGGACAAAGCAGACATTTTCGTTTGTTTGCTGCAGGTTTGCACAGGGATCTTGCTTTAGATCGCCCTGAAGGCAGTGGGTGAACAGGTCCATCCAAGAAGCTTGGCTGTAGTTTGGCACCTGGCAGCAGCCCTGGGCTCCTCCAGCTCTAGTGCTGAGTGCTGCTCACCCTCACCCTGTGCTCCAGACCTACCTTGTACCACGGTGCCATTCCCTTTGCACCATGTCCTGCTGGGGGCAGGTCCAGCTCCGCCCTCAGGCACCTCCCTCTACTTAAGAGCTGCGGAATTACACGTTAGCAAACACTGAGAGGAAGGACAAGGTGGGACATATACTTGGAATATACAGGGAAGAGCTAAGTAAGAATATATTCATGGGAACTTAGCAAGGGCTTTTCTGACATGGTATATTGCTAACTTCTCATCAGGTTTTACACAGTACAAAATTTTAATCCCATTGCAATCACCTAGATGTGTTGCATCTCCACGGTTACCTTTACAAACCTGTAATGTGAAATGGTGAAATAAGATTAATTTGGCAAATCTCAGAAGAATCACAACAATTGGCATTCTGTGCCTACCATTCATTCTCAGAGTCCTGTCACCCCCTGTTGTCTCTACCAGTATGGTTTTTCCACACTCCCTGTTACTGCTAGGGGATATTTCTCTTAGTCAAGTCACTTCAAAGTTTATATAGTAGCACAGTGTAAGTATTCTTTCAGTTTCCTGAAACTCCCCCAGTACCTTCAAAGTCAAGGTCAATGAAAAAGAATCCTCAACAAACTATTCTATCACTCCCGGGGTTCACTGGCATCTAAACGTGCCAGATTATCCTACATATTCATCCATGTTCATCCTACACATCTTCCTCAGTTCCTGACATAGAACAAAAATGTCTCTAATTGATATGAATGATAAGAATGCTATTAAAAAAAGTAAATTAAGCTGTTCTATATTATTAGCACTTTCACCATTCAGTTCTGAACCATCTACTCTCCTGAGCCATTTGGTTGTCTGTGTACTTCTGTACTGGTATGCAAATCTCCTCAGTAGGAGCTGCATGACCTTTATGGTGAGAAGACTAAGTGCTTGCATACCTCATTTTTCCAGTCAGGGGAACCAGTGAACTGGGGAATCTGTTCTCTCAGAGGTGCAACAAGGCTGATGGCTTCTGTTGGGAAGGACAGGCCATGGATCAGCATTTGTTCACCACCCCTCTCTGGTGACTGTTAATATTTCAGCTCATGATAACCTGCTCCCAGGCCAATACAGGCTTTACAATGATCGGTGACTCACACACAAGTGCTTTTTATTGAGGTAGGTTTAGTCAGGGGACTGTTAAGGAAAGATGGAAACTCCTGCTCTGCTCTTAGTCTCCTGCTGTTCCCAGTTTTCTCCACTTACACAGACTCAAGAGCTATACTGGGACTGCATTCCCTGATCATCAGAGATGCTGACTGTCACCCTGATCACCATCAGTTTAAAATCATAAAGACAAATGGGAAATTAGAATTAAAATGAAATAAAATCCAAGCCAGGAATCTCATTAGGTTGTGCTTCCTGTGACTTTTCCTGTGATGTCAGGTTTCATTGAAAAAGAGGAGGATTTTCCTCTTGCATATGTTTTGTGCTGATTTTTTTAATGTGTTTACTTCTGACTGACATCAGAGAAACTTCAGGGGATTGCAGGTCTATTTTTTTTCTGCTTTGCAAGGCTGTAGGAAAGCCAGAATGTAGGAAACAGCTAACAATAAAAATACACCTTGTTTATATATTTAGAGAAAAATTACCCTGCAAAAGGCTTGCTGACTGATAGGGGAGTGTGTGCACTCCTTTCAGAGGCTGGACCAGGGCTGAAAACCCCAGTGAGGCTGCCATTGAGCAAGCCATAACATGGTGCCATCATAAAAGTGCCAGGGTGGCTTTGCACCAGCTGTAGCTGCACATTAATTTACCATTTGGTGGCTCTAAAAACACATTACTTAATAGTTGCATGTCAAAATCCACAACTGCATTAAAATGTCATGTTATGTACATCTTCCCTGATGTGTTAGTCCTAACTTCTTTAGCGGCAGAAGCTTTGATTCTGTCAATCTTGATTCACACTGTCATTCAGAAATTTCTGAAGAAAATCAAATTGCACTGCCCCTATTTCTGACTGTGATAACTGTTATACATCAAGATTTTTATCAACACCAGTGTTTCCTCAATAATTGTCTTCCTAATATCTAAGCCCCACAAGGAATTTGGCACCACTAAAATGCAGTTATTTGCTCTGAAGATAGGATGTGTGGTGCTAACCATTTAACAGAGAGCAAGGGTATGGTGCCAAGCAGAAAGCGAAAGGTACAGACACTAGGGGTATTCAAGTTCCTACAAGTTTTGTATATACTGACATCTGGGTAAGGGAGAAAGAGTGAATTAATACCTCACCAGGGGATGAGCTGCTTCCGTTGAGCTCCACAATCGCTCCTGCTGCCTGTCCTGTCCCTGCCCATCAGCCTACGTGTCCCTGCTGGCCAGTCGGTGTGGGGTGTGAGCCAGCGGGGGGGGCAGGCAGTGAGCATTGGAAGCAGCAGAGAGTCAGGGTGTGTGAAGGAAAGAGGATGTGTGATGGGGTCAGGGGAGGAAAAAGCTAGAGCTGTTTTGGTGGGTGCATATGGCCATGGGGGCTTCCCCACTTCCAGCTCTTGTGCAACACTGTTTGTATTTACCTACGTTTAACAGCTGACCTTTTGAAAATAATAAACCAAACCATGAGGCAAAAGGTTGCCTCATCATTATGAATTCTCCATGCTCAAGATACCACACTTTTTTTCTAAACAGAAAGAAATGGTCTTCCAGGGCTTGACAGAATGCCACTGCAGCAGGCACATGGCCTTTCCCTGCCCTTCTCCTGCCAGCCTACAAGTGCTGAATCAGTTTAGTACGTGCTGCCACAGAGGATTCATATTTATGTTTTTATTCAAAAAGGGAAATCATTCTTTGTTGTGTAGAGTAACTGCTAAAAACAACAACAATAAAATCCTATGTTAAGACACATTATATATTGAACTTATGGTTCCAGCATTTGATTTACAATTCAACAGCCAAAATACATAACAACAACCTCTGTGATGGGAATTGATTTCCATATGATGGGTTATATGGAGCAGTAAACATTATGATACTTGGTTAATTCAATGCAGCCATCCATGACTTTCCATTTTGCTCTGCATAGTCCATATATTACTCACAGCATACCCTGTTGAGTTAACAGATAGGAAAATGACAGCTAAATGAAAGTCATCTTTTTAGTATCTCACTTTTGAGCATGCTGGCTTTCAGTCTTCGATCTGGTCACAGTTTACATTACAGAGCTTTAAATGGAGATTATCTTGACGAAAGCCTTTTTACGTCTGAGAGATTCCAATTTTGTATTGAAATACCAGATGTCACCTTGAGATTTCATGTATTCTTTCATTCTAATCGATGACAGACAAACTGTTTGATTTGACACTGTGCACTGAAGTTATATTTTTTCCATGTTGTGTGCTAAAGATCACTTTAAAAATCTGTCAGTATATGCCTGACACCTTTATTTCTACTTGGTAATCAACCAGCCTAACTTGTGTAAATGGCTCTGGAAGATGTCATATTTTCTTTGCCAAATTTTTGCTGTATACTTCTATTACTCCTAGTATTTAAAATACTCTTTGTTCTGTAAGAAGGGAACTGGCTCCAATTATTGGCTGTGGGAGGATTATTGAGTGCAACAGATATTCTTGCTACTTATTTTAAGTAAATTTACCTAATTTGTCATAAAAGGACCCTGCCATCAGCAAAGTAGAGGTAAACAACTTGCCAGCAGTGGAGCTAGGCACTGAGTGTCTTATGTGCGAGTAGCCACCAAAAGGAACACAAACTGGGAAAAGCAGAGCAATACTTTTCCATTTGTTCTGAGTGCCATTTTCCCGAGAATTTACTATTATCACAAGTAGGTCATTATTATGATTTTGAAGTGCCCCATGTTGTGTCATATTTATAGTTTGGTGTGGATTTACACACCTGTGGGACTGTTGAGAGCTGTGCTCTGTATGACAATTTGTAACGAGACAAGATCTGCCTCCCATCATATTCTTCATGTGGACAAGATATTGCTAGTGGATTGGGAAGGAATACAGTGAACAACATTTCTAAACAACATTTCTTCCACAGAGATGGTGGAAAGCAATGCTATGACAGACAGAAAGTAATTTCAGAACATTACAGTGCAAATGCAAGAAATTATTTCAACATGTAGTAAATTTTAAGCGATTTAAGTAAGTGATTAAGGGACTCAAGGATATTATTTAATGCTTTCCTGAGTCAGGACTGATATTTGGTCATTTAAATAAAATTGAGAATTCTGTAAGCTCAGCCAGAATGGAAAACTGAAGGCAAAATCCAGTTTGATAAAAGATCTGCAGCCAAGGCAGTATTCCAGAGGTCAGGCACTCTTAAATGTCACTGAAGTTAAGAGATGCAAAATATTTCCTGGATGCCCCAGCACTGTATCAGAGTTAGCCAACTCTGGGAAAGGCTGGGCTTATTTTTACAGCAGCTCGGGGGAGAATAACTATGTGAGGAGCAAGTAAAGTCAAATGCAAACATATTTTTGTATCCTTCTTTAGAAAATCTACAGGCTTGAACCGGAACAGCAGTTACTGAAATTGCTACCAACGCAGCTCGTTTTGCCGAGTTCAGTGAAGTTACATATATCTCCTAAGTAGCCATCATTCCATGAAAACACTGGAGGGCAACATAAGTTCTGGCTAAGCTTGTTTCTTTAGCCACAGGAAAATGTATTTCCATTAATTCTGCTCTGCTCTATGTGGCTGGTATTTTTTTCCTTTCGATAGGTTTCTGCTCCTTGAGCTTACTCTTGCATCAAAATACATGCTTATGTGGTTCCCTTGGTCTATATTTGCTTTAATAATAACTGCTGGATACTGGTATTACAGCCATTGCTGTAATAAATTTGATCTCATGACTACAGGATAATTTTGAAATAGCTATATTGAATGAATATGTTTGCTACTATTATCTTTTCTGCGGAAAGTTATCTTTCTAGTATCAACTCTCTGACATTCCAGTTTAGTTCTTTTACTGAGAACTATCTATTTAGTCCTCTCTGTCAATCTGTTTTTTAAAATGTATCAAAATAACAACAATGTAGCCGGCTATTAAGCCACAGTCTTTTCATATTTGTCTTCCCTACTAATAGACTTGAAGTACAGGTTTTATATGCAATGTGCGGCTCGTTTAACAAAGCCGAACTCTTCTCAAGTGAAAATATTTCCATATGAAGTTTTCAGCTCCCCTGCAACAGCCTATGGAGGCAGAAAACAAAGTTTCATAATCTTTGCTGGCCTGAAGCATTTGATTCCTGACTACTAGGCAATTTGTTAACTCATCTAATTCAAATATGCAAAAGGATGAGTAAGCAATAAACTGTTTCAAATCAATCCATCTGGCAGTAGGTAAAATAGCTATAATGAACAGCATGTTTAGAGAGCATGTTTCTTAGTCTAGTCATTTGCAGGATTCAGGCCATGGATGTCACAGGTTGTCTAAGAAGCATTATATGTGAGGAGACGACTGAATATGAAAGGGGAGTTTGAAGATAATTAATGATGATGGATGTTTGCTGTTTATACACACTTCATTAGCTAAGTCAGTCTGGCTAGTGCTCCTGGGACTTCTCTGCTTTCCCTACTGCTTGCTGATGGCCATTTGCTCTGAGTTCATAGGTGAGTGAACACAAACATATGTTTTCAGTTGTATGATTTGTTTTATGATGATGTTGTGGTTTAAGCCCAGTCGGCAACTGAGCCCCACTCAGCCACTCGCTCACTCACCGCCCGGTCAGATGGGGGAGAGAATCAGAAGGTTAAAAGGTAGAAAACTCATGGGTTGAGATAAAGACAGTTTAATAGGTAAAGCAAAAGCTGGGCATAAAAGCAAAGCAGAAAAAGGAATTAAATCAGTGCTTCCCATAGGCAGGCAGGTGTACTGGCATCTCCAGGAGAGCAGGGCTCCATCACACATAACAGTTATTGCGAAGATTAATGACATCCCCCCCTCTTCCTCCTTCTTCCCCCAGCTTGATATACTGAGAATGATGCCATATGGTATGAAATATCACTTTGGTCAGTGGTGTCAGCTGTCCTGGCTGTATCCCCTCCCAACTCCTTGTGCATGCTCAGACTCCTCACTGGTGGGGTGGTATGAGAAGCAGAAAAGGCCTTGATGCTGTGTGAGCACTGATCAATAATTGCTAAAATGTCCCTGTGTTATCAACATTGCTCCCAGCACAAATCCAAAATACAACCCCATACTAACTACTAAGGAGAAAATTAACTCTATCCCAGCCAAAACCAGCACAGATGACTGAGGAATGCATGAGGCATCTGATTTGGAGCTGTTAGAACTTGCCATGTTCTTTGGTGTATAAGCTGGGAAAAATATATTGCAGTATTTCCCTGTTCTGCAGGCAAAGCAAAGACACAATTGACTCTATTGAGTTTCTGTTTTAAATATGGCAATTTTATTCCAACTTCAGATACTCTAGGACCTAACAAGATCCTACGTTCATTCCCAACGTGAGAAGCTTTTTTTTTGCCTCAGCCAATGCTATCAGCATAATGTCTTGGTATTACAAATCTGGATCAACATCATGTGTTCATAAATAATAGCAGGGTTTGGCTTTGCATGAGTAAAATTTTTAGGCAGATCAGTAGTAACAGCAAGAGCAACTCAGTAGCTGTATGAAAAGCAAAACCATGAAGTGCTTTTCAATGATCCTGAACGCAACAGCTAAATCCACAGCAAGCTGGAAGTTATACCACAATTGTGGGAGCATACTGTTCAGCAAGGATGAGCCAATTCTTTCGCTTTGTGAATGACAAATAACACTAAATTTTTACAGTTACAATCAAATTCCTCGTGTAAATACATGTGGAAGCATTCATACAGGCAGGAACAGGAACAACATCATGTACCTCAAGGATTTCTAGGAACAAAGGACTCTCTAAGTGAGTATGATGTATTTTGTAAGTGTATCTCTTTTTTTCTGTATGACACTTTCCAGGACAAGGACAGTTCTGGGCAGGATTCACTCAGGTTGCTTAGTGCAGGTGAAAATTGCAGATAGCAAGAGAGCTGAAAATGTTACAGTAAGAAGCAATATTGCAAATGATAAAACAACCCCCCTTAATAAATTCAGACTGCTGGTGCACCACTTGCCATTGTCATCAAGGCACCTCTGCAGGTGAGACCAGACAACCAGTATGCATAAGCAGGAACTGATGCGGCATGTTTACCACAGGAGCATCTCAGCAGTAAAACTGTTTTAAAGATGTGTTCCCACTTCCTTCCAAACTTGTCTGTCCCCCACATGTTTTTTTCTTCACTTATGCAGCAGGTATTACAGCAACTGAACAAATTCAGTATAAGAACTGAACTGACAAAACACTCCAACGATAGGTACAATGGTAACAATATGTTGTGCTGGTAATGGAAGTACTTATATGGAAATAGTTGTCCTTGAAACCAATATTCACTACCAAATAAGGCTTCGTTATTGTATCTATTTTTTTTTTAATAGATAGAGGGGTTTTTTCTAATAGCTACAATAGCAAGTTCTCATACTCTGAATTGGAGTAACTGAGTTAAAAAACTGTGATGTGTAGAAAAGGCCTCTGGGTCTTCTTCCATGCTTATTTTGAAACATGCCCCTATTCCTTTCTAAGGCGCTGTGATTCACACACTGCAGTACTGGGCACCTCCTCAAATCAACGGGGAATACAAGTCAAGTAGCAGCCCTGCTTGGTCCACTGTATTCTGAGCACTCCAGTGTTCAAAGCCTTCCTCAAGTCTGATTTCTTAATATGCATTCACTCAAACTTTGTTTTCGAAACTCACCCACTTCTCTGGCTGTTTATGTTGTATGCATGAACAAAGCCATGCATCTCTGGTAGGATTTGCACTTCTCACAGTGACAGATCTTAATATGTCAGCAGAACGGACTGAGCCTGGAACCTGCCCTCTCATTTGGACATAGGACCACATCTGCCAACATCCTGTCTCGCATGAGAAACTCTGAGGCCTTACCATAACATAGACCGCCGCAATTTTACTGCTTTAGATCTTGCTACTGAAACATGTTCAGTTGGTTTTCAAAAAGTTTAGTTAAATGATGCTTATATTAGACTTGAATGTAGGCTGATCTGAAATTCAGTAATTTATGTCACTATAATTTTCTATGTTCCTGTAAGAACCACAAACCACAGATCATTCTACATTCAGTGTGAAGAAAACAACTGAGATGATGCCCACATTTTATTTTGTATTTGTACATATAGTATTTCTCTCATGGGCCTTGTGAACAGACAGCTACTTCCTTTCTTCTGTGGACTGTCTCATAGCTTTAAACTGACAGCTCCTGGGAGACAGAGACAGCATGTGACATGTGTACAGAATCCAAGATTGATAAGAGTATGCTTTCATTCATTATAATAACTAAGAAGGAGTGAAGATTGACAGTTCAATCACTCATTAATAAAGACTGACTTTATTCCCATTCATGAAAGTGCTGTCAGATTCTAAAACATTTTAAAAAGGATATTATTATTATTATTAATATTGAAGTTTGATTTAGTCCTTTCCCCTCATGTAACAGTGTAGAAAAACCTTCATCAATAAACAGAATTTTAATTAGTCTGAAAACTACCCCAAAATTACTTATCTCTTTCCATTTTTTTGAGGGTTTTTTATTGTGGGGAAATACCTTTTCTGCTTACAGACTGACAAGAGACAGGACTTAAATGTGCACTGTAGTTTAACAGGTTGCTAAATCTCAGCAGAGCCACAGGACTAATACACCATTCCAGACAAGAGAGGATCGAACTAGGTTATGTTACTTTTAATTTGCCTTGGATTCAGGTCTCTGGCTCACATTGACTGAATTAAAACATTAATGACAGGGATTAATGACAAAGTCCACTGTGAAGGACTTGGCAGAGCAGAGTCAAGCCTTGTCTCATCAGTCACTGAGGGAAGTCAATGTAGTTTCTTTCGCAGGCTACCAAGATGTAACTTGTGTGAGAGCAGCCTGGACACCTCTGTGGTGGGATGGGCAGTACCAGCTCATGGAAAAGAAAATCCCAACACAAACCGTCTTAACATGCAAGCAGGGTAAAGGAGGCAATCACACAATCACATAAAGTCTTTTCCTCTGTTATAACTATCCCTCTTCCAATCCTTTTGAAGACCTCTTCACACTTTCTCTCCCAAAGCAAGATTTAGTTAGATTTGATCAGTTTCACACCCATTTCTTTCCTTGATTTCACTGTCAAATGGGATTGGTTTGTCAGTTTGTCTTGTCTGTTCACGTTCTACAGTAAGATGCCAATCTCCCATTCCTAAGAAGTGTACAGGGGTTTTTTTGGCAGTGAGTAAATTGCATTTTTCATGGTTTGGCTGTAAAAATGACTGTTCTCATTCCTGTGTTGACTGATTAGGTGAAGGGCAGATACAGACAATCTCGTTATTTAAAAAAAGCCCACCTCTTTCTTCAGCTGATTGGGTGGAGAGAAGATTTTTGTTCCCATAGCAACATTTTGCATCCAAACCTGCAGAAATGAGGCTGGCTAGAGGCATTTCAAATATGCTGCATTTAAAGAGCGGGTTGTGCTCTACAATGTGTTTTCATTTTTGCATCTGACAAAATTACTCAGTAAACATCAGAGAAAGAAAAAGAAAAATCTTTGCATCTCCATATGTGAAACTGGAGCCTGCTGATACTAGGTGTGCTACAGAGCATGGCTTGAACTGCCCTTGTAGAATGCTCTGTACTATCAGTTGTCTGAACAGACACCACAACTTTAAGTAAAAACCAGTCCAAAGATCAGATGTCATTTTTGTAGAAGTTCTTTTGCTACAGTCAGTGGAGACAACACTGAACATGACGTTTGGAGGGAAGTGGCGAGTAGGCTGAGGAAGAGTAAAACCCATGTGGGAAGTTGTACATCAGAGGACTGGGGCAGCACTAGGGGAGGAGCTGTTGGATTCTTGCAGAAGTGGCAGGATACGATGAAGGAAAAAAGTCTTTCCTAATACAAGGAGCTGCTGAAGGAAGACACCACTGCACAAAGAATGGAGGATGAAAGTAATTTATCTTTTGGGTTTTTTCACCTTGTAAAGGTTGATCATGTAGTAGCAGGGGTAATTTTTGTGGGAATCGGACTTCAATGACAGAGGGTTGAGTCAAGGAATGTATTTCACTTCAGGACTTTTGGTTCATTGTGAAAAACTGGGAAACAAGGACAGAGCAGAAGAAATTTGTAGTAGTCTTTAAGGTAGATGATACAAACTGGCCCTACCTCTTTGGCTGCCATGCAGTGGTGTCTCTCCAGACAGACTCTCTCAATCAGCATAAGTCTTGTTAAGGCAGAACTGGAACATGCCACATATTTATCCAGGATTTCACTTTGGGAGACACATAGCTTGGTGGGACAGTACAGGTCAGAAGCACAGTGGTCTGGTCTAGGAAAAAATGATGAATTCATCCAGGAGGACAGAAATGCCAAGAAAATGCACACATAGAGTCATTGTTAGAATATTTTAAGAATTATATATTATATGATTTTACAGTGATACTTTAATGGGAAATTCAGTTACCTTTTCTCTCTGTTTGCCTTTGGGCACTGATAAACAAAGTAATGACATGAAGAATAACAAGAAGTTGGTGTAATTGGCAAATACCTTAGTGGAAACAAGTTGACAGCATTGTAGCATGGCACCATTCAGCTGGTAACATAAAACTGTAAAACAACCCAAATATAAGAAGGCAGTAAATTGTTACCCAACGCTTTTTGAGGGGAAGGAAATAGGGACAGATTGATTTCAGAAGTTTTGTGGAAGAAAAACAACTCACACCAAAAAATTTGAATGAAAGTCAGAGGAAATAAATGAAGCAGGTGTGGCCATGCTGAATGCAGGTTTCTCTTCAGTTATCCAGGCTTCATCTGAGCTGATCAGCATGGGCTGGAATTTCCACCTATCGTGTTCTAATAAAGTAGCATTATTGCATGTGACTAAAGGTCCTTGAAGATGAGCAAACTAACATGGCTTTGTCACAACAAGCTTGGAAATAACTGTACAATACTTGTCAGTCATAACTTTTATTAGAGGGTATTTGGAGGAGGAAATATGTTTTTGTGCAAGGTCTGTTCCTGGAGATCGTGGATCAATCCCACCAAATCATCCTCTGAAGGTGTCTGGTATTGAACAAGCATGGTAAGAGGGCTAAAACTATAGGAAAGAAGGGGCACACGGAGTGATGTAAGAGTGAGTGTACTGAGGAGGAACACAGGGAGCTTTATGGCTCCAGAGGAGTAGGAGAAAGGGTGGGTGCCAAGAGCCCTGCAGAATCATAACAACTGATAAAAATCACAACCCCCCTCTCACCCCCCCCATAGTGATGGGATGAAAGAGTGGAAACATAAGCAATCATGATGCCCTGAAATGATGTTATCTCAGACAAGACAAGACAAGTCAGCAAATTTAATTATTTGCTGCTGTTTGGCCAGATGGCCTGGATTTGAATCAAAAATCCCTGCCCACCACATTTCTCGATAGGTCTGGATTCCAAACCTTTCATCTACCTTAAAATGCTTATGTTTTCGACATAAAGTGATGTACTTAAACTTTTATAGCTCCAGAAAAAAATGCAAAGTCAACACTGCAAGAAGGAGGCAGCAGTATTCCTTCTGTTACGAGAAAGCAAATGAAAAGCATGCACTGAGGTGAGTTAGCTAATACAGCTTTGGACAACGGGATCTATCTCCAGGACAAATGACTCAGCCCCGCATTCTGAGAAGACAAAAGCTCTGGCCTTGAGATGGGAACTAGATTTCCACAACCTGTTGTAAGAGATCCCAAGGAGGCTGTTCTATGAAAAAACTCATTCAGTTGCTGACCTTAGCTAGTTTCTGGCTCATCAGGAAATGAAACCTGTTCCAAGGTATTGAAATCTCCTAATAGATAAAAAGCCAAGATACCAAGCACTGAAGTTTGGAGTACTCTAAGAACTCCATACCTGTAATATAAGCATTGCAACACCTGAATATCAGGATTCCAACTCTCTTTTAATCATACTCAAAGAATTTCTTCAGGAAAGAAGTTATTGCAGAGCACATATATTTTCATGAATGTAATTACAGAGAAAACAAGCCAAATACCCAGAGAAGATTCCCATGTGTCTGTGGTCTAGGATTATTGCTGACGTTCTTATTCTTCATTATTATCCCATTTCACTTAAACTAGTAATTGTATGAAGCTTACACAATCAAACCTCATGCAAGCAGAACACGTGCACTTCAGTGAGAAATGTCTGGAAGAAAGGAAAGCCATTTGAGAGTCTGTCACAGCCAGGGTGACAGCAGGTGCATTGGGAGGGATGTGTCTCACAGCATTTTACACTGGGCAGTGGACAGGAAGAGTTAATGACTGTAGCAGACAGTATTCCTGGAAACACCACTGGTTTCTGTGCATAGTCATCTACAGTGACTCTGAAAATATCATACCTGTAATACAGAAATTCTGACAAAATGATGGGTTCCTCATTTTCAAGAGAAAGAGAAGAGGCAACCTGAGCAAGCAAATAGAAGCAGAACTGTCTGTATAATCAGGCCTGAGAGAGGAAAACTAACTAACAACCAGCATCATGAGACATAAATTAACATGCTAATTGGAGTCCAGCAAATCTGAGCCCAATAGCTGTCACTGACCGCTGCTTCAAGTCATGCAGGTTCCACTCAAGTGATCCCCCCCTCCATTTTAGCACCTTAAACGCAACATGGTGTTTAAGGTGTGAGTGACACCTTACACCACAAGATCAAAAACAACAGCATTTGACTCAGGATCACAAAATAGATGGCCAAAATTTGATGGCTGACTCCTGTGGTGTGGCTCCCTGCTCTCCATGACATAAGGTTAGGAACTTGGTATTAACCTGCCAGCTAATGTTCTGTTGCTTCACCTAAACTGCTCCTGTCAAACTAAGTCCAAATGTAAATGGTATGACAGTTTACTCAACTTCTTTGTCTGCTTTTTACTAACTAGCTTGCTAGAAATTATTTTACCATGGGTTGCTATACACTTACAGGACTGAAGTTACATGAAAAAGTACTTGAACAATGTACCAGGACACAGGGAAAACTTAAAATAATGGGTTGCCTTAAGATAACCCACATCCTTCAGACTCAAATGTGCGGCCTCTCCTCCTGAGACACCACACAACCTGCTGCTCCATTGTCCGTGTTCAGCTGCCGGGCACACAGGCTCACCCTGGGGGTGTATGTGTAGATGTAACATGCCACGATTCACCTCCACACACCGGACAGCGGGAGCCCTGGGTTCTTGCATTTAACATTAATACAGAAAGCACGTTATAATTAGCGATAAATACTTTTCAGGTCGGATTCTATTTTAACTTGAGAACAGCTTGTCGCTCTGACGGTGTACTACAGCTTTCAGGAAAAGTAAATTGCTGCTGGAATAGGTGTAATTTGCTTCGGGTGGGACTTGCTTCGTTACGGGAAGCTGGAGCACTGTGCTCACGTACAGAGCACCAAAGCAGCGTGGTCCAAGTGCCTTCCCACGGCCGGATCTGGCCGGGGCGAAGGAGCTATCCAGCTCGGCTTCTCTTGGCTCCTCAGGGGAGCAGCCCCAGCCCTGCCCTGCTCTGGCCCGGACCGGCCAGCGCTGGGGAGCGAGCGCTCCTTCCCGCGGGGGGCTCCCCACAGTGCTCGGGGCGCCCACGCGTCGTGACCGGGAGCCTCCCGGAGCCAGGCGCTCGCT
>JAWWLV010000045.1:45001134-45016236 GCA_035041135.1 Platyrinchus mystaceus | reverse complement strand
CGCCGGCCGCACCCGGCAGCCCGCGGGGGGAGGCGGGACGGGGCGGGGAGCGGGGGCAGCGGCGGGCGTGGCGGGGCCCCGCCAGGGGGCGCCGCGGCGCCGAGCGGCCCCCGTGGGGCAGTTGCGCGGGTCGGGGCAGGCGGGGCGGGCGCGGTGCGCGGGGCGCGGCCCGAGGGGAGCGCCGGGGCCGGGCAAACTTTACCGCCCCGGGCGGGCTGCGCTCCGGCCGGAGTTGCCATGGATGCCGGCGGCGGAGAGCCGGGGCGCGGGGTGTCCCCGCAGGCCGCCGCCGCTGGCTGCGAACACGGTTGCGGCGGCGCGGGGCGGGAGCCGGAGCCGCCCGGGGCTGCGGGCGGGAGCACCGGCCGTGCGGCGGGGTGGGCGACCGGGGCTCCCCCTGCCGCTATTGTTCCCTGCACGGCGACAGACGATCCCGTGGCTGCGAGATCTCGGGCACGGAGAGACTCGTGCCAAGGGAACAGCTCCATCCACACGAGGCAGCGGCGCCGGTGGTGCCGTGAGCAGGCGAACGCCCGGCTCTCGGGACTGGTGAAGGCACTGGTAAAAGGTGTAGAAGAAAAACCTGAAGGTCTGAGCCGAGGGCAGCGTGGCTACGCAATAGCCCCAGACCCCACTTTGGAGCTGTAGCCGAAGGCTGTTACAGTCAGTAAGAATCCTTTCCCTGGCAATCCAGCTCCAATCACAATTTTCACTGCTCCTTCCAAAAGGCAAGCTTTCCCTCTAGGTGCACCTGGGCTGCATGCTGAAACTGGCTGTAACAGGAAAGTGGCAGTGTAGAAGGCACGTTATCAAAAGAGCTGCTCGGGCATCTTGTCCCACTGTTGTTCCTGTCTTGCTTCCTTTTTGTGTGATCTTTCCAAATTTTGTTGTTACACCCTTAGGCCCCTTAGCCTAAGTGTGCGATAGCTCAGACAACTGGAGTTGCAAGACATCTCTCAAAATTCGTGATAAAACGGATGGGAAATCTCTACCCTTGCTGTGTGGTGAAAGAGGTCGTTGAGCCTGGGGTCCTCAGAGCTTTTGAGCCACTGATCTGGGCTCCGAGGGCTGTGCTTGGTTTGGCAGAGCCTGAGCAACACAGAACAAACAAGATGATTTAGGATTTTTCTTTGTTCTGGGGAGGAACCCTCCACTTAGCTGGACTTAGCCTGATATTGCTAATGCCTTTTACAAATATCCCAGAGCAGTATTTTACACGTAGTGTTAATTATTATGTGCTTATTATACAATTTGGACAAGCTGGTTAAGAGAAAGTGATTAATTTTATCCTCTCATTGTGAATAATGTGGAACAAATGCTTTACTTGAATTTTACCTTCTTTCACTGCTCGTCATACTCCGCTTACAAGGAGTGGGAGTGTGGTGATGCTCAAGATTTGAAATTAAGAGTTTGTTGAAGGACAAAATGACCTTGGGGATTGTGGATACAAGGTATTTGAGCCTTGTTTCTTTTTAATACCTAATTCTGGGGCTACTTAGGGGCTGAACTGGGGCTTGAGAGCTGGGTTACACTGGCAGCCTATTTTGTGCTGCACGTTCATGAGCCAGCCATTGCAGACTGACCTCTGTCTGAATTATGGGCCTCCTGTGCTAAATTCCTCTGCTGTACACAAGAATTAGAGCACTGCCAAGAGAAGTTAAACTAAGCTAACTTTAGCTTAAAAGTAACAAGGTATTACCTAAAAATTACAGATTACAAATCTTAGCACTAATGAAGGCTGCATGATGAATCATCTGAAAAAGGAAATCTTTTAGGCAAATGGATCAAGAAATAAAAAGAAACACAATTGCAGCCCTCACTTTGAGTCAGGAGTGCTCCAGTCCTACTTTAGGCATCCCATTGGACAACCTTCTGCACTGAATTCATAGATCAGGTCCTTAGCATGTCTTGGAAAAACGGTAGTCATGGGGTCAAACAACAGTTGAAATTAATTTCATGTCATGGCTCTCTAGGGTGGAGTATGAAACCTCAGCGTTGATTGCTTTGTCTCCTGTTCTCCTGTTACAGAGGATTTTCTAGCATTTCTGTCTTAGGATCTCCTTTTTTGCTTTTTATTTGTTAGGAAGGGAAGATAAAACAGGGAGAAACCCCTGATTTTTTATTATTCTCCCTGTCATGTGATTTTTATGGCCAACAAGAGGAGGCTTAACATTTGAGACCCCTCTGATTTGCTGTCCATAAATGCAGTTTATGTTTCAGTGACTAATAAATAAATAAAAAAAAATAAATATAAAGCTGGAGAGGACTGGGCCACTGAGATAAAAAGCTCAAGCTCTTGAGATGGGTCAAAATGGTTAAATCTACACTTTCCCTTTGGATCAAATTTTACAGTGCCATCTGCACTCATAAAGAAGCAATAAGTAAAAGAATTGGTTTGGATGTCTCATAAACATAATAAAAACCTGGGATTTGTTGCTGGAGATGTGAAATAATGTACTTTCTGTTGGAGGTGTACTGAATTTCAACTCTAATATAGAGAAACTGAACCTATGAGGATGGGTAGAATCAGTGAAATGTTAGAGCCCCAGGGGAGCAGCTGTTGTGTGTTTGAGGTGGGCTTTCCATGAGCTGAGCCCTTCGCTCCTCAGGTGAGCTGATCTCTCTGAGGAACCCGCCTGCTCCCCATGCCTCAGTCACTGAAATGGGATGAAGTCCTTCAGGCACTGGTGACCTGAAGCCAGCAGTCGTATGCAGAGGCTGGCAGTCCTGTTTCAAGAGTGACACAGTGATGCTCTGTGCAACCTCCTCTGCACTTTTGTGCATCAGTGCAGAAGCAAATCTTAGACAGATGACCCTCCCTGTGTTCCTCAGGTCCCTGCTGTAGTCCATGGAGGAAAGCAGAGCAGTTCAGGGTAAGTGAGATCTGATGCTGTATGCATCAGGGCTGTGCAGTATGGCAGACAGACCACCACAGACAGGGAAGGGTGGGCAGTAGCAATGCTCTGCTAGCCTGCTGCT
This sequence comes from Platyrinchus mystaceus, assembly GCA_035041135.1. NCBI lineage: Eukaryota > Metazoa > Chordata > Aves > Passeriformes > Tyrannidae > Platyrinchus > Platyrinchus mystaceus. The sequence goes on along the minus strand of JAWWLV010000045.1, from coordinate 45,013,257 downwards.
TTTGGGATTCACTGCTGAGCCTGAAGCCTAGCTCAGCAGCTCTTACTAAGTGCCTGCCTCTGCCTACCACCCTTTTTGGCCCCTCCAGCTACGTATGTCCAACCTGTTCTTCACAAAGGGAGAGCTTTCTAAAGTCCTCTGAGTACTAGTGGGGTCAATGATTACTAATTATCCTAACACCATATTTGAGATGATCTGTAGGAGTTTCATCCTTCTAGAGTTCCCCCCCTTTCTTGTCTCTCCACACGCTTTTCAGACTTCAGAAACGTGATGGCTGTGTACAGAGCCTCCTGGCCACCACTGCTTCTGCTCGCTCTTCAAGCTGTTCAAAATAGTTCGAGATAACATAGGCATTTCCAATACTTTCTTGCTTGTAAGAACACTGTGTAGTATCTAGGTGCTGCACCTGGATGTGTAGCTAACACTAGCTGAGGTTGGTTCACTTGATTTCATTCCACAGGAAAGATCTGATTCTTTTTTTTCCATATGCCCCCCTCTTTTCGCTCAGTTTTGTATAGGTAAGAAAACACTAATGCCTGTAAAAGCAGGAAGAAAATCCCTGAGGTTGTTTTCTTATTTTTTCATACCTCCTCTTTCCTGATCGTTCAAATAAAATAGATTGGCATTGTAGTTAATGGAGGTAAGCTGTCTATTAGACACTGCAGGAATGCAGGAACAGAGAGGACAGACTACCTTTCCAGGTAACAGATGGAAAGTCACTTCTCCAAACCTCAACAATCTCATCTCTTTGGACTTGTTTTTCTCAGCTTCTCTTGCCAGATGACCTGAACACCTGTTTTAATTGACTGTATTAGGAGCTAATTTATTTGGTCTCAGCAATCTTTCACCAGATCATTGAAGTACATATTAGATATAAATTCCCATTTGTGTTTGTTTTTATTACCTTTTTGAATACCAGCTCTGTGTACCATGTTAATTTTCACTAGGGTAAACAAATTCACGTGTCAAATACTGCTGTGTTATTTCTTCAGGCAAGATGTACCAACACTTGGAAATCAAACAAATCAGCAAGAAATTAGTATTTAGGGACAACAAAAAGAAGAAATTAGTGTGAGCAGAAAATACTGAAAATCCAGGCTGAGTTAAAACAAAGTGTGTAACAAAGATGAAATTGTGTGCTACTTCTGTTTTTATTATATATCATTTAATGCTTTTAAGTGGGTTTTGGCTCTGATGCTCAGTAATCAGTAACTACTCTTACAAATACTAATAGTTAGGGAAAGGAAACAGCCTGGCTTGTTAATGTTCTGTTTAATTCCTGAGGTAGCGAGGAGGGACAAATATACCGTGACAGGTACAGGACAGTGCTGCATCTTGCTATAAAATTTACTCACCAGGAGCCAGGTGTTTGAGCAGAATGAAAGCCTTATTTTTAACCAAGTTGTCATTGTCTGTTCTTAATGGGCAAAATGCATATCCTGGGGCAGTTTAGGCTAATGGGAGTGGGTGTCACCATAGATCTTCTGGGAAGAAATATGTGCCCTTTTGGGGCACATCTTTAGTTGCTCAGGGATTGTCTTCAAATAGTATATAATACCGTCAGTCAAAGACTAAATTTCAGGGTTGGGATAATAATGAGATTTTCTTTTTCAGCTATTTTAGATGCTCTACTATTTTGACTACCCTCAGGGAATATAAAATGTGTTAGCAGTTAAATCCATGACAACAGATAACTTACTTAAGCATTAGGTTTAGCTGAGTTAGCAGGCAGTCAATGTAACTGGCTAAGACACAGGCCATGCTGGCATGAGGAAACACTGAATAAATCCTTGCTCCAAACATACTAGAGTAGGGGTTTAAACAGGGGTCTCTGGCCTTCAGGAGAAACAGGACAGACAGACAGACAGCTGGAGATTTCTTCTACACTGGGGCAGGCTATGACTGGGTTGAGTTTAAGTGGATTTTACTGAATTTGTAGTGAATTTAGGTGCCTGCAGGTGTTTAAGTGCCTAAAAGATCACATGATGCGCAATTGAGGATTTCAGTGGGACGTGAGCTTTTGTTTTGAAGGACTAAAGAGGATTTCCTGCCTTTACCTCAAGCACTCCTATTTGCTAAGGAGTTCATCTTTCCCATCATTGCTTCTACTGTTTTTTTTTCCTGTGATTCAACCAATTAGCAGTAGGATCCATCTCTGCCAACAATATCTATGATGCAAATATGGACAAAAATGAAGTAGAAATTTTCCAGTGCTTGAAAAGGCTTGAAAGTAGCAAAGGATATAAAGGGGACCAAGGAAGTGAAGCTGAGACTTCAGGCTCGGTGGTGGTGTGTGCTGTGGCAGACAATAGATGATGGAAGGTTAATTCATTCTGGTCAGCAGTGTAAACTAGGATGTTTAAAAGATAAGGTGGAATTTTTGCAGTTTTGGGGGTCTTAAGTTGGAAGTGTGGTATAAAGAAATGTCAGTGGGATTTCTCAAATATATCTACCATCTACTTAAAATCTCTGTCCTAAAATTTATTTTCTTGAGATTCTAGAGTAAAATTCTTTGAGGTTGGACAATAAGGAATCAAAATGTAATGGAAAATCGGCAAGGTTTATATATTGAAGTCCCTCGGTTCACTTTCCCAAATGGCATTTAAATGGCTGATGTGCTTTCAACTGTCTTTCTTACTGGTCATATTTTTATCTGCCACCTCTGTTGGTAAGCAGAGAGGAGAGCAAGGCATAAGTGACATGGGGAGGAAGAATCAGAGAGTGACTAATTATTCATTGTCTCTGTCAGCAAAAGAACTGGGGCCAAATGAAACCATCAGGCCCCCCAGGTTCAGAGCAGAAGGGTGGGCTCCTCATTTAGCTGTGAGATTCCTGGCCTTCCTGGCCGGCCATTGGGTGTTGGGGAGAACATGAGTTTCCATGGATTCAAATTCAGGAAGAATACTTGAAAAGCCCCTGAGGACAAAATTAATAGTGCTGGTTCAGAAAGCCCTTGACCTGCAGAACTTCAGCAGCTGGAAAGTATTCTGGGGAGCAGCATTACATGATTATTCTAATCATGGAAGTCTTCCCAAGGCATCCACTGTTGGCCACTGCTCCAGCCAAGATACAAGCATGGATTTAATATGAGCCAGTGTGTTCCTTACAGTCCAGCAACACAAAACTGAGCTTTGTTTTCTGCTGAGGTTGCTTGTGAGATATTGAACCTGTTAGAGTCATACCATTGATTAAGCAGGTCAGCTGAGAAATGTTTTATGAGTATATTGTCTCAGAGAATGTGTGCATAATTTAAGATTGAAACAGTGAGAAAATAAATGGAGGAAGATTAAGATCTCTTAAACATGTTGGCTTCACTGAACTAAAAACCAGAAGGATTTTTTGAAAGAAATTTTTTGAAGGTAATTTGTTGTGGTCATGATTCCCATTCAGGGTAGTGGTAGGTCAGAACGGCTGGTTGCACATTTCTCAAAAGCTTGCCCATGCCAGGGTGAACATTTCCCTGTCCTCTTGTTCTGAGGTGGGGACAAAGCACTTTCTATCACAAAAGACACAAAGAAGGGCCAGTTAGCAGCTTTTTCTCTGTATGTTCCCCACTGCTCTAACGTTGTCCTAGTAAGAAAACAATGAAATCTTAACTTAAAAAAAAATACGTGAAAAAAATAGGCATGGGAAAAAAAGGCAGAGATGAGCTGATTGAAAAGTAAGTACAACTGCCAAAAATCTTTGATGGTCTCCAGTTGTAAGGTAAAAAAATGTCTAGGGCTCACCTTTTCTGCCCTACTACGACATCTGTGCATACCCTGACAGATCTCATGTGGCTGTAGGACCTATCAAATCAGGACACTAGCTCTTTGTTCACTGTTTTCCTGCTTCTGAGCAATTGATCTTAAGCCATTGTATTTAATGTAGTGGAACCTGACCTTGAATGCCAGAAACCATCATAAAATGCCTCACTGGCCCATATTATTTTTATCAAAGCTTTTTTTTTAATTAAAAAATGAGGTTTTGATTAAAAACAAACAAACAAAGCCAAGAAAATATATTTCCAATGAAAATATTAATTTTCCCATGAAAAAATAACCTCTAGTTGAAAAAAATGGCCTAAAGCTCTTTATTCTCTTTATTTTTGTAAAGTAGTTAGTATTTGCATCTGGATTTGATTTTTTTTTTTTGTATTATTGTTCCTCTTCATCTCATAGAATTATTCATACCAGAAATTGAATTTGCCTGTTTCCTAGTAGTTCTCCATTCTTTCCAGTTGCTCTAAAAACTGTTCTATGTTTTTGTCTTTTCCGGCTTATCTCTGGGCAGATGAATAAACACAATTTTTAATGCATTTCAGTTGTCTTATTGTCAAGATGTATTTTCAGGTAGCACAATTAATTACAACTCCATTAACTGTTTAAAAAGGACATATTCTTCAGTGGCAAACCTTTGGTAGTGGCCCACTTGAGCTAATGAGTGTGAATGGATGTATGATAAATGTTGACTTGCTCAGAAATAAAAGGGAGTTTTTCTCCTTTTTTTTTTTTTTTTTGCTTTTTATGTATAAGTCTGAAGAGATATGCTTTCCACTGCTTTTTACCATTTTGATTCAGTCTGTTTGGGTCTTCCTGAGGGATAGAGCCTGTATCAGAAACAGCATGGCCAGCAGGACTAAGAAACTAGTTGTCCCCCTGTACTCAGCATTGGTGAGGCCACACCTCAAGTGCTGTGTCCAGTGCCCTCACTACAAGAAAGACACTGAGGGGCTGGAGCGTGTCTGGAGAAGGGCAATGGAGCTGGTGAAGGGTCTAGAGAGAGTAAGTCATATGAGGAGCAGCTGAGGGAGCTGGGGGTGTTTAGCTTGGAGAAAAGGAGGCTCATGGGGGACCTTATCACTCTCTACAACTCCCTGACATGATGCTGTAGCCAGGTGAGGGTTGGTCTCTTCTCTCAGGCAATCAGCAGCAGGACAGGAGGAAGTGGCCTGAAGCCGCACCAGAGGAGGTTCAGGTGGAATTCATGAGGAATTCTCTAAAAGGTTTCTCAAGCAGTGGAGTGGGCTGCCCAGGGAAGTGGTGGAGTCACCATCCTTGGAGGTGTTCAAGAAGCAACTGGACATGGCACTTAGTGATATAGTTTACTTGGCATGGTGGTGTTCGAGCAAGGGTTGGACTCAATGATCTGTCACCTCCCCTCCCCTGCAAAGCTGTGCTGATTGTACAGACTTGGGATGCTTTCTCAGAAAATGGCTTCCGTCCAACCTTTAGTAAGAAAGAATTAGGACACCTTTTCTAAGATTTTTGCTATTTGCATCAGCTCTCAGCAAAGGTGTAGCTGTGCCCAGCCTTGCAACCAGGAATCTGTGTCCAGTCTCCTGCTGCTGCCAGACTAGTGTGGTCCCATCCTCTGATGTTCCCTTCCCAAGTATCCAGTCACTGAGGATGCTTTTTTGAACCGTGGGAAATCTCAGGTAGACCTTGTTGTTTTTCTGAACTGCTCTGCAACACAGAGAGGGCTGCTTTCAATGCCACTCACTGCTGCCAGGCCAGCTACTGGTCTGGGCAAATTGGGCTTTTGTGGCTTGCAGAACACCTGCACAGGAGGGTAGCTGAGCAGAGAGACTCCCTGGACAAGGGAAAGGAGCAGGAAAAAGTTCCTTCTGCAGAGTGATAAGTGTTACATTACATGAGTAAAGTTTGATTTTTTTAAATACTGTGGAAAAGTGTAGCCAGAGAGCTTTCTAGACTGTAATCCTGAGTGCTGTCATTGCAGAAACTATGTCGAGTGAGTTGAGGGTATGTAGAATAAAATGTCCCTGGCCTTAGGTCATAGTAGAAGCCTCCATTCCCTGACAGTTATTTATCATTCCTTCTTTTAATGTGTGATCCAAGAGGGTATTTTTTGTCCAAGAGTAGTTTTTAACTTAGCCCTACAACAGGTGACTTGTTTATCTACTGTTTTCAGATCCTAAAAAGCAGGAGTGCAGCTTTAACAAGCAAGAATGTATACATGCACAATATTTTGGTAATTCGTGCATGTTGCGAGAAAAATAACGTTTATATCCTAATACCCTGGTGTACCAGTTCTAGGGTTGGGAGTGAGGAGTCAAGACTTTTGTACTTGGCACCTCTGCTGCTCGACTCTACAGAGATTGAATCGTTGAAGAAAAAGACAAGTTACTTTTATTCAATATTACAGAAATATGGCAGTGGTGAAGAATAAAGGAATCTCAAGTGGATAGTAGTGGATAGTAATCTAATTTAAATCCCCATGCAAGTTAAGTTAATGTATTCTCGGCATGGTGCCTGGAGTAGGATGGAGGGGAAGGAATGGGAAGGCATGAATCAGCTCTGATGTTTTGCAAGATCCTGCCTTCTGGTTCAATATTGTCTTGTTTTCTTTGCCTAAATTTATTCCTGACAAGTGGTGACGGAATGTTTTCATTAAAGAAAAGCATCCTAGAATCACAGAAATCATATAAAGTCTCCTGTGGCAAACTAGTGTTCAGACTTTGCCAGATCTTTAAAGATTAGAAATTCCTCGTTGCCACATTCAGGTTGAGCCTTGTCCCTGCACAGCCCTGACCCAGCGGTCGCTCTGATCCCAGGTGGGCTCGGGGCAATGCCAGCATGCCTCCTGACCTACTTTTTCACTGCTTGATGTTGAATTACAGATCAGCTGTGACATTCTTTCACTAGAGCCTCTCAGGTACGGGCACAGTTTTAGAACTACTGTCAAGTGAAGCTAGACTGGTGCTTTGACAAGCTGAGCATAGGAAACACTGCTCTAACAATGCTGCTGTAAGAAAAACACAGGTTATTAGCACTTACAAAGGGTGCTTGTGCCTCCTTTGTATACGGCTGGTGGAGCCAGGGTAGATCCCGAGGCTCAGGGAACAAACACGTGAAGTTTGAATCTCAACCATTCAGGTGGGGTAGCTGTACCTCACCCCGTATGTCCTAGAGAGCGGGTTGCTTGAGTTTGTTGGCAAGTGCGCTGCCTGCTCTTGTTTTCCAGTTGTGGTTCCCCAATGAACTTGAATGAGAATGTGGGTCACTGTCAGACTGTGGCACTGCGGGGACAGAGGCAAAATGACTATCTGTATGTGAGAAGTCACCTAGAGAGATCCTGTTTCCAGCTTCAGAGCCAGGGTCTGTGTGCAGACCAGGTCTCCATGTGTGAGGTGGGACAGGGAGAGGAAGAGGAGCTGCCTGATGAACCAAGTGCTGATGTCATTAGCCTTGGCAAAGCTGAGCACACTGGAGGTGGCTTTTGAACGCTGATTCTGGTGTGCTGATCTACCACCTCCAGAATAGCCTGCCTTTAACAAGTGCCCAGGTGTTCAGGCTGGGTTTACTGTTCTCTATGATAACTATATTTAGACAGAATATAATTTAAAAATGGAAGACACAAATCACTAAATCAGAGCGAACCATGGCCTTGAATCACATGAGGAAAAAGTAACACTTCCCCAAGCTAAACAACAATCAGTTCATTTGTTCCTTGCTTCTGGAGCCCATTTTGATTTCATAAGCACATTCTCCTTCTTGTCACTGCCTCTGTAGGGATTTTTAAAGTCTATGTTTGTTCTCAATGTTTTTGCTGTGCCTGAGATCAGTGTTGTTAACTTTACTTATCTGAGTGGTTCAGTCCCCTGGGCCTGTATGGTGGTCAACTTTGGCTGGTCCAGGGACAGATTTTGGCAAACAGCTTTAGAGATGCTAATGAGGAGGGTGGAAGAGGAGAGATACCACAGGGCTAGATGTTCATTAAAAATCCCCTGCCTTGATATACCTTGTTGCTTGTAGGACTTCTCATCTTCACAGTGCTTATAAGCATTAATGAATCCTCATGACACCAATATGAAGTGATGTAAATATGTATTATCACTACAGTACATGGGAGGGCAAGAGATAAAATTTCCTCGTGTAAAGCTTGCCAAAGAAGCCAAGGGGAAAACTAATAATTTTAAATGACTGTTTTATCTAAGGCAACTAGAAATTGCGTTTCTAAATTGCTGTGTTGTACAAGCATACACTTGTGTAGGCACATGCATCAGTGCTCTCCTGAATAAAGAAATGTTCTTTAACTAGTGCTTGGGAAACCAGTGCTGCTTTGAAATAGCTGAATGATTCTGCAGGGAAAAGCTGTGAGGTTTTTGTATCTGTCACTGAGCTTACTAAGGTTTTTTTAATAGCATGTTTAGCAATTTCAGATTTTCTTATGTGGTTTCTCCTTCCCCATAACTCAGTTTGAAAAGGTGGATGGAGGAGAGGGAAAGGGACAGCACCTTCAGAACATGTGAGGAGTGGTCCTTGGGTCCCTGGACAGTAGGTGGGAGGAGAGAGCAGCTGAAAGAGATGGTTTGTGGCTGAGGATGTCTGACAGAGCTGTAGCATGAAACTTCAGCCATTGGAGGAAGCATTGCTGGGACCTTCTGCTAGTTCTGCTGGAGCATCCTTGCCTGGTCTCTGTAGGTCCTGGGCTTTGCTGCTCCTACTGCCTGTTATTGTCACACTTGTAGCCAAAGCCATTTCAGTGTAACTCCACCCTTGCTGCATCCACCTCCTCCCATCTGTATTTGTTCTTTGCTCCTAGCAGCTCCTTGGCAACCTGCCGCATGAGATATCATCTGCAGCCTCACTTAGAGACTTACAGTGCTCTGACCTCCTCTGTATTGCACACTACTTCTGCTTCGTAGGGCTCAATCCTGCAAAGAGCTAAACTCAACTTCAACTAGGCACTTGTAGCGGAAACTGCCTTCTCACATGTGGATTTATGGTTAGGAGCAGTGCATGTGGAAGTACATTGACTGCTACAGGGTAGAAATCAGAATGATGAATTAAATTTTTCAAGTGAAGCCTGTAAACTAATTCCAGCTGTATAAAATAACTTTCTCTTTTGAGGGGAAGATCTTTCATGAATAAAAAGCTAAGGTAAAAATTAAAACGTATTAAAGATTATTGACACAAACATTGTAATGTATTACTTTTACAGGTAACACTAAAGTTTTCTGATCTGTTGTCACTGAACATAATTCAAGATTTTTATGCATATATGTAGTATAAATCTAGAGATGCATTGGGAGTAGTATCTTGTAAGACAAAGGTATAGTGAAGAACTAGGACACAGATAATTAACTTTGTGATCAAATTAAGTATCTGCATATTGAAATATCCATGAAACAACCCTTCTGAGGCATTTTAAATGGCATAAAACTCACTAGTGTATCCCTGCTGATTCTGGTGCACGTGGCTACCCACGTTCTCTGTGCTCTGCAGCCCAATACTGTGACTTGTTCAAAGAAAGGCTGACAGGGTTAATTTGCTCACAGGAACATTGTTTCAGAAGCTGTAAAGCCCATTTTTTCTGTACCTTAGGTAGCTCCATGATAACCTCTTTATTTCTGTGGGCACTTCCCTTTCTGCTCTCCTTCCAAAGGAGGCACTCCCACAAACGCTGCCTTCCACCGTTGATCGTATTGCTCCTCTTCAGATCCATTCACCAGTGCCACGTCCTTTCAGAATTACTGCCAGGTTCTATGATTCTGGCTCCTTTAGCTCCAGTCCCTTTCTCCTGCTATGTGACATTTGTGTAGCTCTTCCCAGTTCCTTCTTGGCTATTCTTTTCTCCTTCCCTAGCTCTCACTGTTGCTCCGTGTTCTCTACAGTCAGGGGCATGTATCAGATGTTTTCTTCCCTCTCTCCTTTCACTGCACCCCACTTTCCCACTTCTTTCCTGAAAGGCCCCTCAGAGCTATCACCTTTGCATGGCATTGCCCTTTGAATAGGACTTTGGGTACAGGTCTCTCTTAGCTATCTTATACTACTAGGATGCTTTTCAGATAATGAGGTATGAAAGAGGGACAAAAATTACTTGAAGTGCTGGATGAGATTTATGTATTGCCTGTAAACTTGTCTTCCTGGAAACAGAGTGGCAGTTGATGTCTCAATTTTCACGAGTGCTATATTTGAGAATTTTCTGTTAGCCAGTGAGACATGCTGCTACCCAGGGACAAAACTCCTATGATGCCATGGCATTTGTGAACACTCCTGTGCTCTCTGTGGGCTCTGCCAAGAAGATGGGCTGATCAATAGGTAAAGTGTTTGGTTTTCCCCTAGACTTTGTATATGTGTCTTACAGTGAGTCTGCTGCCTTCATACTGTTGTGTACTTCTGTGTTTGGGGTAAACACATGGGAGTTAATTCACATTGAGGACTTTTGTGTAGTCCCCATCAGTATATAAAAAATGGGGTATTGTGACCTCATATGCTGAACTTACTCTAAGTATCCTGCATTGCTACAACAGACTAAGAATTGGCATCTGCATGTGACATTTTTGTAGTACTAGTTTAAACTAATTGAGCTGTGTATGATTTACCTTCTGGGCTCTCACTCCTGCTAAAAAACAACTGATGATCAGTGCCAGTGTAAGTTAGACATGAGTGAAACACTGTTCAGCTAAACAGCTTGAATAACGTAACAAATGGTGCCATTTTGTGTGCCTATTCAGAGTGCAGGAAATCAATCTGCTTCCAAAGCTGGAGCCCCGCCACTTGGTTTGTGGGTTTCTAGCAGTTTCTGACTTAAAGCCCGGTTTACCTTATAGTTAGCATAATCATGCTGTCCAGGCATGAGGATGTAAACTGCACAGATTATGTTCAGGAATTACATTGTGGAAATAGAGATGGGTCTGTTTAATGAGGTACAAAACCTGTTTTGCATGAAATGTATAAACCTCAATTATCCATACGACACAAGGGACAAAGGATAATTTTGATAATCAAGCTTTCAGAATGTGGCAGGAATATTCAATATGATGAGCATTAAGAATCATGACCTCATCTGGCATAACACAAGGCTAGGATAATTGAAGCGCTTCTGTATCGGATTCAAAGAATTTAATAGTGTTTAATGTCTGGGCTCCAGTTCATAACTGCTGTTAGTATCCAACTCAAAAAGATCTGTAAAAGTCAAGTAGGTCCAATGGCATCTCCCTGCCACTGGTTATCTTTGGTTAGCTATGACTGGAGACAGAAAAGGAGAATTTGATGGCCTGCTTCTCAGAAAGAGCCAATGTGCCATCTTTCCACAAAGCGTATTTGTTGACAAAAAAAAAAAAAGGGAGGGGAGGGCTTATTTTCTCTGAGAGTGGTATTTTAAAGAAAAAAACTTTTATTTTTTGTTGAAGTTTGGAGCTCAGAATGTTTTGGAATATTTCTCTTGCTCATTTAGAGTAAATCATACTTCATCTGAATGAATTACTCCTCCTGTGGTGATATTTGAAATAAAGACTGTCTTGGATGCTCAAAAGAGGAAAAAAAAGACTAAAACTCATATGAGTCTTACTGATAGAATCTTTTTAGCTTTGCAGGCTGATATTTACAAGTTCATCCATCCTCTTGTCTCCTGCTGTCCCTGTCTTTTGATTTTTAGATGCATGGAGGGTTTTTCAGACAACTCCAGTAGGAAAAAGCTTCCCATTAGCTTTAGATCCGTACCAGAGTGGTAGGGATCAACTCAAAATCATCTGAGTCACTACACTCCGAAGACGTCTGTGTTTACATTCTTGGTATGAATTAGCATATTGTCATGTTTGAAATACCAGTAAAATTACAGTAAATGAGAACATCTTCATGTTGATATGGGTGGACTCGACTGCTTTTCATTCTGCCAGACTGTGTATTGGGCAGAGCAAATAGATGGATCCAAACAGATAGATGTATGAATGAATGGATGTTTTTTGTCTGTCAAGATGCAGCCTGGGTCCGGCATAAATACACTGGCAATTGCATGTCCTGAAGTCAGTCTGTAGTCTGACAATACTTCATCATTCCACTGTCAGTGCACCTGGAAAGTGGTCTGTGTCCCATCCATCATCTCACTGCCTTTTTGAACATTTTATTCCATTGGCTGAAAGGATGCCAGTGCAAGGTCACTACTGAGATGTAAAGCTAGGTCAAAAGTACCTGTAAGAAAGAAAATATCTAAGGTTAGGCTTAGGTAGTTCTGCTGTCTGTCCCTATAATGTGTTATTCTGCATAGCATGTGGTAGCTGGAGGGGGGTGAGCCATACTTCGTGGTAGAGACTGCAAAAATAACAGCAGTTTAAGGATGTTGCATGTTCATAGTAAAGGGCTGCCTGAAAGCTGAAGAGTTCTTTGCAGAGCAGGAGAC
>JAWWLV010000045.1:44977290-44998828 GCA_035041135.1 Platyrinchus mystaceus | reverse complement strand
CCATTTATTATGGAAGACAGTAAAGTTTAGTAATGAAAATCCCATCATTGATATTAGCTTAAATATAGCTGTTGCCATGAGTTTAGCGTGTTCACAAAGGTGTGTTTGTCAGGTCCTGTGGCTAACAGAGAATACTGTGGAAACTCAAGTTTCCTATGATCTTGAGCTTTTTCATCATAGGCTTTTAAAAATTAAATTAAACTATTATTTCCTGTTCTCACCATGAATCCTGTACAATTCCCATCCTTTTTCATACAGCCTTTGTTCCACCAAATATTTTAACAGCTAGACGCAGGCTGCCCCATTCAACTTACTTGGCCAACAAAATCAAAACCTTAGTCTCCATCACTGTAGTGTTACAAAATACACAGAGAGCTCATCATATTTGAGATCTCCAGTATCTGTCTGATTGGTCTGAAATCAACATTAAAAGTTTATTACAGACATATACACAGACTGATCCTGGAAATCTGATTTCCGTAGGAAACCAAGATGACTAAACCAAGTCAAAAGTATGGAAATTACAACCAGTGTCAGATGACAAAACCTGAAAATTATGAGAGTAAGGTAATACAAGAAGACAGTCCAAAAATGAAGGTGATATTATACTAGCTGCCTTGGAAGGTCACCTGAAACCCTCCACATCATTACCTTCCATGATTCAAGGAATACTGTAACCTTTACTTCTGAATGTCTTGTAACTTGCAGAGTTGGGTCAGGTTCTTCTTGGGAACAGATGGTTACAGCTTTGCTGACAGCAGTTTCAGTGCCAGCACCATGCTGAATGCCAGCCGAGGGTGAGCACGTTTTGGAACAAATTGACAGTGTACCTTGAATTCTGTATTTCCATAACACTTTCAAAAGACTGTGCTGCTCTGCCTCTGGGCATCCATAGCAACTTTAATATGTGGTATTGGTTTGTCAGACCTGCCTGTGATTTACTCTTTTGCTATACATTATTTCTGTATAGTTGATATTTTCCTTTCATTGTAATAAAGCATTTTTTTCATCAAACAATGACTGTATGTGGTACAAAAGATTTATCCTAAATGAGAGAACTCACTGGCATGGAACTTACCATGTTTCTCTCTGCCCTTGATAGAATCTTTCAACAGCATCAACACTTTCAACAGTATATTCTCATTTCAATGCATGATGGGTTTATTGGTGTCACAGAAAATATTAGATATCAAAATGATATATATTTGAGAAATAAAGCAACTGCAACATTGGAGCAGTTTCTGGCAAGTAATTTCAGTCCATATTCAGGTGACTTTAGACACGTATGGTAGGTCATTCAAAAATTCTGAAATATCTAAACATGGCTCTGACCATGCTGGCCTGCTGTTACAGCCTGGCATACTGAATGCAAGGGCTAAATTCCAGAGCTCCGTGTTCAACAGGGAAACCTGCTCACCCAAACAGGACCCTGAGACTTTAAGTTGTATTGTTCTGATCATGTTCAGCAGCATATATGTGTTTGCATTTATGCACTCTCACACTGCATTTTAAGATGAATGGAATGGTTTTACTTCTCCCATTCTTTGTAAGAAAGGGGTTTCAGTTTTAGGAAAAAACGTTGACTTAAAAATGGGTATATTCTTGTTAGAAATGTGATATCAATGGAGTAATTATAGCTTTGGTTTGAAGTTTTGGCTTGTTACATTTTTTAGTGTGTAAATTTGTTTTGTTATATATATTTTTGAGACAGCAGTTACTGGTTTGACTTTTGTTTTTTATAAACACATTTTATGGAGACAGAAGGTTGTTTTTATAAAGTATTTTTTTATAAAGTATTTATTACCTTTAACATTATGTTGCTGAATTTGAGAGGCAAAGAAGCTTTTCAAAGATTCTGACATATTCTTTAATGCCAGATTTTCCTACATGAAAGAAAACATTTAGAAAGGGTTTAGAATTATACAAGTAGAGAAAGTGGGTTTTGATTTGCTACTGAAGAGGCAGTTTCCAAGGCTGTACAACCTCCTAAGTACAGGAGGGCTCATAGCTGTTGCAAGACTCATATTGCTGTCAAGGCATCGCCTTCCACAGGGTCTTCTGTTGGTTTTCTTCTATCTTTCCTCCCTCTCACTAATTTTTCTTACATCAGAAAAAAAATAGCCTTTTATCACTGTTTTTTGGTTTAATGTTCCCCAGCATCTAACTGTGGTCTGAGGTACAAAACAATGACACAGTAGTTTCCAGCCCTCTCACTGGTATTCATGGCCAGATCTAGAGGTGTGCTGACCTTTACTTGCCTACAACATTATCTGCAGGTTCATAACATCTCTGATTGTCAGCCTTGAAGGTTTGCTTACACTTGCATACAAGATCTCACCACTGCATCTGTTGTTTTATTTCTCTACATTAGAAAATCTCTCAGCTTTGTGCAAGACAAGGAGACTGAAAACCATGCCATGTCTTGCTAGTGTTTTTTACATCTGCCAAAGCATTGTAATTTGTAACACCTAGACTGTGATCTGTTTCTGATTGCACCACCAGTAAATACTCAGCTTATTTTTAAGCTGTTTACTTTTAAATGCGCTTGCAGCCTTTTTATTATTTTCACATTTTTAACAGAGGATTGGGATTTCGAAAATCTTTGTATCATAAAAAAAATGATGCTTCTCTTACACTTTTTACCTCAAAGATGCACAAATGTACAAGAATTTGCACAAAATTATTAGGCACACAGAGAATGATGTGCTATCCATGCTTCTCATGTGAGGGCATTTTGTTTCAGTTATAGCTCTTGGTGCATCCCCTAGAAAATTATTATGGATGCTACAAGCTGTGTGGGAAGAGCAGTGCCAATAATGGGCACAGGGTAATTAATGTTATGTCAGCCTTCATGCTTGTGTGGATCCTGGTGCAGGATCAATGTGTGATGTCACTGTGACTTTGGGTGAGATGCTTTAGCCTGTGAGGTGGAAGTGGCAGGCTTAGGGTCTAAAATGCAACATAAAGCTTTGTCTTCCAGTTTGTTTTTCAGAGCTTGTGGTAAATCCCGAATGCTCTTGAATGCTCTCCACCCGGTTTCCTCGTTCTTCGAGGCCCTGCCGTGCTCAGCAGGAGCATGTTAGGATGGAGAGCTTTAGATAGCTGAGCTTTCGGCCTCCTGCTCTGTTGCATCCTCCCAACACAGCGCTGCAAGGCAAAAAGAAAAATAATTGTTTATGAGGGAGATCTTACTAGGAGCTAGGCTCCCTGCAAGAGACAGGTTAACCCCATCTCCTTGCAGAAACCGAGCCTGTCTTGTCCTGTATCCTAAATTCTCTGTATACAAAATTACTTTAACCTGCCACAAGCTCTGCATCTGCTGATGTGATCAGTCCCATTTGTTCTTGTACACTCAGTTTTCTGTGGTTTAGGTTTTGTAGAGCTGATGCACTCTGAATCTAAAGCTTCCAGAAAGCCATGAGGTACCTGATGACTTCAGTGGGCTCTAGGGCTGCTCTTAAATCCTAATTTCACTGCCTCTAAATGACTAGCTGAATTTACCTGGAAACAGGTCAATCAGCAATATCTCCATGCAAGGTACAACATATGGCTCTTCTCCTTTACCTGTTCTGAGAGTTATTGCCTCCCCTCAGATTAAGGGATCTGGTTTTATAACAAAGTTAGTAATGTGACACTGTAATACAATGTTCTATATTGTATAGCTATATAGAATACTCCTTATGCATAGACAATTGCAGTAAGAACTTGGTTACTCAAAGACCCACTGAAGTCAGAGTAGGTTTTTTTCTGCCATCTCTCATGTGGTTTCAGATTAAACCCTTATGAGGGACAAATGTTCTCGGTGTTCTTACAGGCAGGTTCCTCATGGGCCTTCAGGATATAGACTCACTGCATCTACTTTTCTGTGAACACTGCAGCTGGCAGACAGGTGGATCTCTGTAGGGTTTAACATGCTCAAAGGGAGAAATGAAGTGTCCATCTGCATGTAGGCTGACAGAAGAGACTACTGCCTTCAGCTGGCCAGGAGTGTTTTCTAAGGCTTTGGGGGCTGGAATATTGGGAAACTCATAGAGTACAAACTTCTGCCTCCATCAGCTACAGGCAGTGCAGGCAGGTGATGCATTTTGATTTCCAGAGCTCAGGCTCTTGACAAGTGTCTAGCTCACCTCCACTCACCATGTTGCTTAGGGGCACTTGCTGGACCTGTTTTCAAGAACAGATGACAATATTCAGAGAGTTGCGGATATAGATTTTCATTTAAAAATGCCATGAACTTGTAAATTCATACTTCTAAAAATTTTGTAAAAATAACAAAATCACATTTATTTGACACAATGATAAGGATGCACAGACTGAGAAACCTGGGTGTTGTGTTTATAAAAAAAGACTATAAAGTAACTTGATTCAGTGTAACCATCCCCTTTTCAGAAGAGCTAGAGCATGACTGAGCTGTAACTGCATAGATTTGGCCTTGAAATTGGAGAGATAGTAAATATTTGTTTTATTCTTGCTCAAAGACTTGTCCAGCAGCACAGAATAAAACAGAGGTTCTTATGGGGAAATGTTGTGCTGTTCTCTGGATTTAGCAGTGGGAGTTTATTTATAATATTTATGGCATATGCATATTTATGGAAATTTATATATATGTAAATTTATGGAAATTTTTACTATGATCTGTTCAGGTGAGACCTCCAATACCAAGGCTGTGTGAGTCAGAAATTCAGATTTCTCTCCTTACCAGCAGCAAGGTGAGGTGAGGTTTGAGCCAAATTCTGTTTTCCTTCCAGTGTTTAGGGAAAGTTTGGGCCCTGGTTTTGTCAGATACTCAGATCTCAGTTCCTGAAGACACACCTGGGCTGTGCCATGAGCTGAGCCTGCATTGCTCAGCCAGTTATGGAGAAGTTGAGATGTGTGGGTGGTTGTGGTGATGCCGCCGGCCCTGGGCACAGAGTGCCGTGCACTCACCGTGCCTGCCGCATGCTTTGAGGGCCTGCCCTGATGCTCAGCTTGGTCCTTCAGCGCGGGGCACCCCTGTGCCAAAGTGCATGTGCCAAATTGATTTCCAATGGGCTTCTCCACTGTCATGCCCCACCACCCTCGTGTCTGGGAGGGAGGTGCTCAGGGGAATGCCAGCTGCTTGGGGCAGCGAGAGGAGGCCAGTATGAGCAGCCTTTGCGACCTATTTGTTAAACCTTAGCTTGCATGTACTCTCGCCAGCCACAAGCCTGCTTCATCAAAAGAAACACACTCCTCTGTCTTTATACCCTAAAGAGGGGCTGGTGGTCTGAAGCCACAACAGCCCCTGATCCACAGAGTGCCCTGCTGTGGAAGGCATGGGGCCAGCAGCTTACAGAGCTTACTGCTCTGTGGCTTTCAGGAGGGGCCATTATGGTTTTCTCTGAATCATTTGAACCCTCCTCCCTTGTAAAAAAGTGTGCCATTTTTAATGGACTCTGCAGGATATTTTGACATTCTGTAACGTAAGATAACCTACAGAAACAGAAGATCTGTTTACACTGAACTAAGGCTAAAACTGAAACTGGGTATTTGAGTTTCACTTTGATGATGCAAAATTACAGGACTGGAAATATGATAGAATGAATCTCACAAGATCACCCAGTTCAAAGATTTATCTTGTGTTGAACAGTATCCATCTTGTGAAAGATTTGTTGATTAGGGTTGTTTCTGAACCAGTCTTTGCAAGTTGAGGATTTAATCTCATTTTGGGAGCATAAGGTTAAATAATTCTTCCCACCTGCACTTACAGTTCAAAAGAGGCTGCTTCACAGTTGCTGTTTGATCTGATTTTAAGGTCTGCCACAATGCAAAAAGTTACTTTTTTTCCTACCTCTCCTGAGGACTCATGAGAGTTTTTTTAGCTATTGTTGCTTCATTTGAACAAAATAACAATTAAACCTTCGGGTCCATCATTCCTTTACAGAAAAATGTTTAAAGTCCACTAAGTTATTAAGTAAATCAGCACCTACCAACAAATTGCTCAGGATACATATGGATGCAGTGTAATTCAGTAATAAACAGCTTGGCAATATGCACATTGCCGGATGTTTCTCCCTGTGCTACAGGAGAGCAAGGCCAGCTCAGGATCTGAGCCTTTTGATTGTTTGAATTACAGTTGGGCAGCAATTTTCATTTTCAGTAGTGAGCAATGTTTCTGCATGATCTGGAAAGAGGAGTATCCTGGTGAATCGAGTTCCTTTTGTGTGGTAGCATTGACAAGTCATAAGGAGAACGTTCTGGTGTGGTGGTACAGTGCCCATTTGGGTGCTGCTTGTTACCCAGCTGCTCTCTTGAGGGGGAGGGTTTGATCAATCTCCTTGCTTACCATTGGTTATCAAGTATTTAAGATCTCCAGATGGTAAAGAGCTAGAAAAGGGCAAAAAGGTGTGGAAGATTCCTCCCTTCCCCTCCATTTGTCATTTGGCTGAAGGATAGGCAGCAGCAGTGACTAATCTGTCTGGGAAGAAGTGATTGCTGGGCTTGGTTCAGGAGGTGGATCTGGTAGTTGGGAGAGCCATGAGCTGAGCTCAGCCTTACCCCAGACTTCCTCCGTGACCCCAAGGCACTCATGGAGTTTCATAGTCCCTCTTCCTCCACAGCAAGAGAAGGAACAACAACCACTGTGCTTGGAGGAGGGTTGGGAGGCTGCCCTCATTCCTACTGAGACAGCCCTATGAAATGCAAGTCAAAATACCATTTGTTGTCTTACACATTTGAATAACTCACAAGAACTTCCTTTTGAAGAGGACAGCAGTTTATTTAAAGATGCGGTTCATAGTCACTTTCTTAGCATGGTTTTAAAAGGACTCGCTTGTTCCTGTTGCGATATTTCTAAGAGTGATTTGGTGAACAAGAAGGAGGAAGCTCTGAAAGTGGCTGTATGAAAATTGCCATCAAATGCACAAAATACTTTGTAAAACAGACAAGCCACGCTACTCTTTGTTAGTATCTTGTGCTCCAGTAAACTTAGGATTTGCCACAACTATGGCATACTTGTATGTCTCTAACACAATGTTTCTTTCCCAAATGGTGTCTGAGAGGAGCTGAAGCATTTTATTCCTCTGTACTATATGACTTAAATAGCCCTTTTTTAAAAGCAAAGGTGTTAGCTTCCATTTGTGTGTTTGTTGGGGTCTCTTTATTAGGTTTGTTGTATCAAATGATCTAGAAGTAGGAGCTCAAACCCCTGAAGATACAGCGCAGTATTCAACACAAAAAAATAGGAAGAAAATAAAGGTGTAGTATGTACCTCAGCATGTTTTTTTTACACCAGATGAAATATTATTTCTATTACTTCTATACAAGTGCAAAAACTAGTTTTACAAAATATGCAACAGCAGTCCACACCATGGTGCCAAATACGTAAGGGTGGGGGAGAGAGAGAGGACAGGGACGTTGTGGTGGACTGGCATCCTTCCTCATAACACACATCAGCTCAAGTAGCATTGCCAAGGGTTGGCACTGCCTGTGGTTATCTGCTGCCACTTTACCTTAGTTTAATTCCTCCATGGAATAAAACATAAAATTAGGTGAATCAAATATTTAAAGATATAAAGTGGAACAGGTTTTTTCCCCAAGCAAAAAGCAGATTTTGTGGCACTACGCATTCCATATGAATGAGACATTAGTCAGATTTGTTTTGGTCTGAAAAGGTATAATTGCTTTTTTATTCACCTTATTTTGTTTTATTTTAATTAAAATTAAAAGTTTTAAACAATAATGAATGATTTTGGGGAAGTTGAAAAGACTTTGAATTTTTTGTTTTGCTAGGAATTTAGAAAATGCTTGTTTTCAGTTTCTAACAGAGCCAGATAATCTGCTTGGGAGGTGGGAGGAAAGAACAATATCAATCAATTTTTCACTTACCAATGCCATTAAATGCTGTGGGAGTGATAATTCTGTTTGTTATCTCGCTCCAGTAGCAAAAGTTGGAACAGGGACATATTTTAGATGATTCTGTGGCAGGTGAAGTCTCTCAGAGTCTTTCAGAATCAGTGGCCAGAGCTGGATGTTTGGAGAATCATCCTTGGGTTTCTAAAGAGCCTTTGCTTGACATCATTAAGCAGAAGCCATCTAAGAAAATCAAGATGCACCATGTCCATGAGATAAGTGTGTTAGCTGCATCGCTTTGTTTTCAGCTCTTCATGTTGTGTCGGCGGTTTCATTTCCTTTTGGTGAGCCTTTTGCTCAGAAGCTACTGCCTCTGTCAGGCAAGTGAATCAATTAAACCTAATTTTAAATGAGCATCCAGAATGACATTTCATCATCAAAGCGAGAGCTTTTGTCTCCCATCAGTGCTTTAACCACAGGTCTGAGAGTTTTGAGCAGCTCCTCTCCTTCCTGCAGAAATCAAGGGAATAAGGTTTCCTCTAGAAAAATGTCATATCAAAATGTTCCACACAGTCTGGTGTTACTACCATTGTATGTGCACAAATATAAGAGTTCATAAATAGCTTCTGTGGTACTGTAGAGCTTAGTGCAGCCAGACACGCTGCGGTGGAAATGCCATAATAGCAGAGGGGAAGGGAAGAGCGTTGCCTTGTCTGGTGTGCAACACATGCAGATAAGCCCTTAGCTGTGTTTCCCTTGTAGTTTGCATATCTCCTGAGTGTTGAGAGCCACATGTTTTCGGTCTTCAGTTCTAATTAAGGTAAAGGAAAGAAAGGAATGGGACGAGCACCACCGTCAACTCTCTCAGCAATAGACTCTATGGCATAAGGTAACATTTTCTTCTTGCTGACAGCCATAAAATAAAAGATATTGAGAAAGATCTGAACAGATTGTATTGTCTACTTAAGTAAGTTCTCAAAGTTCTGCATTTTAAATTAATTAAGCTAAAAAAATTACTTCACCTCTAGCCTTTCTTTTTAAAACTTTTTCAACACCTTACTTTTGAACTGTATCATTCTGTTTTCCAGAAAACAGAGCTCTCAAATCATTGGTGCTAAGATGTATTTCCTGATGTCTTACTGTCTTGTCTTCCATTTTCTTATATAACATCTGAAATCCTATTCTGACACTCAGAAAACAAGATTGTTTTGATTTAAATTTCATGTTCTAAATTTAACTAATTAACCTGCCCTCTTGCTTTGTCTGTCATGTGGTAATTGGTCCCAAATTCTTGGTAGTACCTCAGGAAATAGTAAGAAAACGCCAACCTGAAACTTGGAGAAAACCACTGTGAAAGACGGACCATGATACAGGGCAGTGCCAGTTATGGGAATGTTTCTGATTCAGTGGACATAAAGCTATGTGACTGTATACTTTTAAGCCACTTTTATCCTGTGTTACGTAGGTAAAAATACAGCTCTTAAAATGCCTATTTTAAGC
The DNA here is from genome assembly GCA_035041135.1 of Platyrinchus mystaceus. Lineage (NCBI taxonomy): Eukaryota > Metazoa > Chordata > Aves > Passeriformes > Tyrannidae > Platyrinchus > Platyrinchus mystaceus. Next base: position 44,989,519 of record JAWWLV010000045.1, on the reverse strand, counting down.
TGAACATATTAAACTTGTTTGTGTGTACAAGTTCCAAGAAGTGTGCAGAGGATGTTCTGAACAGGCAGATATGTGAACAGACCGCATTCACTGAAAGAATCGTATTTGTCATTCCTTTGCATCCTATAGTTGGGTTTTTTTTACCTCTGTGTGTAGTGAGTGACAGTGTTACATACTGAATTTACCCAGAGCAAGACAAAATCCAGATTTTGAGAAAGTTAAAGAGTCCTTAGGCTGACTTAAACCTACTGACTCTCTAGATAGATGCTTTATCCTGCTTGTTATGGAGCATTGTTCCTGTTCTTAGGCAAACATGTATTGCTCTAGACAAACCAGGACCCATTAAATGATAAGTACTTTTAAGTACATTTGTAGCATCAAGGCTGAAAGAGGGAAAGTACTTTTTTTCAATGCATCCAAATAGAATTGACGTGTCCTGTAGGACTCCCAGGCTCTACTGGTAAATAGCCAGCACCCTCATCACCCTTCATCTCCACTGCAACAACAAACACAGCAATACTTCTCTGGGTGCCAGAAAACCTTGCTGTGAATTAAGTGGAAGGAGTGCTCACTGTCATCTCTCTAAACAACAACAAGGTGGCAGCGTGCCTCAGGACATTGCTGATGCATCTGCAGCTGGCTGGCCATTAGCTGTCCCCTTCTCTGGGACACCACTACGGATGTGTATATTGTGCATCTGCTGCTGAAACAACACCCCTAGGCATGCAGGAGTCATGAAAAGAGAAGCTATTGATTATCTGTCTGTGACAGAATAATGGTCATACGAGGACACACCATAGGTCTCCCATGACAATCAGTATCAGATACTAAAATATGAATTTAAGCATCAGGCTGCATGGGTGTGTATATAGAGAAACAGTGATAGGTACATATGGAAGGAATCACTGCTACTAAAGCCCACTTTTGGTCATCAGTGTTGTTAGGAGAGTGTCCTGAGCCAAAGCTTGCGTGCAAGCTGCCATTCTTACTTGCTGCTGGTTGTCACAGCCTCCATGAGGTTTCCACATATCAGCCCCTTTATACTTTTGTCCTCCAGACCATCACTGTGAACAACTACCACAGTTAAACTGTGCTATGCAAGAGGGGTAGCTTTTAGCACAGGTATCTGGGAGTAGTTGTTACAGGCAACAGGTCAAAGTGGATGGTGGAATAAAATCAGTTCAGGTGGGTGCTAAAGCTGTCATTCTGCCTGCATCTAAATTAGACCATCAGAAATCCTAATGCTGCATGTTCTCTGACCGCTGGAAAGAATGGATTTAAATACCACTGAAAGGTTCTCACTCCTCTGCAGAGCATCTCAACGTCATGTCATATTTGTTCCTCCCATCCATTGCTCACTTTTCCCACTAGCTTACATCTGCTCACAGAGTAGCTCTTTTCATATCCTCAGCTGAAGTCCTATGTGTGGCTCTGCACATACCAGCAAGGATTCACTGAGCATGGGGGTTTCCGCTTCTGTCTGGAAAGATCTCAGAGCAGGAATGAGCATGTTTGTACCTATGCCCTGTACTACATGGGAAAGCAGAGGAGGAGATCGTTGTGTTGCTTTCTCAACAGCATGTGTTGTGTCACGTGAGTGTTGCTCTGGCATCCCAGCTGCCTAAAGATGCAGCCACCAGAGTAGCACAACAGTCCTCAAGGATTGCTTTGGCCTCATAATGGGCACAGATTACTGGGCTGAGATATTCCCTAGACCTCCAAGGAAAAGGGACTCTGATTACAGCCCCCAGAAGAGCTTCTTTGTGCTTCTTTCATTACTTCCTTGCTCCCTCTGGTTGTCTTCCCTGGCTCCTGAAAACTCATTTATTTTCAGTCTGTTGCCTGGGCGTCTGCTCTGCTGTCCTTCACATGGAGTTGCACTTCTCAACACTGACTGCAAACGAGAAGCTTAGAGCTGGCTCTTTACGACAGTGTAGTACCTATTATGACAGATGAAGGTCTAGAAAGCTACCTGAGATTGACATCAAGGTGTGTAAGCACTAAAGAGCTGAGAAGTACAGAAGTATCTGTACCCTTCCTGAGGACATCTTCACCTGTGTTTTTCAGAGATTAAAGTATTTGGTTGTTTTTTGTAGTCTGATTGAATTTGCTTGGCTGCACGTAGGCCCAGAGATGTAGCTCTTGAGAAGACTGGGAAAAAATAGTAATTTGAAAACAAGATAACAAGGGGAAAATAGGCATGATTTTAAGAATTGTAAACTGGAGTGCAAATATCCCTATCAGCTTGTAGAGGTGACACCATTTTCATATTTTGAAATTAATTTTGGTTGGGTTTTTTGTTGTTTGTTTGTTTCTGTTGCTGATATATGAGCTTTTTGCTTTTTATTGCATCCAGATGGTCCTGATTTACAGCTGTGTGGGAAAGTAGCAGTGACTCTTGGTTAAAGCAAGATTCTTATCTGAGGTGGTTTTGCCTTTAAACTTCTTCTCAGAGTCAAAATATCTACTTTCCACTGGAACTACATTCTTGTATTACTTTCCAGCCTAATTCTGTCCTTGGAATGAATTTGGTTATTCCTTTGCAGTCAAAACAAAAATGTGTTTCTTCTGTTATTTTTGTTCCCAAGTTTTTTTTCTCCCCAGGACAGCACATGGACAGACCGAAACTTCCCCAAAGTACTTTTGAAATGAAATAAGCTTAAACCAGTGATTCAGTCTCACAGCTTTTTTCTGATATTTTTAGAGAGCTTTCTCCTTAGCAAGTGGTCCTATGGCTTCAGAGGTAATGATTGCAGAGTCAGATTCAGGCTTGAATTCATTGCAGGTTCATCATGGGATTATTAACAGTTGAGTCTGCTTGTTGTAAATTCTGTTACAGAACTTTGGGATTCAGCCATGAAGGTGAAATTTCCTTTGCTAGAATTCTCTGAGGGAGACAGCCCTGGCTGGCAGAAAAGCGAGACTGGAGTAAGAGACTGGGTTTGTGTTTACCTGAATTTTTCAGCAGTTTGCTCTAAAGGAGTGCAAAGCAGAGCTAAAGCTGTCCCTTGCTCCTCTGGGAAGATCAGATGGCAAAAATGTTGCCTGTCTCAAGAGAGCTGTTCGGCTGGTGAATATTGATTCATTATAGAGTGTTTCTCTTGAATTCTGATTTCAGGATGGAACAAATTTGTGTCTGGCCCACAGACTAGAAAAAAACCCAACTGGCTTTGGTAGATGATAAGAATATGCAATCCTTGGCTGAAATGAGGATCTGTGATCTGTTTGGGAAGATGGAGAAATCAATCACGAGGTGACAAGTCCTGGGACGTGTTTGGGAGCCCCCAGAATATATTTCACTGCTTTAAATGGCTTGCATAACAACAGGGAGTAGAATATATCTCTGAGGTTTAAAGTGTTTACTCTGTGAAAATCCTCTGAGTTCAATTTTCTTCAGATATTTATCTTCCAGTGAAAATTAAATTTTAGCAGAAGGTTTATGAAGCATGAACATATACATAAGCAAATGCACACACTTGGATATGCACCTCTGCACATTTCCCATTAAAATCCTGATTGCCTACTTGGGAGAAAAAAATAATTGGCTCAGAATTACACAACTGAATTTAGTTACTTGAAGTAATGAGGACAGTGTATGTGGCTTGTGAAGGGGCCACGAGAGTGACTTTTTGTATAGAATCACAACTTCTAACTTATTAAATGATTAAGTGTATAAACTGCCTCCCTTGTTTTAATGATCTGCTGGGACTAGGGACTAAAGCACCTTGTAAAACTGGAGCTACAACTGCTCCACAGTATGATAGTGGTTTGTAAAGGACTTCACAAATAATATTTTGAGTCTTATCAACATGCCAACTACTTTGGAGATTGTGTACAGCTGGGAAAGAGGGCAGACACTTTGCTCTGAAATGGCCTGCATAGAATGGGGTATGAGGGGCCTAATAACATATAGTTGTATTTTCAGTGGTATTTGTGTACTTTTTCCACAGAAAGTAAATAATTTAATCCTTTGTGGCAATATGTCCTTTTGGAAATGCATAGGTCTAGCATTATGTCTACCTTCTCTCCTTTTCCACTTGTGGCGTAGTGTGTGGTGGTTATTTGTAATGACATCTGGGGAAACACTTGCAGTTTTAAAAGATTTGCCTTTACTAGTTTTTATTAAGAGTTTTCATCTTATTTTTTGTGGAATACTGTGTGAAAGATGCTGGGTGTAAAGTACCTGGAATGGTAGCAGAAGATAAACTGGCATGGAAAAGAAAAGCAATCTTGGGAGACCTATAAATGCTAATTTGGAGCTAAATTGCTAACATATACTTTGTAGCAGACAGAAATTGTACAGGAGTAATTTCCTGGCATTCAAACATGTATCTGAGAACACCTGCTATTATAAATTCAGCTTTATGTTCCAACTGAATAGAATTCAATAAATATTACATTTTGTACTTATTTTCTGTATACATACTTCAGTTTCAATTTACATAAACCATATGCCGTGGAGTGTTTTGCTGCTTCCTCTGTTTATCATTCTGTATATTTTCATGTACGTGACAACACTTGGGATATATTTGCTGTCTCTCTGAGGCATACTGAATGAGGAGATGTAATCCCCAGATTTATTCTCCCAGTGTTAATTGTTTTACTCTGTAAATAAATCCAGCAAGCCTAAACCAGGATATTACATTTCATGTTAAAGATTATGACGGTCAAGTGTCTCGGCAAACATACAGAGTCTGTTTCATGCTTGGTGGTTCTTGTATTGCCCTGGTGTTCTAGATTGTCTTTGGTCAAGAAATCAAAATAGCATAAAAGTTTGTTTAGCCCATGCTGTGCTTCTGAACACCTTGATCTAGCAATTTGTGTAGGACTTTGCAGACTGGGAGCCTGAAGTTAGAGTGTGTCTTGATTTACATACTGTACAGATGGATAAAAATGTTTGAAAGTTGCAACTGCTGCACTTTCCCCCTTTCCTGATCCTTCTGGTTGTTTGTGAACTGTACTTTCCTACTGTTTCGACTAATCCTTAGTAATGCAAGTATTAGCAGGTTTAATAGCAACCAAATGAGATATGAGTTTAAAGTTGAATTTTAGCTTCTGCATTCACATAATAATTTTGCAGTTGTAACAGAGGAGTAAAATATTGTTTGTTAGCTGCAGCTTTGTTAGCTGTGTGAAAAAGAACTTTCGATCATCTTGTGTTTTAAAAGTGAGCATAATTAAATCATCGCTAACCAAGAAAGCAAATTATAAGTGCTTTCACTAAAATACTTAATTTGCAGTGGTAATTTGCAAAAACCCAGGGGATAATGGGGATTGATCTTGTGGTGGGTGCTTAATTTGATGTTTCTGGTGCATGCTGTGCTCTAATCCTAATGACTTTCAAATGATGGGACAAATGAGTTGTGTTCATCTGCTATGGCCTGAGAATCTTGCTTGCATGTATCAAAGGCTGCAATCAGATGAGAGGACTAATGTAGAATGACAGAACATAATCTCATTCCAGCAAATCTCTGTGCTCCCAGAAGGTTATTACCAGGTTTCTTTCAACACCTGTAGATTTTGCACTTTTATTTTCCTATTCTGTAGTGTTTCAATCCCTCCTTCTCAAACCTGTATCACGTATGCAGACACTGGTCTGTGATTGATTTCTTGCTGTTGAAGAGTCGCAGAATGGCTCTCCCAGACAGAGAGGAAATCCAAAAGGGAGGGAGGGAGACTCTTTGGTCACATGGCTGCTACACACGCCACGGGACTGGTTGTGCTTTATTAATGGGGAGGAGAGCTGGGGAGAAACGGGACAGGAAGCCTTGTGGTCTCCCCCTCTCTCCTGTGTCCTGTGGAGCAAATATTCAGCCTGTAGCCATAAAAACTTCATATGGGTGTGCATTATACTGAAAAAGACAATTGGAAAGAGATTAGTTCTGATTTTGTTTGATTTCTTAAGTTCACTGATGTTTCCTTTTTTTGATTTCTTAATTCAAGTCTCATTTGGCCTTAGAATGATCCTTCAAATAGAAAATCAGTAATGAATTGATTTCATGAGGTTGATCAGAAGTTTACTGCTGACAACTATCTATTAAATATGCTGCTTTGCGATGAAGGTTGAAACCCTTTCCTTTGGCCCCCATGGCAAACTGAAGGAGAGATGGCTGTTTATCCTCCAGCCCAATCCTTCTGTCAGTAAGGACTGGGAGATGCCTTTGTAAGCACAATCCACTGTCAAGGCTAAAGTGGTTCCGCTTCCGTTATCAGGCAGCAGTATCTGAAGCAAACAGAAAAGGGCTCCTGAGCCAGGAGATATCTTGTATGACATGTATTCAGACAGAAATTGCTGTGACCTCTGGGTTACCTTTGCTTATGTAAGGCAGGGGATGACAGAGCAGGAGGAGGGAGTTGTGCTGCCAGTCCCAGGGGGCAGCGTAGGCAGGGCATGCTCTGCCTGCCTCCAGTAAATAAAAAAACCTTTCTGAGACGGTGCAGGATGACCTTAGCTTCCTACTGGCATTGAAATGATGTCATATCTGCCTATCATAGTGTTTATGCTATCTGGTCAGAGATAAACTTATCTTCTTCAGACATTTCTGTAACATTCCCTCAGCCTGAGGAGCTGAGGTTCCTGAACCAACACTCTTACTCATTTCCTCTGAAGACAGAATGTTTCCAAGCATTTAGTGAGCTGGAAACATGGGTATCTGCAGCATCACACAGCAGGAAAATGTCAAGGTTGTTTGATGAATCTCTTAATTTTTTGACCTACTAGTGAAGTACAACAAATAAGCAGGGGCTCTGGTGAATTTTCATGGTACTTCTAAGGCATCTGTTGCTTTTAGTTGTTTGGGTTTGTTTGGGTTTTTGTTTATTTGTTTTTGTTGTTTTTTATTTTATTTTGGTTTTTTTTCTTTTTGTATGCTTGGTTCATATTAAAAGGAAAAGAGATGCTTTTATATTTCTTTTGGAGCTCTCTTGGTGGCTAAGGTTGCCCATGAATGCATTTGGACTCCAGAACTCTCAGATGCAAGGAGTTCTTCAATTAGCAGTGACTTTCTCCTACCACTGGCTTTTTTGCTCTGTCTCTGTAAGTGTGCCACTCTTGCCTCTCCTTTTCCCTCCTAACTGATTTTTTTTTTTCTCCCTGTCACTTTAAAGTAGAAGCTGTAACGTCACTGAACCACTGCTGTGCCTCCTTGTCCTTCCCATATCAATCAAGTCATGTGGGACAGAGAGAATGCCTTGAAGGTCACAACCCCCCCTTTGTTCTGACTGTGCATTGAAATAAAGAGTGCAGGCAAGAAGGAAACTAGCTGTGCTTCTAGTGGGGTGATCTGAACCCTGCTCCTCAGTTCTAGTTCTGATGCTGGCTGTCCCATTTATAACTTGCATTTCCCCATGAGGACAGTGCTATGTAGTTGTTAAAGGAACTGGGATATCTATAAAACAAAATTTCCCATGCTGCAATATAGAAGATCTTATCTAACCAGTCTGTGATGCAGGATGAGTAATGAGAATGGAAGTCATGTGGAAGATGTAATATGGTGAGGAATCCAGAGCAGTGGCAGAGAACCGAAGCAGAAAAATCTTGAATTAAATGCAACCAATCCCAGTTATTTTTCTTTAATGTATTAAATTATATTTAATTATCTGTGTTTTTCTTTGTTCCGCCTGCTGTAGTCTGGGTTTTCAGAGAAGTGTGGTGCCCAGGGTGGGTGCAGTACTCTTGCTGAAGCATCAAGGTCTACAGGTGAAACAAATGTTTATAGATTCCAAGGCAAAGTTTGTTTTAGAGTCATTGTTTGTTTGTTGTTTGGTTTTGCAACAGCATGACAGACACATATTTCTGATACCATCTAATCTCCACATCCACCCATTCCCCATGTTGCATTTCTGCAACTGATAAGTATTTCTTCATTTGTTCATACTGTATTATCATCTTATTTCAAATCTGTTCCAATTGATCTCTCAAATCCTTTAAACTTACAAGTGTGGCAGCCCCTGCCAGATGCTGTCTGTACTGTGTATAGAAAATGCACGTTCTCTGTTTCACTGTCTTAATCAAGACCCAAGTGGGTATCACACAGTACGGCCTTTCTGTTTGGCACCAAACCTCTGAGAAGCACTTTCTGGTTTTCTACTGTGAAAGAAAAAAGCTGTGTATTCACTGAAGATGGAGAGTATCTCCTACTTCTGTCTTACAGAAAGGCCTTTTATCCTGATGTAGGAGGAAGAGTGCCATAATCTGTCTCTGATAAATTCACATGCGCTTTTTCTTAACAATCTATAACCTTCTGGGTGTTTGCAAAGAGAGAGCTCATTTCCTCTCCTGATTCCATGTTTCCTGTAAACTGAAGTTTAAAGGGGCCAGGCAATTACTAATCAGTCAGCATATTTGTTGCTTTCAGAAAGATAGCAAATTTTCTGTTTAATGGAAGTTCCCAAATATAGTCTACCCCGTCTCTTATGTGGAAGTAACTATCATCTATTTAATTTCTGGTTTTGCTGCATTTTTACAGAAACTGTGTTGTCCATCTCTACTTTTGATGGAAACTTTTTGTCAAGCTGACTTTCAATAATTACTGCTGAAAACACTGTCCTTTATTTAGTGAATTACAATGGCAGTGGAAATTGTGGTAGTCTGCTTTCCAAAACAGAGAGAGCAGTGAGAGAGTGGGAGAGTCCTGTCTCTGATGCAAAAGCATTGATCTGTCTGTAGCTGTTACTGTTGGGAGATTGAGATAGATCAGCCCAAATTCACTCCAAAGAATTTGAAGCTTCTAAATGACAACTCATTTCTCTTTGCACAGAACAAAGATGTTGTTTGAGATAGCTATTTAGGTGCCACAGATAAAGAAAACAAGTCAGGTGGATGAACTTGGGCAACAGGGAGCAAGTCAATGCACTTTGAAGTCAATGATTTACCGCATGAATTGATGCAATCACTTAACCTCCTGAAAAAAACATAGGGACCTCACTAGAAGTGGAGTGACTGAGAGGGACTCCTTATAATAGTTTTTGGTCATGATTATGACTATCCAAAGTGCTGAGATTAAAAAAACAGGTTGATCAGCCAACTAATTTAGATTGTGAGCCAAATTGCACTAAAATTAATGCATGGACTGGAACCTGAAGAGAGCTGAACTGAGCTCTAATATATAAAATAATTCACTAAACGTGAGACACTTCAGAATATTTTTCTTGCTGTTTAAAAGTTATATTTAATTTAAAAGTTTCAAGCCTCTTTTTAAAAAAAGTATCTTCCTATGGTGAACTGCGACTGGTCTGATTACAGCAGAGCAGGAGTTAGTGAAACTGTTATCTGTTCTTGTCTTTCCTCAAAATTTTCAGTGTAAGATTTCATCTACATCTGAACCTGAACAAATATAATGTCTTTTGACTTTTACCTTCGTTATTTTTCACTTTAACCTCTTGCACAGTTTCAGCTTGCTAGTTTTAGGGGAGAGACGAATCACGGAATCAGGTAGACTGGGCAGGACCCCTGGATGCTTCTGTTCCCACTCTCTGCTTATTACAGCAGGTGGCTTTGGGTATATTGCTGTTGGGTTTTGTGTATCTCCAAGGATGGAGACTCCATGGCCTTTCTGGGCAGCCTGTCCCATAGTCTGGCCAAAAGAGATCTCTGTTGAGTAGATGGCATTCAAAACAGAGCTCTGAAAACCCTGTCATGGTCTCAGTGGATGGACAAGTATTCTGGGTTTCTTCTAGGATCAAGCAGGCATCCGTAATTCAAGAGAGACCACATGTGCAATAGATCCTAATTTTTTTCCATAGCCTCAATTAGGGTTTAGCTAGTATGTACATAAACTGTGGTCTTGTTGGAATTTTTCAAAGAGGGTGGAAAATGAGTCTCAGCTTGACCCCTGTATCTCCCATTAAGTCTTTCTAGTTGGATTTCTTTGTTGGTTGCTACAGAGCTTGCTATTTAAGGTTGGTCCTTCGGATCAGTGAAGAAAATTCCACCAGATCTTCTGGTGGACATGAGGCTGTCAGAGCTGGCTGCTGAGTCCTTTACCTTGACCCAGTTGCGCTGCCACTTTGATGGGTGTGTTTGACACTGTTTTGGTAGAAAGCCTGTCTGCGTTCAGGGTCCTGTAGCTTTCCAACAAACGGTTGGGACCAAAGTGTGCCATGGTGCTGGCCTCCATCCCTGCTGAGCTGCAAAAATCAGTTTAAGGGCACCAGAAAAGCCCAGAAGAACAGTAAGGTCTAAGACTAGAATTAAAGGTGACTCTCTTTTGTGCCAGCCTTTTAGGCCTTGCCTCTTACAATATTTAGAGATGGGATAGCAGGTAGCTGCTTCCTCCCCTCTCCCTCTCTGCTAAGATCTGACTGCAGAGTAAGTTGCTAAGTGGTACTGCAGTTCACACTTGGAGGGATAGAGGTTGCTCTTTTCCTCTTACAGCCTCCTGGAGATATGTTAGTAAACCATGTGCATCATGTTACGGGAAATATTAAATCCAGCAACTTTCTTACAAGATTAAATTTTTTCCCCTTGGTAAGCATTGTATGAATATTAAATATAATATTAGCTGAACATGTTGCTTATATTACTAGCAGCATGAACTCACAGCAATGCTCACTATGCTCGGCTGGTCTTGTTTTTGGGATGATAACTGTCGGTTCTTGCATTTAAATACCATTTCTGGTTTCTCAGTCTCTACAAAAATGAGAATTTTGAGAACTATAAGCCAGAAGACAAAAGCTTTAAAAGCATACAATCTAACATCTCCTGGTTGTTTTCTTAAAGCAAGGTGTTTTTGGGGACTCTCAGTATTTTAAAATACTGAAACTCTGCTTGGACTAGCCTTGCTCTGCAGCCTTATACTGTCTAGAGCCATTGAAACCAACCTCAGTGTTGGTCTCAAAACTCAAATGTTAGTACTGCTAATTCCGGCATGGTCAAATGGCGAGAGTATTAAAATAGTTTTTCATTTTGTGTCCCTGTTTTGACTGATTGGGTTGTTTGGATGTCATTAGTCTACTTATTTATAGCACTGTAAGCAGGGGAAGTAATTCCTGGCTGCTTAGCTAGAAGTTCAGATGTTAATTTTTGTCAGTGTTTAAATTAAATGAAAGCACTGTTTTGTTCAGTTTTTCAGTATCCAAAAGAAAGTGATTATAGAAGTGCAATTCAGATAAAAAGCTTAATCTCTCCTTTTACTGTAGAAGTTGACTGTGCCAGTATTTGCCTACAGTCTTCACAACTTGTTTATGATTGTTGCACATTGCTTTGCAGTCACTTAATAAAATTAAATTTCCCGAACTGAAGAGAAACTGTTCAATTATTTTTAGAATAAGAGACCAGATATTCATAACATGGAAATAAATCATATTTTATGAAAATACATCTTCAGTAGAAGACACTTTGCAAAATATGCCCTAATGGGAGATAGTGTTTAATCTTTCTGTTGTCTCTGGATTTTATGTTCATGACTGAGTTCATGATCCAACACACATGCACCAATACCACCCACCACCTCGCCCCCCTAACTACCCCATGCATTAAAAACCCTATACTTCCTGATAGGAAAGAAATTAGGAGCAATCCTCCCTCCTAGCAGAGATCCCTGTTATAGGCTTTCATGTTCTTCCTGCACCAGAACTCAAAAAATGAATTTTTTTTTTTTTAAGTCTAGCTCAAGAACTTGCCCTTTTGTATTGATTTTTACTTTGAAAACTGCATGCATACCTTGCAATCAGCTAGGGAGTTTGTTCTCTTGTCATAGCTGTCATAGCTGTGGAGCCCTTCTAGCCTCTGTGAATGGAGACTGCAATACCTCCAGGGCCTTTATATGGTCTTCATGACCATGGTGTTTATGAGAAATAGTAACTTGGCTGCTCAACAGCCTGGGACTGAGGTAAGACCAGAGTATCAACCCCTGTAGTCTATTCTGGTTTTGCATCTCCTATTTCTACCCTAGCAGCCAGGGCAATGCCCATGCTGGAACTTTTCTTGTCCCTGAAGTTTTCTGCCCATCCAGGTCCAAAGCATATTTTGGGTCTGGTTTCAAGCCCAGGGGATCTAAAACTGAGGAAATACTCCTAGCCTGATTAAAGAGTGAAGGAGGACGATTGATTTAATAATGCTGGTTTGCTAGATATATGGCAACATTATTGCATGTTAGAAGTTAAAAATCGTTTTTGAGTTTGGGTGGGTTTTTTTCGAGTTACTGGCAGGAGGTGGACATGCAATTGTAATTTCTATACAAGTAAACTGAAGAAGACTGTGATGCTATCACTGATGGTCCATGCTTTA
>JAWWLV010000045.1:44943366-44961407 GCA_035041135.1 Platyrinchus mystaceus | reverse complement strand
AGGGACTTTTCCACAGGGGCTCCGGCGATTTGCCCGAGTTGAGAGGCTGCTGACACTGTTTGCCCGGCAGAGGAGACACCCCCGCCTCTCGTCCGCCGTGCATCACGGAGGAGGAGGAGGAGGACAGGGCTGCTTGGTTTCCACCCCCAAGCCCTGGCAGGGGGTGGGGCGGGCCAGATTAGGGGCGGCCCCGGGCCGGACCCGGCCCATGGGCCATAGTTTGAGGACGTTTGCTTTAAATGAAGGTCTAGCATTGTGGAGCCCAGTGTTGGACCCTGGAGATTACTGAGTAGGCTTATTTATAAGTACTTTGGCAGGGGTGTTCATATCAAGAGCTATTAAAAATAATGAGATGCAGCTTTACTAATGGTTTAAGAGGTTCTCCTTGCATCTCAGTATGAGGCTGATCTGATGCAGCTATCTTCATTAATAGTATCCAAGAGTGTTTTGTCTTTCTGAGTACATCTTGTTCTGGCTCATTTCAGAAATCTGCTCTTAGCTCCAAGGTCTGCAATTGGTCTGCAATCTGTTGGCCCGTAATTAGTACCAATATTACAGTGCTGTTACTGCATTGGTCTGAACTGCTGGCTATTTTTAGATACGACATTGTTCAGGGTTTTGTTGCATAGCTTATTTCTCTCCTCATCAATCAGCAGGATGCTGAGCATACAATAATTCTGGTTTTAGAACAATTAGTGCAGACTTATGTAGATACCACTTAGCCAGTATTTACACAAACATATCTTTAGATGGAGACTGTGGTACAGTCCGCGCTGATGTCTGAGTTCTCCCAACTTATATCTTCTCTTTGAATAGTAACACTTTAGCCCTCTGGTGGCAGTAGTATCATTGAGTCCCAGTTAATATTAATTTCTGCAGCTTTTGTAAATAAGTGGCAGCTTCATATTTCAGAGGTCTTCTTTGAATGCCCTTAGGTTTTATCCACAAATAGAGCTGTTTTGTCTCTTTCTTTCTCAGCACTGTCATTAAAGAGAACCTACTTTCTTCTAGACCTCTAAATGTACAAATCCACTGAGCCTGGTGAAGAAAAAAACAATGCAGCTATTGAAGATACAGTCCTTGATTCTGCAGGAGAAACTTTTATTACTTTAATATCCCAGAGAGCAGGCTGGTCTACTTAAAGATGCAGGTTGAATGAGAGGTAATTAAATCTGAATTAGAAACAGGCAGTTTCCATCTGTGATTTTAGAATCTTAGAAAATACTTGTATAAGAAAGATATCAGAGCACAGAACTGGAAAAAGAGAAGTCAGGAGGCTACCTCCAACATGGATATTCTCTGCCTATGTGTACTAAGCAAGTCACCACAAAGCAAGATAGAAATGGGATCAGAGAACAAGTTGGAATTCACCCTAAAATAAAGCTAGATCTTGGAAGAAATTTTCATAGAAAAAGAAATACTTGAAAGATTTCATTTTGGAAAAATCCTGGGAGTGAAAGCATTCAGTTAATCAGTTATGATGTTGTAATTAATATTAATTATTCTTTATAATTTGGTAGCATTCAGAGGTATCAACAATAAATGAGCATTTAATTTTTTTCTATGAAATCTGTTATTGTTTTACCTATGTTGGCTTAAATTATTACTTAAATCTCAGGAGTGTTAAGTAGCTTGATTCATTAATGTGTTTAAAAAGCTTTGATGCTCTGTGCTAAATGATGGTATCAATATAAAAATAAGGCCAGCACCTACATTTTAGTGTTGTTGATGAATCTCTGCAACTTGTGTCCTCATGTATGTTTAGGAAATTGTGCACATTTTCAGTTTCAGATTTCAAGAATTTGTATATTACCTTAGTCTTTTGCCCTGTGCTTCAGAAGGAAGTTTTATATAAATCTGCATTTCTATAGAGTGGTGTTTTAAGCCTTACTTACATTTCAAGTGAGAAAAATACATCCTGAGCAGTGGGTGACCAGAGCTGAAACTGCTGCATACCTTGAGCAGACAGCATGTGGCAAACTGTGGGTCCAAGCCTGTGACCCCACTGCCTAGAGGGTTGCCAGCAGCTTTCCCTGCAGAAGACAAAAGTCTCTCTCCATGAATGGAGAGAAGGTGTTTTGGCCCTTTCTCCGAGGCTCTGCATCCAGCTGTCGGAAGAGAGAAGAGCTCATGACTGCTGTGGCTGAACATTGCGATGTTCAGTCATAAAATCCAAATGTGTTCTGGTGAAAATGGAGGCAGGGGACTCCTGAGCACCTCCAGTTATAGCAATCACAGCCTCACTTCTCTGGGTGTGGACACGAGCCTCCTCCATGGGTAAATGTGGGAAATTAATAGCACTGTTAAAACTGTCCTGCAGACACTCATAAAGAGACCTGAAGTGCCAATGTCGTTGTTCATCAGAATGAAAAACAGACTTACTTCAATAAGGATCTGCAGCTAACAGAACAGAAACATATATGAGGCCAGTTTTCCTCTCTGATTACTGAGTTATGTGCCCAGGATATCTCCACAGGAAAGCAGAAGAGAAACCCTCCTACAAAACTTTGTTAACGACTAAATTGAGGTGTAGGGACTTTTTAAAATTAGTTTTGGAAATATCTCTTCTCTTTAGGGAAATAAATAACTTTTTATTAACCTTGCCAGGAAATACTGCTGAAGATCATCAGCTTTTTTTAGCATTTCATTTCTAAATTGCATACATGTGAAATTTCTAGGCCACAGTGGTCTTTCTCAGTAATGAATGTACCTTCTCATTTGCTCCACTGCCAACCTGCTTAAGTGTGCTGAATCTACCAGCTTCTTTCCAAACATCTGGAATTCATGTACCCCAGACAGCTGTCAGATATTCCCAAACTGATTAGGGCTTGTATCAGCGATAGTGTGGCCAGCAGGACTAGGGAAGTGATTGCCTCCCTGTACTTGACACCGGTGAGGCTGCACCTTGAATCCTGTGTCCAGTTCTGGGCTCCTCAATATGAGAAAGACATTGAGGTGCTGGAGCGTGTTCAGAGAAGGGCAATGGAGCTGGTGATGGGTCTGGAGCAGCACAAGTCTTATGAGCACAAGTGTACTTATGAGGAGTGGCTGAGGGAGTGGGACTGTTCAGTCTGGAGAAAAGGAGGCTCAGGGGGGGACCTTATTGCTCTGTACCTGAAAGGAGGTTGTAGCCAGGTGGGGGTCAGTCTCTTCTCCCAAATAACAAGCAATAGGATGAGAGGAAACGGCCTTAAGTTGCACCAGAGGAGGTTTAGATTAGATATTACAGAAAAATTTCTTCACCAAAAGGGTTGTCAAACACTGGAACAGGCTGCCTGAGGAAACACCTGGTGGTATTTAGAAGATATAAATGTGGCACTTTGGGACATGGTTTACTGGTGAACTTGGCAGTCTTAGTTTAAAGTTGGAGTGCATGATATTAAAGGTCTTTTCCAACCTAAATTATTCTCTAAATCTGTGGTACAGGGAGTGTCTCTGTTCCCTTTCCATCTCCTTGTGCGAGTGTTTGGGAAGGGGGGTGGGGGGGACAAAAGGACTAGGAGGACTTTATGGGTACGACCTGTGCAACCCCTCCTTCCTCTTGCTGCCCCATGTCCTCTGCTTCTCCTTGTGCTAGAATGTGCATGGGGCAGACACCTCTCCTGCCCCATTCCTGCTGTGGCTCTGCCTTGAGCATTCAAAGTAATTTTATGTCAGATCTTGCATTTTGGGGTCTTGGTCAGTTTGCCATCTTTGAACACTGGAAACTCACAAGAAGGTGTGTTACATGAGGAAATGAGAGTCTCCCAGAGTGTTTTAGAAAATGAAAAGCTGCTGACTCCTGTTGGGGTCCTCCAGGCTCCAGAGTTGAATGCTGTTTACTGCCATTCAGTCTACTTTTCTTCTGTGACAGAATACAGCTTGGGGACTAATATCTCTTAGTGCAGGGAGGCAACTCCAACTGCTTCTAATTTCCTTACTAGTAGCCCATCTGTCTAGCTGCCAGGATGTGATACAGTTGTATTACTAGTTGCATTGACTCATACTCTCTTTTTCTAATGATGCATAGAGATCTATTACCCATATGTTGTTTCTAGTGAGTGTATCTGCCTTTTCATACATTCTCTCCTGAGGGATTCTTGGGAAATGAATGGGACTCTTGCAAACAGACTCTCTACTAATCTGTGAAAACGTCCTGAGGAGGGAGCTGGGAAATTGTTTCCCTTCCCATACGGTCCGGTGTGATATATGAGCATGAGTTCTCTGAATGGGTTTTCATTTCTTTTTTGATTTCATCATTAAAAGGTGTGTCACACATGCCTTCTTCCTATTTCTTATGGCTAATATGCAGCTGAGCAAGTCTTTCAGTATCATGTCAAGACTGGAAATTAGAGAAGAGTGTGTTGGCTCATTCTCAGTGCAGATAAAAAAGGCTTGGGAAAAATATCATGAATATGCTTGTCCCCTTTACCTGGAGGCAGTGGCTGCACCCACTGGGCCACTGAGGCCTCAGTTAAACTCTGAGATATGGCAAAGAATCAGCATCTGCTCATTTATGTGCTTATTTTGTGTTCATTTGCTACCATTTGCTGTTATTTCAACATTAGAGGTGTTTGCAATGAATTATATTCTGAGTTGCTCCTTAGTTGTTCCACTAAGGACTAAGCAACGTACAACAAGCAATGTCAAACAGAACATCTCACTTCAATCTTATTATTCCATGTTTTGCTTTCTTACTGAAGGATCTTGACACTTTTTTAGGTTTTTGAAATACTGATGTTAATCCTAAGTGGACTAGGATCTGCACGGTGAGAGAGAAACCCTATCTCAGGCCATATTGCCACAGAAAATGTAAATGTGCTCCAGCTAATTAGTTTTATTGTTCAAGAGAAGCAAGTGGCTGGACCTGCTGGACCATTTGCTTGTAGTGGCCAGAGCAAGATGATGTGTAATGGGATCCAGCTATGGTGTTTCTCTGTGAGGCTGCTCATCATACAGAGCCTTACGTCTTCTGGCTTCGATAACATGCTGATTACAAGATTAGAAAAATGCCTCATTGCATTTGTTACTTTTAGTAGGTTTGTTTTGACTGGACACATTGACATGATAGCAAGTAACAGGACTTTCTGTACAGAAATGGAGAGTTAGCATTCTTTATCTTAGATTCACTTGGCTAAAGCAGAACCATGCCACAGAACCTACCTTTTGCAATATGTTGGACTTAGAGTATGTATTCATTCTTATGTATATGAAACTTCTTTATGTTAATATATCCTTCCTTATTCAAAGAAAATATTTTAAAGTACTTAATTCTTCCCTGATTTCATTTTCCCAGTGTTCTTACCATGACAAAATCAAAGAATAAATTTCAGTGGCAGTGTTGTGGCTCTGCCTGTGGTTACATGTACTTTCCAGTCAACACCCTTGTGAGAAGTGACATGGGGCTCAATTTGTTTTTTTTTAAAAGAATTGAATTACAGTTGGAGGCATGCACATCATGTCAATAAATAACGTTACTCTCTGCAGATATTTCTGGGGTTTGGTTTAGTTGTTTTTTATTGGGTTTGGGTTTTTTTTCTGTAGTTATTACTTGTACTTAATGAAGGAAGCAAACTACTTAAAGGCACATAAGAGTTACAAATTCACTAGTAGTAGTGAAACTGTGTGTAGTTATAATCACAGCTAAGTGAGTCAGTGGAAAGTATAGTAGTATGCAGCATATGGTGTACTTCATAACTTGCCTCCACGAAAATAACCTTCTTAATCTATTCTGCCTGCACTCTTTCCCTCCTCCAATGCCGAGGATGTACATTTTAACATTAATTTCAAATTTTCTATTTACAAGCTGCATTATTGTTCCTGAGTTATTCTCATACAGAATTATTTGGGTCCTGCTTGTTTCCCTGTATGGAGCCTTTTTTAACCCTGCAGGGTAAGTCCTGACCATCTGGGCAGGCTTCAGGTGGCAGATGATTCCCAGGGAAACATGACAGATATAGGATGTCCAAGAGATGTCTGTGAAGGGAGACAAAATGTCCTTAAGACATAATGAAACCCTTCAAGAAAGCTAAGAATAAACAGATTCTGGAATTAACCTTGCAGAGCAAAGACACCAAGTAAGAAATTGGGCAGGATGGTAACTTCTTTGTGAGTTTATATTCTCAGGATATAATTCTGTCAGTTGACAATGGGATATGTCTCAGGTTGAGTGCAAATACCTTTGCTGCTTGTTATGCTGTGGGAAATCCACCAACCTCTGGTGAACACTTTCTTGCCAGCTTATGTTCACCACTCCTCACTGCATTAACTGTGAGTCAGGATTTCACAGCCCAGCACTGACATTTCACATCACCTAAGTGAACCTAACAGAATTTAGGGTGCTTGATCTCATCCAGACCATTCAACAGCTGAACGTGAAGGCTGTGAGCTTTGTTTCCTCTGTCCATCAGGTCTCTCTTTACACAGATGTCAGCAATGTGTTAAAACATGTGTTAAAACCTCTTCAAGAGGTGAGCCTGGCTCCACTGTAGAGGCTGTGCACTTGGACTAGTCCAGCTAGGAGAAAAAAAACAAATGTGATGGAATCAGGTATTTTTGTAGATTCCTGTAAATAAACAGAGTTGCATCAAAATCCCACGTCCTTGAATGCAAGAGGAGTCAATCAGTAACCCAGGGCAGTTTCCTTGCTCACATCCCCAGCACTCGGGACAGCAGGTGAACTCCCCAGAGCTTCCTCTGAAACCTGCTTCTGTCACCTCCTGCTGCACTTGTTCAGCTGTGCTTAAGGTTTCTTGATGTATGGCTGGAGAGGTGCAAGCCATCACTCTCTCATGCTGAGCTGTCACTCATGCAAGTGTTTGTGACCAACGCCATTCTCTGCAGAGCTTTTCCATTCAAGTAACAGCTTTTGTCCCTCCCCAGTCCGTGAGGGGAGGAGGGATGAATAAATACACGTCTGTCAACAAACATCTGTCAGGGATTGTTTAGCTAGCTGGTCCCCAAGGGAGCACTGTGTCACTTTAGCTCCTTCACGTTTTTTTACGTTTCTCTGAATTTTGGGTTTTCTTCGTTTTCTTGTAAGCTTTTTAGAATACTAACTACTTGCCCATAAAGGGATGTGATACTACTCTCCCCACACTGGTTTTGTGGAAGGTGTTTAAGTTTCTTCTGAATTTATCTGGAAGATTGAATACTTCAAGCCATAAATGCATTAAACTAATTGCTTTACAAATACCTGACTATTAATTTCAATCAAAACTTCTCAGATTATCAATTGATTAAAAAAAGGATAAATTTTATCAATTTCTTATCATTGTTATGGAGGCACTACTCTGGAAACATGAAAAGTATGTGCATCTGTCAGAGTTTCAGTTTTATTAGAAAGCCTGAGTATCATCTGTTAAAACAGGAGATTTGTAAAGTGGACACTCATTAGAAACTCAAAAGTATTTTATGAGAGGTTAAATGAATTGAGGCACACTGTGTATTTCCCTTTCTCCCCTTCATCTCCCCAGACAGATGTATCCTGTAGATGAATCCGTTTAGGAATGTTTTGTAATAGAACCGTGGCTTACAGTGTCTTAAATAACTCTTTTTTCCTAAATACACAATCAGCTGTTTCCATCTTTGATAAAGGTGTTTTCTAGTGTCAGTTATGGTGTTGCTGAAACAAGCTGTTATCATTTAAATGGCCTTAAATGAGGCAGTTTGTGTAACAACTGGAAAAACCAAAACAATGTGCCTGTAATACGTACCCCAGACACATTCATATTATTTAAAGATATTTCAAGGATCGAGTTAGATTTGACATCTTTTAATTAAAAGCTTAACATTGAGCTGTACTCAAGGCACAGCTAACTTGGACTCTTATTAATGAATTCCCTAAATATATTTTTATGCAAGTTGTTGCTATCCACTTGCTGGAAGCAGGGGAGTGCTGGGGAACTAGACAAGCAATTGCAATAATGTCTGGAACTAATTGCCTCTTAGGGCTTGACCTTGTCAGTTGCTTGGTTTTCATCAGCTTCCAGTGGTTTATTTTTCATGGAATCAGAGACAGAAAATATGAAAGCAGTCTAGTAGGTTTGCTTTTGAAAAGCATCATCTATTGGTCATTTTCAGGCTGAAGCACTGGTATCTTTGGGATGCTGTAGAGAGTGTCCAGTTCTTGGCTTAGTTGAACTTTGTGACTTAAGTGAGTTGTTTCTGCCAAGACAGACCACAATATTAATTAATTTTTAGCTACATCAGAGTTTGGGGGCAGGATGTACAACTTCTTCGATGCAGTATTTAACCATATTACATCTTCTCTGCCAACTTTTGTACTTACAGCTGTGAGTCAGACCTTCCTAAGTAATGAGAGTAAAAACAGTAGCTTTTTTCTCTTTGCCCTCTGTTTTATGAGGCATCAGGTGACACTAATAACAGTTTTTGGCTTTTATTTGTAATCAAAAATTTACACTATTAAAAAATATGGAAGCTGAGAATCTCACTGGGTTTTATCATTCCAGGACTGGGAGCTATGAGAAATACTATTTGTCAGGAAATTGGAATAAAATTGTGACAGTTGATGGAGCTGTGATGGGACAATAGAACCCTCCCTTGGTTGTGTGTGCAAGCCTGCAAGAAGGCTTGTGCACCTCTCCCAGTGATATCAAGGGATCAAATTTGTCAAGGGATCAAGGTCTCCTGACACAAAAATGGAAGAGGACACAAGCCAGGAATGACTGACAAGTAAATGACACTAAGGAAACTTGTGGGATCACCACAAGTGTTGTCCCCTTGGAAAGGTTGTGTGGGATCCCAGCCACTGCTTGCCCGTATTGTCTCTGTTGGCTGGCAGTCTGTGAATGGGGAGTTGAGGAAACTGCTCAGCTGTACAGAATCCCTGTCAAAAATGGATTACTTAGCTCATGTACTTAGCTGTACTGTAGAGACAGCTGGTCTTCACATTCCCCTTCTGAGCTATGTGCCATGAGTACTCTTAGTCCTGGTGTAGGAAAGGTCATGGTCTGACCTAACCTTTGTCTTTGACAGTGATGCAGTGTTTATCTGCCCTCCAAGGAAATAGAAGGAAGTAGTATCGGAATGTCCTCTCTGATAGTGAGCATAGGGATTTACTTGTTCTTCAGAGAAATGTGCAGTGTTAGGAAAACACTGTTTACAAAACAGAGCTCCTGATGGCATTCAGCGATGGTTTTCAGCTTGTTGAAGTGACTGCAATCTGAGCTACCCAGGCACAAGAATAAATCCTAAAATTAGCAATAGTGGTTTTTAGTTGCACATTCTGACCCTCTCAAGATTTCCTAACTGCCTACAATAAGGAATTAAAACCAAAGAGGTGCTGTTAACACTGTATAGTTCTGATACAATGGCCAAAGGGGAGAGTGATTGGAGAAAATGTCAAGAGCAAAATTACTCTTTCATTCCACAGAAATAAAGTAGAAAGTTGTCGTGTTTCTAAATTTCCATGTTTGCTTCACATCTGAAATTGATATTTCCTAAAATGATTTAAATAGGCTGTGCACATACTTCTCTGATTAAAAAATGCTGATTATTTTATCCCAAGGAAGATCTGTGCATCATGACACATTTCAGAAGCTGCTTGTGTTCTGCTGAAAAGTCATTAGACTAAGGATGAGGAATGGCATATGTTAGAAACTCAGCAGTGTAATTATATGCAAGAACTCTGCTTCAGCCTTTGATGCTAAACTACAGTCTACATTCAGTTCTTGAGGATCCTGACAGTTTTATCTTATGAGTTACTTAACCTGACACGCTGTTGAACCTCTTCTCTGAAGTCTAATGCTGAGCTGTGCGCTCCCTGTGGGAAATGTGAAGGCAGTTGCCCAAAGAGCATGTGTGAGATAAAACCATTTCCTTTCAGTATTGGTATTACAGTCTCACTTCCTTTTTTTGGATGTATACAAGTGGAAAGTATCAGTGTTGCGTGCAGAACTCAAATATACTCTCTTCAATCACCCAAGCTAAGACTTGGTGACGTACTGAAAAACACACCCCCAACAACTAAGTATCTGTTAGTTTAGCCATTCTGGTTATGATGTACATGTGCTCTTTGGTCTGTCAGGCATGTGGAGTCCACAAGCTGTGTTCTGGAATTGGGGGAAGTTGAGAAATGAGCATTAGAGCAACATGTGTTGACTTTTTAGAAAGTGTGATTTCCCCATCCCTGGTGATGCTTTCATTCGTATCAGCTCTTTCACTTATGGTCGATGTATTTGCTGTTCCTGTGACTCTCCATCCACACTCTGCATGCTAACAACCAGCTACTGTGTGGCATTTTTGGAAGTGGGTCAGCTAGAGGGAAGGATGTCAAAGAGAGGAAGCACAAACCACACCTGACATGCAAAGAGGGCTTGAAATGAGGAGGGTGGTAACTGTCTTCTCCTGCTTCTGTTCTGTCAGATGTGTCTGCTCAGATGCGCAAGAAATTACCTTTTTTTTTTTTTTTTTCCTTGAAGCTACTGTAGGGGTAGAGCAATGAAATCTTTAATATTACCAAGGAACTGAGAAGATCTGGAGCTGTGCTGAGTTTTGTAGCAGGTATCATATTTAGTATATGCCTAGAAGATTTATTGTGGTGAATTGTCTGTACTTCATATTAGACCCAGTAGGAATCCTTGGATAAGACAATTGGATTTCAGAAGATTAAAGAATTTCAGAGGGAAAAGGGAAGAATTGGGCTAAACAATGGAAGATCTATCAGGCAGAAGAAAGCCAGCTTTTTCTCAAAAAATTAGGTATTTATAGGTAAATAGAGGAATCCCATACCAAACCTGTTACAGGTAACTGTTTATTTTTGATGTGATATCTGACATGGATTGTTTTGAAAGGCATAGTTGTCTCTGTATTCTCTAAGTTTTGCTCAAAATTAGTTATAGCCAATGACATTTGTGTAACTGTTTGTTTTCCTTGAAAAAATGGGGTAATACATAGGCATTTCTCCTTGTGGATTTGATTTGTTCATGTAGAGTGCAAGCCAGCCCTCTCTGAGGCTGGCTATTTTGTTAGAATGGTGAATGCTATGGCTTTCATCAAATGAAGACGTTGGGAAAAACTGGAATACTATGTTCAGGCAAAGGACGCTGTTCCTCTGTCTCCACAGCTATTTTGAAGAATTCAGGGAATTGGTAAGCTGGTGAAAACAGACATTTCTGCAACACAGATTCACTTGTGACTAGAATAATTCATGTCTTAGTATGCCATGCCAATCTACATCAGACAGGTGCTTTACGGGTGTGTCAGAATCTTCTTTAGCAGGTGACACTGGGCCATTCCAGTGGTAAATCTTCCTCCTGTACTTGCAACCCCCAGCATGTGGCACAAAAGTAGAAGATGGCCAGTGGGTCCATGGGTTTGAGATCCCTGAGGAAATTATCTAGAAGAGGCTGAAGGCAAGTTTAGCTGCTGTGGGACCTCTTGTAGCAGCTATTCGGCCGCTTCTGAGGAGTGGATCAGACAGGACTGGCAGAGGTAATCTTTCAGCTCCCCACAGATCTGCATCTGTATTTGCATTTTCTTGGGGGGCAGTTCAGGTAAAGGAAACTCTGTTGTTTATGCAGGAGTTTTGGCATCTGAGTGAGGAGCCTTGCAAGTGCTCTTTGCTCTTTGACTGCTTTGGGGACTCCAGCCTTCTGCAGATCAGCTAAAATCTGTCAGTTTATTCTGCCTATTTATTTCTGCCTTTCCACGTCCCTGGGAAGGATTTTTTTTACCAGACAGGAACCTAAGTCACAGACTCAAAGACTTGCAGCTGAATTTTGTCGTTGACTCATCACATGCCTATTGATAATCCATCTGCAAATAATTGTCTGTAATTTGGGGTGTCTCATCTAAAGACCTCAATTTCCACTGGTAAAAGATGAGACTAATGCAAGTAACACAAGGATATTGTGTAGAATACTTAACTGTATCTAACTATTTAAGAGATCTTTGCAGGTGTAGAGTGCTTTTTAATGGGTAGTTAGCATTATTTAACTGTACTTCCAGCCATAAAATATCCCAAATGAAACCAAATCAAGCTTTTATTCTAACCTGTACATAGAGAATAATTTTCCAGCCACGACTGCATGTAACTTGCCATGTGCTCTCATCTGACCCGCTTGACAGCGAATTGCATTCAATCTCATCTGTCTCAGTAGCTCAGATGTTCTTAGACTTCATCCTGAAAACCATTGCACACAGTTAAGGTAGTAAATCCCCACAGTAACAGAGCAATTGTCCCATATCAAGAAGTTGAGGGTTGAAAGCCCTACTCAGTAAGCAGGGATGAAATTTAAAAACCAGTATATGCCATATTCAGCAGGAAGCTTTTTAGACAGATGGAAAAGGAACTGGATTGATTGACTGCTCAGGCAGTGGCTCACTGGTTGCAGGTATTGCAGAGATGCAGAGAGCCTTTCTCCAAAGAAGGTACCTGCCTTGTCAGTTCAGGTATACCCTAGAGTGGCATGTGCTTCATCTGCATATATCAAGACACAGAGAACTAGGATAACATAGGATTTTCTTTCTTCTTGGTTTCACTGGCTGGAGACAAGTTCCTTATTCATTTACTCAGAACAAGTGTCAAGAGCAGGCTGTGGAAAGTAGCACAAAAATACTGATCATTATCTCTAATTTCACTGTGATGTTTATCACTGTTTTTCACAGAAGTGATTTCTTTTGTGAGACAATTTCATGCCTTGCTAATTCCTAATGCATCCTGTTGCTACCTTCAACTATACAGTTTTAGCAGGTATCTCCACAAAATCCTTTTCAGTTCCCAAATTTTAAAATATTCAATATACTCCAGTGTGACTGTCATTAGCCTTTAGAATCTATCAATCTCCTGTGTTGCCTTTTAAATTTATTTTTCTAAAAATACTTGATTACCTGTAGAAACGTGTGATTGATGATACTCCTGCAGCCTGGCAGAACCCAGTTACTTGGTTCAGCAAACATTCACTTTTCGAGGGGTCACATGGGGAACACCTTATCTCAGAATTTCTGGCATTTTCCTATTTCCTCCTCTTTACGTGTACTGAAGTGTTTCAGCATTCCTTGTGCTGTGCTGCAATCCTGTCTCTATAAGCTCGATTCCTACTCCAACTTTCCCTGCCCAAAGCTTGGCACAGAGCAGGTTGTCATTATTTCTTTCATCCTTCGATCATCCTTCATTTCAGGCTGAGTGTCTCCTGTCTGATGTTTCTGCCATGAGATGTATATTTTGGAGTAAACAAAATTTGTTTTTATTTCTCCAAGATAAATTACTTGTAAAAAGAAACTTGGAAAAGCTACTTACACTTAGTCTAAAACACAGCAGTTAGTATGACTCATTTCAGAGCTGGAGGCATATGTCTGAACCCCTTGCTCTGCTCACATGTCAAAGGCTGCTCCCAGTGAGCACTGCTGGAAAAGGGTACCTGCTCTGTCAGGGACAGCCAAGAAAAGGTAAAGGACACGAACCCATCCAAGTGAGCTCTTGTGCTTTGAGCTATGGAAAGGAGCACATTTTCTGTGCAATCTGAATTGGGGATGGGCCAGGAAAATAAAAAAGAATCAATCAGATGTGCCTGAAGCTAAATGAGTAATTTATTTAGCAGTGTGAAGTTTGTATTAATGTGAAAGCAGGAATTGTGCATGTGTGTCAGAGAGCGAGAGGGAGAGAGAAAGGAAACTTCACAGTTATTGGTAAACACATAGTTAAAAACCTGTATGTTCAGATCTGATGCTAGTCAAACTTCTTAGTAGTTCTGAATGATGATGACTGGAAAGCTAGTGGTTAGTGCTGCTAGACATACACTTAAATCCAATAAAAGAATTTCTTTGTCCACACATGAAAACTTACCTGTGTAAATCCTCTCATCCTTTCCTGCCTACCTTGCCCACCTTGAACTTCTGAACAGGAGGAATCAGGAAAGGACACTGTGTTGGATTTACAGTTAATTTTAGCCATGCACATATGATGTAATTATATGTCATGCCAGACAATAGCTGTATTATGTCACGCTGATTAAAGAATGGACTGTTGTATCAGTAAGTGACTGCCTATCATGATGTGAATCTGCACAATGCTGTTGATTTGGCAGACTTTTAAGCTAAAGAATTATATCCCCTTTCCTCTTGATGACTTTATTAAATCCAGATTGATCTTTCATCCAAAACATCAAAGAATCTGCCAGCAGCTTAGCAATTAATGAGAATAATGACCTGCTGTAAAACAAACAGCAGTGAATTAAAAGTACAGGTCATGTCTGCATTTGCTAACAAGATACAGATAACGTTTTTTTCAGCTGTTCTTAATTCTCTTCTTTAAAAAAAGACATAGACATTAGAGAGAATCTGTTAATTGCAATTGAACTCAGGTTCCTATTTGAGTGCTCAAAAATTTTGGCTCACAAATAGGGACAGCTTGTGGTGTGGCTCCTAAGTCTGCTGTAACAATTCTGGCCCTAAGCCTTTCACCATGTTCTTCAAAGATTTCTGCCCCTGCTGCTAAGATTGCTTGACTAATCATAAAGCAGTTGCAGATCTGCTTAAATCATAGCTGGATGCACTGGGAAAGACCAGAAGTGATGCCAGTTTACATTATTATGCCAGAGTGATACAGCATCTTCTTCGTTAGGAGCTGACCCGGTCCTGTAAGGAGGGAGACTGACATCTAAAATGGTCAGATTGTTGGGACAGAAAATGATTTTAGTCTTTCTTAAGCTCATCTATATCTACTAATGAGTCAGAGCTTTAATTCCCAATGAATTAAACAGATCAACTCCTAGATAGTTTTGTACTTAAGCATTTAAGAGCTAAATTCTTAAAAATACTCAAGTTATTTTGATGGTAGGATTTAAGCTCCTGAATCACTTAGACTTTGCAGTGTTGTACCTAAAACACTGTAATTCCATTAAAAAAATAGTAAAACTCAAACACTATCTGTAAAAAAATGTTATGTCAAAAAATGTGCATATAAAAGAGTGAATGTACTGTTTCTGCTTCGCATTTATAATCAAAAGGGTTTTATTTTAAAGGTTAAATGCTTTACATTTTTGGACAAACATGGAAGTGAAGCTGTGTTATATTTTAGCAAAATTTTACAGCACTTCTACTTTCCTTTCATGTCAACACAGGCCACATTGGTCAGATTTTATCTGCATAAAATATAAGATACATCCCTATTACAGTACCAGGGAAGATGGGTGAAAGTGTAATTTAAATCAGAGGCAAAACTCTTGATTAGTTTAGTGAACTCAGACTTTTCCTAGTGTGTTTAGGAATATATTAGTTCTTTGTTAAAAAATTCTTGTTCTTTCCATTAGGATAAAATGCCAGAATCTCTTAAGTATGAGAGCCAAGATTCACTGTACTAGTATCAGCCTCTAAACACCACTGGAGACATTACTGCTTGAACAATGTGGGTTTATTTGCTTGGATTATTCAGCATGTGAAGCTACATTGGTTGTTTCTCTTATGTGTATTAATATCAAAGCCAAAACGAATATTTGTCAGATCCTTATAGTGGAGAACCTTAAAGTTCCTTGGATACAAGTCCCAGCTTCTTGCTTGGCCTCCAAGAGGGCACATTAAGAGGCCTTTTTCACTTGTTTTGGAAACACCGGGCCTTTTCTGGCTCTCTCTGCTGTCCCCTCGGACCTTTCATACGGTGGCATTGTCAGCGTGGCCCTTGATTCCCAGCCTTGTTCTCCCCATCCCTCACTCCTGCCAGTTGTGTGGCCCCTCTCATGTGGTGCAGAGGATGCAAGCTGTGACTCTTCTAACACACAGTTTCTTGGTCAGTGCCTTCATAGCAGTTCAGAAAGATCATTTAGAATCGTTTGGGCTGGAAGGGACCTTAAAAATAATCTAGTTCCCACTCCCCTGCCATTGGCAAAGACACCTTCCACTAGACCAGGTTTCTCAAAGCCTCATCCAGCCTGGTCTTGAACACTTCCAGGGATCAGGAGTCCACAACCTCTCGGGACAACCTGTTCCACAGCCTCAGCACCCTCACAGTAAAGAATTTCTTCCTAATATCTTATCTAAACCTATCTTCTTTCGGTTTAAGAAGGAATTAGGAAGATGTACTGTCATCTCCCAAGTGAGTGTTATTTCCTAGGGATAAAAGGTCCAATAGCTGTTTTGGCTGTAATCCTGGCCCACTTTTTCTGGTGTGCTATCCCAGCTGTGAGATTCACAGCTGAGCATCTTCTGATTTCAGTAGGGTGCTTTTCATGCTGCTT
Source organism: Platyrinchus mystaceus (assembly GCA_035041135.1). NCBI lineage: Eukaryota > Metazoa > Chordata > Aves > Passeriformes > Tyrannidae > Platyrinchus > Platyrinchus mystaceus. The sequence continues at coordinate 44,945,235 of JAWWLV010000045.1, read as the reverse complement.
ATGTCTATTAAAATGCTGTATGTTTTGTGTTCTGAGACATTTCCTGACCGCTCAGTGGAAATCTCTGATTAATTAGAGGTTAAATATAGTTAATTACAAAAAGAGAGGTAATTGCTTCAAGGATGATGCTTGCATATATAATGTTTTCCTGTTGATTTTCTTTCTCCCTAGCTCAGCTGTTGAAAAACAACCTGTTCTTTGTTTTTCTGTGATAAGACCATATACAAAGAGGAGACGCAGCTAGAACTCAGTTGTACAGAAAATGCTGTCGAATGAAAGTGTGAGAAAATGAGGAAAAGAAAATAGTTCTTTCACTATCCCTTTGAAATCTAGTAAAGGGTCCTGAGTCTGGTAAACTTGGCTGTTTACCTTAGAAATAGAACATTGAAAAAAAGGTATTTCTAGCAAGCAATTTCTGTAATTTCCCTTTATATAGTGTGAACCTCCTTCTCCTGAATAGATAGGATTCTGATAATGTCCTGGGTAGTAATTTATACCTGTTTCGTACCTTATTGCATGGAGCTTCACATCCAGTTGGGTTTATCTGGTATATTGTTTTTAAGTGCTGGTTGTGTTTCGTTTATGAACTCATAATGTTTAATGCACATGACAAAAGGCATGCCAAAAGAAATATCTGCATTTGGATTGAAACAATATTATGAAAGACCAGGATATATCAATATCATTTGTATGCTGTATACATGCATATGCTAAATAATTGTTTTCAGAGTAGGTATATTTTGGCTTTCTGATTCTGAAATAATTACAAGCCTCAGTTGTAGCTGAATTATTAGTCACAGTGATTTAGCTCTGGCAGTACTGTTGAGAATATATAGACTACTAATATGGAATGGAGAAGCAATGGTGAAGATAAAGCTGTGGGTATGGTGTGGATATTCAGTACTGTGCTTGGTAAGACTACAATGAGCCAAAAGCAGTTTATTTCATTATTCTGACTATTTTGCTAATAATTTTGTTTATTCGGTTTTTCTCAAAATGGCTGGCACTCACGGCTTCTTTTATTTTTTGTGGATATTTATGTGGAAATTGTAGTGCTAGTAACTAAAAGAGGGATTTTAATAAGCTTAAGTACTTTCTCTGGAAACATCTGTGATGGACTTATTCATAGGCAATGATCAGTCTGAGCCACAAGTATTGTAGTCACCACTAAAACCTATGATTAAATTACCCTTTAAAGAAGAAATTGTTTCCAAATGAGGATAAGAAGCTGCAAATCTAGAGGGGTTGCTCAGAAGTCACCTTCTACTGCACCTTAAAAAGATGAAGGCCGTTGCTCCCCATCTTGGGCAAGGGGTAGCAGAGACAACGACCATATCCTTGCTGGGCACTTTGCGTTCTCAGCTGCAGCGTGGGGTCACTGAACCCACTAATGTGCCACCCAGCAGAGACCTGAGCTAAGATTTGGCTGCAGGGTTTTGGCTGCCCCAGACGAACCTGAACAGTGCCAGGCTTCCTTGCCTGGGGTGTACCACTGGGCGTGTCCTCTACAGGTTTTTACTGTCTGCAGAAATTATCTAACTACTAAGATAGTACCTGATCATATAGGACAAGTCTTTTTTTTTTCTCTTAACTAAGCAGAATTTATATTTTTAGCTTTTCTGCTACTGAATTTATTAACATTTTTCTGCATTCAAGTAAGTAGCAGCTTACTGAATCTTACAGTAGATGTTCAGTTGTAGCTTGTACCCAGAGAGCTGATGTTAATCTTCAGTGAATTGCATGGTAACGATTGAATTTGTCAGAGTATAGTGCCAGGGCAACATGTTTCACTTTTTTTTTTTTTTTTTAATATATATATACACTATACCTCCTCCTCTTTTCCACCTGAGCGACCCCTCGTTCCACATG
>JAWWLV010000045.1:44931457-44943266 GCA_035041135.1 Platyrinchus mystaceus | reverse complement strand
GATGTTAATGTTCAGTGAATTGCATGGTAACGATTGAATTTGTCATAGTATAGTGCCAGGGCAACATGTTTCACTTTTTTTTTTTTTTTTTTTTAAATCTTTTACCTTTCTGTAATGAAGGACAAGAAGAATAGCTGTAGGTGGCAATAGTACTGAAGCTGCAACCACATGCCATTTGGGGTTTTTAATGGGTAGGTTACCATCAAGTTAATTTTCAAGTTAGCTTTCTGCATTTCTGATTTAATGAACTACTTTACTGATGCTGAAGGCTGGGGCAGTGTGGTCCCTAATTGTTTAACTGCAAATTTGAGTGCCAGATTTTCCATTCTACCTGCACTGTCTGCCTTAGGCAAATTTGTGGATGGCTTTTGAAATTTTGTTTCAGTGTTTATCTATGTAACTATTTATTTATTTATTTTAAACCAGTGAGTGTTGGCAAGGATTTTTAATGACAGCACTGAGACAGGTGTGACCTTTTTATCACTAGCCTTATGTTACTGTGCAGTGCAAGAAGCTGTAATAATATAGTCACAGATTACAGAACTTTTTCAATGAAATGGAAGGATAAAAGGTGGTGTTCACCCAAAATAAAAGCATGAGCATGAGCAGCAGCACAAGATACTCTGGCCAGGTTAGCAGTTGGTGGGCTGATACACTCTGAGTTTCAGCTATGGTCAGGACAGACCTCAGGCATCTTATATATGGGCTGCTGAAACCCAGAATTGCTATAAAATACCCTTGGAGGTGCATCTGGCTCCGTGTCTACTGAGTTTGGAGCAGCATGTCAGCTGTTTACATGGCATTCAGTGGGCTGCACAATGCCTTTTGCAATGCATTTCCTGATAGGAACCCAGTTAAACTGTGAGAAGTTGCTGCTTCATTTGGTCGTTGCACTATGATGCATTGGATTTCTCACTGCGGTAGATAAAAACCAGCTAGGATTACAGAAGTATTGCAAACAACTGCACAAAGTAATAAACAGTTTTTAATTTGCAGTCTATATAAGTTTTATTTTTGCATCATTATTAGTTGGTAGGTTACCGGCCCACTCAAAATTAAGTAAGATCTTTCTTTGACACAAGTAGTTTGCCTTAGATGAAGCAGTGCTAACTGAATAGAAAAACCTAAGTTCTATTTATGGCCCATTAAATTCTGCAAAATGGGGAAGAGATACATCCATTCAAAATTCTAGTTGCTGCTAGAATAGCTATTTGTCCAGAATATTATTTTCAGGGGGGTCTAATTTATACATTCCAACTACTTTGCTGACTAGCAGTAGTTCAGAATAAGGAATGTTTTTGCAGAAAATTAATCATTACCTTTGGCTGTGAATGCCCATTGCTCAGAGAAAATTGTACCTGCAATTGTGCTACCATTTTAACTGGTATTTTAGTTAAGGCTCTTCTGCTTATCAGTGTAAATCCAGGGACCATTTGCTGTGCACCTGAATCCACTGACTAAAATGAACAAGTCGAAAAAAATAACTCCATGTAAAATGTGAGAGAATTATTTGAAATAATGAAATGGTTGCAAGCGCCAAACTAACATGTGAAATCAAAGTAAAAGCGAGTAAGCCTGTTGTGACTCTGGGAGCAGCAGGTGAGGTGGGGAGTCAGTGACCTACTTTGCTGCGGTGATTTATTTGCATTACTCATCCTGATAACCAAACCCCAGAATTCCACATCTGTTGATATTGTTACCCAGGTGCTCGTAAAGGAAAGTCCATTTCAATCACAGCTGTGATTTCTCTCTCTGTGATTCACTATACCTGACTAGACTTGTTGTCCTATATGGTTAACATGTTGTTTTCTGTGACATATTTTATCCTTCTTTTTCCGGTTCTCGCTCTGCAGCTTCAAGTAGTCCAAGGCCTTTAAGAAAGCTTTTATAGTAGTGGAATTCAGCAGTCATATCAGGAAAAATCTAGCTAAAACTAATCTTGCAACTGTGTGTAGGTGTGTGTAGGTCTCCTTTGTTTTTTGATCCTAAATTATTTGAGTTACCTTGTACCATAGTCCTTCTTTTTCATCAGACTTACGAGTTCAGCCTTGTAAAGGAACCATGTTACAGCCTCCAAAGGTTAAGAAAAATGAGCAGCCAACACACATAAGAGGAATTTTTTAACAGTGGTGGTGAGTGGAAATGAGGTTAAAAACCTTTCCGTGAACCAAAGATCAGACACCAGTTTCTGTTGTCAGGGCTGGGAACTCATTTATAGAACTATGACCTCAGCTGACCTTGTTGTATAATGATCATAAAAAAGGGAAAGGCTTAGAAATACTGCCTTTGCTGTCCTTGTATAAATGCTGGGCAAGGAATTACTTGATTATGAAGAAATTGAGGCTGACTTGTGTGTGTGTGTGTGCATACTTCAGATCTGTGCTAAGTGTTTGTGGGTTTTTTTAATACGATGACTTAAAAAATCACGAGAAAATTTAAAATCTTGACTTGATTACACTGGTTACTCAACTGCTGAGGAACCTGATTGTCACCCAACCCATGGGAATTGTGCTAGGAAATATAGGTAAATGGTTTACAGACCAGCAGTAATGTTCTAAAAATACATTGTACCTTCTCGGTTTTACAATGTGGGCTGATCTTACGCATATGCTGCAGGGTTCATAGGGGATATCAGAACATCTTCCAGCAAGTGACAGAGTTCTGTTTGCTATGCTGCCATGTTCTGACTCCCTGTTGTCCTGTCTTGCAGCAGCTCTCAGAGAGATAGTCCGTCCTGGGCTGTGATGGGCACAGGGCTGAGGAAAAGCACACCAGGAGGTATTGCCTCCAGCTTTCTCTGTGATGAGCACCCGTCTTTGTGCTCCAGGTTATCAAAGGGAAGGATGAGGGGATTATATTACAACTGTTGGGAGGGATGGCAGTCCCCTGGGCCTCTAACAGCAGCAGAGCTAACTCTGACAAGGCCATTTAGTTACCATCTCCTTATCTGACACTTCTTCCAAGTATGGTGGTGCACAGCTAATGGACCCTATAACCCTCTGTTGACTGGTGTGGGACTTGTGCATCCCACTGCCACCCCACAGAGGCCGGGAACTTCACGGGTCAGTGGAAAGTCATGCTTGGTGTTGCTGCACGCTCCATGCTGTGTGTGCCAGGTGGTGCTGCCATGTCTCAGTGGTTCCTCTCAGCAGTTAATGTCTTCCCTGGGGAGCTCAAAACAAGGATGACGGTGTACTAAAAAAACAGTGAGCTTTTTGCTCTGAGAAATACAAATACAGAGCCACTGCTTGAGTTTTCCCTGTCTTCTCTCTTGCTCTTCCCATAGTGCTCATGCCTCTCCTGTGCTATTCCATGTCCTATCACTTTCTCCTCCCCATACGTCCAGGTAATGGTGTGAGACATGGGTTAAAAATAAGTCTTCTGAATGAGAAACATGTTTACAGCAATAGCATATAAGGGAAACAAAAATCAATAGAATGGTTTTCTGGTTCACAGCCTCATTAATGTCTCCACCTTTAAAAGGATTTGAGATTCTTGTGAGGTCAATGATCTGCTGAAGGCTACACAGACATTTCAAGTTACATAAAAAATTTAAGGCATAATACAGTGTTTGTGCATACTACTGCTGCTGGGGACTTGAAAGGTTACTGAAGATTTCCTTTGCTGTTGCTATGCATTTTATTTTAATTATTGGAAAGCATAGATGAAGACGAAGGTAGCAGCTGTTGGGGAGGCTCCCCATGAAGCAGGAAAGTTTTGCCTGTGTGTTTTAGGTACCTTTTTCCATTCTTGTTCCACCCTGCACAACAGCAGATTCCAAGTACCACACGCTCCCCTGTCTGTCAGGTTCTTACATAGGCTTCGTCTCTGCTTTTTTGTAAAGGCCTCCAAGGAAGCCTCAACCACTAAGCCAATTCTGCTGTCCCCATCCCTGTGTCCATTTTGTCAAAATGCACCTAGAGGCTGGCTGCAAAACTGTATGTGCCTCACATAGTAGCTTTCTATGACAGTCCCTGGGGTCCTGTACAGGCTGTGTAAAGTGAATATGTTTGAAAAATATAGCCACAGTAAGGCGGAGCTACAGGTGATGTACCTTTTTTCCCCCTGAGGTGAACACTCAGTGTGAAGCACTCCTCACTTGCCATTTATTCAGGGTAACATGCGTTAGGAAATAAGTTCACAGGCAGATTTTAACAGTGGAGGCAACAATATCTCTTAGCAGAGTTTTCACCCACTCCATGAGTGGACAAAGCAGGACATTCACCTGCAGGTCAGCTCCTTGAGGATACGGTAGGTGACATCTGCCACTCCAGCCCCCTCCTCCTCTGCTCTTGCTGGACGAAGGATAAGATGTGTAACTCCGGAGCAAATGAAGCAATGTTGGACTCAAAGAAAGTACTTGCTGTCCTCCACATGGGACAAGAAAGCACTGGGTATTTTATCAGTGCTGCAGCTAAAGCATGTACACTGCACACTAGTTTTTAATTTTTTAAGCTGATTGATATACACTGAGAGTTAAATTTTGACAAATGTAAACAGATTATTCACATTGAGTCTTTTTACGTCAGAGCAAATTTAAAACACAGCACTACTGCACTACAGCCTGCCAACAGTTGGGGTGGATTGTTTCAGGCAAGCTTCTGTGTCTTGCAGTATCACCTACACAGCAGATTGCTGAGTTTTGTTGCCATGTTTAGTATCAGTTATAACTCAATGCCCACATGCTTTTAACTTCCCTTGAAAACTGGCTGCTGCCACAAAATAACCCCATTTCTGTTATTATTATATTATTTAAATGACATAGCATGGTCAAAACAAATCATCTGTGCTGACAAGAATTTCCATCGGTACACAGCTGAGCCATCAGCCTTCAGCAGAAAAGACTCAGTTAACAACATCTATCTTCCTTGCAATTTTTTCCAAATTCAGCTGTCTAAGGCATCCATCCACTGTCTTCCATCTTTTAGAGAAGCTGACAGAAATGAGATAAGTTGGAAATTGTCTGAGGAGTGAAATTCATCCTGTGCTGACAGTGCAAAAGCAGATGACAATACCCCTGATGGTGGTATGGAGCCCAACACAGAACTCAAGAGTTTCTGCTCTGGGAACAGAGCAGATCATCTCTGATTTGCTTTACAGTACCACTTAGCTATATTTGTTTATGTTCTATGGAAACATAACTGCTATAAAGAATATATATATATAATAAAAAATCTCCTTCAGACTGATATTTGAAAGATCCCAGTATGTATCAAATCTTGCCAGTAAACCACAAAATCCAAGCGTGCAGAAAGATCAAGGCTGTATGTTAATAAAAGGTTACAGCAGGAGGGAGGCCTTTAAAACTCCCTGTTTATCAGTGTTAGTACTGGGACCATGTCTGAAAGTTCACTCTTTTGGGGTTTTTTCTGTTGTTTTTTTTTAGTGCCTCATCTTGATACTCTCCAGATCTCTTTTAAGGAAAGACAGATTAAAAATAAAGTGAAAAAACAAGTAGATTATGCTGGAAAAGTTAAGTTTTAACAAATGATGTTCTATAGCCCTGAGTGATGGATAATTGAGTATCAGTGTGCCTTTGGAGTAACCTTACGGAAGAGCCATTGGCCATAAATTAAGTCAATGATCTGTATGCGTGCATTTCTAAAATCTCAAAAATAGTTTCCATGTTCCATCTCAGGTGCCATATGATCTGAAAAGGTCAGCATATTCTTCAAAGTATGGATATCTGAAAGGAGAGTGTCAAGAGAATGGAGCCAGACTCTTCTTGGTGGTGCCAAGCAGTAGGACGAGAGGCAACAGGCAGAAACGGGTGCACAGGAAGTTCCATCGGAACATGAGAAAGAACTTATTCACTATGTGTGACTGAGCACTGGAACAGACTGCCCATAGAGGCTGTGGAGTCTCCTTCTCTAGAGATACTGAGAAATTGTTTCCACACGGTCATGGATAATGTGCTCTAGGGGACCCTGCTTGAGCAGGGAGAACGAACTAGATGACCTCCAGTGGTCCCTTCCAACCTTACCCGTTCTGTGATTTAAGTACTTGCGTAAATACATTGGTGTCTTTGGAAAATGACGTAAAATTCAAAGTCCAGAAGATCAGTCCTGAGTATCCATTGCAGCAGCTTTCTCTGCTACATGGTAAATTCTGCGAGAGCTGCTTTGGACACTGTTGCTGACCAGTCCTGACAGCATGATCTACAAGGTCTAACTAAATTGTCATGTATCGTGTAGGAATCCCTGTTTGTCAAAGCAGCAGCACTATATGCTGATTAAATCCTTGAGGATCAAAATCAGTTTAATTACTCTTGTTAGATTTGAATCAGAGATACAACACACATACAGAAACATAGAGACGTATTTCTGAGATTTCTTATGGGGAACAAACCGTCATCATGGATATGACTCTTAGGTAGCTTTTCTGCACTTATTCAATTACATCCTAGTAAATGGAATTAGGAAAAGACAGCTAGAACAAATTATGTATTTCTTCCCTCCTCCTGAGACACTGTTCTGCTGGAAGTGCTCCTGCTAGCTCGTAGCCCACCTCGTAATATGAAAATAGTGCATTTGATAAGTATTAAAGCTGCAAGTCTTCATGCAGCTTCTCATACCTCTGATTCAAGAACTGATGCTATTATGTATTCACTATTCTATATGTATATATTTATGTATCTATAAATGTATTTGTGTATTTATGTATATATATAATTTACGGATATAAATTCTAGCTTGATGCCCTCAAGTAAATGTGACTGAGAGCTCCATATCTAACATTCAAAAGTATCAAAGTGCCACAGAATTTGTGCTGAAAAGAATATCAAATTTACTAATGGCTAAAAGCAAGATTTTAATGCACATCTGTAGGAGATCATCTATTTTAATGCACATCTATAGTGTCTGTAGTAAGCTACAGACACTGATGCTGTATCTTACTTGAAGGGTTCTGCAAAACATGAGAAGCACTTGCTCATTCCAGTTACTGGACTGTTTTTCCCCTACTTTATTGTCTGTCTGCAATTCATTGAACTAAAATCAATCAGCTATAACAGAAGTGTTTTGGGAGGGTCCTTGGCTTTCGAAAATTGGTAGTGTTCCCAGAAATCAAAAGGTTTGTCACAATTTCATGACATTTTAAAAGTCTTTTGCAAGAACTGATTACTAAAAATCAGTTCAGAAATCCCTCCAATCAACTTGTAACAAGCAGAACAAGTCCACTTATTTTTTAGATTTTGGGGTAAAAATATACCAAGATGGATACATCCTTTCTCAATGAAACTTTCTTCCCACTGCCCTGTTTTACTGTTTACTGTCCATCCAACACAGTGCCGAGCTGACAACTGCTCAGGCTTTTGGCAGACTGAAGTCACGGCTCGGTGAGGTGGGTGTTCCTCCTGTACACCATGGAGTGCCACATATAAACAACTCACTCTGCCTATAAAATGCTGTAAGCACTGGGGAGGCATAAATTAAAAATGTGTGTTTACGCATGTGCATAGTCTGTAGAATATCTAATGAACACAAAAAAGGTAGCTTGAGCAGTATATTTTTAACCTCAAAGTCTATTGTTATTCTTCTGTCTGACGTTACAGGGCAGTATAAGGATGTTGAAAATAGGCATGGATGGTTTGTTTGCTGGAAGTGTCATTCACAACTGCTAAGGAATATTGGAAAACTAGGGGAGTGGAGTGGGAAATGCTCACATGCATGTGTTTGCCGACACACATTTGTTCGTGTGTAGGTCTGGAAGTTTCAAAAGGAAACAAGAGGGTTATATCAAGAAGTTCTGGGGGAATCCACTCAAAAGGAGGTTTGTCACAATGCAAACAGACTGCAGGGAGTTTAGCTCTGTACGTGCAAAGAGGAAAGAGAAAGTTATCCATAAAAAAAAAACCCGCACCTTCTGGGAGAAAAACCTGATGATTTTGGGTCAGTTAATTTCTTTTGGTTTGAAACTGCAGTATGATTTTGATAGGTGGCTGAGGATGTCATGCTGAGAGTTACTAAATATTTATTTGTTTTTATTCTCCTCTTAAGAAGACAATCACTTTAACCTATTTAAATGCTTAGGGACGTTGTTTAATTTTTAAATGTTTTTTCTACTGCCTGTCTCCTTTCACTACCAAAGAATGCAGCAATTCCCTGCTGATTTAGTTGAGCTTATCTACTTCTTTTCTCCATCAGTAAAGCTGAGTTGTGTATAAATGTGCTCTCATTTCTTACTATTGGATGCCTTAGAAAAATAAATACTTTATAGTTTTGGGGACTGACCATAGAAAGTCCAGATAACTAAAGGAAATTTCATTATCGGTAGCAAGGGGAAAGTTTATACAGATTTAGTGAAGCATCCCCTGGAGATGACTCATTCTTGGAGAAGATGAGTGTATTTCTGCTGGGTCACTTACTTTAGTTATACAGTAAGCTTTTTTCTCTTTGCTAGCAAACCAGATAATTGTTTACAATGCTTTATCTCCACAGATGTTCTAATGCCATATTTGCATTCGTAGTCCTTCTAGAAGTCCTGATAGTTTTCATCTTTCCTTCATTATAATTTCAGCAGCTGTTAGTATGATATTCAGATATAATTGCTGATCTCAGCTTCACCAGAAGATTCACTCTAAAGCTTCCTGCTAGGTTTTTGCTTGGATGAAGTTGTTTGTTATTTTTCTTAAGCCTAATTGATTCATGCTGTTACTGAAGTTCTGTTAGAAAAATGAGGAAAAGAGTTCATTTTAAAGGTTTAATAGTTCATTTTGGGGTGCCTCTTCAAATTTCCATAAGTAGTAGATGTCCTAACATTTGACTGTATCCTCACTCCATGTCTTTTGCAAGAATAACTTGTAAAAATACACAGTATTGACATTAAGAGTCTTTGGATACAAACATACCCTACGTGTTATGACACAATTAAACATTTGGCAACTAAGAATGTGATTGAATAATCAACTTCAGTCCTTACTTCTGACTTCTGCTAGGTTCTGCCTTCTGCCCTCAGGCATGATTCCTTGCACACTTTTCCTGAGTCAACACCACAGCTTGAGTAGATGTGCAAGTAGCAGATGAGAGAGCTAATAAAACTCAGACGTGTGTATTTTTACAATGTAATAATTTCTTTTGTTTTGTCAGAAATAGCTCTCGCCTGGATCAGCTCTCAGAGCAGCTCACCATTGTTGTGTCTAAATTACAAGCCTCCCTCAAGGATAAGATACTAGACCAAACACAGGCATTAAAGGTACATCTCTCTGCTCTCGTAATACATGCACATGTAGCATAACAGGCTGCCAGTCATCAGTTCTACATGCTAACTCTGAAGCTGTGTCATCCGAGCAGTCAGTGGTTTTCCTTGCAGCTCGAGTCCATAGTCTGAATACTCCTCTGCCTCTGTTGCTGCCTGTGGGCAGCTTGCACGTGTTGCTTCTAGGGCAGTACCAGCAACCAGCCATTTCTTTTTATGGCCCTGGGGTTTCAGATGCCTTCCCATGCCCATAAAATCAAGGACGCTGATGTCAGCTGGTGGCTGTGCCAGGGAGGCCCCACCTGTAGCTGGGATCGTCCTTCATTTACGAAACAGGCGTATAGAGAGAGATAGAGAGAGGCCTTTTGCAGCTCCGTGCCGGTACTCGCGCTGCAGCTCCAGCAGAGCTACAGGTATGTAACCAGCACAACTTTGCTCACCAGCCAAGGCATAACTATGCCTTTCAGCTCAAGCAAATCCTCAAACCATGCCTAGGGTTTCACAGTCACGAAACAGAACAGCTGGAAAATGGTAGGTTATTTTTGTGAAAACTTGTGGCAGAAATGAAAAATAATTTTTAATAACATTTTCCTGTTAAGTTTTCAAACTGTGAAAGGTTTATGGTATGATGTCTTAAAAGACAGAAGATGTGAGAAAAATATATTGTTAAGAAAAAAGACAACCTTTCACTGAAAGAAATGCAAGATTTTGGTGAGTACAAATGAAAAATATGCTCTGTTGTTTTGTAATTGTATCAGACCTGTGTGTTTGAAATGCTGAAAATCCTTGAAAGTGGTGAGCATCTGAGTGAATTGCAAGGAAGGACCCATCAGATCCTGAGTCTTTGTGATACCACTTCTTTCCTGAAGGCTTTGTCTTGATTTATGTAATACGACTTCTCAGCTTTGTTACTATGTCATAACTTTTATGTGCCTGGGCCCTAGAACTCTTAATTACTTAGGAGATATACCATTTTGATATTATGGTTTTTGTGTTGCTGTTAGTTGGTATACTGCTCCAGTGCTTTCTACTTAGACTCCTAATTACCAGTGTTTCAAAACTTGCAGGTAAGAATTAATCTTCATTAGCGTAGACTAACTGGAACATTAAATTTCTCCCCTTATATTTTAAATAGAATTGTTTATAAGGCTGTGTATGTATCTGAGATACACACATAAACACAATTTTAAGAGAATGTAAAAGAACAGTTTCACTGGTAAGCCTTTAACACTTCTTTTTCCTCTCTTTTGATTTATAAGCAGTTCTCTGGGAGATTCTTGTTGATAACGTCATGCCTTTATTGTGGGCTTGAAAAATCTGACATCTGTAATGTTATTGGCCTGAGGTGGTTTCAAGAAAGAAGTGGGGAGCTGCTCATAGCTCGAGCAGAGACAACTACTTGCTGACCCTCCCTATCAGACCAATCCACATCCTGCTGCTAAAATTGGAGGGGGTTTAGGCATGAGGAGGGAAGAGGGGCAGCTTCATCTTTCACTGACACTTGAGGCTAGCTGGTGATGAGTACCTCAGTGGGCACTGAAAGGGCAGAGGTCTTTCAGTTCCTTCCAGACCCAGAGCAGTCTGTCTGCTGCAGGGTATCTTGTGCCGTCCTGTCAGGCATCTCTGGACACTGAGGTTCTCTTTGCTTCTGTTGCCTTGGGATTGCTTTATGTATAAATACATAACCAACATAGCTGTATTGGAAAAGAAGTTAAAGAAAAATAAATCCTGCCGTACATGGATATAATTTTAGTAAGAAAAGATCAGTTGCAATCATTCTGGGGAAAAAAGTATTAATTTTGTTCCAGAAAATTATATTGCTATATAGGAGAACAGGAATTTTTATTGGCAAATGTTGCATATTCACTGTTCTGTTTTCTAGTGATCTCATGCTCTAACATTTTCCATTAATGTAAGTTCAGGGGAAACTCCCCTGAAATGCTCGGACTCTATTGTGTTGCTATTGTTTCCAAAAATATTGCAAAATAAGCTGCTGCTTATATATTCCTCTAAACTCAGGTCCCAGGGATAAGAAAATCATACTGTATGATATCTCATATAATTCACTGGTTGTAAAAGAATGAAGCAGAAGACTTCAATCTGTCAAAAAAATATCTCCTAATTTTTGTAGCTAATAATACTTCATGAAATCATGATTTTAAAAGCACCAAAGAATGATCGTATTGCTAAAAAATCACTTTTTTTTTTCCCTGCTTAAATCTTTTATTCAGACTGTTCTGAAGCATCTGACAACACCAGGATAGTTAAAAATAGGGATCATGTCATATCTTATGGCTTGCCTCCATGGTCAATAGTTTCATGTCTCAATTCACTAAATCTAAATTCCAATCTAAGTCATGATTCCAATATTCATAACCATATAGTCCAGTGCGGGAACATATGCATATAGGTGCTGCAGTTTAATATTGTTAAGAATTAATGTTAGCATGCAGGAAGTTATGGAGCTCTCCTCCCGTCTTTGGAACAGTAGTAGTGAGTGAATTTGCTGTGGAATATGCAGAAATATAATATAAAGGCCTTGCATACTGAAGCAATTGGCTCCATTTAATCAATGGGCCTGTATTTTTGCCATAAAAAGCATCATAATATGAAA
>JAWWLV010000045.1:44901097-44931357 GCA_035041135.1 Platyrinchus mystaceus | reverse complement strand
CCTTGCATACTGAAGCAATTGGCTCCATTTAATCAATGGGCCTGTATTTTTGCCATAAAAAGCATCATAATATGAAAGTAAAATTAATGTAATACTTGTTATTAATACAAAAAAGGTAAATACAGCAAATACTTTATTAATTGAAAACTATCCTGTAAAATTATATATTAATACATAGTAATAACTTCTTTATATATTGCTATATTTAGATGAGGAAAGGGGGTGTGTTGCTGGATACTTGTAAAATAATGGTTGATACACATGTACTTAGCATAATGCAAATATCTATGCTATGCTGTGGTTTTTTGTTTACAATTTGTTGCCTTTAAAATATTTGTTGTTAAAATCAGGCCCTGGGAAAATTTATGCCAATTAAACATAGTGGCATTTGGGCTTTTCTGCTTAGTTGATGTTAATCTTTCGAGTTTCTGTCACCCAAAATTGAATTGCATGTCATCTGTTTAGGTCTGGCAGATTGAGAAGTAAACTGGAAGAAGCACTTTGTTTTTATTACACTCATCTTAAATAGGCTCTTAACCATATTTATATAATGGCTTTTATTAATTCCCAGTTAAACCAGCAGATAACTGACTTAAAACACTCCCCTGTTTTGAAGCTGGTTCACCTGGTTTTAAAGGAATGCTTTTGTATGGCATTGAATTAGATTTAACAGAACCACAGTTACATGAATTGTAGGTGGTCAGCTTTAGAAGTGGTGAGGGAATTTGAGCTTCATGGCCCTGTAACTTGCATCTCTGTAGATAGAGTCACTATAGTAAACCCCAAAGGGCTGTGTTGTAACAACACTCACCAGGAGGAGGTATAGGCTTACTTGTATAATCATCAATTTTTCTGTCCTCTCATCACCCATATGTGTTTTCTGGTTGACTGGCTAACAAGTCCTAATTCTGCATTTGACATTGTCTCTTCATATGGAAATAATTGATGTCACACATTTAGTATGACATAACTTATCCGGGGCCACCACCATCTAATGTACTTCACAGACAAAAAAAAAAAAATTGACAGGTTCCTATCCAGCAAAATCTGCAATCTCTGTGTGCAACTGTGAGCCACAAACTGAGACAGGATACCTGTGCAGCTATAGCCATAGAGCAGTAGGGTGAAAGCTCTGTACTGACTTACAGAGCCTTTAGAAGCTCAGATGTCAGCTACCCAGCTACATGCCACCTCAGAGGGACTGTGTGCACTGCTCTGAGGGTTGGTTAGGATGGCACACACCGAGAGCAACTCTTGTTTTCATGGGCTGTGTCTACTGTGCTTGTTTTAATGTAGGATAAAATGTGGCACTGAGGTAACCACCAGAATATGCAGTAATAGGAGATCCAGGCTGGTTGTCCTCTGGCTGTGGTTCGAACGGTTGGGATGCACGTTCATATTTGTGTTTTGGAATGGGGTACACCTTCATGTGCCAACAGGCTGCAGCTGTTGGTCCTGCATGCATCGTGACAATGTCAAAGTGATTGATTCGGGACAGACAGGCTGAATACACTCCTTCTCAGAAGGCCCCAGATCACATACCATGAGGCAGAAGAAAATTTGTAAGCTTATGAGCAGCAACCATTCACTTTCTAGAGGGAGAATTATATACTTGCCCCTGGAACATGGTCTATCTTTAATGTAAATAGCTGGGCTCTGGGCAAATTCCCCAGTACACAGAACAGTTGGCGTTCTGCTACAAAGGTGGCTCTTATTCACAGCATTTGAAATGCAAAACACTGCCACCATCCTGTAGGTACTGTTTACACTATCACTGTCACTCAGCAGCAGCAGCAGTAAGAAATTATGTAGCATAATTTTTCTAGGCTGTACGAGAATGAGGAAAGGGCTTGAAATTGCCTCTCATCACACAGCAACATAGTATAGTAGTCAGGGGAAAGGAGGAAGGACAACTTCTGTTACTCTCACCTGGAAATTTTCACTTGCTTCTCTGTACTTTACCCCCATCAATGCATCTCGCTAATACACAATGACAAGTCTTCATTTTTCAGTTTTTACTGTGTAGAAGATGCATTCTCACAGAGTGTCCTGAGCTATTCTATTCTGAAAGCACATAAAATATTTCTTAATCAAGAGCAGACAGGGGAGGAAAAGGGTTGACTTAAACTTTCAGTTTTATATCTGGATGTTTATCAACATCTTCTGAATGCACATCACAGCTTGGCAATGCAATCTGTAAGTTTCAGTGTGATCCCTTGGTAGTCTGTGCTGTGTACAGACAAGCAGAGTATCTCCTTTCCCATGGGTGTGAAAGGCTCATGCTTTGGCTGATGAACTGAAAGGCACGACAGCATGCTCAGGGATAACTGCGAGACGGGTGTCACTCAGCACTATCCCAGTTGCTGTCAGACTTAGAAATGACGTTAGTAGTCTCTTTTCACATAGACCCTTTCCCTGGAGGCTGGTTGCTACAGGTTTCTGGAAGAAGATTTGGTGGCAAGTTAAAAAGGCTTTCAAAAGAAGTCCCAGTTTCCTGTTTAGAGTACAGATGCTACCATTGTGGGAAAAGGGACCTTCGCCTTCTTCCTGATTGTACCTTTGCCAATATACTCTTGACATCATATGTTTAATTTCTTCCAACAAACATCAGAGCACAATATTTAATAATAGCACTTTCAATTCCAGAAGAGCTCAAGGTTCTCCACAAGGGAAAGACATTCTGTCCTTCCTCTTTTACAAATAGGGTAGTAGAAATCCAAAGAAGTAAAGCAAATTGCCAAGATCCAGATTCATGATAAAACTGGAAAGAAAGCAGGACCAAACCTTGAGCCAGCCTCCCAAAGAAAGAGTTTCCATGTCTTTCCATGTCTTCCATCCCCCCCTTTTTTTTTTGGGGTGGGGGGTACTTCCCAATGTGTGTGTTAATGACACAAACTATGGGATTACATTGTGTGAAAAGTTAGGTTTTTCTAGGCAATCTCACCGGTGCCATTGGTGCTTCTTCTTCATCCATGGCCTATGCATAAGTCATTTATGGCTTGCAGGTGGGTGTGCAGTGTCATCTGTGCAACCATGACACATGGTCATGGAGCAAGAAATGGATGGCAAAGGTGCAGCTCCTGCAGGGCAGAGTAAGACAGGAATCATCCTTAGAAAACTCAGGCTCCAGCTGTCAGGCCTCCTTCGGGCCAGGCCTCTGCTGCACCTCCAGAGATTTGATTTTCCCAGAACAGGGCAATACAAGCAAATGCAATATTGAGGTCTGTCCCTCTGAAAGCCAAATACAGTGGTGTATACTCTTGTACGAGCGATCTTAAGTTTAACCACACCTTCTATTTCTAATTAGCATCCCTTTTTAAAAGGTCACTTTAAAAGGTAGGCAAAATAATGTAAATACAAAGAGTTAAGCATTGTGCATCATGGTGGCATGCTGAAGTGAGGGAAAGGACTGGAAAAGGATGGGCGCTGACAGCTGGGAACTCAGTGAGGGATTTTGAGGTATTTGAACTTTAAAATTGGCAGAATGGATGGCCGGAATGATTTAACACTTTTATCATTAATTTAAACCTTAAAAATTAATTTTTAAAATACTTCGTGAGAAGAACAAAGGTTGAGAGAATTAATATATGGGCTACCACTTTTACGTATGTCAGTGTGACTCCAGCCTCATGTTCCTGCCAGTATCTGGAAGGATTTGCTTTAGTGGGCTAAAGGTTCAGTTGAGAGCAGGTGCAGTGTGTGGGAAGAACATTTATTTAAACTCTGAGAGCTTTTGAAAATAACAGTGAGAGAAGTACCCGGTGAAGCTGTCAGTAGTACTGTGCTGCACAGTGTTCTGCCACGTTCAGGGCCTCCTGACTGTTTTGGGGTAGAGAAGGAGAGTTGTGCAAATCAGCTGTGTGTGCAAGAGGAGGGTGACTGGTCTTTGCTCAGTCAAGCCAAATGAAACCTGTTCTGCAGTTGTACCATAGGATAAGAATCTTCCTGCTCCTTCTTCAGGCCAGGAAGGCCCTAGTGGCACATGCGTGAGAAGGAAAGATAAAAGGGGGCTTTTGGCTAGAGAATTGCATTGCACCACAGTTTGACATAAACTTACATTCTGAAGATGCAGATCATTTAATACTAGCATATGAAAAGAACCACTTATTGAGATAAGGCACTTGCAGAGACTAGAGTCTGTCAAAATGACAATGGCTTCTAATTCAGCTTGTGTGGAAGGGCTCTCCTAAGCTGTGGGAGAGGTGCCTCTACCCAAGCAGCTATTTCTCCTCCACCAAATTTGCTGCTGTGTGCAGCAGTTGTTCCTGATTCACCAGCCTGCTGTCCTGTGGTTACAGCTCCTTCAGGAACCACCCAGTGCCAGGGCTTTCACTGTTGGTGCAGGACACGGGAGCTGTTGTTGCTGGTCTGCACTGCTGAGAGCAGTGCCCAGGCAAATGGATACACAGGTTTGGTTGGAAGGTGTGACTAATGCAGCACTGGGGTCTTACGAGACTAACTGTATTATCCTCTCTTCTTAGAAGCTACATTAGGACAGAGTGCTTTCTTTGTTAATATAATAGTTATATTCACTTTGTGAATATACTATGTTAATACTACCTGTAAATATATGTTGCACATCCCTGCCTCTTTTTATCCTGAAGAGAAGTTTCACCATTTTTGGCTAGTCTTCTAATATTATTTAAATAAAGTTTATATTATTTAAATAAAACTCTTAAACTTTTGAATAAAGTATGATTTATGATAAGCCTTATATTACTAAAATGCCAAGCAGTTGAAGCCTTTTATGTGTCCCTTTTCCAACTGCTTACCCTCTCTATGCTTTGATCAACTACACCTGGCAAGGATTAAAAAAAAGAGCCCTGAAAGTTTCTGAGGAAATAAGGATGTTTCATCCTAGGTGCTGGAAACTACACAATCCTCTTTGAAAATGTCCAATTATTACTTCAGTGAAAACCCCAAACCCCACAAAATTTGCCTATTTAATTTTTTACTCACCTTTACCTCCAGAGTTCCCCACCCTCTGGCACATGAATTAATGTTCATGTCTGAGCTGAAGGACTGAAGAAACAGTTTCCATTTCCATTTTTTCCCCAGCAGGCTTATAACTTCAGCTAACTCATTCAGCTCCATAAGAAGTATAGGAAGGGTGGCAAGTCACCACCTGTATGCAGTATCCTGTGTTAGTTTGATTACTTTGAATACTGCATTAGGAAAATAGCGCTTCCTTTAGTAAACCCACTCACTACTTACTTTGGGACAACTGTTAAAACTGGTGTTAGAGTTGAAGAAACACCTGCCAAGAAGGTGAGGTCTAGTATTTATCTGGAATTTCAGGTCTTTCATTTTTGAAGACCTCATTACTTGAAAACACCAAGGAGGCCCCTGTGTCAAATAATTAACCTCTGACAGTACTGTTACCTCAGAACCTATGATTCTAATAAAAATGCAAATGGTGGAAGGGAAATATTTTTTAAAGCTGCAAGCTCCTCCTAGAGTAGTTAGCTGTGTTGATTTATGTGTGTTTATACAAGCACATGCCTTGGGACTGTTGCTGTCTCCAGCTAGAGAAGAAAAGCAGTGTGATTCATGCATGGGCATCATAAAAACTGTATCTAAAAGGTGAAGTCCTGTTGCTGTTACAAAGGAGTTGGTTCGAAGGAACTCCAGATTTACTTTGTGTAACAATTAAGGTGGTAACTCAAGTATTCTGTTTATTCCAGAAAAGAAAAAAGTACATGTCATGTAGAATTTAATGGGTGATTATAAAACAGTACTTTACTTACACTTTGCAGTAAGTTGCAATATGTTAAGTGTCACTTAATGCGTTCCTCAGTATTGGCAGTCTGAAGATAAATGTGAAAATCAGTCAGAAACACCACTCAACTCTTAGGAATTTAAGTACATTGGCATACACATCCCGTGGAAAACAAGTTTTCCTTGAGTGTTCACGAATACGGTTTGAAGCTCACTTGTGCTAGGACATTGAAGGATTTATCTCACCTGTGTAATGTGCAGAAAATGGGACTGATTTGGTTGCTGACCACTTTGGGAAATACAAACCCTGATTATTTAGTGGGTTTGATAGAATTTTTATAACATGTTTATTGCAAAAACCTCTAGGGATCAAGGGCTTTCAAGCAGCATTACTCAGTAGTGCCCAGGGTGCTTTATGCTACCACAGTCAACACCTTACAAGCGAGTCTGCCCCAAAATGACAACACAATACTTCTGGCTTCTCCTTTCTTTCCCCGTTGGACTTCTGAACCTTTAGGATTTGCTCTGCTATGTGAGGTTTCACTGTAGCCGCAGGGTCTAGGTTTGTTTTAACGGAAGTCGAGATGGTTGCTTGATGGTAACTCCCTCTAAGAGCTGGAGCTGAACCAAACCGGCGGCTGTCAGCAGGAGGAACGGGACTGTCACCCCTCCAGCCGGCCATACCTGTGGGAGATCATCGTGCCACAGCTCCTGCCGTCCCCTCAGATACGACTTCAAATTTAAACAAGCAAAGCGATTTATAGCCCACTCCCTCTGGCTAAACCTCGCTCCCGCCCTCTTGTGCCTTCAGGCGCCCTCCCTTTACCGAAGGAGAGCGACACCACCGCCCCGGCCCTCTCAGGACGCGCCCGGTGGGCGCCGGAGCGCGGTGGCCGCCCGGCTCAGCGCTTGGGGCGGGAGCGCGGCGGGTTAATCCGGGTGTGCCGCCGGGGAGCGGTGCGGGCGGGCCGTGCCCGGCAGGGGCGTGCCCGGCGCTCCCGCACCGCGGCGGCGGCCGAGAGCCCCTCAGTCCCGCGGGTGCGGGGCGGGAGGCTGGGCGGTCCTCGGCGGGACCCCGCGGGTGGCGGGGCTGTCGGGGCTGTCGGCGGCGCCGAGGGGCACCGGCACCATGCCGGGCAGCGACACGGCGCTGGCCGTGGACCGGACATACTCGGACCCGGAGCGGCACCGGCGCCGCAAGACGAGGGTAAGGCTGTGAGTGAGTGAGGGAGGGCAGGCGGCCGGGGAGGCGAGGGTGGTGCGGCTGCCCGGTGGGTGCCGAGCTCTGAGAGGCAGCCGCCCATGAGGTGTCCATGTTTTGCTAGGTTAGCGATCCAGGGGGAAGTTTGTTTTGTTTTTTTTTTTTTTTTTCTATGTGTTTCTTTCGTATTCCTACTCTGAGTACGCTTTGGTGTAGGAAAATTAAATTAAACTGGCTGTTGACGTAATAGAAACCAATGTTTAAGATATATCCACAGTCGAAACTAGTTGGACACGAGTAATAGAGAACTTACTCACCAAAGTCAACAGCGCTGATGATTTAGTGCAGTGACTCTGTGTCTAGATCACAGCGGTGAATACTGGAGTTTAGGGTTTGTTTCTCAAGGTTTGTTTAATAAACTGTGGAGTAGGTGATTGTATCTGGCAGCAGCGAATGATTACGGTTCCTTTTATGAAGTTACTTAAAAGAGTGCTGTGGCAGGGATGGACACTCACAGAAAAGGTGCACCTGTGTGCCAGGGAAAAGTAAGAATATACTGGATATCCACGATGTATGGCTTTATGAGATAATTTTTCTTACAGTCTGCTGACAAGTTTATCTTTCTTTGTCTTATTATTTTGATGTTTTGTTTATACGATATATGTATATAGAAACATAAACGTGTGTAGGCAAAGCTTGTGATCCTTTCATGTGTTTAGTGGCTTTTGTGGTAAATGTCTTGTTGATGAAGGCACTTGACTTTCTAGTTAATGCACAGATTTAAAATTCTTACCTAAATGCTTAGCACAAACAGGTATGAAAGATGTGGCACTTTCTTCCCAACCACTGCAGGAAGATACAAAAAAAGGAGGTTACTGTAGCAGACTTGAGATATTGGAAGACATTCTCTTATCTATGCTGATATCTGGCAATAAATGAGCTTTATGGTTTGAAGTGTAAGGATCAAATATTTTGAAGGAAAATCTTTTTTGGGAGGTGAGGGGGGGAAAGGTTTTTGGTTTTTGGGGGAGGTTATTTTCCTGTACTGCACATTAGCAGTAATTTTCATCCCTCCAGCCCATTAATTGACAGTGCTGGAAAGGAGATGGCATACTTCAGATTGTTTCAGAAAAATGAAATATTTTAAAAATAGGTAGCCCTATACTCTGTAGCATTACTACTGAAGTCTACAATGTTCTTCACAGTCCAGACTGGGTACACATGTGAGTCATAAAGGCGTTAAAAATGTTATGCATTTCCTTTGTTTTTCTCTTTGAAAGTTGAACTGATTAGTTTTTCCTTCATTGATCTTGCTGTAAGAATAGTGTGCTACCTAGCAAACTGTGGCCATGGAGAAAAGTTGCATATCTTCATAATATTTGGCATATTAAGAGTTAAACTCTGTAGTCTAGTTGATCTGCTTAAAAGCATAAAGCATCATGGATAATGCCATGTTGATTATTGTACTTGCATATTGAGGTTTTTTTTAATCTCATGTTTAAGACAGTTTTGTAAAAGCATTTGTCTTCTGTCTGATTTAGGCTTTCTTGTAACCAGGATTAGCCTCTCCTTCCCTTCCTGTGACCATGAGAATTGGAAATATAACTGTACAAGTTTAGAGTTGTATGTAATTGTGATGCTCCAGAGTTTGGGCTTTACAAGTTGTGTCACATATCACAGAACTTGTAATACAATTGCTAGAAGAGGTAGCAGCAGGAGTTCTAGAAAAATATACTGGGAATATAGCCTTCTGAGTTTGTAAATGATAGAGTGTGAGTGGAAAGTGATTTAAAAATTTCTGCTCCAGCCAAAAAGCTTCTTCAGTGTATAGCAACAGGTCTGTTCAATACCTTCTTCTTTGAAGCCATTTGAAGTATAAGATGTCCTGGACTCTGCTAATAACTCTCCAATCAACCATATTGTCACACTTTGTGCAAAGTTCCCTGTGGCTGAAAAAGAGAAAATACTTTAATGAAGAACAGTTGGGTCGTTCTTAACACAGGGCAACCATTGTTGCTGATGAAGGCCAAATGTTTTGAGGGAGAGACCGTTCTCTTCTTGGATGAATCACAGGAGAGCCAAGCAATGCCACACATGGTAGAACTGAGTGGGGCATAAAACCACTATTGCTTGAAGTGTTATGGTATTAGTGCGTTACAGATCTGCCTTATTTGGTGGGTATAGATTTAAAGCCACACGGTTTCCTTGTTTCTGGAAAATCATCCATCTCCAGCTTTAGGAGGGGTGCCCTTCCAGGAGACTTTTCCAGCCTCTCCTTGCCAGTAGTATCTGGTCACTATAATGTGGATTACTGCAGCTCACTCTGGTGGCACAGGTGGAATCAGTGCTGACAGTACAGCTGTGCAAAACATTTCAGGTCCTCTGCTAATGCTGCAGCTTCACTGTGCTTCACATCCACTAATAGTTGATTCCTGCAACACTTCAAATACAAATACGAATCTTTCAAAATCAAAACCTCAGCTATGAAGTAGGACAAGATTTGGGAACAGGGGTTGCATTTTTAGATGTCATGCACCAAGTGCAGCTCTTGCTGGAATTTGAACATAACTTGCAGGATAGCTAAAAAGTGTCACGCTTCTTTCTTAAGGTATTTGTTTTTGCAGTAAGTACTGTGGGAGACTGGGGTGTTCAGACTCTGGCTACCCTGTATTTCTTGAGCAGGAACTCCGTGTGGAGGTCTATGCAATTGCAATAGTTAACATTCCTGATGCTCAAACTAGCCTGGCTATGCTAACTTGTGCCTCATTATGTAGACTTCTGCTTCCAGAGCGTTGTGTCAGGACTGTCTTTCAAGGCTCTGTTAAACCTGTCATCTCTGAATGCTCACAAAGTTATCCTATTTAGACCTAAGAAACCTGTATACAAATTTTTTTTTTTTACCTGCTGATCAGGACGTTGCTCTTCACTCTTGATCTCTTAATCATTACTGAACAAAAAACTTCCATATTTCATCAGGATTATAAATTTGTATGTACAGCTATGCAGGAGGAAAATCCTTTTCTAGTACAACTAAACCACATGGGATCCTTTACCACATCCCATCAGAAGTCTGTGCAGAAGTCTACTTTTAACAAGTACCAGATGCATTAGGGAGAGACGCAGGAAGGTCACAATTAAGTACTTTCTTGCACACTGAAGCCTATTCAGAACTTTTTCTTTATTAGCGAAAGACATATTTAAGATGGTAAGAATCCTTCTTTTATTTAAAACAAACAAACAAACAAAACAACATTACCTGGAACAGATGTGGTTTATTTATTAGCAGAGAATTTTAGTTTCAGTCTTCTTGTTCTTTCAGCCTTAGTGAGACTACCAATAGAATCAGTGTTTTGTGGATGATTTAATTCTTACATGATCACACATACAAAAGGCTTACATTAAAAAAAGAATACAGAAATCCACCTGCTTTCTACTAATGAAAAAGCATTCTGTGGAATGTCTCTTCTCATTTTCCGTGTCTCTCTTATGATCCCTTCAATTCATCTTGTCAGTAAGCGAGGCAGACTTTTTAATAATCTCTCCTTATATGTGTGTCTTTCTAAGCCTCTAATCACTTTCATCATCTATCTTTGAATTCCCTTTATTTCTTAAAATCTTTAGTAGGTTTAGAGGAAATGACATAAAGGAACCTAAAAGGATTAAAAAGGAACAAACAAAAAACCCCCAAAGAGAATACTCCACCAAAGCAAACAAACTGAACAACAAAAAACCACCACTCTACCCTAAACAAAAAGCCACCCCACCCACAGTTTCAGCAGAAAGGGAGATTTCATCTCCTGGTACTTTTTTAAATGAAAAACAAAGATCACTGTAGAAGACATGCTTGTTCTGGGCTCTTGTGACTTGTAACCAAACCTCTCGATGTATTGTGCTCAAAGACCTTATGAACACTTTTCCCCACAGTTCCCTCAGGTTTTGATATACAGTGAAAATAATTTGATGAGGCATAATATTGTTAAGACCTCCAAGCTTTGGTTTTAAATCCACAGTGTATTTAGAAATGTGTGAAACCTGTCAAAGAGTAGACTGCATGATGCAGGGGTATTGGGAGTAAGAGAGAGAAACCATAATTATAATGTGAACCCAAAATGCCTGGTTAGGTTGTTAGAACTGAAGAAAAACCTAGTATGTTAGTTTAAAATAATAACTATGGTTTTGATTGTTTTGTCATTTTATAACTATTTAAAAAACTGTAACTTCTTACTTCCCCCCAATGACAGAAAGGAATTGTAGGAAGTTTCCAAAGTTGGTATCTTTTTTTTTGTATACTTTGAGTTTTGAAATTAAATACACCTAAAAGCTAAAAGTAACTGTTAAGATTGTCTTGTCACATGAAACAAAGGGGGAAGTTGTTGCTGTACAGCTTAGGATAGCATTGCTGTGCTTCTCTTATCCTGCAAGGTGAACCTCTTTGGTAGACTTAAGCCTTAAAGGTTGTGTTTTCACCCAATCCGTCTCCTTCCCTTACCCAAGAAGGAAGTTTTAAACAATAAGTAGAAGGGGGAATGCATCTTCTTTTTAAGGTTTAAGCTGATTTTAAGTTTGGAAGTTTTATATTTAGACCTTTCATAGTTTTTGATCTCCACTGGGAAAATGCACATCTCTGAAGATTGTACAGTGTCTGTTCCTTTGCTGTGCTGTTGATCCATTCTCATTGAAGTGGATGGTATTGCCTGCAGGACTGGGGCATCTGTTATCACCTTTTAAATGTTAAGTATATAAAAAAGTCACTGGGAGAAAATGGCCAACCTTCTGATTTGCTTTCTTTTTGAAGGACATGTAATCGTCCTTCTGTCAGGTTGCCAGTGGTGATGTTAGGGGGATGCCAGGAGCTCTAGATCCCTGGCTTGCTTATTGTCATCTCCAGAGGTCAGGCTTTCACTAGGCACCACCTGGTGCAAACTCTGCACAGAGGGTAAGCCTTTAAGGTTTTGGTGGATTTGACATCTAATATTGTCCAGGCTAAAAAGATTGACACTGCAAATTGTCCCATTTTAGTTGTTTTGCTTTCATCTTCACCCCCACAAAGAGTGTGGTTTTGGAAAAGACTTGTGAGGAAGATGAATCACTATGTAGCTCTGGGGAAGGGTGGCACCTAATTCTCCCTTTCTATTTATCTATCCAGGTGGAGAAACTTTTCTGAAGAGCATTGCACTATTTACTACTGAAAGTTTTTTGCTCCTCCCTTAGTCTGAAACAGGGAGGATTAACATGCAAAGCCAAAAACACACCTGCTGATTTAAAGCCTTCAGATAGGGGACCTAGTATGTAATGGAATGACTTGAAGCTGTTCACCCAACCCTTTCCAGACACAGCAAGTGAAAGCCCCTCTAAGGTGTACTTTTATATCATTGTACATAATCTAAGCTTTAATTTAGGGACAAGGATGAGAGTGGAGGGATGTCTTTACCAGATGAGGCATAAAGAATACCTACAAATAGTGAACTGTGATTCTGTTACTGTAGAAACAGAAATGAGGTTTTCTGTTTTCCAGAAATATTACAGAAAAGCTTAATATTGAGTGCTGGCCCACTTCATTATTGTTCTGTTTAGTCATTACTACT
This sequence comes from Platyrinchus mystaceus, assembly GCA_035041135.1. Classification (NCBI taxonomy): domain Eukaryota; kingdom Metazoa; phylum Chordata; class Aves; order Passeriformes; family Tyrannidae; genus Platyrinchus; species Platyrinchus mystaceus. The sequence goes on along the minus strand of JAWWLV010000045.1, from coordinate 44,918,853 downwards.
GAATAAAATTCCAGAGGGCAGAAGTTGTGGTTACTGCTATTAATATTTTCTTAGTTAACTCTGTATTGAACACTGAGACTATGTGTATTTTAATGGACCTTTGATACAAAATATTTAGCATCAATTCTAGATACTTCTCAATTAGTCTTTACTACAGTAGGCATCTTTTCCTTGGCTTTTCCTATTTGTGTACAGTATACTGACAGTTGCCTGCCATTGTAAATTTTTCTCAGTAGCTCTGGATGAAGAAGTTATGTGGGGATGCGAAGAATTGACACTGTGCTATGGAATTAAAATAAAAATGGGATCCAAGTAGTGCTGAATTAATTGGAAACTTTTGATTAAAATCAGTGGCCTGTGGAACCAATCTGAGATGAATTAGAACAGTCTTATGGAAAATTCTCTGTATTAAGTGTTCTTTACAGGATGGTAGATGCTATTTCCAGTTCATATTACAGTCTCACCTAGCTTAAACCAGGAGGGTGTAGGTGGGGTTTTATCTGTGTTTTTTGCTTTGTAAATACATGCTCTTTTACTGGGTTCGGCAAAAAATGTATGGAAACTTGTTTGGTTTCCTGGCAAAGGCTGTGATGAAAAGAGCAGCCAGTGTGTGTGTATCTAAGGACTGCAACAATTAAACACTCTAATTATCTATGTCATGTGGTTGTTGGGGGGGTTTTGTTAATAGGAGTATGGCTATCACATCATTTGCTTCTCAAGCATTAAATAAGATTTCTTTTTTTTGTTGACTTGCTCATGCTGTGTTTAAAAGAAGCCTTTTCAGTAGAAGATGAAGCAGTATGATGGAAGTTGGTGTTATAAAGATAGGGGAGACTGCAATGCTCTGGAGTCAGTTTATATACACGAGAGGTGTTGATTTATAAGGTCAGAAAAAGCATTAAGCAGAGCTAGTGGACCTATCACCACCAAAAAAGCAAGTGACACAGCTTACAGGAAATGTGAGGAGTCAGTGCTTTGGGGTCTGTGAATTAATGTTTTTAACTCTAAGGGAATTTCTAAGTGGGTTTTAAGTGCTACACTACGAGAGCTACTGTTACAGGAAGAGAAGCTATGTTAGAATAAGTTGATGTAGCAAGTTTCTCTGGTTTTACAGCATTCACTCCTTTTATTTCAAGTTATTCCAGTACATGTAATACAGAAATTATAATTCAGCTAGTGCTCATTGTTCAAATGCAAAGTGATATAAATATGCAGAAAATATACTGCTTTATACCAGAATGTCTGTAGAGGTGAGTGATGTGCAAAGATCAAACTGTCAGACCAATTACAACTGACTCTTAACATTTTTCTAATTCAGGGCAGTACAGCTTAGTAGCATACTGTACTGTAAGTGTGCCAAGGACCTCCCAAGATTCATTGCTTCACCCTCTCTTCCTAGGAAATTAATTTATAGCAAATAGGAGCTGGCTGTTTCTGGGACTTTAGTGGCCATTGACTGTGTTTTGGATTGTGGTAGACAAGAAGCTTTGGTTGAAGACTGTAGACAACTGCAATGAAAGGTGGAAGCTTTGGAACTGAGTAGAATCAAACCCAGTACTAGTCTCAGAGACATTTAGTGTTAGAAAAACTAAATTTACAGATCTTGTTAGTAAGAATTGCCTAGGTCAGGCGTGAGGATCCTTCTTACTCGAGAAAGGCCAAAGATGACTTGCCTGTTCACTCATTCACAGCTGCTTCTCCAGTCTGCAGCATTGCAGGTTGCCACCTTCACCCTGCCAGCATTTCCAAAGCTACTCAGAGCTATCTTCTGTCAAGTCCATTAGGGGCACCCTAACATGGGGCTCCTTCTCCTTCTCTGTGGTCATACTGTGCTTACAGATTCTGCCCCCCTCCCACTGCCTAGCTGCCTCACTCCCTGTACCAGGGCTGAAGGGCAGGGGAAGTGTGTGGATGTGACTAGGCAGCTCTCAGCAGCTTTTGGGAATGTTCAGGACAATAGCAAGGAATGAAGAGGATAGTAGGGAGACATGATGAAGAGAGGAATAGAGGTGGGACTTCATCTGCTCAGCCCAGAATGGAGTCACTGCCCAGAATGGAGTTACTCGCGCTCCAAAGACAGGCATAATTTTTTCGTTGTTCTTCTTTACTCCATATAAATGACTTGAAAATAAAATGCTTCAGTTTTTGGTATTACTCTAGTTACTGATATGTGTGCATAATATGGGATTGTGTGGCTCTTATTCTGTTAGGAATCCCTAGTTTTACTAGAGGTTTTAGTAGGAGTAACACAATCCTGTGTCATGGTTGTCCCTGATATTTTTAGCAGAGCAGCAAAGTATCTCTTCACCTCATCAGGTTTCTAATTTCTTTCTTCTCCCTTCCCTGCCATGTCCAGAGAAAGAGGTTATCTTTGTTCATTCCCCTCTCCTTCCATACCTTAAGGAAGAAAATCTAGTTACATCTTGTCATCTATATCTAGTCCTTTTTTGGAGCAAATTACAGCTTCACCTGGATGAACAAAAGAAGGATGACAGCCTGCTCCTAAAATCAGAGTTTAAGGGGTATTCTTAGGAGTCTCTTTTAAAGCCAGATAGTAAATCAGCAGAGTGATTCAAGCTGCCAGACTCCTGTTGTGCTGAAATGGGTCCAGACAGTTTACAGTGAGTTTGCCATACTCTTATGTTGTTGTCCTGACCAGCTTTTTGTGAAGGTCTCTACAGTGGAACCCTTTCTTCACATGTTAATTCATGCAGTGGGTGACTCAGGCCCTTCTGATACACAACATCATCACAAGCACATGTTGCTGGTCCTGATGAGGGCTTGTGATCTGTACAAGAGTTATGCTCCTTCTGTCACGTGCAAGCATTTATAAACAAGACCTGAGGAAGGTTTAAGAAAAGTTGAGTGAAGACAATGAGAAATTTGACAATCAGTGAGAGTTTCTCCTCTGGCTGCCAATAGGTATATGAAGAAATTCTGAGACTGTCCTTGTTGGCTTTTACATGTTTTGTTCCCATGAACTGCATGGATGTGGTTATGAATAATTTATCTTGGGAAGCACCAAGGAGCATTACTGTCTGTAAGAGCCACCTGCTTATTGCTACTCCTTAAAGGATATGTGCCACTGTCAGGTGATTCCTTTGTGTCTTTCCAGTCTGGACTCCTATCGTTTCCTCTTTCTAGTGCACAGAAAGATCCTATTGAGCGAATCTTCTGATATTTATGAAACTGGCTTCCTATGCATTTCTACCTGAGGGACACCATTGTGTCTTGCAGTATAAATTTAATGTAGAAAAAACATGCACCCTTCTTTTCAATAAGCCTTTTTTTTTTGCCTTCAAGGAACTCTGTTTCTCTTTTTACCAAGTAACTGGAAAGTCTCAAATAGCAGGTGAGTTCAGGAGATGAATAAGACACGACCCATGACCTAACAAAGCTTGATTTGAAAGTGATTGAGTGGAATCTCAAGTGACATTCATAAAATGTGTCAGGCCTGGTGTCAAGCGTCTGTTTAGGATTTGTTGATGCCAGAAGCCATGATATTTTTTAGGTTTGGGAAGCTGGGCTTTAAGTGCAGTAGCTTACAAATTGTTCTTTCACAAGATATTTTGACCTGTGTTGCCACTTTTCATGCATACTTAGGTGAGATTTGTAATTTTCTAGTGACTGTGTACATTACACTATAGCCTATATGCAAACTGCTCTTTAATTTTGAAGACTTTCTCTTGCAGTGAAGATACACCCACTTGTGGTGTTTTGAAACAAATAGCCAAGACCTTGTTTCAGTTGTTCTTGTTTGGACTTGAGAGAGTCAACTAGAATAATCTTTGTTCTGCGCCATTATGCGGCATGGCAGTTAATGTTAGAGAAGGCTGAAGTTCAGTGATTTCCTTGAAGAGAATCTATGCTTTGAAATGAAGTCTAGAGCAGTGGTGACAACATTAGCCTAAGGCTCTGGTGATATGGATTCAGGCTACTGTGACAGCTCTCAGCCCCTGTGTAATGATGGGAGTCATTTCACCTCTCTGAAGAGAGTGTGGCTTCTCCAAGTGTGCATAGGACTGGGGATAAATACTATGAAGGATACATATTTCAGAATCATTAGCCATCCAGGTGGCTACTTCAAGAAAAAACAACCTCTGACTTTTTTTTTGTTTGGACTTCCAAAAATACACTGTGGGTGCGAGTTCCTGCTTTCCACATGAGGCAGATTTTAAGACTATCTGTCATAGGTGCTTCTTCCCCCCAAATTTAAGTCTGTGTAACTGTTTGAAATTGGGCATTTGGTTAAGGTAGTCGAGAATTGTACCCTTTGTAGCTGAGAGTGGGAAAGCTCTTGAAGTGATCTGTCTATGTTGATTCAGTAAAAGCTTAAACTACATCACATAAAGGTGCCTGTCTGAAGCTGGGTGAGACTAAATCCACTCTAAATAGCTGTGAGGTAATGGATATTGCAAATGTTGTGTAAAAGATGCAAGTTTCACCATTTTTCTTGCGTTATAGAACTAGATGTATGTACTGAATGTGTAGGCATCTGTGCCAAATTAACTTTGCTCCTGAGTGGGACTTACTAGGCAGAAAAGCAAAAGGCTTTTCTGGCGCTGCCTCTTACACAGTGCATTCTGAATATTGCTGATTCTTCATTTCATTTATGCATAATTGTACTGTTTTAAAAAAACTTAAAAAACCCCAAACAAACAAAAAAACCTCCACTCTGTCTTTTTGCCAGCTTTACCATTATGCATAGAAATCACTGGTCTCTGGTTGCTCAGAAATTTGGCAGTACAGGATGTTACCTTTCCTTTCCCCTTGTCTTTCTGTTTTGACTCTATAATGATTATTATAGAGTGCTCCTGCTGTGATTGCTCCATGTAAATGCATTATTTTTCTCTATGCAGTTAAGCCAGAATTAAATTATGGAAAAGTTGCTCTTTTTATAAAAGAAGAAAGGTGAAAAAAATACCAATATGTGACTTGGAAAGAAGGGGAGGAGTCTTAAATTTATCTTATTGTTACTGAAAGAAAGCCAAAGATTACTTCTGTAAATCTGTAGGGCTCTTATTACTTCTGGTAGCAGCAAGTGCTTCTGCTAATGTGAAGTTTGGCAGTGCTTTGCAGTTTGTTAGTGGTGCATTCCATTGGAATTAGGCTGGTACTTACTTCTGTGTCTCACCCTGTGGTAGACTTGAGGCTGCAAGCAGATGAAACCACTACCAGGGCTTTTCCATCAGCTATTTCCTGCTCTTGGATAAATAAGCAGCAATACTGGGTGATTTCAGCGATGCAAGATTAGGCCTTCTGCAGATGCTATTTGTAATAATGTTATTAATGAAAACAGGCATTTATGAACTTTAAGCACGTCAGTAAGAAGTCAGAAAGAGACAAGCTTTTAGGGATAGGAGCTGGGAGCACACAGCCACAATGTCAACTGTTTGTATTGTCTTGTTATAGGTGTTGCTGATAAAAAAATAAATCCATTCTTTCAGCAAGGTAGGCATGGCAAGGTTCACAAATTTGGAATTTGATTTTTTAAAAGTCTAAGGGGAAATCTATGTACGAATTTTTAGAGCATGGAATTAGAAATTATGATTGAACTTGTTTCTTTATGTACATACAGTACTACCTTTGGTTTGAAGTAAGCTTTTTTTTTCCAGTACATTTTTCCTTGGTTTAAGGAGTTCACCTTGGCCCTGCCTAACCTACAGCTAAGTATGTGCTGATAGGACATATTAGTTTACTATTCCTCACATGTCTGTCAAACCTCAGTCTATCTTAACCTTTTTGGCAGGTTCTGCCAATTAAAAAAATGAGTCCTCCCTACGGAGCAGGAATCAGTTTTCCAACACTACGATGTAAAATTGTATGGTGTTTGCACATATGCAGCGACTCTTCACATCTTGGCAAAAAGTGCTGTGTGATAAGTTTTCAGTGTCACTCATACATACTGTTTATATGAGACTACTTCATGCCTGGACACTGGCAAGTATTAGTGTTGTTGTGTTAATTTTGTAAAGCAGGTGTAACTGAAAAGAAACCTGTATAGCACATGGTAGGGGTAGAAGGGTGAAGACAGGTGGAAAGACTGTCTTGGAGCATTGCTGTTGCATTAAAACATATATAGAATTTGTACTCAGCAGCTCCAACAGAGATCCAAATTACAGGCTGCCTGAGAAAATACCTAACTTGCATAAATTCTGGCCTTCTGAAGTCTAATGATACTGTGCCCTAATTCCTTGCAAACTTTCAATCTTTATGATGGTCTTCTCATTTCGTCTATTCCAGTCCTCAGAGTAAGAATTATTTGTTTCTCTTGTAAGTGCTTCTTCAGTGTGATCTGTCAGTGAATTCCCAAAACTGTAATGTCTTCTTTTCAGTATATGCCCTGTAATCTTCAGTATTCAATTGCTTTTGCTGTTCCGGAATGGAGATTTTGAAGAGAAGCAAGAAAGGAAGAAACTGGAAGAAAGAGGAAAATTTTGCTCTTTATGTGCAACAAATGGCTCAAATCAGTCTGTGAGTTGAGGAGATTTGGGTCTGATGCTTATCACTCCTCAAGTGTAATTGTGTAGTTAATATTTGTGCCTTGCTTTCTTGTGACTGACAGAATGCAGGGAGCTGCAATACCAGTCCCTATTCCTGCAGACTCATAGCTTGTCTTGCCACTTTTCCTTACTTTGTCTTTCTCTAGCAATGAGAAATCAAAGGTTGCTCAGTCTTATACCATTATTACAGATGCTGATTGAATTAGAATTTTCATTTTTAAAAGTGGAAAAAGTAATTTTATGTGTAAAACAGAATCCTCATACTGTTTAGGATTTGTAATCATTTCCCTTTTTAACATTTGTGTCTGATATTAAGAAAGCAAAGGGCTACAATAATTTGTAGACTCCCTGATAAGGTAACTTTAAAACATCACTGCTGTGATTTATTCCCAGCCAACAACCAAGCCCCATGCAGCCACTTGCCCAACTCCCCCACCAGCAGGATCAGGACAAGAACTGGAAGAGTAAAAGCCAGAAAACTCTTGGATTGAGATAATAGGGAAAGCAAAAGCCATGCACACAAGCAAAGTAAAGCAAGGAATTAATTCACTGCTTCCCATGGACAGGCAGGTGTTCACCCATCTCCTGGAGAGCAGGGCCCCATCAGTTAACTGGGAAGATGAATGCCATCACTCTGAGTGTCCCCTCTCTTCCTCCTTCTCCTCCCCACTATATATACTGAGCATGATGTCATATGGTATGGAATATCCCTTTGGTCAGCTTGTGTCACCCTGTCCTGGCTGTGTCTCCTCCCAACCTCCCATGCACTCCCAACTTACTTGCCAGTGTGGCAGTATGAAAAACAGACAAGGCCTTGGCTCTATGTAAGCCCTGCTCAGCAATAACAAAAACATCTCCATATTATCATCACTGTGTTCGGCACACAGCTCCACACTAGCTACTGTGAAAAAAATTCACTCTACCCCAGCCAAAATCAGTACAGTCACATAAAGTTAAATTCACTTTATTTATATCCCTTGCACATTGCAATAAGCCTTCATTTCTATTTTAAGAGAAAATTTTTATCTCTGATTGCATCCATTACCTTGCTAATTTTAGGGATGTGAACTCCTCATGGTTTAGTGAGACAGAGTTTTAATAGCTGTGTCTGAATACTTGTGTAAAATTTATCGCTGTGTGTTTATATGTAGGGCCAAATATTTTGCTTATGATGTTGCTGTTTTGGTGGCTAACAGGCTGATGGACTGATAAATACCTACTTTAGTGAAAGTAGGGTCAGTGAATTGTAAATAGGAAGAAATTCTCCTTCCAATATGATTTTGAACAGTTTCATGTTCATCATATGATATCAGTATGTTTTAAGCTGCAGAGTTAGAATTGGCTTGGAAATATTGTATTTGAACTGAGTGTCTGAAATTCTAATGTAAGGGGCAGTGAACTTGCCTTATATTTTACTACCCAACACATGAAGCAATGTCTTTATTTCCCTTGCTAAATTTGGGAAAGCTTTGATTTTTAGGAGGGTAGTGCCTGGTACCATACAATGCTGTGATTAGCACACTATGAAGATTCAGTTCTGGGACTTCGTGATAAAACTGCATCATTCTCCAAAATTGTCTTTTCCTCCTGGAGCAGACAAGTCTATCTGTTGTCATTATCTTTGCAATAGCAGTAAGATTTAGGAGACCATGTTAACAAAGGTACAAAGTGTCCTTAGTTCAGCAGCTCATTTTCAAACACAAAAGAACCCTCAGCATTATCACAGCAGATGTACTTGCTTTTTGAATGTTGAATGTTCAGAAGTATTCCTTAGGCTAACACTACACTCAACTATCTTCTGTCAGCACTACAATTACCATAGGATACTCAATTTATGAGGCTTCTCGCTAAAATTGTGGTGTTACATGCAAAAGTAGAATCCATATAGCCACAGAAATACTAATGTTTTAAATAAAAATAATGAATACATGTTGCTATTGTAATTCACACTGGCCATTAAGTCCCCGAAGAGGATATGTCCTGAGGCAACAGAAATGTGGTAGCTCACAGATGAAAGTTTATTAACAGCAATTTCCTAATCTTCATAGTCCTCATCTCTATTCTGTCAATTTTGTCCTGACCATGGCACTAAGTGCCACATCCAGTCTCATCTTAAAAACTTCCAGGTATGGTGAATCCACCACCTCCCTGGGCAGCACATTCCAATCAGACATGTGCCATGGTCTAATAACCACAGCGGTGTTGGATCAAGGGTTGGACTTGATGATCTCAGAGGTCTTTTCCAATCTGGTTGATTTTATGATTCAGGTTTGTTGAAGTGGCTTATATTCTGCCCAACAAAAATGATAGGAGAATAGAGGCTTCAAAGGTAATGAGCCCAGACATGTTGTGAAAATTATTTTCACATGTCCTCACCAGGCACCTATCCATTCTCGTAGGGAATGAAAGTCGGAAACAATTTACCCGTTATCCACTGGCTGGCATGCTGTCCATCAGTAGGCAGATAGTTGAAGATTATCCAGAGAATGTGCTTTCTTGCCGACCAGCTTGGCCAGAAAGGTTTTGCGAGGGACACTATTGGAATCGAAGCCGTTATAAAGGACAGTTAAAGAAACTGAAGCAAGCAGAAAATATTCTCTAGCATTTTAGGGACATAAAGAATCTGAGGGAATTGAGGGGTGGGGAGTGAGAAAATCTGGGAAGGTGCTGCTGGCTTTGTTGCTTTAGGAAACAAGTCTAAGGTCCATATGATACCACATATCCTTGTTTTTGCTGAACTAATGATTCTGCTGGATTGTGAGGGATTATACAGCAGATTGTCCCTGTCACTTCTCTAGCAATTCAAATGTGTCTTGGACACATTCTGGTTGGAATCCTTAGCTACAACTAGTTACCAGGAAGGCCTAGGCCTAAACCATCACACCAAGGGAATGCAGCAATAGATCCACACTGCTGTTCAGGCTGAGCTAAGCCTCAAATCTCTAAGAAGCAGTGGATAATTTTGCATCATGGAGCATCTTGAGAAATTTTATTTGTGATAGAGAACTGTCCGATCCCCTGTCACACATGCTTTTCCACATATAGGAACGTATGCACACTTGTATTTCAGTTCAAATGCAATTATTATGCTATGATTAGCTGACAATCCAATCTATTTAGAGATGGGCAAGCCTTAGTTTTGCCTAACGGTGTTAGACTAGAATACATATTCACTGGAGCCCTCTGTCCTGGCTGTGGGTCCTGACATCCTGTAGGTGTATTGGAAAAAGTTACGTGATGGGCACAGTGTTGCTGGAGTTTGCAGCCTGGGTAACTTAAGCCAACCACAAATCAGTGCTTCAAAATAAAAATGCTCTGTTAATGCACAGATGGTCATGCCCGTAGTGCTCACCAATTCAAGCATTAAATAATGGCATAACAGAAGATTAATGTTCTAGGGACATCCAATCTATTATTAAAAAAGGAGCTGTAGAACCTTTGGGTTGACCATCAGTTTGCATGTAACCAGCCCTGCAAAGGAGCTCCCTCTCTCTGTCTACCTCTCTCTGTCTCATCTATTTTCTCCTCTTCATTGTGTTGCTAAAAATAATGACACCCTTCAGAGGGAGCATGGAGTTAAAGTGGGATCAAGTTATCCACCTGGTGGGTAACTGTTGTCTATTCGGCCACTGATCAAGTGTGATGTGTGCCTGCTGATCATAGAGTCATGTTTGGGTTGGATGGGACCTTAAACATCATCTAGATCCAAACTTCCTGTCATGGGCAGGGAACCTTTCACTGACCCCAGGTTGCTCAAAGCTCCGTGCAGCCTGGCCTTGAAGTGCCTGACAGTGTGTCTGTACCATGGAGCTCTGCCACAAAAGGCAGCTTTATACTGTAACTTGAACGAGGTTTTCATATCAGCAGAGTAGTGATGAATTGACAAAAGAACGTTCATAGTGAAAACTCCGTTAATGATCTGCCGTAAACCCATAGGTGAAGGTGCTGTAGCATCTTCAGGGTGTCATGTTAAAGTGTAGAAAGGAGCGTTCCTTAGGAGCATTGGGAAGGCAAGGCTGATAGGAACACATCCCAACCAACTCCTGTGCTCTTAGCAGCAAATAGGTTGCCAGAGAAAGCACTGTGGAGGAAGCACTGTAGGTGACTTCAGAATGAGATGGTGTGCCTTTGGGAACTCATGACACATCAGGTGAAGAAGCAGATATTGACAGCAGACCACTTTGCTCTGGTGTGGTGCTTGGTGTTACTCAAAGCGCTTCCTGCCACAGTTATGTGCAACATTATTCTTGTATCCACTCCATTTTGATGTGCCTCTTTCTTATCATGCCATTGCTCTCTTCATTGGGAACAAGAGCTGGAGGAAGTGTTTGTATGGATACACATAGAATGCATGTTTGAAAGTTTAGAAGGGGGTAGTTCCTTTTTTTTTTTTTTTTGTCTTCCTGACCATTTCCATGGTTGTGTTTGCTATTTGAAACTAAAATTTTAGAGTTTAGTTTTAAAGAATTGGTCCTGATTTTTTTAAAATCCATGTTCCATGAGTTAATTTAAGATTCACAGAAGACTAGTGTTAACTAAATTTGGGAATATGTTTCATGTGGCAGGGGATAAATGGAAAATTCTTGCCAATCAACATTTTGAATTCTCTCTCCAAGAATACAGCATGTTCATTGCTTTCTAGTGATTTGTTTGTTTTGGGCTTTTCTTCTGTCAGTAGGCACACTTAATTCTGTTTGACAGTGTTCCATTGTCTTCAGGAGCATAGTATAGTGATGTTCCTGATAATCTTTTTGAGAATCTGGATTCATCTGTGCTTGCAAACACAAACAGCCATTGATGTTAATCAAATGTTTGAAATGCCCTTCTGCACTGCTTAGCTGCCACACAGTGTGGAAGAGTGGTCTTTACTGAAGTAACTCTGGTTGTTACTTCTGAAACTTGCCATCTAGATCTCTTGACAGAGCTCTGGAGTTTTCATTATTCTTCATTCCTGTGCATGACATTATTATTATTTCACTTTCATAAGCACTCAAGCAAGTGAATCATGACCTTCATGAAAAATAAAAAATTTTGGTTTTCTTGGAATGGATTATTGTGTAGTATCTTACCAAGTGTTGAGTGTTTTTACAGCTTCTCTACACTTGTGCGCTTCCAATAAAAAAAAAAAAAAAGATTTTTAATACATGTTGGGCTTTGCTGCATACAAGGCTGGATATTGTAGGTGACTTTTTAGCTCTGGTTCAGTTTTTGCATGCCAAAATTGGACTTCCATGTTAAGATTCATAACTGGAAGAACTGAAGCTTCAGTTGAAAAAAGAAGTCTTCTTTTACAGAATTTTCCTATTATTTTTTCTAATACCTGACACGTAGATCAGGATTGTCCAAGAAGATGTTACAAAGGATGGAACCTATTTTGTGCAGGTAGTTGCTGTCCTAGGTGATGAAAATTTCTTTCATGAATATATTTAATAGAAAAAAAATTAAATCAGTCAAGTTTTAAAATATTGTGAAGTGCTGAAGCAGAACAGCAAAAATTGTTGTAACCACCAGCTTGGGGTTCTTACATGGGTAAATATGCTCAGAGGATCTCAAAGGGGACAGGCTCTCTTGATCTCAAACTGGAGTACCATCATCTCTCTTCAGTGCTGAATTATTCAGGTATATAAACCAGTTCCTGCCTACCGTGATTTTAGAGGTAATTATATGGCATTGCTTCCTTTACATGTTTGTTGAAGATGTAACAACAATGTGCAGAGGTTCGGTTGTGCCTGCAGTCCATTTAAACGCTCTGGCTTGCATGCAGTGCTGTTTTCCAAGTTATTGTTGTCAATATTATTAAGTAGTGATGCATGTGGGTTTTTTTGATAAGTTCCATTCAGATCATGGCTGGTGGGGAACATTACAACACAATTGCTCTTTTAATGGGAGAGATGTGGGGCTCAGACACTGCTGATTAATAATGTACTGAATAAATGGTCCAAAATAAATTTTTTACAGGAATAGGATAAAAATTAGACTCAACATGTTTCATGGAAATACTGCAGCATGAGTAAGCTGCTGCTGAACGAAGGAAGGGAGTCTGTTGGAGACCTTGAATATTCCCTACCATCTTGTTTGGTGAGCTCCTTGAGAACCTGTGTTTCTGAGGTGTGCAAGCTGATCAAGGCCTCTGTGCCTCTTGAGGCAGGCTGGCCTCAGTTCTGTAGGGGCTCAAGGCATCAAGTTAAAGAATAAAAAGATCAAGCCCAAAAATACAAGGCAACATGCTAGTGTGCCCTCTTGTAGTGATAGTACATTTCTCCAAAACATGTCTGGTGTGAGTAAAGCTCTTCTCTTGCTGGGGCATGTCCTCACTGCCCTGCTGTCTTTTGTAGTATCTCCATAAATCTCAAGGTCTAGTGGCCCAAATTCTTCAGGAGAGGCAGAGGAATGTCATTGTCTTAGCTGTTGGTTTGGTGGTTGGGATGTCTTCCTTGAAGCTGTGAGTTTGAACATGTCCTAGGCTGAATCCAACTGTTAGTTTCTTGCTGAACAATCTTAGCTGATAAGTAAGCCTGCTGCCCCCACGCCTGTTGTTGGTAGGCCGTACAACTAAACACGTCATTCATCGGCAATGGAGTATTTCTTCCGTATTAATTTCTCCAGCAAAATCATGATACGTTTCGTGCGTGAATTGATTCACCTGATAACAGACTGTGATATCAGTGCCCTTGTTACTGGACTATTATGAAGTCACTTCAAAGGAATCCCTGGAGAAAGAGGGAATAAACATTTGGGGAAAACAGATTTTAAAGCCTGTGAAATAACAGGAAAAAGAATTCAGGAAATGACTGGCTAAGTGCATCTAACTTGACACAGTGACATTTGTCTTAGTACAGAATCTTCAGACTACCTGCGTTACTTCATTTGTAGGTTGTTTAGAATCACATCGTTTCAATCAGCTGAAAATGCTTTTGAAGTATTACTTACCATCCTTCCAATCTTTGTTATTTAAGTGGCACAAAAGAGAGACAAAGACGATGTTGGTAATTCTTTTCATTATATAGATACCACAGATCTATAATTTATAGTATTAATTGCTGTATGCTTAAAAAATGGTTTGACTAAAAACAATTATTTTTTTGAAGTGTTTTTTAAGTACAATTGCAGTCATATCCCCCTCCTCCAGTAACTATAGTATGGAGCAATGGTAGGTTTTAAAGCAGATGTTATTTTTGCTTGACAGGCAATTGTCAGCCTGGTTAGCCTCACAAGGAGATTATGGCTGATAATAACTTAGCACTTTGGCTTTCAATATTGGCCTGTGTTTGTTTGGGTTTTGTTTGGTTTGTATATATGATGCCTTTTTTACTTTTTTGTGCTTCTGAGAAGTGAAGGCACATATAGAAGAGACTGGAGAGAAAGGTTTCCTCCAGGCACAGGCAGGCTGGTGGGGGATGGCTGAGTGCCAGACCTTGTTACATGGCTTTTGGAGCCGCTTGTTCTGCATTCACATTGGTTTGTGTTTCTGCAGCTGTATCATGTTGCTGCTGCTAACTTACTGTTAGACTCCTAGACTTAAAGCTGCTGTAGTTTTCCTTGTAAAGTTATCAAATATAAAGATACTCTGTAGCTTATATAACTTTACTAGGAAAACAACATCTTTTGAGAGACTGAGAACGACCAACTAGAAAGCTTGTGCTTGGATAGGGAGATTATTTTCTTCAAATTTCCCAATGTGAATGGATAGCAATATGATTTACAGAAGTTGTACTACTAGTGACAGATTACGTGCTTCTGTTATGAAGTTAGATCCTACCTTCAAGACCCCTTGGCTCAGAGATGAATAAAATCTAAAATGAATCAAGAAATATTTGAGAGTAGGTAGATCCTGCAGAAGTTCTGGGTGAAGGGAACGTACCCACCTATTACAACGTATGTCAATATAAAAGTGGTAGGGAAGTAGTGACAGAGAAGAAACTGAGAACGGAAGAGTTCACAAAAAAGTACACAGAGATAGAGGAAGGGGGGAAAGAAGTAAGGGGAAAAGCCTGAGCTCATCTGAGGCTTTGAAATTCACATGAGCTTCTGCTCACATGAATAGAACTCATGAGCTTGTGCCTAGCCAGTAAGCTGTGATTTGAAGCAAAGTCCTTGTATGTGGTGTCTTCCCATCCTTCAGGAAGGAGCAGAACAGGTCCTGCAATGCCCTCATGGATCTTAAAACTTAGAAAAATTCCAGCCTTTCCTGCTTCATGCAAAATAGCAACTGGTTCAGCATTCACCTGTCGAAGTGGCAACCATCATCACTCGTGGATGCCAGCCATGTCATTGACAAGATAAAGTGAAGACATAAGAGCCTAGGTTATGATTTGCAGGTAGCAGAATCACTATGTGCAAGGTGTCAGATGCCTGTGGTATCAGACCGAGGATGAAATTTCACCTGAAGTGGCTGCAGGAGCTATGGGGCATCTAAATGTAAGCACAGATCAGGTGTCAGTGGTTGTCAAGGGCATACTTTGTTTACTTTTGGCCTAAGTTCTGAATGTTTCAACACTGAAAGCAGTTGTGGCAACTGCTCTTTTTTGGGCAGGTGATCACAAAAACTTCATCTTATGAATTTATGATGAGCAGGTTCAGGGGGCAACCCTGACCAAAAAGGATATAAATAAATCATGTCTTAATACTTAGAACTCATTATTGTTACTTCAAGCCAATGTTATGATTAGATTTTGTTATTTTCGTCTCTGGCTTGTATTGCCTACCAGTGTGTTTTATGTGCTTAGGGTGTAGGGAGAGGCAAATTCCTGTAGAGCAGATCATTGAATACATCTGGCATGACTATCTCAATGCAGGCTTGGAGATACAGTTTGTCATTGGGGCTTCTCTTGCAACTAGTACAGTTTTGCTAGGATTTGCCTTTTTGCAGATCAGAAGTACAGCTCAAATCATTATGGCAGGTTGTGCCGGAGATAGGTATCTAGAACTACCAGCTATAACTTTTAAATTCTACTTGTAACAATGAGAACTCTTCAAAGGGTGATCAGAGACTCATAATACCTCAACTCTGAAAATGTTACTCTAAAATTATTTTGACCTTTGCTTACCGTAAGGGATACCGGCAGGCTGCCAAGTCTGTTGAGCATGATTTTACATACATTCACATGTAGCAGTCTCTTAGAAGACCAGTCTGTTAAGTGCATCTGTTGAATCCCTTAGATTGTCTTTCTACACTGGAAGATTTTGTGTGACAGCGAGACAACTGCTTGTAGTTGTGTCCCAGCATTCAAGGCTATAACAAAATTTCCCTGATTGGATTAAAATTTAGGCAGTGCTGTGTGCAATGAAACTATGTACCTTCTGAAACAATGGTCTTTCCAGTAAGTATTTCCAGGAAGATTCCTTTCCTTTCCCTACAGATAACAGTAAAACTTTAAGAAATTTGTGATCATTTCTGACACAAGTTTCATACATTAGATAATCAAATATCACAGTGTTGTGATATTTGAAACACAGTAAGAACTTCCCTTATCTGTTACCTTATGTTACCAGAAGCCATCTAGAGAACTTGAAAAGCAGTGTTAAAAGGGTATAACTTTTTTATTACACCACATCATAAGTGTCTTCAGTTATTTACCTGTTGCTAGCATCCAACCCCGGCTCTGCACACTAAACAAGAATGCATTCACAGCATTATGCATGAGTCGTTTAAGGCCTGTATTGTGAAGTCAATACCAGAAACTAAACATCAGCTTTATCACACTAAGTGGAGTAAAACAGCTCTTCAATAAAGAGTGCAATAAAAGACAAGTCATTGGTTTTGCTAGTCTATTTTTAGTCTATTTTACTAGTCTGTCTTTAACTACCTGTAGTAGTATTTTTAACTTTTCAATGTACTGAAGAGTTGTCACACGGATGTAATACACTGTAGCGGTCCCAGTACCTGTGGCTAAGCATCTGAAAGTTTTTGAACATATGTCTGCTTTTATTTCAGTGAATCTTTAGCTTTCAGCTACCATATAGCCCTAACAGGCTTTTTCAATATCTTTTATTATATAGCTTTCAGACTATGTGAGTATTGTCTAAATATTGTTAAATTACGCAGAGGAACACAACACCTGGTGCATTTATTTCTGTAATGACCTTTATTTTTATAACGCTCTTGTTAAAGCAGTAAATGAACAAGAAAGATAATGAAAAGCAAGTAAAAAGCCTACAGATCAACAGGGATGAATAATTAAGTACATCAGTTTCTTCCATGAAGTTAAAATGATGCAGTGTTGCCTGGTTAGTACCAGGAGCATATATAGAGACAAACTTTTAAAATCTGCATTTGGAGAGCAGATCAGTCAAAGAAGTGACTTGTCGTTTGCTGTTTCCGTTGGTCATGGAGGTCAGAGTTCCTTGCCAGTCATGTTTGCATGGAAGGCTTTTTCCTGTGCAAATCATTGCAACTCATTAAAGTTTCCCAAAGCATTTACTGAATGTGTGCCAATATAAAGACTTCCTCTCTAGCTGAAATAGAATAAGACATCTAGGCCATTTTGAGTTGCTGAAATGTTAGGTAATCTTGTTTTTAGTTTATTACCTGCTTTTTTTTTTCCCCTCTCAAACTTTTATTATAAGAAGTGTTAAGTCTACATGAGCTGATTTTTAAAATAAATTTCTGTCCAAATGTAGTGCAAGTAGTAAGTCCTTTTCTCAGCACTGAAAAATAGTTAATTCTCTGGAACAAAAATCTGAACTGCAGCTAGGTGGATGTGTTATGCTCCTGTGTACAGAAGGGGACACCTCTAACTTGCTTCTTACACTTGTTTACCTGCAGGCAGACTGCTTTGATTGTAATATATATACCAGGAACTAGGGGGCATAAGCTGAAGTAGCTTTCTTTGCATCTTGCATTATAATGTCTGGGACAACCCTCTATTTCTCTGAACTCAGTTATATCAGGAAGAGCTTCTTGATGCAGCAACTAAGACAAATTGTTCAGGGAAGGGACTCTTTGAAATTTAACATTACCACTCTCCATGAGGCTCCTGAATTTTTGGCCTTGGCCATAGTCGAGAAACGTGGATATATGTTGTGGAATTTTCAGTAAGGTAAAGAGTAAAAGCATTCCTCAGAAATAATAGAATTGAAGTCAAGCCTTCATGGTTGAGCGAAGAGCAGTAGCTGAAGGAAGAGCAGAACTTGCTTGAGGAACTGTTGGCCCCATTTTCTTGTGAAAGAGCTGTGATTTTTTTATTTCTCAAATGTGTCAAGTTACTGACTGCAGAAAGTGAGAGTATTTGTCAGTCTTTTTCTCTAGGAAGA
>JAWWLV010000045.1:44884757-44898436 GCA_035041135.1 Platyrinchus mystaceus | reverse complement strand
GTGTCCAGTTCTGGGCCCCTCAGTTCAGGAAGGATATTGAGGTGCTGGAGCAGGTCCAGAGAAGAGCAACCAGGCTGAAGGGACTGGAGCACAGGTCCTATAAGGAGAGGCTGAGGGAGCTGGCGTTGTTTAGCTTGGAGAAAAGAAGGCTCAGGGGAAACCTCATCACTCTCTACAACCACCTGAAAGGAGGTTGGAGCCAGGTGGGGGTTGATCTCTTCTCCCAGGCAAGCAACAGTAGGACAAGAAGGCACAGTTTTAAGCTGTGCCAGGGGAGGTTTAGGTTAGACATTAGAAAGAAATTCTTTACAGAGTGATCAGACATTGGGATGGGCTGCCAGGGAGTTGGTGGAGTCATCGTCCCTGGAGGTATTTAAGAGACTGGATGTGGCACTTAGTGCCATGGTCTAGTTGACAGGGTGGTGTTGAGTCATGGGTTCGACTTGGTGATCTCAGAGGTCTTTTCCAACCTGATTGCTTCTGTGATTCTATCAGTGTAAATACTATCTCTCTAGCAAGCTATACTTGTTTTTATTTATGTAAAATTGAACGTACTACAATATTCTAATGACAATATTAAGGTTTCCACCTCCACAAAATCTGTTTGAATAGCCAGTTGTTCTCAATGAGATGAACTGACAAATTTTGTCCTTAGAGTCTAACTTGTGGCATCTGATCATGTAAAGATATTGCTCAAGTAAACCACTCTGAACTTTAATCATGTTTCAACAAAATTTGAAAAGAATATTTGAAGAATAATTTTATAATTTCCTGAGAGACATTATCACTGTGAAACATAGTTAGTATTGCCCTATTCAATTAAATAAATAATTCCTGTGACACCATCACATCCTTTGGAGTGCTAGGACAAAACATCCTAATTACTCTTAATGATGCTGAGATCCAAATCAAATTGTGACTCTGAAAAAAAAATATAAAGGCTTTAATCCTCCTGTCTTCATAGGCAGAGCTTTAACAAAAACAAAAAACAGGAAAGGGCATGGGTCAAAAACACTTATCCAAATAAAAGAAAATGCAGTAAAAGCAATACAGGCTGCAAAGCCATCTTTGCTTGCCACTTTCTAATGTGACTCTTCTTGTTGCTGGTGCACTACTGGTGTTGCCTTTTTAGCCCTGCTGTCTCCTGTGATAGTTCTTGACTAGGTCTGTGCTACATTGAATGCAACTTTGCATAAACATATTAGCAAAGCAAATAAGTTGCATCAATTTGGTCTATAATATTTTATCTGTCCTCTCAGTTACAATATCTAAGATAAGCGGGTTTAGTTTCACTGCATTAAATTACTTTTATATTAGCAACATGGTTTTAGCAGATTAAGAAAGATCAAGTTGAACAGTTTTTTCCTACTGAATCTAATCTCTTCTAAGCAATTTAATGTGCTGTGCAACTGTACAGTTTCTGAGCACTTTCCAGTTGCCTGCTAAACAAAGTCACTACTGTTTCTTGCCTGTGATTCTCATCTTGCAGTCCTGCATTTTAGAATGGGTTTTGTGTTGGATGGCAGAGAGAGAGGACTGGGGTTTTGTTTGGTTGGTTTTGGTCTATTTATTTAGTTTATAAGCACTGAATTTGTGAGTAAATTTTATGGATAAAACACATTCTCCTGTGTATTTATACTACATGAAGAGATGTTCACCAAATGTGCCTTGTAGTTAAAGTAGAAGGCAGTGAGTTTTGGAATGAGCTTTTGGTATCAGCAGGAGTTCCTTTCACAGGAGTTCACATTACCCTTGACATTTTAGTTCTGGCCAAACAGAAATAATGTATTTTCTGTTTGCAAATGTCTCTGAGGGGAAAAGTCTGCTTTCTCTTACTAGTACTATCTTGGCAATACATAATGGTTACTACTCAAGCATCTTCAAAATGACATTAGAGGATTTGTACCATATTGTAAAAATTTAGTGAATCCTCATTAAAGTCAGTTGTTTAAAAACAGTTTATTTCTTTACCTGTTAAACTTAAAGAAATTGTAATTTAACTCTTGTTACAAGTAATATGGAGACAGAAGTATAATTTAACCTAGTTTGTCTTCCAAAATAATCTGAATTGCCTTTGCTAGGTAATTTAGTTTAATAAATTTCACTAATTGGGGAAATGTGTTCTTCAAATAGAAATAGTTTTAAGACTAGATAAAAATTTTGCTGTAGGTTTTTATTACTCTCTAATTGGGTGAATCTCTGATTTTCTTTTCAGTTAGACAAGCCTTTTGCATTTTGAGTTTTTAATTGATTGATGTTATCATATTGACTTGTGGAAATTATCTACAAAAGAGTTTCTTTTATGGTTGAGATATTTGTGTGATGTGTATTAGTGCTTGAAGAGTATGGTGTATACAAAAATTTGAAAGAAAAAGAAAAAATGGAGTAAAAATGGAGTATAAAGATTACTCATGACTAAGTAAAGACAGTGGGTTATTTCAGTTCAATCAAATTGATACAACAGCCTTAGCTGAACTTGGTTCAGAGAGCATAGACTGACAAAAAAGTT
Source organism: Platyrinchus mystaceus (assembly GCA_035041135.1). NCBI lineage: Eukaryota > Metazoa > Chordata > Aves > Passeriformes > Tyrannidae > Platyrinchus > Platyrinchus mystaceus. Next base: position 44,895,927 of record JAWWLV010000045.1, on the reverse strand, counting down.
TCTTTTTTTTAAAAAAAAAACAACCCCAAACCTACAATCTCTTATAGGAATGATTCAGGCCAATACAAACTCATAAACATTTTAAAACATTATTTGAGAAACTATTCAAGGTTGTGTGCACACACAAAATGTTTCTGGAGAGCACACAAAGCATTAGCTGAAATAATGCCCACTCTGATGTGTTGCTGTTATGTGCACATGGAGCTCTTCAGAAAGGAGGATGCAGGGAGATCTGCTTGTAGGGGTGCAGTCATCTTCAAAATGTGTTCTACTGTGTCTTTTTACTGGAAAAATAATCTTTTTTTTTTGTGAATTCATATTTAGTTGTATCTATTTGAATTCATTGTTAGGGTGTAACAAAATACCGTGCCAAGAGCAGGTTCTCCAGAAGGTGCACATCGGTTGAAACACTGTATGTACATGAGATTTTTTCTGTAGATTAGTACTCACTCATAATAACAATAATTTTATGTATATTTTAAAAAATATTTTTGAAAGCATACCTTTATATGTGTCCATTTATATAAATAACAAGATAGTAAACGTACAAGTAATATTTGAAGACTTCCTCCAGAATAAGGAGAACTGGAGATCGGTTCATAAATGGAAAGCATCACCTGTGACCCAGTTTAGTAGCACAGACACAGCAGCAGAAAACCTTTTTGTTTTTCAAAACGATGTTATTTATATTTACCTGGGGGACAACATTTCGTTTTCTTCCCGGAGAAAGATATGCAAGGAGTACTGCCTGAGCAGGAAACTGTGGTTGTATTGCCTAATGCAGTATATTGCCCCTTCAATAGAAAGAAAGGAAAATATTTTTGCTATTTTAAAAATAAATTTAAATAAGCCAATGCTTTAAAGTTCTGTTGCTGTGATCTTCAGGAGGTAGAGGATTAAATCCATTGAATCCACAGAGAATTTTGGTACTTAATGCACTGCAGTTATGTTTTCTCCAAAGTTAGTTCAGAGCAGTGTTAATCATTTATGTATATTGGCTTAAAATACCATTATTGCAGTAATGGTTTTGAGTGACAAATGACCTGAATAATATTGCATCTATGTGATTCAGATTTTAATTGTCCATATTTTGCCCAATGAAATAAGTTTGGGGTTTTTTTTTAATAAAAGCAGTTTAAAAGATTTTTTTTTTTTAAAGTAGGCTTTAAAACAAAACCTTTCATCTCTCCTTTCTTTCTTTTCTGGGGCTTCTCTTATTTTCTTTTTTTTGTTTGTTTGTTTTGTTTCTTTCAGTTTGTGTAGGTCATGAAGTATAGCTAAAGTTTTTGATTTTCAGTGGCTCAATCTTCATTCAGTTCTCTGCCTTTGGGCTTTCTGTGGTGTTAGGTACAAATACAAGCCTTGGATATAAGGTGTGGAGCAAAAAAATATACTCATATGTGTAATGTGGCAAATAGTGAAAATGTACTTGTGTATATAAATAAAGGTTTAATAAACTAAAGTTGCCTTGTTAAGAGATGTACTAGTTATTGTGGAGAGGTAAATAAGCTCCTTAGTCATGTAATGTAGTGAAGCAGGACCTATCCTTTGATTAGACCTTGATAGAAAAAAAATGAACTGCAAGTCCTGTGTGAAGGCAGAACTGCTGATGTAACAGGCATGTATTTTTGAGATTTTACTTTATCAGCCCAGTGTGGAGAGAAGCAGGGAGGAAAAGGAAGAAGCAAGCAGGCTCCTTTAAATAAGCGACTCAGTTCATGTACAGGACAAGATGTGATTGTTTATATGCTCAGGATGTGCTGCTGCAGCAATAACGCAAATGAAAAGATCCTATGAGTGATGGAGCTATTGTTCTCTTGTTTATAAACAGAAGTTTTGCAGTGATTTAAACAAACAAAATCCCCAAGTCCCGAGTCTTTTGCCTATGATGGCCAGTCTATCTGGATTTAAAGTGTTTTATCTCTGAATGGTAGTACTTTCAAAATTCCCTGCTACTGTAAAGTCTTAATGTTCCTGTTACAAAATAGGTTCTATGGAAGTGTTGCCAGCTCAAAGCAGTACAAAAATCATGAATTAGACTAAAATCAGCTCTGGGCTGTGGGGTTGATTTTTGTAGGTCTGTAAATTACATATTTAAAATCTCCTTAACATTGTCTCTATTTTGGGGCAAGAAGGACTTGGTTGGTTGTTGACTATTAAGTAAGATGAGGGAGTTATTTCTCTGTAACTGAGGGCAAGAAACGCAGTACTATTCCCTGGAAGTCTCTGGTATGATTGTGCAGTTCCAGGAGCTGAGATTTCAGGAAATGCTTAGACAACCTGAATAGCAATGGAATTAAGAGTTGACTGTGAAACAGAAAGAACCAGGTGGAGGGAGCAGGCGACCTGTTATAACTTTATCAATGTGGAATAATTTATGATGAGAAGGTAGACAATGCAGTGATATGAAGGAAAACACACTCTAAATCGCAAGTGGTAGGAAATCAGAAGCATATGCTGGAACTGTGAGAAGTGATTAGTCATAGCAAGGATGTTGCTGACTTTTTATCAAATTCTCATTCATGGAAAAGGATTTAATAATTCAAAAGGTATAGCAGCTGGCTTTTCACAGAATACTCTGGAAAATTTCATTCTTGCCATCTATTCGAACATTTTATAAAAAGAAAGCTTATTACTGAATGGGAGGGGAAGAAAATCCATAAAAGCTGGGAAAGGGGAAGGGAGAGCACTTATTAGTAACACTAAAAGTGAGTTGAATGATTAGAAGAGATACAAAATGTCTTCCATGACTCTTCAAAAGTCTTTCAAACCCCCCACCCTTTCATCGTGGTTGTACTTTAGGGGATTTGTGTCAGGTGAAAGGCTCTCACCTTCAGTGGGAGTGCGAGTGCAGGCTTGCAGGCTTCTCATAAGCACTGCTCCATGGAACCACCCATTTAGCACCTGAGGCTCCCAGCTATTTCCTTATATTACTATGGAAACCTGAGATGGAACATACACATAAAAGTGACATTTATTTTGTTTGAGTTAGAAGAGGGTATTTTATTGACTCGTTTTTAATTAATGGTGCTTATCTAAAGAGAAGGACTGATGTAAAGCAAAATAGTTAACCAAGGGGTGTGGAATCTACCTCTTACCCATTTAAGGAACTTAAGCTTAGTAAATCTGAGTATTAATTCATTGCTGTATTGGACAGTGATTTTTTAATTTTTTTTTCACGTGACTGCTGGACAGTAAATGGAAAGTAACTTGCTTACTTTTATAGAGGCCTGTTGTTTTCAGTTTTCAGTGTCTAGGCACAAAAATTGTTTGTATTGGAACTGGTTTTTGCTTATGTCAGTTTTATGCTGCCGAGCAGCTTGAAACAGGACTAAAAGTTGAGACTGTGAGTGGTGACACTATCACCAACTTTCCAGTGGATGCTGTTGGGTTTCGAAGGAACTGGTGTTAGCAATGAAGCAGAAAACTGCCTCTTCCCCCTATAGTTCTCTTCTCCCATTGGTTTAATCTGAAATAGTACCATATTTAAATACTTATTTACACACAAGCTGTGACCTAGATAATTTAGCCTTAGCTCACTCCTTTAATTAGAAATTAGAGAAAAGGTTGTTTCTGGGATACTTACAGCTTTAATGTTTGGGTTTTTTTGGGGGGAGGTGATAGAGGAATTGTTGATGATAAAAGAATCACCTTCTGTTATTTGACTCCATCAGCATTTACCAGGTGGTCTCAGACAAATCACCCTGAATCCCCCATTTCCCCAGTAAAAAGTAGAAACAGGGTCTGCCGTCTTTCTCCATTTTGTATACTCTCAAACCTCTGCATGATTATTAGCATGGTGTTCTGAGTGTAGGTACTTCTAGGTATTACTATAAAGCAGCTCTTTAAAAATATTTCTTGACAAAAAGAGAATTGCTTCTGAGTATTTTTCTTGCTATTGCTAAATTCTAAAAGCTTTAAAGCTGCCTTAATCCTCTTTTGTACGTTCCATACAGGATTCTTTCTCTAAGCATTCATCAGATACCCCTCCAAAACTCTTTCAAAATAGACTTAAATTGTCATAAGTTTTTGTTTAGCTTGCACAGCTATGTCTGGTGATAGTAATGAGGTTGTTTGGAAAAAGAAGACCACAGAACCACTTGCAAACTGAGCCTATTTAAATGTGTAGATCCCTTTATGTCTTCATGGTTTGCTTCTGTTAGTGAGGCAACCCAAAGGTTTCTGAAGCCTGGTGCATATATGCAGTCAATGACTCTGTTGCAAATGCTTCTCTGTTATTTTTTTTATCTACTTTTTAAAGAGTGGAAAACAAACCTATGAAATAAACAGTAGAGTTCAGTTTGATACCTAAACATAGGGGGCTTATCTCTCAAGTGTTAGGGGAGAGCCATTGACATAGTCAGTGGAATACAGGAAGTGATTCATCTGAGCAGCCATGAGATATGGGCTGCACTAGGGTGGGCTGCCTGCTCTCTACGCTCTATTCACTATGGATTTTTTTTCTCCTAAATGGATCCTACCCAGAATCTTTGGGGAAGAAGTAACCTTCTAGGTCTGCTTTATATTTTCCAACCAAAGGATATAATGGGCAATCTGCACTGATTGTTAAGCATGATATTCTCACCAGTCCAGCAGATCCTGCCAACACTCTTGCCTGTGGCACTGGGGCACATGGGTCCTTTAGTGCTCTGAGCTCACTATTAGCAGGGCCTGCAAATCTGACCTTTGTCTGCTTTTGCAGATGGTTAAGTGAGAAAACATGTGAATTATTATGACGCCAGTGAAATCCTTATCCTTCTGTGATTGGGTTTTCAGATCACAATTGTGCTCTGAATGCTTCTCTATGAATGACAGGCTGCCTTTTACCCAGCCCTCCCCTTAGCATTTAAGACAAGAGAGTAAACCCACCAATTCATGCAGAATGAAGGGTTTTTAGCAGTGCCCCATATTCATTTCACCAGGCAGTTATTCTGCTATACCTTTTGAAGCTCTGGACTTCAGCTTGGAGTGCGTTTCATGAACAGCATGGCCATGCAGCCAGGGATCTGCTTATCTTGGAAAAAGGGGGATTGGGGCTTTACCACTGAGAGTTACCTATCTAGTCATCTGTGGCATCTGGCTCTGATACAGGCAGGGGGCCTGAATTGCTTTACTCCTAAATCACTGTTCTTACTCGTAAATCACTGTTCTTAAAAGCTAGTATTTCAGCAGCACAAACATTACTATTAGTTCTCAACTGGGTTGTATGTGAACGGCCCCATAAAGTGCAGTGGTCTCTCTCCAAGCTCCAGGTTTCTTCTTCCATGCTAACTTCAGCTATGGGTATCCCATTACCACATGCAAATTGTTTTTTCCCTGTTTTTTCCTAGAAGACAAATCCCAGGCATGCTTTGGGTATTTTCTCAGACTGTGGGCTAGTGCTGTCCTCCTGCTGGTACCCCTTGTCTCAGGACTGCTGCCTTTCATCTATTGCTAATCCCCAGCTCCCTAGTAATTATTGTCATAGGAGAGATGTATGATGATTCTTTCTGCTTTAAGTGCTTCTCACTTCTGGAAAGATGACTGGTCTGTTTTAACTCTTGGGGCTGCTACTGTATGTATATATTTTTTCTCTTGGCAACCACAATGAAAATCATAAAAAATAAAAATAAGAAAATCAATGTCTCAACAACTGTTTTATTATTGAGAGCTTGGTGGCCCTTTCAGACACTGGTGACCCAGGAGTCACAAAAAGAACAATGACATGGATGGCATTCATCATTTCTTGCCATAGCACAGCTGGAAGAGCACTCACACAGTTTGAGGGAGATGTGCATTCAATTTCCTGCATGTGGGAGGATTTCAGCCCACATCACAGGAGAGCGCACCAGTCCCTGCAGGGAGGAGGAAGCATTTTGGGCTCCTACTGACAGTCTTCTGCTCAGTATGAAGAACTAGGCAGGATACAGCAGGAAGTGCAAGCTAATTATTCTCATGTCAAGATGAGACTGTTGCAGCAAGAAGGATTTGGGGTAGAATTTGAAGATGGAAATCTGATATCTTGGGATAGTGTTAGAGTTGAGCTATAAAGCAATTGAATGGATCTTTGCGAGACTGTTCTACCTCATCAAGGTAGAGGAAAGATGACAGGCCACTTGTCTAGAGATACCTGAGTCCTCCGGTGTCTGCTTGCTACTGATTTAAAATGACCAAACCAAACAAACCAAAAAACCTTAACTGTACAAAAACCAACCAACCAGCCCCCCCTCCCTCGCCAAAAAAAACCACCCCAACAACCCACCTCCCAACAAAAAGGTGTATTATGTCAGCAGAGAATTTCAAGAGCCTCTGTTTCTTGACCCAGCTTTGCAACATGATGGCAAGAGGACACCTGCCATTTTGTCCAAATACAATCAGACAGAGAAATGTCTGGATATAATTCTTCCATACCCTTGGTGATCCCTCAATCCAGTAAGTAAAAAACCCCACTGCTAGCAGTGTTTTGCAGATTTAAACACAATTATTTTCTAAAGTTTACTGAATTTGAACTGACCTTATGATTGGTTTTACTTGTGTCAGGAGCAGATTTGCCACATGCTAACTGGTTTCCTCATTTCCAAAAGCAAGGCAGCTTTTAGCAGATGTATTCCCTCAGTGCTATTGTTCTTTTTATCTCTATTGCTGTTTTGGCCTTGGAGTTTCAGGAAGGCACAGAAGGCTGACCAATAGAGACTCCAGTGAAGGAGAGGACATAAGGGAGAAGGGATCTGATTTGGGCTTGTATCCAATTATTACAGTATATTTTTAGACTATTTTGTACTAAGGAAGTAAACACTTACTGCTGTGTAAAGGTTAGAGACAGACCCACCCATTCTTGGAAGTATGTACAGCTTGTCCTGAGTGACATCAGTGATGGATCTGTCTCTTGTGTGTATACAATGCAGTGATTTATTATAGTATAATTTTGTGCCAAAGATTATTCAAAAATGTCTTAGGTTGTTTCACTAAGCTATTGTTTTATACTGAGCTGTTTATCTGTACTGAATTTGTCTAGATCCTAAAATTCCATTTACAGAAATATCTGCAATATGGGGTACAGATCTGGTGTCTAAACTTTTCAGCTATTTGCCTTTATTGCTTTTCTTTGCTGTCTGAGCCTTTGGAAAGTTACAAGTGTCCAATATCAAACTATTTTTGCTTATATTAAAGGCATTTTTTAGCTACTGCAACAGTATTATGAGTGTTATCACATTAAAAAGTGACACTTGTGGTTTTTGCAGTCTTTATGTTAGATATAACCCTGAATATAGAATGCCATCTGTGTGTGTCATATCTGTGCAAATACTAAAATACTAAGATCTCACCAATAAAGTAGATTTTCTGCAACACATTTGTGATTAGTGACATTAAATAATATAAAATTTTTATATATTTATAAAGTTTATTTTTACTTCTTTTAAATAATTAAAGTGCAGATCTGTTAGGCTACAGCACTGGTTTACTCCTTGGAATAGAGTTTGAGTCTTAAAGGTCATCATTAACCAATATTCTCCAGAAGAGATTGTTGCTTCCAGAGCTCTTTCAGTTTGCATTTTTTATGTGTCTATTTTTCTTAGATATTGGTGAATCTGAACTTTTATGTTACCTGGTTTGTACCTAAGTGGCAAAAGAAAAAGCAGGAAAAAACTCCACTGTAATCCTTGGTAATCAATAAGGAAAAGAATATAACACAGGAGTAGAAATGATCTTGTCTCTGAAATGGTCTGGTGCAGATCCAGATTTAGAGCTGTGTTACCCCCTCTGTGTTTGTACCCTATCATGGTAGACACAGAGCAAGACTTGTTCTCCTGATCAGTCTCTGCACGATGCATGTTATTAACTGTAGGGCACCTTATCTGGTTACTGAGCTTGTATTTTAAGCACAGTATAAGAAACCTTGAAAGAACTTCCAGGAGAGCCGCCCAAACTTTTCAAGGAGAACAAACCTTAAAACAATACTTAATGTGGTCTTATGGGTTTTTTTTTAATTAAGAAAAAGATTGAATGGTGGTCACTGGACATGTACACGCAGGTCTGGCTTCATGATCTTCAGTATTATAGATAATAAACAGTGTAATTGGAAATCAAACTTTTAACAAAGTGTCTCAGGCATTTTGAAGCAAAGAGTAGCTAAAGCGTTTCACAAATGCATCTTTGAAAGACACTTTAATAAAGCTTCTGCCTTGTCTCTGCAATGGTCTTACCTGAGCAATTGTATTGGTTCCCTCTGAAAACCCATTATGGCTGGAGCATTTGTTAAGCAGTCTGTACTGATGTGGCGTTGTGACAGCTTTATTGAAATGCACCTTCTATGTCACAGAGGCTAAACCAAGATGATAATAGGGATGAAGTTACTGTGGTTAGATCATTCTTATGTCATGCCTCTTCTATGACTTTGACTTTAAGGAAATACTTTTTATGTTTTGTATCAGGCTATCTTGCCTTTCTGTTGAGAAAGATGAATAACCTGTTGTGTTAGTGTTGTAAACAAGTTGCTTAATTGTTTTTTGTTGTGCTTGTGGAGGGCTTTGTTAAAGTGTATGGATCCTATACGTGACTGAATGAAGTTTGCTTTCCTGAGTTTCTTTCTGTAAATCCCACTCAATGAATTTGCTATTAAGGTAGACTTAGCCACAGCAGATCAAGTTGTTGAGCATCTTCATCAAGCATGGAAACCCAAACACAGGCCAATTCTTTCTCTATGCTCTCTGCTTTAAAAACTAGCAGCTGCTTGCAGCTTGAAGCATGTACTAAATTTCCAAGAGTTTTCAAGTTTCTAGTTATGCAAAAACTTTGAATTGTGGGAGGAATTTGAATGGGATGTATCAAAAAAGGCCTTTAACCCAGGAAAATATACTCAACAGTTTAAAGCTGTTGTAGAGGGAAAAATCTGCTTACATCTCCATCGGTGTTTAACCATTTCTAAGAGAAGAAATTGAATGATTTTTAGTTATGATCTCTTTGAAACACTTAATAATAAATAATATATCTAGGAACCCTTTCTAACTAGGTGTTATTGTCATTTTATGAAAAACTGTAAACGATTCTGAAAAGCTGTATACTTGAATAATTTTCTCTCTAATTCATCTTGCTTCTATTTTAAGAGAGACAAGCAATTTCTTGGGCTGCTTATTAACCTATGGAAGTCAAGAAAAATGTTTCTTAATTTCAAGAAAAATTATTCTCTTTTGATACTGTAAACTATATTGTGTACTTGGTATAATTGCACGTGGAAAAGGAAACTGGAAGTTTGAGTTTAAAAAATAGAATTCAAATTCCATTTATCTCTTTTTCTTTTCTCTCAGGTGGAAAGACATGACATGAATACCCTGAGTTTACCGCTTAACATTCGTCGTGGAGGTTCTGATACCAACCTGAACTTTGATGTACCAGATGGGGTCCTAGAGTTTCACAAAGTCAAACTCAGTGCAGATAGCTTGAAACAGAAAATCCTCAAGGTTACAGAGCAAATCAAGGTTGAGCAAACAGCTCGAGATGGAAACGTGGCTGAGTATTTGAAACTGGTAAACAGTGCAGACAAGCAACAGGCTGGGCGCATTAAACAAGTCTTTGAGAAAAAGAACCAGAAATCTGCCCACTCCATTGCCCAGCTGCAGAAGAAATTGGAACAGTATCACAAAAAGCTCAAGGATATTGAACAAAATGGATCTTCCAAAACTACCAAGGATACTTCCAAAGATAACTTGAAAGATATTCAGCATGGGAAGTCTCGTACCACTGGGCATGGAACAGAGAGCAGCAAGTCGGGTGTGCCGGGTGTATCTTTGACACCACCTGTCTTTGTTTTCAGCAAGTCTAGAGAGTTTGCCAACCTGATCCGAAACAAATTTGGTAGTGCAGACAACATTGCTCATCTCAAAAATACCCTGGATGAATTTCGGCCAGAAACGAGTTCCAGAACGTATGGGGGCAGTGCCACCATTGTTGCCAAACCAAAATATGTTAGTGATGATGAATGCTCAAGTGGGACCTCTGGATCAGCAGATAGTAACGGCAATACTTCCTTTAGTCCTGCTGTGGCAAGTACCCTGGACAGCCAAGGAAAGCTTTCCATGATTTTGGAGGAACTAAGGGAAATCAAGGAGACACAGTCCCAATTAGCTGATGATATTGAGAATTTAAAAACACAATTTAAAAGAGACTATGGCTTTATTTCTCAGATGTTACAAGAGGAAAGATTTAGGTATTTTTACTTAATTGATTTTTATTTAATTGTTCTCTTGAAATTACTTTTGAACCAGTAGTGTAGGAGCTATTGGAAAGTGTGTGTGTACATGCATGTGTGTGTGTGTGTGGGGGGAGATATTTCAGAAGCAAGAGGAAAAAATAATTCCAATCAATATCTGGTACTAATATGTTCCATTCCTTCCAGTGACTGAAAATACACACAGAACATTAATATTCCCTATCAAATTATGTGGTGGTCCTTTGCTTTTTGTCAAAGGCTGGTCAGAAAACTCTCTCCTCTGTCATACTGTGAATTATGTGAATACTGTGTATAGGAGTATTCACTGCCACTTGTTTTGTAACCGGTGGAAGGATTCTCATCTGTTGTGAATCAAAAAAGCTAGTCAGGCTATGGTATAGCAGAACTGACAGTTGATAAATACACCCTTGATTCCTGACCCAAATACTTCCCAGCTTGTCCAAATACTTCTCACACACATTGCTATCTTGTGGATGCAATGTCACCTTGTACCCTGGTGTAATACACAGCTGTGAGATGGTATTTTAAGTACTCTAGCACAACTTCCTTTTGCATTTGTTACTTGACAATTAATTACTTTATCATCTACTCTAAGAAGATATGTTCTACAGAGGACTTACACCTGCTGTACCTATATCCCATTTGTCATATTGCTTGTGACAGTTGATTCTTGAAGTCTTTACTATGCTAGTGGGCAAAAACTCAGTATAAAATGCAATATTTAATGTTTCTCTTCTTTACAGTTCTTGAAATACAAGGGAAGGCTTGGTATCACGTGATAACATAAGGGAGGAAAGATTAATGCAAATGGCCTACTGGACACAGGACTTGGTTTGAGGGAAAGACAGTGGCCTTTTCTGACAGCTCGCTGCCATTAAGATCTCAAGCCTCCTGCCACCCATTTCCACAGCGAGACAATTTTGCCTCCATCATTTTTGTGCTGATTGCAGTGTTTGCCTGTTT
>JAWWLV010000045.1:44844636-44884657 GCA_035041135.1 Platyrinchus mystaceus | reverse complement strand
GCCTCCTGCCACCCATTTCCACAGCGAGACAATTTTGCCTCCATCATTTTTGTGCTGATTGCAGTGTTTGCCTGTTTGTGTGTTAAATCAAATGACAAACTCACCAAAAAAATTTCTAGTTTCTTGATGATTTAGTTGAACTGGTTTGCTGTGCAAAGACATGCCAGAACAGGCTATACAAATGGCAGGACCTTGCAGTTGTGTTTGAGAGAGAACATACTTTTCTGGTCATTTTCTGGCTAGCTGTTAACTGGCTCAAACTTACTTATGAAACCTTATCTTCTTGTCTAAATGAAGAGTGAAAAATGGAAAAATGTGAGTTGGAGATCCTTAGGCACTGTTTGTAGTTCATATAATTTTCCAGTGATGTACAAATATTTGCTTCTTAACCCCCACTGCCGGCAACAAACTCTGAAAAAAGACTTTCAGCTTGCTGAATAAATGCTTATGGAGAGTTTGCAAAGTTTTGACTGATTTCTTTATGTGGTTTGTAATGCCAGTCAGATGAATTCATAGTACACTGAAAAATTACCTTTTAAGATGTGTAATTGTTTTCATGATTAAGCATTTCTTGAATAGAAGGCACTAAACTAAGACCTCTTTTCCTAATAAGATACGAAAGATTGGAGGACCAGTTAAATGACCTCACTGATCTTCATCAACATGAGACAGCAAACTTGAAACAAGAGCTAGCCAGCATAGAGGAGAAAGTGGCGTATCAGGCATATGAGCGATCACGAGATGTTCAGGTGAGTTTTTCCTTACCATAAACTTCTAATATTTGGTGGAAATTTTGTGCCGTGGAATACTTTCTACACATCTTTCTACATCCTTGTAAATAAGGAGTCTGGGGAAAGATTTAAGCCTGTGTTTTGTCTGTTTTAAGGTGAAAACCCAGCATATTAAATCAATGTCAATCTTCATTTGTTTCACTGGATTCAGATTTTTTCTGCTGGAATTGATGATGTAGTCTGGGCAGACTTGTGGTTGAAGAATGGTCTGTTTTAATTTCTTGCACCAGAGGAGGAAGGAATTAGATCTCCTTTTGCTGTGTAAAATGCCACCTTTGATGATGTCCTAACACAAACTTTCTGTTCAGACTTTCTCCAATAAATAGTTTCATCACTGGCAAAGTTTACTATAAATTGAGCTTCAGGTAAAAAGTAAGAGAGCTAATTGATAAACAGACTTGTAGATTTGCCAATTATAGTTTGTTTTAAGCCGTGGTCACAACAACCCCTATAATTAAAACTTTAGGGTGTGTTCACCTTAGTGATCAGTTGTGGTTATGTCTGGCTTCAATCAAAAGCCAGTAATAATGTCTACAAGTTTGTCCTGATGGCATGTAGCTACATACTTGAATATTTATATAGAATAGAAACACTTATATAATGCATAATATTTCTACTTAAAGTCTGAGCAAGAGGTGAAAAATGGTGAAAACATTGTTATGCCTTACCTATTCATGAACAAATGAGGAATGCTCAAAGACTGTCTTCATATTGCCTCAGATGGTAAAAGAACCTAAGACCTGTCCTGTATACCCCTGTGCTCACATTTCTAAACACAGAGCCTGCAGGCAGGAGGATAATCACAGTTTCCTAACTGGTGTGAGAGTTAGGAAGCTTCTGGGAACAGAATGGGAAAGGGATGTACTAAATCTAAGCACATCATAGGTTCCTTTGTAGGTTTAAAGAGGAAAGGTCTCTGATAGATTTAGAGAAAAGAGGACTCCTTTCTGTGAAGGTATCTTGAGGATGTAAAAGCATGAGGCCTGAGCTGTCCAGCAGAAGGGCTATGAGCTATTCCCTAACTTGTTAGCTGAATCCTGGTGGGGGGTGTCAGAGACTTTTAAAACTAATTGAAGTGCTACGTTGATACAACCGTGTTTCTTTTATCTCTGTACAGCGGGGCCTGTTTAAACCTGTCTCTTGGCGTGGTTGTCAAATAAGCTAAAATAGAGTGAAAACATTTAAGCCGTGGATATTTTGAGTAACAACTCTCGCTAAAGGATGTGCTGATCGTTTCTAAAGCCATGCTCAGCCTCTCAATTCAGAGCTGAAAGTTTCAGACTTTTGCAGCTGGACTTTCTCTAAAGAGCACAAGATAATCTGAGAATAACTTACAGTCAGAGTGGAAGAAGTACCAGGAAAGGTCTTCAGTGTGTAGTGGAGAGCATGAATGAACCATAAGGGACTTTGTGCCACCCATTAAGAGTAAAACTAATTCCTAGAACAGTGAAAAGAAAGCAGTCTTGTGTAACATGCTGTGCCATGTGCTCTGCAGTGACCATGGTGCCTGGCTGGTCACATGGTAAGCCAGTTCAACTTGCTAAAACAACAGAGAACTGACCCAGCAAGAGAAAGTTAATAACTGTGTCTTTATACACAGAAGTTTGGGTTGAAACAGCTCACTGTGTGATCAGGTGAATGCCTCTGCCAGTGTAAGGAAAATGTTTGGAGTTTGAGAGTGGGGAAGGAAGTAGGGATGCTGGAACATCAGCTTTCCCTTTTACACAGGGATAAAATGATATGTCAAATTGATCAATCTCATTAAATTATAGCCTTCCACCATGTTACATAGTGGTGCCCAAATCCCAGCTCCAGCAAGAAGTGACATTTTGGCAAATAAGAGAAGCAGTTGGAAATTTTTCTATGTTTCACTTTGGGAGGGCTAAAGTGTGGAGTTAGTGGCTTAGAAAGCATTTTACTCAAAGACCACTTTTAGTCCATCCTCAAGAAAAAGAGAAAAGTCTGATCTCTTTAGGACAAGTTGTGAAGAGGAATAGATCATATGAAAGAGAATCCCATAAAAGCACCACCCCAGTTTTTTCCACTGTCTCCACTGTCCACTTTGCATATGGATCAATGAGCCTTCACACTGACAGAGGGAGAAGGCCAGATCTTACAGAGGACTCAACCCAACATTGTACAATGGGTGGCTTTGAGAGGGAAAAAAATGTAGCCCGTAGAGGTGATGTAAAACAAATGCTTTATGTTGAAAAGTAGATTTAATTAATAGCCCACCCTAATGTTTTTGATAGTATACACAAAGAAACTAATTTTGTTGCTGTTCTAATGCAGTGATAGTTGCTATGGCAACAGCTTTCCCAATACTTTATCTCATCAGTATATACAGCAAACATCTGTCATGAACATTAGAGTTACGATGCTTTTTCTGAAGCATGAAAAAAGTAAAAACTTCATTGTGTACAGTGTTGTTAGACTTGATTATGCCTGAGCAGGCAGTGATACATTCATGCAGATATACATGTGCACTTTAAAAAAAAAGTTCACAGTTCATTGACATTTTAGCAGTGTATAATAAATTACTTATCTATCTGATGGATAGCTCAGCAGCTAAAACATGAAGAAGTGTTGAATGGAAATACAGCTGCCCTAATTCTTATTTTCTGTCTCCAGGAAGCCTTGGAATCATGCCAGACCCGGGTGTCCAAACTGGAGCTCCATCAGCAGGAACAGCAAGCACAGCAGTCTGAAACAGTTAATGCCAAAGTGCTCCTGGGGAAATGTATAAATGTCATCCTGGCCTTCATGACTGTCATCTTAGTGTGTGTTTCTACTATTGCAAAGTTCATTGCTCCTATGATGAAGAGCCGCTTTCATATCATCTGCACTTTTTTCGCAGTGACGCTGCTGGCAATATTTTGTAAAAACTGGGATCATATAATTTGTGCCATAGAAAGGATGATTATACCAAGATGAAGCTGTTGGACTTTTTTTTTCCTTTTTTTTTTTTTTTTTTTTTTTAATTTTATTACCCTGCCGTTTTTTTCCCCTCCCTGTTTTTTAAGCACTGTGTGTATACAAATTCTGGTGTAAATGCATAAAAGCATACTTGTTGGCAGTCAGTTGTTCAATCTGATTTTGTCTAACTGGCTATGTCTGTGATGAACTGCTCACTTAAGTCAGTCTTCTGCCTTAATCCAAAAGGTTTTCCACTTTACAAACCCACACCCACAAAAGATGGTATGATGATCTGGGAGGGATTCCAGCAACTGCAAGTGTCAGCTGTGCTTTTTCCTAGGCTGGAGTGCAAAGAGTGTGATAGGAGGGAGTATCATAATGTGTATCAGCCCTGTCAGACTGATAAGGTAATTTTCTCTCTGAATCCAACTGAAGTAACAAGCCAAATTATACTGTCATATGTATTAATAGTTCTTGATTCTAAATTAATGAGTATCTGTATATGGAGTTTCTAGTTTTCAGGACCAATGAGACTCGATGCTTCTGCTAGTAACTTTTCGCACAGAGTTTGTTTGTAAATTAGACCAGTGATGACTATTGATCACAGTTAGCAATTGTTCATTCTGGCACTGTTCCTTATCACAATTGGCATACATATACATGTGGTGTAAGACTTCCAAAGATGAACTGAATGGAATTATAAGATCCCCAGACCATTTTGTAAACGAGTAAAGAAGCAAGTAGCTGGTGGTTGTCATCCAGACCAAAGCACTTGCTTCAACCCTTGTAACCTGCAGGGGCAAAGAAGTACACAGAAAGGCATCACTGAGGTTGGCCTTTGTTAGCTCTGAATTAGTGGGGTGTTCTAACTCAATGCAAAGCATATAGGTGGTGGGACTCTGGGTACAGTGGATTTCTTTCTTGTGTCAGATTAAAGAATGTGGCAGAAACCTGAGGGAACAGCTTCTTAGGGGAGCAGGGAGTTAAACTTCTGTAAATATACAAACTGCAGACTCTCTTGACAAACATTCCTGAAAATAATGTATTAACATGCAGTACTACTACTAGGAGACAGGGTTGGGTTTGTTTTCTCACTGGAATTTATTTTGCTTGATTTAAGAACTGCAAAAAAAATTTCCCTGAAATCTGCTTGGCTTTCAGCCATGATCTTTATTTAAAACAAACAAACAAACCACCACAACAAGAATTTTTCTCCACTCTCCATTAAATGAAAAGGTAGTGTCTCCAGTTATTTGATATTCAGTGTTACTAACTGTGAAAATAATTGTCATGACAGATTTTCTTTTCAGTTGCAGTATTTTCTATGCTGGTATTAGAGGAGGGAGGGAGAGGATTGCTTGGTGTGTGTATTTGTTTTTAATCAAGTGCAATATTTGGTGTAGAAGTTGTGAGGACCTTATTCTGAGGAAAAGGAGGGAGGGAGGGAGGGAGGGAGAGAGGGAGGGAGAGGCAGGGGAAGAACTTTGGCATTTTACCATGATTGGATTAACAGTGAATAGTTACTTTTTGTGGTTTCAGGAACTGAAGAAAGGACAGAATTAACTTCATAAATAATAATATGACTCAGCAATTAGAAAATTCAATTAAAACACTTAAATTTTTTTTAAAGAATTCTTTATATGTGCTACATCTCTGAACAGAGAATTCAGGAAGGACTGTGCTGGTTTGCAGGCACCAGAACTGGATCAGGTCAGGCACACCCATGTTATCCTAACCCAGCCCTACCTCATCTCAGAGCTTGGTGGAGTGGAAGCAAAAGTCCTTCTGAGAGAAATATGACTTCTAAGAGCCCAGACTTGCTGATTGGTTTATCCCTGACTGTGTCAGGAAGAATGATTATATAGATACATTATTCTTTTAATTGTTCTTTTTTTCTCTTTACCCCTGTATTCCTGGTATCCCCTGAAGAAGGAAAGATGTATTGTGTTACACAGAAGACTTTTCTGCTTTCCTTGCTACATGTGCTCCTGCTGCCGTTCAGTTCAGGGAGACCTTTCTTCCCATGTCTCTTAACCCATTTTATCACTGTATTGTATGCATTGCAACAGGCATTCACCCCCACCTTCCAAGTATCTGTACTTAGCCTCCTTTTACAGCCAGCAAATAGACTGAGGGCACTGCTTCTGCTGAGGCAACTCATAAACTTATCTTCACAGGAAAGTCCCTTCCACAATGTTAGAAAAGGTTTTCCTTGGTGGGTTTTTGTTCCCTTTTGGTGTGTCCTCAGATCCTCTTGGTTTTTTCCATGGTTTTCTTACATTGTGATCCTGTCTTCATTTTGAAAAGGCATATAGTGGTTTTTTTCCATTTTTTTCCATTTCTTTACCTAATGAATGTACTTCTATTCAGAGCCCTTTCCTTTCAGAAGTCTTTTCCTAAACTCCACCACCCATTTTACGAATCAGCCCTATGACTTTCCCTCTCCCTCTTTTCACTAGTCACATGATTATATATCCATTACCAAAACCAACCAACCAAACAAGAGCCCTGATTCTGATCCTAAAAATGCTGTGACTCTTCATGGTGTTTTCTTGCCATCTTTATTCTAATCTCCATTCTTCTATTCAGCTTTCACAGCCACCCTCCGTTTTGGCCTCTTGAGAAAACAGTGTGTTTAGTATTTTGTTAAATAGGTTCAGAAGGTTAGATGTGCAAGAAAGCAATGCCACGTGTTAAAAATGTTTACATAAGAAAAACTCCTTTGACTGTTGCATGATTATATGTTTAAAAAGATAATCCTCCCAGTGCTAGTTTATGTAGTTAAAAGTGTTACATCAGGCAGTCTCAAGGTCAGGTATGTTTTTCTTATAACGGGGGAAGCTGGTGTCATACAACCTGGGACCATGAAGGCCTCAGCTCCAAAGGCATCCTATTACAATTCTGGAAGACAACCTCAGTGCAAAATGAGGGTAGAATGTAAAATGGATGGCTCTACAAAAGATTGGTCACTATCTTGATAGAATCTGACTGTGTTCAAATTGGAAACAGGAAGGTCTTGCATTTCCATATTAACTTTACATCTGGCAGAGGCCACAGAAAAAGATAAAAAGACTGCATAATGTTAGTTACGCAAATTAAAACAGCCCTAATTGGTGAATGGGCACATCAATTCTCTACTTTATTTTCCCTGCTGGATTTAAATCACTGGAGGACGTGGCACACATCAAGTCAATAATAAAATAAAAAAGTGAAGGGCAAAAGCTTACTTTCGAGTGAAACTGCTATGGTTTTGCACAGAGTAAGGCTGCAGTGCCAGGAGCTCTGCCAAGTGGAAGCCACCCAAGGGGGAGACTTCTGCCATCACCCCTCCATTTCCTACCTTGTGCTAAAAGTGGTGTGTGGTAAAGTCTTCCATATGCCATATTAGCTCGCTAGACTGGAAGAAAAACTTGGCATAAGAGGTGGATGGCTCTGCACATCTAGAGGTTAAAGGGCTGGTAGAAAGGTCTCATGAGTATGAAGCAAGGGCGAAAAGGGAGATGAGCCTTTTTCTTTCTTGCTGCAGTGAATCATTAGCTGCCCCTAAAACTGGGCAAATTCAATGTAGAAAAGTTCTTCCTTGCTTTTTACTACAGGGAACAGGTACAAACAGCACCAGGATGTGGTGGGACAGGCTAGCCAGCTGTTAGATCAAGAGCAGGAACAACAGTAAGCTGGTGCCTGTGCCGTTATCTTCAGTATCGGCATCACTTCCCCCCTCTAGGCTGGGATTATGTGAGTGTACATATCTGGCCTGCAGTCAGAGCTCTGCTTCCTGTGAAAGTATACCTAGGCCAACCCAAAGAATTGCAAGACCTCTTAATGAGAACTCTGTTCAGCTTCTCAATAAATTAACCATGTTCTGTCAGCATACAGTTTGCTTTTATGTTCTCATACAACACATTAGACGTTCTTAGGATATTCCTTACACCTACTCATCATGAGCCTCTAAAACACTCCTACTCAACAAAAAGTTGCCAGGCAGTGTCTCTTTTGCTTGGTGCTGCCTGGTAGTCAATTATTTCACTTCACTTTGACAGTAGTTCTCTGATGGAAAAGCCCTTCAATTAGTTGTTCATACTGTTCTGTAGGCTGTTAGCAGCTTTTTGTTCAGAGGGTTCTGGAGATTAATTTCTTAGGATAGTTATCACAATTTTCCTGATTTCTCCCATTTCAGCTTTCAGCACTAAAAGAGGCTTTCTCTAAAACTTGTCGAATGGATCCCTCTGCTAGCTTCAACTGTAAGTCTGTTATTGTTGAATGTCCAATTAGTGATTGGTGGGACTGAATTAGACCCAGTTTAAATTTCTTCTCCATTCTGCTTTACATTATATGCAACTTCTCATTTTATTGCGCTCCTGTGATGTGATATCTACTTGTTCTGAATTCTTATAGAGCCACCATAAAATCTCACTGCATTTTAGTTTGATATCAAAATACTTGTGTTATGCAGTGCCTCTGCTGCAGGACCATCACATATAGATCTGATATCTGCACTCCATGAAGGATATTTAAAAGCCAGTGGTTTTCTTTGAACAAATCATAACTGCTTATCTGGGGAAGAGAAATTCAATAGGTGAATACAATTTGCTGTAGGAAAGATACATGATCCACTGACTAGAACTGAAGCTAGACAAATCATTGTAAGCATAAGCTTGAGTTTTGTAATCATAAAGGTTACAAGCTAATTATTAGCTTCTGAACAACATAATAACTACTCTAACACTTGAAGTTGAATGCGGTTTTTCAAAAAGGTATCAATTCAGGCTTATATTAGATACAATGTTAACTGCGTAATCACAGGTAGTGCTTTCTTGAATCAAAATCAATGAGGAAGAAATTTGAGGAAAAGAAAGAAAATACAGAACCTTGAGGTTCATTTAGGTGGTATGAAAACCAATTTTTTTTTATTTGCTTTTCTTTTTGTTTTGGGAAACCAAGTCCCTTTCCAATGTGATAAAGACATTTTATTTCCAAATTCAATGGTACAACAGAAGGTAAACACAGATTAATGTAATTAAACACTTTAATTTAGATAACAGAATTTAATCACTTCCAAAAGTCCATCTAGGACTAGCAATCAGGTGAATTTATTCTCTTCTTTTTTTAATCAAGCAAATATTTATCTGCTTTTTTCATTTACCATCATGCCAGAACATGGCCTTAATTAATTATATTGCTTCCCTTTAAAGTACAAGAGATTATAAAGGCCTTGTTTTCAGATAAAGTTGGAATGGTCTCTCTGATCCTAAGTAGAATCCTGCACAAAGAATCAGGCAGTTTTACATTACAACAGATGAAGAGAAGTTTTGTTTTAGTCAGTGGAATTGCTTATTTTCCCTGACAAAGCCAACTGAGATGATGCTGTATATAAAGACTGCATGAGGCCTAGTCAAACTGTCTTGTACGGTTGATTTGCTGTATGTTTAGCATATGAAGTTGTACTGTTGTTGGGAAGTTTTGCACAAAGCCACCTTTCCTTTTTACCCAGAGAATCTGGGTCTGGTAGTATCAAGGTGTACTGAAAATTGTCTGCTTTTATTGACTAAATTGTCTCAGTGTGTGACCTGCAATGTTTCTCATATTATTTCCATTTGTGCAGCACTGTGGAAAGATGCAACTATGAAAATGTAATTTTTGTATATTTGGTTGTGTAATCATGACTGCCTCTAAGGTGCCATTAACATTTTTTAAAATAAAAATATTTACATTGATTTGATGATGAATATCGTCTCTTAAACTTACTGTCTGAACGCTCAAACCCTATCAGTTTTCCTTTCTCAGTAACAAATTTTTCAATTGACAGTGACAAAGCTAATCCACTGAGCACAAGGCCCAGCATTCTCCTCTGCTGCTGCAGTTTTGACCAAAACCTCATAATTTGAATTTCATTTACAGCTGTGACATGGCAAAACTGCAAACATCAAATTAGGTATCATCATTGCTTTTTTCCAGAGCTTGTGTGAACCTGTTATGCAAATGTCATGCTATTGTGCCAAGCAGTTGGACTCACTTTGGATTTTTTTTTTTAAACTGAATTAGAAACCTAAGATGTATTTTTATGTTATTGTCAGAAATCTTGGTCACATGTGCCAAAAATGCAACTTAACATAGCTGACATAAAGCAAAACATTTGGATTTATTTTTCATAAAGCAGGGGTCTTGTCAGCTGGCAATGGCAGCCATTGGGAATGATGTTATTTTTATTCCAAGAACAGAGCAGGAACTGTGCCGTAACAGTGTGTTGCTTTGCAGTCACACAGTACTTCCTATTTTCTCCTATTTGAAGAAATGGTGTAACAGGCACTCCCATGTCACCTGCAGACTTTCCAAGGTCTTGTCATGATGGGTTTTACAGGGATGCCTGGAAGTTGTTCTGTATTAAGGCTAACTCCATTCACAAGCAGCAGGGTCCCCCACAACCGCTAATAGCTTTTTGCCCACTTCTGGCATGGGCTGAATAATCCCTGCTAATATTGGCAAACCAGACATTAAAAAAAATGCACCTCACTTATCATCAGTTCTGTGAGCTGTTCAAAACTGGCTTTGGAGTGTGCATAGCACACCCTGGTTACTATTTCAGCACCCAGAAATAGAAAGGCAGAGAGTAAAACAAAGGTGCTGTTTAACTTAGCACAGAAAGAAGAGTATTGCCAAGAAGTGGTCACTGTGCAGTGTTAGCAATCACTGGATGAGACAAATGAGCCCTACCAGCAGTGTGCTCTGAAAATACTTCATGTTGGTCCCCCAAATAACTCCAATAACCAAAGATTTCATCTGCTATTACACTGCGACTCGTTTTGCAACACCCAAAACTACTTTGAACTAGCTGGTTCAGGCACTGCAGTTTATAAACTTAGTGCTAAATGCTTCCCAAATGCACATGTGCTTATTTCTCTGCTTGTGCCACTGTGGAAGATACAGCGGTAAAATGGCACGTTCTGCCTCCCATGGCAACTAGCACTGCCCTGAAGTAATTGGAAGGAGAAATTTCTGTGCGGTATCCTCCTCAATTCCTGTTTGGACTGTGAACTTAGGTGACAACTCTTTAGTTTTGTGAGGTTGCCTAGTGGATCAGTGTCACCTTTTATGTGCAGCCTACCAGATTCAGACAGAAGTAAAGCAGAGAGGCTAAACTACTGGAGAGGCTGGTGTCCAGTCACTAACGGGGTTCCACAAGGCTTCATCCTTGGCATAGTTCCCTTTAACGTCTTTCTTAACAACTTGGCAGCAGGACTGGAAGGGATACTAAGTGACTTTGCTGATGACACTAAACCGGGGGGAGCTGTTCACTGCCTGGACATCAGAGAGGCCCTGCAGAGAGACCTTGAAAAATTCAAGGACTAGGCAATCACCAACCACGTGAAGTTCAACAAGGGCAACTGCCACGTTCTGCACTTGGGATGGGCAACCATGGTTATGTGTATAGACTGGGGAATGAGAGGCTGGAAAGCAGCGCTGTGGAAGGGGACCTGGGGTCCTGGTTGATGGCCACTTGAATATGAGTCAGCAGTGCCCTGGCAGCCAGGAGTGCCAACCGTGTCTTGTATCCTGTTAAGCACAGCATTGCCAGCTGGTCAAGGGAGGCGATTGTCCTGCTCTGCTCTGCAGTGGTGCGGCATCACACATTGAATACTGTGTGCGGTTCTGGGCACTACAACATAAAAAAGACATTAAACAATTGGAATGCATCCAGAGGACAACTATGAGAGGTCTGGATGGTGAGAGGTCTGGAGGGGAAACCTTATGAGAAGTGGCTGAAGTCACTTGATTTGTTCAGCTTAGAAAAGAAGAGACTGATGGGAGACCTCGCTGTGTCTTCAAAATCCTCAGGAGAGGATGCGGAGGCACAAGTACTGATCTCTTTGCTCTGATGATCGGTGACAGGACTCGAGGGAATGGCATGAAGCTGAATCAGGGGAGTTAGGTATCAGGAAAAGGTTTTTGACCCAGAGGGTGGCTGAGCCCTGGAACAGGCCTCCCCATGAAGTGGTCACAGCACCAAGCCTGACAAAGTTCAAGTATTTGGACAACACATGGTATGATTCCGGGGGTATCCTGCATAGAGCCAGGAATTGGACTCCATGATCCTGATGGGTCCCTTCCAACTCAGCATATTCTATGATTCTATGATACCCTGTCTTAGGACAAGCTTGAAGCTGGACAGTGCTGAGCTGCTGAAAGAAGCACCGACATGCTTTTGACAGAATTTAGGAATTGAACTTGCATTTCACCATGTTAACCCTTCAGTTGGTGAGTGTGTGGTTCTACCCATCTGTGTGTGTGTGTAAATTTGGAAAAACTCTTTAGTTGGTGTGACTAGAATGGAATCGATCTAATGGAAATGAAAGCACGGTCAGGACTGAAGACTAATATATGAGAACAATATATATAAATGTGAAATATCCTTGTAGCCCAGTAAATTCTCTATATATTTTTCTGTTGAATACCATTTTAATGAATTGGTACCTGTCAGAGAAACATCCTTTCCCCCACCCTAGTCACAGATCCATGATGAAAAAGAAAAGACACAGAAGATCAGCATGAGATACTGTACGTACATGCTGAACAGAAAAGTAGAGAACACAATTCCTGTGTGCTCAACAGTCCCATACAACATATTTGTCTGAATAATGGCTTCGTAAACTGCCTTAAGCTTTTTTATCTATTGATGTCCTTTGTGCTAAAAATTTCATTGTGACCCTACTGAGCTTAACAGTAAAAAGCCCTCTGAGTTTAACTGGGGAAGACTCTTACCACAGCACTATGGCACTTAAAAGCAATTCCATCTTTTGACTTTGTAATGCAAAAAATATTAATTTTCTCAGGCAATTTACACACAACAATGTATAGTTTTAACTGTCTACCACAAATAGCACACTACTTAGCCAGAGACATCTGTGCCACAATTGAATGGGACAATGAAACTATTTGGATGCTTTCAGGCTGTGCTGACTCATATGCTGAACAGAGCTTGTAGTCCCAACATTGATGCCCCACTTAGCCTCTATCCTTCAGGTTGGATTCAGGTCAAGGTGACATAGACTAAGCATGGATTAAATTGCAGGTATGACCAGCAGCATGTGTACATAACAAAACCATCTCTGAAGATATGCCACTGGCTGACAGGAGCTTGAGGATTTATCTAATCTAGCAACTATTTTCAGCTTGCTCAACTGAGGCAGCAAGGAAGTCTACATGAGCTTTCAAACTCAAGACTTTTTCTGACCATGCTTATACTGTATCTTCCTCCAAAGGGTGTATCTGCAAAATGCATTGAAATAGTTTCCTGGGCTTCTCTACATACTTTACATCTCTTTATATATTGCTTTTCTTTGTGTGAGGATGAACCTTGCTGCTCTATGAAATGTTGATCTACCCAGATGTAATAGAAGGTGACATTTAAAGAGACACAAATAATCTCTAATACTGTTGATCAAAAACTGTGAGGTCTCTAAATGAAAACTCTGTACTTTTACTTGAGCCAGAGTGTATTTAAAGTCTCCCTTAAAGAGACTTTTTTTAAAAAATAAATTACTGAGATCTGTACCTGCATAAATTTCTATTTTCACAAAAAACCCCTCTGTGTTGTGGGGGATGTCTGAGGTTCATCTCTTGATGATCTCTCGGCCTCTTTCTGCTATGTCCATAAGCCCCACTTCCATTTCTATAAACCCTGCTTTCTATTGCTCCTTCCTTCAGCCTTTTCCTCCTTGTGCCCTTGAACTTGACTCTTGCTTTTTCTCTCTCTTTCCTTGTACTCTGCAAGATTCCCAGGTCAAGCCCATCTGAGTCACTACAGCAGCTCTGCTTTTAAAGCAAGCAGAGGTAAGAGCAGGTTTTCAGCACTGCTTCTCACACTGCTATGAGACATGGAGAGAGATGATCACTGTGACAAAGAAGAGCATCTTTACCACCCATACTTCAAGATTGCTGGCTACTGGGTGAGTAACTAGAATTACCTGACTCAGTGGGTCTTGGAAGGAAACAATACCCTTTTCTGATCAGTGTAAAAAACATGGAGGCAAAAATAAAGTAACCCTATTTCCACCCTCTTGAGTCATCCTCTTTGCAAAAGATTCCAGATTGGAAATATTTACACAGTAATTGTTCCATAAATTAGCTGGCAAGAGACACCCTGTCTGTTGATTTTAGAATTTGTAATTTTTTTGCTATGTCTGCAGAGCTCACAGTGAGTGACTTAGCATATTTCTCATGTCAATTAATTATTCTCCAATAGATCATAGCTACATAGTCCTGATGTGAACAGACACTAATAGAACGAAAGAATCTACGCAATGTAACCACTCCTGTTGATGCAGCTGTACATGGGAGAAAGACTTCTATTTTGCCATAGTTAGCATTAATATTTGTAGAGCTGATAGTGAAAAAAAAAATAAAATGAGCAAATTGGATGCAGAAAATGAGAATGCAACTTCATAATACTTTTTAGAAAGATTTTTTGCATTGTAAAGCTTAGAATTTAGGCGTATGACTTTTCATCTTTTACATCAAAATATGTTTTTAATAACAATTAAATGTTACTTCATTGTACTGTTCTGTAGTGCTATTTATTTCATTGTAGGTGTACATTGGTATAGATGGAATACTGCTGTTGTCTTACCTCCAACATGGCAACTAACACAACATACCCGTGAAATGGCACAGCAACATCCGTCTGCACAGCCAGGCTGACAGTGAAGCAAGCACCAAACTCTTGCCATTGTAGCTGTTTAATTGACTGCAACGTGTTTTAGGCACTTCATTACCGGAGTTTACAATCACCCCTGGGGGAGCTGACTGCGGTTGTTGTAATCTCCAACTGCTGGCAAACGTGACATTTCGATATTGGTTGGGGGTTTTTTTTCCCCCACTTCTTCCTTGGGGATGTGTGTGTGTCATCAGCAATACCCACCTTCTAATATACTAACTGAAAACAATTTTAATTCTTATTAAAGCGTTGTTAACTTTATTAGGGGAATGTCAACACCGATCTGGACGTTCAATCTCCTGCTTCGAACAGACTTTAGAGCGAAATTGAGGATGTCTACAAGCAGATAATGTTTCGAGCATTTCAGCTGCTGGCGGCAGCCGCTTTGTGACAGAAAGCATTGCCCCCGGAGCGTGTCAGCGCTGCCGGCGCTCCGAGGGCCCAGCCCGCCATGTCCGGCCCTCCCGTCTCCCCGGCAACGCTCCCAGGGTGCCCCGCGCCCCGCGGGCCCCGCGGGCGGCGGCGCGGGCGGGAGGTGAGAGGCGCCATTTTTAAATCGCTGTGGCCGGCGGCGGCCCCGCCCGGCGGGGAGTGAGGGAGGCCGGGGGGTCACCGGGGAGTCGGCGTGGGAGAATCGCGGGGGGGGGGCGGGCCGGGAAGTGAACGGGGACCGGGGTGTGAGAGAGCGGCCGGGCTGTGAACGGGGGACCGGGCTGTGGGAGCGGGGCCGCGCTGTGAGGGGGCGGCCGGGCTGTGGGAGCGGGGCCGGGGTGTGAGGGGGCATCAGGCTGACCGAGGCCCTTCTGCCCGGGGCTTCCCCTCGCGGCGAAGGGCGGCCCTTCGGCCTCTGCGCCGGCTCCGCGCCGCTCCCCGGCTGTCGGTCACGGCGCAGCCGGAGCAGATCCCGGCTCGCCCCAGAGCGCCCTCGCCTGTGCCCGCTGTTCCGGCCGCCGGGAGAGCCTGCTGCGGCCTCTGCGGGCTGGCCCTGGGCTGCTCGGCTCGGAATCGCCCGGCGCAAGCCCGGAGCACAGTTCAGAGCCCGCTCGCTGCCAGGGTTTCCAGTCTTTACGTTTGCCTGCTTTCGTTTCCACCAGCGATCCTGAGCCACGGGCGGTTGGAGGGTAATGATTATTTTTCCTGGTGTGTGGCACCCGTTAGCGTTGTTCCTCTGACCGAGCTTCTGTGTCCATGAGTCGGGAAAATTGCCAGTAAAAGGTCATGGTGACTTAAGTGACTCACTTGGCCTCTCACACCATCTTCATCCACATACTGTAGGGTGTATATAATCATGTTTCTGCCTACAGGAGGTGTGATATACATACATTAACATGAAACCTATGCCCTGCCTGAACATCTCGATTTTTAAGCCAATATGAAATGGGAGTGATTTTTCAGAAGAGTTTTGGTTGTGGACTATTGAACTGTTTGCAAAAAGCAGCTGCCTGTGGGCCTGACTAGAACTTTGAATGAGATTATAGTGACCAAAAGTTTTTCATGTGTATTTGAAGGTTTCTTTTCATGAGAAAACAGTAGAAAACATACTGTAGACTGACTGCTCTTCGTATAGCTAGATTTACTAGCTGTAACTCACGTGCAAAATTTCACTTTGATCAGTAACTGCTGTCAGTTTGACTTGGTAGTGTATGTGGCTAAAGCACAAATTTCAACCCTGAGTCAAGAGACAACCTTGTTAATTGTTTTTCACCTAACAAATAATCTTTCTGTAGAATAAGACAGAAATTGGGAGGGTGGTACCACGTGTAGGGATGGACACTGAAATAATGAATGGTAAATTGTTGAAATTTGTACCTTTGAACACTGTTGTGGAGGGAGTGATAGTAGTTTGCATGGGATTGATGTGTTCTGTAATGTAGAAGTCATACAGATGTTCTCCAAAATTTCTTCACTTTGGTGTGCCAAGGTGTTAAGTGTTTATTTTCACTGCATTCTCTACAGTAATATCTGAGCAATGTCTGGGTTATGAAATTTTCTATAATAAAGGTTTTTGTGTTTCTCATTGATGTTTTTATCTCCATATGTATATATATGTATATATGCATATATGTATATATATCTATATATTTCTTAAGGTGGTGATTGCTTTGGCTGTTGCAAGTTGCTGATGATGAATTAGTAGAATATGGATTGTTAAAGTAATACGAGGTAAGATATAGTATTTCTCAAATTATATATAATTTGGGGGTGATTTTTTTTTTTATGCAGTGGATGTTCATGGGAAGTCTGATCTCTCCTGAGTGGGTTGTATAGTTGTTTAAGACAGGATTTGTTTCACTTAACTTCAAACGTCTAAAATCTGGGTATCTAGTCCAAGGCTGTGACTTTGTGAACATCTGAGCTTGTGGTGTGACAGCCCTCTGCTCCTGAGAGGAGAAGGGCTTGCTCCTCCTCCTGTCTGTTTACTGGGCTCTTTGTTCCTTTTCCCGAGCCAGTACCAGCTGCCTGCTTTCACTGATGATGTAGCTTGCTGGATTTTTCCATGAGCTCGCGTGACTCGCTGACCTCACAGAAAAACTATTGAGTGTCGTCTCCTTCTTTGAGTGTGTGGGCTTCTTGAGTTAAAACAGTTCTGTTAAAACATGGAAGGGTCTGATGAATGACAAATGTAGGAATGGGGATAAAGAAGTGAGGAGTGGAACCTCCCATTCCTGGTGACAGTGAGCTCTTGTGGAGTGACAGTGTTGGATTACATTTTTCCTGAGTTCATTATCTAGTGTTATTGTAGACTCTTGAGCAGGGATGAGAAGGGGGTGGTGTTTGAAGTACCTTTTTGAGGCTGTACTTTCTTTGAGTGTCTTGCTCTTTCAGGCAAATAGTTTATTGTTTCACAAGACCTTGGCTGGTGCTATTACAAAAAAAAGAAAGGGCATATGAAGAGATGTGGGGTTCTGACAGAAGCAGGCAGAGGGATTAGACCATACATTGTGTGAAACAGCTCTTTGTCTTTCACAGATTTTGCTAAGAACTTTAGTGCTTGAACAAAACATGGTGCAAGGCTAATACTGTTAGTTTTTCATCAGTAGTTGCAAAATTATATGCATTGTATCATCTAACTGTAGAACAGTGTTCAAACATGATAAATGTAAGTGTGGCTGTGGTGTGGAAAGCAGAGCCATGAGTGAGATGTGTATGGCACTCAGGTGAAATATAATACATGCTGTAGTCATGTCATTTAGTTATGCCAGGCAAGTGAGAAGGAAACCCTGTTGTAAAGAAAATACCATTAAAATTTAATATAAAGAAATAAAATTATATTGATATAATAATATTTTTCTCTAAATACAAGTATTCTCACTATTTTAAGAGCTGGTAGTAACCAAAAAGTTAAAATAAAAAAGCTGAAAAATCTTGTAAAAGAAGAAAAACCCTTTCATGATGTATAGATATAAAGAAGAGAGATGTGAAGTAGGTCATTCAGCAATGTTTCTCTCTGTATGAAAATAAATAATTGGAGACAAAAGGCAAAACAAAGATGATTCTTGGAAACACAATTGCATTACTTCACTTAGCTGTTCTACAATAAGGATGCTATTTTACCTACAGAGTGCATTTCCTAGGTTTCAGGACTCTCCACCAATACCTTTATATGTATGCTTGTGGAAAATGATGGTAAAGTTTCATAGTAAGAGTTCAGGGCAACTGTTACAAGTTCAGTAGTGTGATAATATTTTGCAAATATGTAGGTGTAGAACTGACTTTAGATATGATATGATTTTAGTTTCTTTAAAGATGTTTTATTGAACAGATCTCCAGGAGAGGAAGAAATTTTAACCTAGTGTTCCTTTAAAGGATTTCTCAAAAATTGTGGGTGCAGTTTTGTGTAATTTTGAAGATTATTTAAGGTCTGTTCACTGACTGTGAGCAAGTACTGTAAGCCATTAGCACAGCAGAAATTCTTGTTGGTGATCTACTTACAATATTTGTAGACCCAAATGGTGTTAACTATTGACAGTTCACTGCCAGAAATTATTTTACGATTTGGGAAAAAAAAAAGAAACAAACCAAAAAACTTTTTAATTTGTAAGAATGTGAATAGATTAAATGTTACAAGTTGCTATCAGTGATTTCAAGGAAAGAACTCTTGTGAAGTAATGAAATCTCTGCTGTCTTTTTCAGTTGTCACCAGGAATGCAAATCATGAAATTTGCCACTAGATGTCCCTGAAAGCCAGAATAGTTTTGTTTCCTTAAATACATACAGCTTAGGTTTTTGCAATCTGAAACCATTATTTTGCAGGCTACAATTATCTCCTTCTCTTTTCTCCTTTTTTCATAAAATGTTCATGCATATGAACACATGGCCAGGTGTGTGTCTTGCTTTGTAATTTGTGCACTTTTGGTAGTAGCAAAAGCTGTGAGGAGAAAAGGTACCTCTTACCTGCTTGGAATTGAGTACAAAAGGTTGCATTTCTGTTTATCTTCTGGCTGACATGCCCTCAGAAAATGTAGGATTTTTTCAGTGTCTTTGACTTTGTATCTGTTATACCACTTCAGAAGTACTTCTTACTCAAGTAAGTGTCAGGATTCAGACCTGACTTTAATTACTGTGTTCCTAATTCTGAGCTTTGGGTTACAGTTTGATAGTTACATTTAGTATCTCTAGCTTATGATTTGAGACAGAGAAAAGTATTATTGCCTGCTTGTTGTTTGGGTTTTTTGTTGTTGCTTTTTTGTTTATTTTAACAGTGATCATGTTAACCCTGTCGATATGCTTAGAAATTCTTAGGGACATGCTGCCTTGGGTTTCCTCTGTGTGCGAGAACTTTCTGTCCTCTCATGTGATTTATTGTCCTTGGCATCATTGTCCAGTTCTCCTCATACAGCTGTTGGTTTAACAATTGAAAATGTCTTTATATTGAGTTTGGAAATAGCTGTTGTCCTTGGTTCTCAACAACCAACAAAATACAGGCAGGAAAAATAGAGACTATTGATTAGAAGGTTCTTCAGAACTTATGTCATTAATGTTTGAAGTTGGTTGTGGATATAGGACAGTCATGGAGGATACTGTTCTTTATTCTGATTTCTTCCTCTCTTCTGATTTCTTTCTTGTCATTCTCTCAGCAAATTTGGGTAAAGCAAAATACAGAGTTGCTTGTCTTGCTTTGCCTATGCTACTGTTCTAAGTGGTAGATTTTCCTCTGAGTTTTTCCAGTCTTAGTGATGAAGGAAGGAAAAATGTGAAAGAAATTTTAAATATAAGACTTTCTTGACATTATCATGTCTTTTAGTGAAATGGGCACTCACATACGATGTTTATCTTTCCATAGGGAAGACAGATTTTCATCTTGCTTAGAGTTCAGGGGTTTATAAAATAAAATGTTAAGTGTTTAAGATACAGATCCATGAAAGATTTGAAGAGTGAAATTGTAGAAAATTCAACTGTGCCTGTAAAGAAGGTGAGGTATTTGCAGTGATGCAGAGCTTTAACATTGTTTCCGTTGGAGTTTTATTTTGTACAAAGTTACACTTTGTACACTGCAGCGTGGAGTTCTTAGGCATCAGTCCGCTGTGGGAAAAGCTCAAGTGGCAGAGTAGTTGGTTTAGAGGCTTTGTAACTTCCCTAAAATTCGGTTAAGGTCCTCTCTCCCCCAGATCCGTAGGAAGTAATAGTAATGATCAGATTAAGACGTATTGCTTTTAACATCAAAAAGCACTAATGAGGTATATTAGGTACTTCCTCATTTCTCAGCAACTGCCGATTTGCAGCGTTTCTCACACCAATCTGACATTGTCATGTTTCACAAAAATCTTTCTGAAAAGGTCGTAAGAAATCACAAGATAAACTGAAAATGAGGAATTGACACGTATCAATGACATATTTCAAGACTGAACTTCAGGCAGGTGTCTTCCAGGCTGTTCCTGAAACCTTAACTCTTCTCTAGAGAGGGCTTGATAGGAATTCAGCAGAGAGAATTATCTGTTCTCCTTCCAGCAGAAGGGATGGTGTATTGAGGAGTACAACCCGTTAGGATATGTGACAACTTTGACTTCGATAAGTAGTAGGAGAAGCTGTGTGTGCCTGATGTCTGTGGCCTCTGCTTGAACTCTGACTAACAAGGCATAATTAGGACATTACCAGCATCATAGTTGGAGTCTCAGTGTATAGTGTAAGTAAAAATACCATTTCATGTAATCTGTCAGATAGAAGCACTTGTGCTTGTTTTGTATTGACTCAAATGATCTCCGTGTTTAAGTTTATTCTGTGCCCTGAAAGGACTGTTATTTCTCAGGGAAGGCAGAATGAGCAGGCAAGAGTTGCACTTCCAGTAAAGGTTTCTAACCTGAGTTACAGCAGAACTAGGATTCTTCTGTACTTAAAGCAAAAGCAGTGTGTGAAACCTTTGAAGTGTGAATGTACTTGAATGCTAAGTACATGTCCTTGTATTTGTTCAGGCGTCTTGATCTTCTGAGAAAGAGAGGATTGTGTTCTAGATTAGTTATTCGTTAATTTTAATCTTGTCTTCTCCATACTCATCGTGAACAGTCATCATAAAATGGATGGTTTGGGCAGCCTTCTTCCTCATGTGGTTGGAAATGGTGAAACAGATAATCCACGTGAATTACTAAAACTTCTGATTGATGAAAAAATGCGAAGTGAACGCCATAAAGTAAATTATGAAATTTTAAAGGCAGAACATCAAAGGTACATCAATTCAAACAAGTTTCTTCATCTGAGCTATTAAAATGTGAAGCTAAATGTTGGAAGGGATTTATTTGTATGTGTTGTATGTTAGCTGATTCTGTATTTAAGGACATATTTGAGTGTTGTTCACATTAGAAAATAAACAATTCAAAATATCTTAAGTAACTTTAGACATTGCAGATTATGTTTTGGCAATACTTTTTATGCATGTTAATATGGGATAACTTTTCAGTATATTACAGGAAGAGAATATTTGTAGCTTAGTTCTTATTTGGTGTTTCTGTGTTTGCTTCTGCATGTGAATTTTTGAGCTTTAAGGTCTAATTTTAGAAGGTAAATAGACAGTAAATGCGTATTTTATTTCAGATTACAGGGAGATTATACCAAATCACAAGATGAAATGAAGCAGTTATTAGATGAAAAACAGAGTGCAAATGACAAAGTTCAGCAGCTTATCACTGAATATCAAGAGCAGTTGCTGGGTAAATCACAAGAGCTGGAAAAACTGAAGATGCAGGTGAGATAATTTACTGGAAGGACTTAATACGTATTTTTATCCTGTAATAGGGCCATGCATATATTTTTGTTTGTGTAACATGTATATACCCAGATTGGATGTATTTCAGATGTCTTGAAATTCACCCAACACGAGTAATGGTTGTTCTTTAGTGTGTTGAAATTATTGTTTTCTTGTTTAACTGAGTCTTTCAAATCCTGGTGTTAGGTGCTGTGTAAGACCCTCAGTCTCCGTGCTTGCTCTCCTGTTAAGGAGAAAATCATCTGCCTTGAAGGGTAACTCAGGTGCCTACACCTGGAAAAATAGATATTTGTTTCTCTTCATTATGACAGCTTTCTTCTTTCTTTCTGTTTCTTAAAAAAACCCAAACCAAACAACCCCCCCTCAATATTTAAGACAACTTGGATGACACTTTATATGTAACTGCTTGTTTCCTTAAAATAATGTTGGACATATTCTTAGGAAACAAATATAGCATCTAAACACGGGATCCCAGACTCTGAATGGAGGAGATGTGCCTCAGTACCATAACTAGAACTAGTTTTCAGGGACTTCATGGTACAGATAAGTGAAAGAAAAGTAGAATAAATTAGAATATGTCACAGATTGTAGATGAAATGTCGTTTTATTAAACACTGCTTCTTGGTTTGCTGTATGAACCATACCCAAGTAATTTTAACAAAATACCATACAGCATGGAGCTTAAGGCAGGGAATCTTTCCTGATGTTTTTTTCATTCAAACAAGTACCCATGTGTCTGTTGGAGAACACACATCTAATAAGTTTTACAAATAGTTGGTTTGATGTTGCTCATTTTCATTTTTGGGGGTTGGTTCACTTACTGTTTAAGTTTTTCCAGATGCTAATTCTTTATCTTTTATGTGAGACCACTTTTCCTTCCCCTGCTTCCCCCTCAAAGGAGATAAATCTCTTGACTATTCAGCTTGACATTTGTATTGCTTCTACCAATAAATACTGACATTTTAAATGCTTCTGTTTCTTTCCCAGAATATTTTTAGTTCACTAGTATGTTTTTTTGCTTCTGTAAGTACTATTTGCTTCTGTGAGTACTATTGAAATTTCTTCAGAAAAACATAGAAAATTAAGCAGAATTCCTAAGATCATATTTGAAATACTTTTTCCTTGCTACTTGTCCTATCGCAGTGTAAATAAATGAATATGACTAGTTATTTATGAAACTTTTCTGTTTTAAGGTGATAACTCCTCAAAAATTAGAACTGTTAAAAGCAAAAATACAGGAGGAATTGGAATCTCCTATGAGAGAACGTTATCAGAAGCTAGAAGATGTAAGTAGTAGAAAGTTCAAGTAGTAAGTATTGAAATTCTATTTCATTTAGTGATCCCCACTTAATAGTTGTTCCTAAAACCTTAGAAAATTAAAATGGAAAGGGGTGCAAGTATGTAATTTGTCTGGTACTGTTGTCCCAGGCAGGGAAGGCTGAAACTATGGAAGAGGGAGAAGGAGGCATTCAGTTCATCAAATATAACTTGTGGAATGATAGAAACATTGCATGGACATTTGAAGGAAATATATCTGAAAATCTGATTTTTTTTAATTTATTTTTTTTGTCTTACTTAGGAAGTGGAAAAATACAGAACACTATACAACAAACTTCGTTACGAACATACTTTTCTGAAATCAGAATTTGAACATCAACAGGAAGAACATGCACGTATTTTAGAACAGAAGAAAATAAAATATGAGGCTGAGGTACATAGAACATTACAGTAGTATGGAAAGAATCTGGTGACGTAGCTTCTTGAACGTTATGGAACTGATAGTACTCGAAGAGTTGTCAGTTTGACACCATTTCATAATGTTTGTTTCCGTTCTCTTAATTCTCACAACACTTCTATGACTTGGTCTAAAGCTGCCTCTGTAGGTTTGTTCAGTGACGTGTTGCATTATCATTTGTGCTATTAAAAGTAAGAATAACTTGCCTTCTGGTAAATGACAGCCAGTAGGTTTGCTTAATGCTTTTTTTAATGGAATTTGTGTTGGAATTTGAAATTAATGAGTTATCTGAGGAACCGATGCAAGTTTAGATTTTAAATTACTTATGTGACAACTAATCCAGGAAGATATTGTTGATAGCAGATGAGGGTACATTTTGCAATGTATCTGTTATGATTCTAGATTTGGATTATGACAGTGATAATCAAAAGGATACTGAAAACTTTGGTGGCTTTATTTCAGTTGTATTAACTCTTGAAGAAACCATTCATTCATTTGCTTCAGAATATGACTTTCAAAAGTGTATGTAGCTAAATAAATTGCCAGCATATTTATGTTTTAAATATATCCAGCAGTGTAAATGAGTGTTGCACATGTCATTTGCATATTCATCTAAGTATTTGTCTGGGAGCATATATTCTAAGATGCCAGATTTGAATGTATTATTCCAAACATCAGACACAAATCAAA
Organism: Platyrinchus mystaceus; assembly: GCA_035041135.1. Taxonomy (NCBI): domain Eukaryota; kingdom Metazoa; phylum Chordata; class Aves; order Passeriformes; family Tyrannidae; genus Platyrinchus; species Platyrinchus mystaceus. The sequence continues at coordinate 44,860,616 of JAWWLV010000045.1, read as the reverse complement.
GCAATCATCACTTTCAAAATCAATCCAAGTTTGCAAATGCAATGCATTAAAAACAAAACAGTTGTCCTTCCTGGAGCTAAACCCACATGCTGCTTTACAGCCTACCTCTCTCATGGGCTTGTTGAGTTTGTGCTAGACCTGCAGCTAATTAGCACACTCACACAGAACAAAACTACCTTGAGCCCAGGGCACAGTGTGGTCTGGTTTCTCTCAAAGCCTTTTTAACCTTCTATGTCATTTAGCACAAAGAGGCTACAAAAACATCCTCATTCTTAAGTGATGGCTTGGGCATATCATGCAGTAAGTCTTTGAATCTCCTCATAAAAGGCATTTGGAGGGCTTTTGCTGCAGAAATTGGCTTTGTTGCTTAGAGGATGCTCGTGCAACTTCTAAAGGGACTGTTGCAGATCCGAGTTCGGTCTAGTCTCCAAATATCAAGAGACCTCTTACATTCCTTACTTCTCACTCTTTTGCCCCAAATACTGCATTCAGTCCATGTAACTACCTTTGAAATACAACAATCTCTATATTTATGTTTGTTAGTTACTGTCTCCAGATTAGTTTGTGCCTTTTGTACTACCTTGTAACAGAAATAGTTTTTTTTTTTTGCTTTATTGTCTGACAGGGCCCAATCATGTTGCCTGTCTTGAATTATTAGCAGATTTGAGTTCTGTTGTAGTTATAAAGTGGTGGAATCATAATATAAGTTGGAATAGACCTCTTTCTAGCCCAAAATCCTGCTTAAAATATTGAAATGTAGTGAGAAAAGTTGCTCAGGGCCATGTCCAGTAAAGCCTTGAACATCTGCAAGGATGGAGATTTCACAATTTTTTTGGCCAAACTATTTCAGTATTTAACCATCTTCACGGTAAACTTTTTTGATAATACCTGATTGGCATTTCACGAGTTCCAACCTGTGCCTGTTGCCTCTCTTTCTGTCACCATGCATCTCCATCTCTTCTCCAAGCTGAAGAGGCATAGTTCTCTCAGCCTGTCCTTATACGTCATGTTCCCTAACACCCTGACCATCTTAGCACATCTTGGACTTGCTTCAGTTTGTCATTTTCATCATGTACTTGATGCTAACTCCAGATGCAGTCTTACCAGTACTGGGAGGGGGACAAAGACTCACTTCCCTGGATCTGCTAGCTATCCTTCTGCCAATCTGCCAGGATTCAATTGGTCATCTTTGCTGCACGGCTACTCTGATGACTAATGTTTAGCTTGTTGTCCACTAGGACCCCCAGATCCTTTGCAATGGAGCTGCTTCCTAGACAGTTGCACCCAATCTGTGTAGTTGCACTGGGTTACTCCATCTCAGATGCATGACTTGCTCTTCTTGTTGAAGAGGGTCTGGTCCATTCCATTCCCTCAGCCTGTCCAGATTCCTCTGAGTAACAAGTTCTGCCTTCCAGTGTGTGGAGCGTTTCCCCCAGTTTGGTGTCACAAGCTTGCTGAAAGTGACTCCATCCCATCATCCAGTTCCCTAATGAGGACATCAACCAACATTATACTCTCTAGTGATCTCAAAAAGACCCCACTAGTTACAGGCAGTCAGATGGTCTTGCTTTATATTCCTACTCTAAGCAAGAAAACAAACACTAATGTAATTTCTTAGTATTTTAAATGCCCACTGCTGCTCCTTTCTGAATTGTCAACTGCTGTACTAGTTGCTACCTGACACTTAACCAATGTAAAATATTTATTTTTCTGATTAACAACTCTCAGATTGCAAGACTGGATAAAGATAAAGAAGAACTCCATAATCAACTGCTTAGTGTTGATCCCACGAAGGACAGTAAACGTGTGGAGGCACTCTCTAGAGAAAAGGCACAACTGTGTCAGAAATTAAAAGCCTTAGAAGCAGAAGTAGAAGAACTAAGAGCAGAAAGACACAATTGTGGTGTGCAAGCAGAAAATGTTCAAAGAGTACAAGCACGGCAGTTAGCTGAGATGCAGGCTACAATGCGGTGTCTAGAGGTAAGGCTTCTTTTTTATTACTATTTTGCCCCCTAGTAGAATGTAGTGAGAATAACATGTGGCCTGATAGAACTGTCACTAAAGTCATGGAACATTTTGCCATTGAATTTGTACATTTCAGATTTAAGATCAAATTATAAATATATTGGGAGTATTGGGAGTCAGGTACTACAGGTTGAACTTTGGAAATCTCTCATCTGAGAGATTCTGTTGAATTATCTCCTTGCTAAACATGCAAGTGATATCCACACTTGCAGTCAGTAAGATGATCGTGTCAGCACTTGCCACTTGGCTGAAGTTAGATTTCTGGCACAGTTGCAGCATACAGATAGATGGTTCATTTTACTTTTTACTATTATCAGTGCTGTAACCCTGCTCCAAAAATCTTACAAATACCTCCTTCATTCAAGGCAGAAAAGAAGTCTGCTGAACTGCAGGTGGATCGAATTGAGAAAGAACTGCAGATAAGTAATGAGCAGAACATTGTCTTAACTAGCAAACTTCACAAATGTGAACGAGAAGTCAATTCCTTAGCTGCTAAAGTAAGTACTTCTATGGTATCTGAAATAATTTTTTCATATCCTGCTATGTTTAAGTTTTTCTGTTAATATTTTACACTAAGAATAAAGTAAAAATGTCTTCTGCTGTGACGTAAAATTGGTTTGGAATTTTCCCCCAAATTTCAGTTGGAAGATATAGAATGTGTGACTTTACAGGAGAAACATCATACATAAAACTATCTCTAAAGATTAAGGTTATGCTCTTTCTATTTCATTTTCTAGGTCCTTTTCCTACTTTTCCTAAACAGAACAGGACTTGAAGAGATGTCTTTATTTTAATGTTTTTAGTGCTCATGGAAACAGCCAGCCATTAGAGCTTTAAACTGAATTCCGCCGCTCCCCCCCCTTTTTTTCTTTTTTTAATGGAGCTGTGGCTTCTGGAGATCTTAAAAAGTAGTCTCTGAATGGGCTATGTTAGGTACAGGAAGCAAGCATTGGACTTATTTGTGGAGATCTAGGCAGAGCCTTTTTGTTGGGCTAGTGCCAGCACAGCTTGTACAGAAACATTTCAGTACAGACAGAATTGCATCATACCATTTTAAGCAGACCGTTGTCTTACAACATATTTGAGTAACTTAGCTGTTGGGTTGACACCAGATCTTAGAGGTTTAGTTCTATGATTGTATGCTTTTTTGAGATCTGAGAGAAATTTCTGGAAAAATACTGTGGAAAAAAAAGCTCAGAAGGCTTCAAGTTTAGGGGAAACCTGAAACACTGCTTAAGAAACCTGACATCACTGTTTAATAAATATTTCAGCATAATTTGGTTAGTGTGGATGCCACACTGAGGGTTTTATCTGGTTGCAGTTACTCCTCAGTTACACATCTTAAGAAACAGATCCCTTATGCAATTTTGTATGTGATTGTTTGAATAAACAAGGAAAGTAAAAACATTGTAAACCTTTTGACCTTCAAGTGTTGGAGAATACTTACATTGCTCTATGCAAATTTGAGTCAGGATACTAGACCTACTGAAGTAGTTACCTGGGTAAATACAAGCTTTCTGCTGTCTCTTGTTCCCTCCTTTCTGGAGAGAATACTTGGTAATAATTTTTTATCACATGTGGTAGTTCCTGGTAACAAATTGAATCCCTTTTGTTTTCTTACCTTTCTGGAGAGGCTTTAGGTAGTTGTGAAGTAACTGTAAAGCCACTAACTTTGGGCTTGTGTATCTGGCTCAATACTGGATCATTTTAAGTTCTCTGTTGACTTAAAGCTATCCTGCTTTTCTAAATATACCTTCCAAACACTAACAACATGCACTTCGTATGGTATGGCAGTTAATTTTATCATAATATACTTAGGAAAGATACAATGCAGGAAGAAAACTTTAAATTCAACCATAGTTGTTCTTTACCAATCTCAGATTTAATTCAAAACAGGCTTTACAGTGCACATTTATGAGTGCTAAGTATTTAATTTTGGTCCTTAATTAAAAAAAAACCCCTTCTAATTTACCATGAGAATAGGCTGTAGCTATACCACTATTTCAAGCCTCTTTATGTAATGTGCCATACTTATCCCACGTGAATACTAAATAGGAGGGGAAAACTTTCGTTAAACATTTTTCAATCAATTGTCTATCACAATATATGGAAGATTGTTACAGTCTTTTCTTTTTGTACCAACTGGTCTTCTCTGCTCACCTCCAGAATGAGGGCAAAATAAAATGTTCAGTGGTGTTTCTCAAAGGGAGGAAAGTAGAAACTAATTTCTATAGTAACTTCCACCCACTTCTGCACCCACTCAAACTTATTCCTGAGCGCAGGTGCGCGTGTTTGTCTTCCAGATTTTGTGCCTTAAAAATGCCACCTTAAATCTTTGCAAGTTGCCCTGAAATGTTCTCCACTTAGTATTTAAGCAACCAAATCCACCATGTAGTTACTTAATAAGGTACTGTGTCATTCTTAGCCTTTTGCCACTTGTATATGCTAGCAGGTTGTAATTACATTTGTCATTGTGAATGGATTTTCATTAAAAGTCCTTTCCTCTAGATATTTAATTCTCATTGACCGTGTAATTACTGCATACAAATGCTTAAACTATAGAAAGTTTCTATGCAAGCAGTAATTTTCTTTGATTTGATGTTCTTAAAGCTCCTGCTTTTATGAGGCCATTTGATGTGTCTGCAGAGAAGTATGTGATTTAAAATGCACTTGAAAACTAGGAAGACCTGGATTTTGAGAAAGTAGTGTAGCACTGCGGGAGGTCAGGGGGACTGTAGTCACCAAACTGAAACTGCTTGGGGGAGCAATTGGTAATTGTGCTTTGGATATCACTGTTTTGTTTTACTTATGGAGATGAAATTTAACTTCATTTTAGCTTGACTCTGAGGAATCTTTAGTCAGAAGTGAAGTAAATATATATACATTTATTATAGTTGATTTGGTGGTGTTTTTTTCTAATTTATAGGTAGAAGAACTTAAACATTCACATAAATTGGAATTAACAAATGTCAAACTGGAGGCAGCAAGAACAAAGAGTGAGGTAGAAAGGGAGAAAAACAAGATTCAAAGTGAAATGGATGGTAAAGTGTGAATTTTTTTTTTTACTGTTTCTTTTGTAACTTCTAGTTACAATAATACAATTATTTTTGCTCTGAAAACTCCCCAGCAGCCTTCACCTTCTACTTCTGGTCTAGGTCATACATCTGACAAGTCATTTTGTATCTGAAGTAACTGTGGTTTCACTTGCTGTGAGGTTGAGAACAGTTACAGAACAATTTTGCGATTATGTAAATTAGTGAATTTGTGTCACAATTTGAGCATAATCTGTTTTAAATCATGTGCTTCATGTGGTCACTTTTTCTATTATTGCTAAATTCTAGAGTCTTTCAGACTTGGCTTGAAAGTATAAGTACCATAGGTCTTCAGTGGTTGGTTTGGTTTTTGATTCTGTGTCCATGGAATTGATACCAGTTCAGTAAGGCTGCCATGTGAAAAAAAATGTGATTTCCAGCTCATTCCTTGAAGGAAATAGGCAATGTTCTAAGCTACCTGATGCAGCTGAGTATGTCAGCAACTTCAAGTAGCTTTCTAGAGTGAAAAGGCCAAAACTTTCCAGCACTCATTGTGTGTTGATGATTTAAATCACTACACAGCTTTAAAGAGAACTGTGTAGTGATTTGCCATTATCCCAAAACAGTACCTTTATCTTCCTGAAATACTTGTTTCTGTTTACTTACTTTAATATTAAGTTCACTTAGAGCAACTGTAAGAAAGTGGTGTTTTCTGTATTGACAATGCACTTACAGTATATTGCAAACTAAAAATGTTGGGCCCTATGAAACATGAACTATATAACCTGAACTTGCTGTGGAATTCAGTTTGCATCATTGAATTAGTTAAATAACCAGGTGTCATTGTTAGAGCAAGTTGGCCTATTTGCCAGTGAACACAGGTGTCTCAGTCACAAGATTTTAATTTGGATGATTTGTCCCTGCCCATAGAGTCATAGTTTCAGAATTGCCTAATTTGGTAGTATAAATGGATTAAAATGTGAAATTTGTTGTAGCCTGGTTACTATGGTTTCACTGGTACCCAGTTACTGTTTACTGTAAACTTTTCCAGAAAAAGAAAATCTTCTTGCTTGACCTTTTCATATTGTGGAACACTTCTTTTTTTAAATCCAGACACAACTGCTTAGTATAAATTGCTCTAGAGTTTAAAGCTGTAATAATATCAAGTGTTTAATTACTTTTTTATATGCAAATAATAAAATAATAGACAGAGATTCCAGTATAAAGGTTACTTTTTAAAAGTTTTGAAATGTTGTTCTTATAGTGAGAAAAGCCACATCTCTTCTGGTTTTCTTGTGTTTTTTCCCCTTCCCCGTTCATTCTATCTTGTGCATTGTGATTTCTAGCTCCCTTTTATGAATTTATAAACTTATTTGAATACTGGATTTCATCAGCTTGTTATCAGTAATGCCATTTTAACTTTTTTTAATGTATAATGCAGGATTGCTGTCCGACAAGGAAATTCTTAAGGCAGCTGTTAAACGTCATAAAGTGCTTTTAGTAGAAATGGATCGGGAACTAATTCGTAAAGTGCAAGCTGCCAAAGAGGAAGGTTTTGACAATATTGCAGCCTTACAGAATGAAAAGTATGTTTGTTGCTTTACTTCTCAACTTCTAAAAGAGGAGTGTTTTGAGTTGCTTTTAAAAATGTCACTCTTAACAAGTAAACACTTCTGGCATTTTGTAATGATCCTTGTGTGCATGTTGAATAACATCCCAGGTTAGAACTCGAGAACAGATTAGCTCATCTAGAGAAGATGAAACTGGAACAAGATACTTGGAGACAGTCTGAAAAGGATCAGTATGAAGAGAAACTACGTGCTGCACAGATGGCAGAAGAATCTAGCAAAAAGGAACTTCAGCGTTTGAGGTAGTGTGGCTTTTCTAATCTTAGCACGAATTTCTCATTTCCCCCCCTTAATTTCTTTACAGTAGGCAGTATAAAAGTCTCCTATTCATAGATACAGAAATCTTCATTATGAAATGTTCATTATAGCAGATTAAACAAAATTACCTTTTGCGTTATGTAAAAAAGAGAACTGAATTAAAAATGAACTGTTTACAAAAAATAAAATTTTTCATCCAAACCCTGAAATATTATATAATTTCAATGAAAATTTTTAAGTCATAACTTTGCAACACACATTTGTTAAAGCGACACACATTTGTCAAAGCCATGCTGGCTGCTGGCATAGCCCCAGTGTTAGCATAAACCATTTCTCTTTCCACAAAGGCACCATATCAGCAACTGGCAAGCTGGGACCCCCTAGTATGATGTCTCTTTGAGTTGGTTATTATGGTTGTGAGTTAACTTGGGTTACTATAGTTTTGTATGAAGGTCAGTGTGATAAAATGAGAAAAAGTCATACTCCGAAAGCAAACAAATCAATCTGTTTTACTCCTATGCGAATTCTAATAACTGATAAAAAGTATTTTTAATCATTGTTTAGTTAAACATTTATCAGCCTCTCAATGCTATTTATTTGTCAGACTGATTTATAACATCTATATTTTGATCAGATAAAAATAGGGTTGTCTTACACAATTTTAGATTAAAAATTCAACAGCAAGCTATGCAGAGGAAAGAGCTGGAAGAATGGAAACGTGAAAGTGCTGATCAGAAACAGGTAAGGTTTTACTGCATTGTAATGTCTTATAGAGAAGTACGTTCTTTCCTGTAGTTACCATGTCCCTGTGTTTGAAGACTAGATTGAATTTTTAAGGCTTTTTTTTTTTTCCTGAGGAACAAAATGCATACTATGGATATTTAAAAGGAGAAGTGTTCAGAAATCAGTTATGTTTTCCCATGAATTACAGCTTTTTGCCTCATGTGTTTTGTGGGTACCTGGGATTTCAAAGCTGAATGTTTATAGACTGGTATATTGAATACGGTTATGCACTATTTAACTGGAGATTCAGTTTCCATGGAGACTTTTAAAGTGTTTCTAGGTAATGCTTTGCATTTACACTGCTTCTCTCTTCTGTGGTTCTTCAAGTGCTTAACAGACGTTTCATAAATGAACAAACTAGTGTAAAGAGGTATATTTCTATTGCAGAGTCAATTGATGACAGTGTTGAAAATAAAACCTGATTTTTTTAACTCCTGCTCGCCCGTGATATTATTTAGTAGGTAACAATAGCTGTGCATCAAAGTACTCTGCAAGCTGTGTGCACTTGGAGTTCAGGGCAATTGTTTTTTTACTCCAGAAATCAGAAATTGGGGTATCTAAGTTTCCATGTGGGGAGGAAAAGGAAAGGGAAATGATTTCTATATGCTGACTGCAGAGGTTGGATTTTTCAGGCTCTGTGCTTCCCTACTTTTGTAAACTGGTTGGTACAAGTCACTGCTGGTTGTAACACATTGTGTGTGTTATGAGAGCCTGGGTAGCTCCACAGCTCTGGTACTAAATGTTGTGTGGTCCTCTAGTTCTGTTCTGCCCTGGGGCTTAATGTTGAAGTTCTGGGGGTCATGTCAATGACTGAAGAGTCCTGCCTCACTTTCTCATTTTAACTATAACAGAAAACATTCTCTGTGTGTAGTTATTTACTGTAAAGCTTCTGGAGAAACTGCTGAGCAAGGAGAAAAGGGACAAGTAAAATAGGGTAATGAAAAGCTAAAGCTAAAGCCAGCTGCTCTTTCCATTTTGCATTGTCTCAGTATTTCAAAATGAATTGTCAGTTATTTGCATACCTTCTCAAATGGAAAAAATTCTTGTTTTTTGGTAGCAAATCCACGACATGCAACTCCAGATTGCCTTACTTTCTCAATCAGAAAAGGATTTGCTGGAGTCTAATGAGAAGTTGAAGGAAAGAATAGAAAGACTGAAACAAGAATGTCAACAGGCAGAGAAAGCTCAACTGGAAAGAGAGAAGTAATTTTTTTCTTTTAGCTTTACTTTTTATGTTGCTTGTGTTCCTCTCATGTAGGTAATCCAGAATTTACAATACATAGTTAAGTCAGAAAGTGAAAATGAACAGGAAACATTGGACAGTTGTAAAAAAATGTTCTCTTCTACAGTATGAATGAAAACTTTTCTCATGGTAACTTCAAAAATAGGAGTTTGTTTCCATTCATGTCTGTTAAAATATATTATTGACTAGTGGAGATAAACTGCTTGTATAAAATGAAATTCTACTTATACTGAAGTGAATGTCAAACTTCTGTAAGTGGATCTAGAGTTTCAGACACAATTCTTTTTAGAGTGTTTAAGCAGTGAGGGTGAAAAAAGCATTCAAGCATTGTATTATGCTTTGATAATGTTTCAGGGACCCAGTCAGTATACACATGTATATACATTTTTTCACCTCCCACTAGATACTTTTAGCTGATATGAGGTAAAAAAAAGCTTATTGGATATCTTCTAGTTCCTCTCATCAACATTAAAAATAATCACTTCCTTTTTTGCACAAGCTTGACCACATACCATCAAAATATAATAATAAATGCTGGAGGGAGCTGAATCTTGTTCAGATTCCATATAGCAACAAACACTTTCCTAGAATTTAAAGATTAATTTGTCAGTTAGCCTGAAATGGTGTAATGGGTTGACCCTGGCTGGATGTCAGGTACCCACTAAAGTTGCTTTCACTCCCCTCTGCAACTGGGGAGAGGAGAGAAAATATAACAAAGGATTGATGAGTTAAGAACTGGGGGAGATCACTTACTGATCACCATCACAGGCAAAACAGACTCAAAGTAGGGTTATTAATTAAACTTATTACTGACAGAATCAGAGCAGGAGAATGAGAAGTAAAATAAATCTTAAAAACACCATGGCCCCATCTCTCCCAACTTCCAAGTTCTACCTTTTTCCCCCCAGCAGTGCAGAGTGACAGGGAATGGGGGTTACAGTCAGTTGTTTCTGCCCCCTCCTCCCATGGGGTCCTTCCCACAGGAGACAGTCCTTGATGGACCTCTCTGGCATGAGTCCATCCCTCAGGCAACAGTTCTTCACAGACTGTTCCAGTGCAGGTCACTTCAGGCACAGGCTGCTCCACAGGGCCACAAGTCCTAACAGAAAAACCTGCTCCAGCGTGGGCTCCTCTCCCACGGTTCATGATCCTCCATGGGCCGCAGGGGCTCAGCTGCTCCACCACGGTCTGCACCACGGGCTGCAGGGGAACCCCAGCTCTGGTGCCTGGAGCTCTTCTGCACTGACCTTGGTGTCTGCATTGTTGTTCACATGTTCTCACTCCACTCTTCTCTGGCTGGAATTTTCCTCTGCACAATAAGTTTTTTTCCTTCTTAAATATTATATTTATATATTAAACATGTTATAGAGGCATTACTATAATTCCTGATTGGCCTGGCCGTGGCCAGTGGTGGGTCTGTCCTGGAGCTGGCTGGAATTGGCTCTATCAGACATGGGAGAAGCTTCCAGCAGCTTCTCACAGAATTCACTCCTGTAAGCCCCTCTGCTACCAAAACCTGGCCACAGAAATCCAGTACAAATAACTCTTCAGAATTTTCTAGCCTAATAACCAAATACATGTCTAACTTGTACTGGATTATTGTGTGGTGGGTTTTTTAAAAAGTCAGTGTCTCAGATTAAATACAAAACTTCCAAAGGGTATAATATGGCCTTTTTTTTTTTATTTTAACATCTTTTTTGCTATGATTTGGTACTGCAATTGCTTTTTTGTCATTAGTTTAACTGTTGCTTTTTGGTTTAACATTTGTAAATACTATTGCATTTGGAGTGGAGAGTATGTTCAGTTGTCAGTGGCATGTTAAATACTTTGGATGTATTTACTTTAGGGAGGTGTGTTCACATTCCGAGTGAGATTGTTGCTGTTATTTGAGTGAGACTGCCATTGTCATTTACATAGTTTTGGACCACAGACCAGTCAGGACTAGGTTTTCCTGGGAAGGCAGTGGAAGGAACTTGTCATCCTACAAGTTTGTAGGTAACAGGAGACATACCAAGGCTGATGCTGCAGAAATGAAGCAGCTTTGCAGCCTCCGTGTGAGCCCTGCAGGTCTGTGCCATTGCTACCCTGGGAACCTTGGGACATGTTTCCATCTTTTTTATGAATTTGTGGGTGATAGACATCTTTCTTCAGTTAAGTAATTCTTATGAGCTTGAACTTCAAGAGTTAAGTTACACCAAAGCAAGAGGAAGTGAAATAGGGACCTAAAGATAAGAAAGCATAAGATAAAAAGTTCAGATAAATAAAATAATGCCAGCTGAGCATTGAGCATAAGTAGGCAAAGCAGCTGTGTGCCTGGCTGTGTCAGTCTTAGGCTTGTGAAATGAGAGAAAGAGCTGAAGGCAAACTATGAGACTGATACAGATCAGAGATGAGCTCAAACAGACACTTGTTAAGCACTTCAGAAACAATGTTTGTGGCATTTAAAAAACCAACCAACCAAAAAAAAACCCCAAAAAACACCCCGCAAAGACCCCATACCCAACTCATAGCATTTTTCACCACTGCCTCAACTGAAATCCTTTTACTGCTAAGCACTGCTTGTCAAAAGTGCTTTGGTTCCTGAGAACTAGTACTTTACAGTCATCAGTGAGGTACAAGCCACAGTGGATCTACTAAAAGAGCTGTGACAGTTACCATGGGGGCCAGGACCTCGGTTTCAACATGAGTGGGTGTGATGCCTAATGTTTCTACTGTGGGAAAGGGAAAGGTCATTTGATGAGAAATTTATGGAGATTCATTCAGTCCCTGTAGGGAAACTGCATCAGCCCAGGACTAGAGTGGCATGGATGCACTGATACCAAGCCTTTAACTTCTTAAAAACTGCTGCATCTTGACATTTGATTTTACTTTTTAACAATAATGTAATTAAATATGCAGTTAGTTCTTGTCTGCTTTGACTCACAATGCAGATAGCCCAAACAAACAAGGCAGCAGAGAGAAACTGGCTCCTTTCCTATCCACTGCTAGAGAACACAGCCTAATTTTAGTATGTTTTAACCATGCAGAGATCTAAACAGATAACATATGCCATTGGTGGTGTGTGTTCAGCTGGAATGTTGTCTAGAAACTGTATTGATGGGAGCTTCCTGTTGAGCTGGTGTTCTGGTTGGGAGCACACACTAGTCAAGTCTTTTACAAAGACACAGGAGACTCCATAGGGCAGCACCCTGTTCTCCCAAACTGAGGAGGTGGTTTTCAACTCTTCTGGCAGCTGATGTTTGGCATAGGTGTCTACTCTTGTGTTCCAGTATGATTGTTTGACCTGAATTTAGGAATTTTCTGTGGGTGGTTTGGTACCATGCCAACAACTAGCTAGCTTATTAGTATCACTTTTCAAATTTGCCTCGTGGTTGAACAAAACCTAGGATAATGTTAATGCACGGGTTCAAATGTTGTCAGTCACAAATAGATTGTTAGCATAATCAAATTTAAATCAGATCCTTCAAGTATATAAAGGTACGAGTTGTGAAAAGATGCACCTATTTTAAGTGTCTTAAGGCATTAACTGACCGTACTGCTTTGTTTGTATAACCTCCTAATCTTTTAACCTGATTTTTTCAAAGGACTTTAGACTGCCAGCGTATGGAATGGCTGCAGGAGAAGCGTATGCTTACTCAGTGCATCACAGACTACGAAGAGAAATACAACCAGCTGAGGAACAAGCTGGGTCGAGCTGCCGTTGCTCAGAAAAAGGCATGTTGTCTCTTCCTTTATGAATGATCCAGCTTATGAAAATTTCAGCTTTAAGTTGGCCAGCTAGAATTGTTTCAGTGTTAATTTGCAGTCTACTTAATATAATAACTAAACATATTGGGTTCTTTGAGACCAGCATAGAGATAGGTTGAAGTGGCATGTAAAAGTATACTACAGCCAACAACTTCCTTATAATGCCATCAAAGATTTTGTGAGGCTTTCTTTACACATACACGTGTGTATTTATGGTTATTTAAGAGGTGGACCCCTTGATTAGGGAGGCTGATGTTTCAGATGCTTAGGCAAATGATGTTCTACTTTTCCTTGATGGAATAATAAAATTTTATCTCTTTTAAACCTGCTTTTTCTGAAATAACTTGAAAGGAAAGGCAGATTAGTTGTTTGTAAAAGCTCAGGATTAATTAGCAGTGTTATACGTTGAACATATACAGGTTGTAAAACCTGCTAGTAGCTTTTATGGTTGTAAAAAGTTAAGGTCAACATGAGCAAAAAAAAAATTAAAAGAAGGAAGCATACTTTCTTGGTCATGTTTATACTTATTTATACATGGTCATTTAAAGAATGAGCTTTGTAATTCTCAAATACAGTTGGTGTTAGTTAGTACTGTTGGTCACTAACCAACAAGTGCATCCTTCAGTTGCAGTTTGCATTTGTTTCCCATCATGGGAGTCCAAGCACCTTCAAACAACACAGCTCCTCTTCTTAAGGAAGGAAAATCCTATAAAGTGTCACAGCTTGAAACCATGTACACTGTAGATTTAATTTTTACAGGATTTAATCTATGAAGGTATTACTTAGCTGTTTGAAATGTCTCTTTGACAGAGAAAGACTCTCAATGACAATAAACAAAGGAGGATGCGTGAAAAAATAGAACTTTTGGAAGCCAAGATGGAAGAACTAGAAAAACAAAATCAGATGTTAATTAGGTAATTAACTTTGCTTTTTCTTAGCTTGACAAATTATATATGCCTCAAATTTGACTTACAAATTGAAGATACGTCACCTACTTTAGTAACCAGAGTCCAGTTTAATGGCCTTTTCAGCACTAGAATTGTTTGAAGAGATTCTGTTTAGGATGGGCAGCTGAGAGCTTGTAAGACACCTGCAGGGCTGCGTCTTTGGGAAGAAAGAGAGGAAAAATACCCGGTAGGCACAGTTGCAGGAATCCCTTCAAAAGAAGGTAGTGAAAAAGACTTCAGAATTGCAAGAGGGACAGACTTAGCATCCTCTTTGAAAGATAAAATCCTGTTTTTTTCTCTTCATTGAGTACCTATGGAGGGCTGGATTTGAATAATTAATTTAATGTGAATGGTATTTAAAACTTAGTTTAGTCTACATAAATTCTAATCTATAATACAGCAGATAGATTGATATGTAGAGGGACTTTTAGACAGACATGCAGTACCTTCCAGTTCCTCTGATATATTGGGATAGGTAGTAAACAAGGGATAGTAAACAACAGAGCACTTGTGGAGAGTTATGCTGCTGTGTTGGGATAATAAAAGATTTTGAGCAATAAGAAGTCTCTCATTTCCTAGGCAGAATGTTTCCTCTGAGGAATACACACGCCTCCAGAAGAGACTAAAGGACTTGCAACGTCGGCACAATGAATTCCGGAGTATAATTCTGAACCCTAACATACCGTCACTCAATCCACTTGGGATAATGCCGTCGTTTGCCCCGCCTCCTGGGTCTGAAGTGTCCTTCCCTCTTCTTCAGGTAATGATAAATTACAAGTTATGAAAATAGTACAACAAAAGAAGGTACTAGAACAGTCCTTCTTTACAGATCTCAGTCTTAAGGAAGGAGTATTTTATCTTTGAACAGAAGAAGGAAACTTTGAGATATCTAGAGATGTTCCCTTCCTCACAATAGGAAGGAGTGCTTGAAAGACAAAGGATATGTTACAGAATGTAACAAACAGGCAGTTTTAACCTGGTTCTCCATACTTTGTCCTTCTCCTGAGAGGGTTTAAGTGGCTCCTTCTGAGAAAGAAATACCACAGTGTTATTCTCACACCATGGTTTCATTATTACAAAATGGTATTGCTGCTCTTGATTTCTTGTGTGGTTAGAAGTCTTACGCTGAGCTTCTGAGGGTGAAAATCTCTCTGGCTGAGGTTGACCGGGTTGACTTCATGGATTCTTGGTTACTGAGACCTCAAGTTTGTGTGCTCTTTCATCTGAGAGGAGGAACAGTTGCACCTGTATTTCTTGCTGATGCTGTTTGTCATGAATGTCAGAACAATACCCACAAAACACTGATGAGTAAAATTTAACAAATAAGGATATTTTAGACTTCACTGTTTTTATTTTCATTAAAGAAATAAATTATTGCTCATTTTGATCCCCTGTAGGTGTGCAAAATGTAACAGAGCCATTTTTTTTTTCCAAGGAGGAGCAGCATCAAAGGGAGCTTTCCTTGCTTCGCAAGAGGTTGGAGGAACTAGAAACCAGACAGAGAAAACAGCTGGAAGATCTTGGACCACCCAGAGAGCGGGTAATGGGGGATGCGTACAGGGACTCGGCAAGAAACAGGATCACTGGAGAAACCGAAGCACAAAGTGAGGACTCCAAATAAATCTTGCAAACTTGTTAACTTGCAATAACTTATCTTTTGTATGTGCTTTTAATATTTTGCCAAAAACATGCCTGTATGTGCCTGAATAGAATCAAATATACTCTTCAGAGTTACCCCTTTGTGGCTCAAATTGTTTAACTATTCAAAGGTCAAAAATACCTTTTACCACTGGGAATCATAAAAAAAGATACCTTTTATATCTAGGGTTGCCATCCATGAGGGGGACGCTCCCTGAATTCGGGTTACCAGTGCTATGATATTTGGCATTGCAGGGGTTATGGGCTCAATATTGGGATTCAGTTGCAGAGTTTGTTCCTGATCAACTAGACTTTCCGCTTCTCTCGAATTCCTGATCTGGGCAAGTGTAGAGGGAGTGAATTCCCTCCCATTGTAAGCAAAGAGCAGGTTGAGGATGGCTTGTTGAAGCTGATTAACCACAAGCCTGTTGGACCTGATGATGGGCATCCCAGGGTCCTGAGGGAACTGCCTGATGTTGTTGCCATGCAACTCTCCATCATATTTTAAAAGTCATGGCAGTCAGGCCACGGCCTCAGTGACTGGAAAACATTGCTCCTGTTTTTTAAAAGTGGAGAAAGGATGATCCATCAACTACAGACTGGTGAGCCTCCCCTCTGTGCCTGGGAAGATCACGGAGTAGATCCTTTTAGAAGATGTGCTAAGGCACATAAAAGACAA
>JAWWLV010000045.1:44780472-44844538 GCA_035041135.1 Platyrinchus mystaceus | reverse complement strand
CAGTGAGATCAAGTGCACCCTCAGCAAGTTTGCAGAACACAGGAAGCTGCACAGTGCAGTTGACACAACAGAAGGAAAGAATGTCATCCAGGGGGACCTGGACAAGCTTGAGCAGTGGGCCCACAGACACCTCATGAAGTTCAACGAGTCCAAGCGCAAGGTGCTACATCTGGGTTTGGTGAATCCCAGACGTAAGTACAGATCGGGAGAAGTCACTGAGAGCAGCCCTGTGGAGAATGACTTGGGGGTTCTCGTGGATGAAAATCTGGACACAACAGTGTGTGCTCGCAGCCCAGAAGGCCAATTGTGTCCTGGGCTGCATCAAAAGAGGAGTGGCCAGCAGGTCGAGGCAGGAGATTCTCCCCCTCTACGCTGCTCTGGTGCGACCTCTCTTGGAGTGCTGCTTCCAGCTCTGGGGTCCCCAGCACAGGAGAGACGTGGACGTGTTGGAGTGAATACAGAGGAGGTCACCAAGACAATTAGAGGGACAGAGCACTTTTCCTATGAAGACAGGCTGAGAGAGCTGGGGTTGTTCAGCAGGGAGAAGAGGCGGCTTCAGGTAAACCACATTATTCTTCCAGTACCTGAAGAGGGATTATAAAAAGGAGAGGGAATTTTTATATGGGCAGACAGTGTCAGGAAAAGGGGGCAGTGGTTTTAAACTGAAAGAGAGAAGGTTTAGCTTAGATATTAGGAAGAAATTCTTTACTATGAGGGTGGTGAGGCATGGGAACAGGTTGTCAAGAGAAGCTGTGGATGCCCCATCTCTTGAAGTGTCCCAGGCCAGGTTGGATGGGGTTTTTGAGCAATCTGGTCTATTGGAAGGTGTCCCTGCCCTTGGCAGGGGGGTGAAACTAGCTGTTCTTTGGTGCTTTCTAACCCAAACCATTCCATGAGTCTGTGAACTATTGCCAAGACAGGCACTCCTTCCTGGTAAGTGTTTTCTGTATTTTTCCACAAAGTCAAAATGTGAAATAATCTCAGCACATGAAAAAATATTTAACAAGGTGTGGGTTGTTGAAAATATAACTGACATTTAAAATAAAAATTTAAATAATTTTTTAAAATAAATCTTTTAAAACTTACTTGATAATATCCTCTTCTTTAATGTATATTACTCTGGGTTGCTGTTATGATCATTAACAATGCTGTAGTCCACATTTGGGTTGTTACTTTGATGTTCCCATGCACATAAGGAGGATAAAATGAGATTTAAAAGTTCTGAAAACTTTTGCTACCCTTGAGAATGTGCCTTTTGAATTTTTATAATGGGAATAGGCAATAATTTTTTTAATTATGTTTTTTATTATTTATTATTTTTATTAATTACTCTAATATGTTTACTTACCTACAATAAAATTATTTATTCAAGTATTTAATTTTTTTCCCATTCATTATCAGTTCAGTAAAAGAAACTTGTGTAGATAAATTATTTTTTTATTTTGTTTTTACTGGATAGTGATGACTTTCCTGGAATTGTAGTAATTATTTTATCTGGGTTTCGTTTGTTTATTTGTATTTGGGTTCTCTCCCCCCTCTCCTCCCCAAATACTGCAGCAAAAGTCTGGGAGAGTGAGAATACACTGCAATTTCTTATAAGAGGGCATTGCTGTTAGACTGTAGGAACAGACAGCGGAATAACTACATTGCATATGGTGACGTTGGCATTGATTCAACTTCTCTCTCAGAGGCTGCATTTTTGATTTTCCATACAGTGCAGAAGGATTTGTCCTGGTTCTGGTCAGGACAGGGCTAATTTCTGCAGTAGCCAGGAGGGGCCATGGTTAGGACATGGAAGTTATTCTATACTGCCTCACGGTCCTCTTCTGGGGACAGGGGAAGGGGTCCCTTCCTGGTCGTGTAGGGTGGCGCAGTCGGGTATTTGCCAGGCTCCATGTAGTGAGCAGTCATGTGGGAATTGTTCGCCGCCTTTTTAAAGTTGTTGCTGTCACTGTTCATTTTCTTGTCTCCTTGCTGTTTCCAGTAAATTGTTCTTGACTCATGATCTTTACCTTTTGTGCCTCTAATTCTCCTCTTCATCCTCCTGTGGTGGAGGAGGAAGTGGTGGAGTGGGGTTGTGAGTGAGCAGCGAAAGGTTTGGAGTGTTTCAGTGGGAACACTAAATTGGGCAATACCATTCCTAAACCACACTTTCCGTTCTTGGGAAATTTGTTAAACTTCTCTGTGTAAAACAGTGTAACTAGTGAAGTAACAGAAGCTATTGCTGTCTCCTGCAGGATTAATTTGTAGAAAGTACATGTCTGTGCCTGGGCCACCTTTGCCAAATGGGACTGTCACCAGCATTTACCAGCATGGAACAGTTGCAAAGAGCAAGCTCTTGGCAGCCCTGTGTCTCTGTCCCTGCCTCTGGCTGTGTGGGCTTCAGCAAGGTGTACTTTAATATTGGGGGGCAGGGAGGGTGGTTTATACAAACTAGGGAAGATGTGGAGGGTGGAAGAAGGGTAATAAAAGCAGGAAGAATGATGGTCACCATCAGGTTTGTGGGCTTCCTTTGCCAGCCGGTCTCAGGCTTTTTGAGTGAGAGCCAATTTCCTGCCCCTGCAGCACCTTCTCCTGAAAGAAGGGTTATTGGATTGTCCTTCTGTTTAACATTTTTAGCTTTTTAAAATTATCGTCAGCCTCAGAGCCTTTAAGTGGTGTAGTTGTAGTGCAGCTCCTGAAGGCTGTGTGGAGGTGTGGCAGGCACTGCATATCCAGCCTGTCCCTGGCCTTCTGCTGCTTCATACAGGTGGGAAGGCAGCTGGGAAACCCAGGCCCTGCAGGTCACTGTTCAGCAGCCACCGGGTTTTAGGCCAGCCCCTCCCTTCCCCAGCATCACTGATGCTGTACCGTACTGTCCTTTCCTTGTACTTCCCAACGTCAGCACGATGGAATTGCGCTGTGCTGACCTGCATGGTTCTGCCCTGCAGCCCCGCAGGGCTGGAGCTGCAGCAGGTATTTCTCATCTGATGCCACTCCGTTCTTTGCATGACCTTGGATTGGATTGTTACCGGCTGTTCTTGCTTTCTTTTAGCCATTTTAAAGTACACAATCAAACTAACCTCCAAATGCTTTTATTCTAGATAAACCCATACAAACATCAACATGTATTTGTCATTTGCACTTTTTTCAACCATTAATTTTAAACAACAGGTTAACTTCTGTACAACAGGAATTACTTTACACATTAGTAAGATTTGCCTTCAAACTAGATGACTGCAAAATAATGCTCTGTAAGCTAGTGTTAGAAAATACGCTGTTTGCCATAGCAGTTTGCCTGTAAACATGTGACTGACAGTAAGTTGAAGAGAAGTTTGCTTTCATTTCTGAGAATGTGATTAGAACTGTTGGGTTGCCATAATACAGCTTTAGTCAGAGGTGGTTCTTTTTGTCCAGGTAACAGTAACAGCAAATGGCAGATACGGAAGGTGTGCCAATGTTTTGTGTGCTGACCCAAACCTACCAAAAGAGCCACAATCACTTAATTATACTTCACATCACTTCGTGAAATCCACTTGATGGGTTACAAAGTCCCAGCATGATTTAAAAATGGTTTACTAACAGAGTGACACTGTTTAGGAGGCTTGAATAAAAGGCAATAATCCTATTCCAGGCTGTAGGTAAAGCTACAGGGCCTGCTTCAACACATACTTAATCTCTAGAAATCATTAAAGCTATTGTAGCAAACAAGCAGTAGTACAAATACAGAATAGGACTGATTTTCATTTCCTCATCAATATAAACACATATAGTGAAGCTCACAGGATCAGACCCACGCAAACAGATTATATTTTACAGCTTTTCAAGCAGAAATACTGGATTTGTTTTTTCTGCCTGTACAGAAGGTTACTGTTGAACAAAACTATCACAGTTCATTTGAATGCACTGCCAGCAAACACCTGAAGTGGAACGGAACTGTCTAACTGGAAAGAGTAATCCGCTCATGCCTCTCCTTCAATATTAATTACTGTGCTTTTTATTTATTTGATGCTGCTTTAAAGTGTTAGATTAAGAATAATAAAAATCAAGCCCTTACATACAGGTATTCCAAGCTTAAGTGCTAGTCAAGCCATGATGCACTCCTTTAGGACAGAGGGCAAGATAGGTTAGGGTTGGAGTGGGGGTTTTTTCCAATTAAAATTGAACTATCAAAATACATTGTGCCAGGCAGAGAACTGCTGAAAGTACTGCAACATTGTAGTGCAGTTTCCTGAACAAAGCCATACATTCCATCAAGTATAAAGTGTAAACTTAATAGCAAGAGTAAGACTTGAATTAAAAAAAAACCAAAAACACAACAAAGCCATCACAGTATGGGTTGGTTGGTGGCTGCCCTCTCTGGTATGCAAGAGGTACAACTTGTGCAATCACACAGCAGGGAGGGGGCAGACCAGCAGGCAACATGTTTTGGTGTTTGCGTTTTTCCACGTTAACACCCGGCCTTGCTTCTGCCAAGGCTTGGTTAGCGTGTGCGGGTGCTGGCCGGCCGTGTGCCGTGGGATTGTGCCTGGTACCAGGTGCTGGTAGCCTTTGTGCCTAAACCAGCCAGCTTTACCACTGCTGGCCTGCAGCTGCAGGGCTCCCCCACTGCAGCAGCACATGGCAGTTAATCTTGGAGCTGTGCTGCCTGGGAGCCCTGCACAGCCATCTCTGGCTGCTCACAGTCCCAGCACTGCCTTCCTGTACCAAACTTGGCCCATCCCGCCAAGGCAGGTGACAGTGTTTCCCTCTCCTGTGGGCCACTCACCTCCAGCGGTGGATCCCTCCAGAAACGTATGGAAACGTTATCTCCGTGTCATCAGTGCCTTATCTCAAACCTAAGGGCACGTGACAGCCTCAGTACGAGTCCCCTGTGACTGAAGCAGAGTCCATGGTGACAAATCATTTCAGCTCTGTAGCGGAGGGTAGGACTGTGCTGGTGCAGTAGCAGAGCTTGAGCCATGGCTGCTCCTCCATGGCTTTTCTCAGTAGCCACTGCACCAGCCTCATGCCAGCGGCACAGCCGTGCACCTGCTTTCCAGTTGGGCTGACTTTAGCCACCAATGCAAATGTAATGGACTCCTTCCTTTCAAAATGGCCAAGCCTCAAAAACCCCAGCCAGACTAAGGCAGACAGTTACCCCTCCCCACCCCAACCCCTAAGCACATTTGTATCAGTTTCTCATACACAGTCAGAGATTACACCAGTCCTCCTGTTCTTACGTATTATTAAACTTACCTTCTTTGACCTGAAACCCCCCCACATGCTGGCTTCAGGTTTGTGAGGCCCTTGTACACAGACGGAAGCCTGGCCAGGGCTGTCAGCACCGATGCATGGGCCGATCACGCACCTGAGTACAGATTTATGCACTGAAGTGCAGCCATCAGCTGCTTCATCAGATCACAGCAGTGTTCTGATGCAGTGCAGTTTCACCTGTGAAGCTGCTGTTAAGTGTTTCACAGCTTATTTAAGGATGGAAAGGTAGAAATGTAAACACAGACAGATGTTGGCCCAGCACCTTTCTCCAAAAGCCTCCCGCCTGCCTTTTCCCCTCAGCAGCTGGCTTCCCTTTGCACAGGGAATTTCTAACCTAAGGAAGGTAAGTAAGTCCTGCCATGTAACATTTGGCCTTCAAACCTCAGACCCACTTTTTCTGCTAAACACACTTATCTGAAGTGTCACTTTGGTGCCAGGTTTTTGTGGGGTTTTATTGATGTGGGGTTTTGTTGTTTTTTTTTTTTCTGAACAGGAACCAGTGAACATTTGACTGGAAGGAAGGAAACTGCAGCTGACCCGTATTCTGAAGCCGGAGCTCACCCTCACAGTTTGCCAAGCTGCCGAAAGGATGTAGCGAAACATCAGCTTTCCCTCTTAATAAAACGAGCTAAGCAACTTGCAAGTTCACATGGGCAACTCTGAACTTACAGTGTATTTTGCACATCTCCTACGACCTTGTTTTTAAGTAAGCAGAAAGCTTACTCAATATTTTGAACCAAAGGGTTATGTGTGTTCAAGTACCTAAAAATGCTGGCCCTGCCAACACCAGATTCACTTTCACATGCCCATGTCTGAATAGGTAACCCTGCCCGTATTTCATTTCCAAATGTAGATATTACTTGAATGGTCAGAGTGGAGAAGAGTGTCCAAATGTTTCAAACCCTGTACATATAATCAGTCAAAACAGTTTCAGGAGCAGTAGCACTAATTTAAAATTCCCCACAGTGATGCTGTGAGTCAGTGCTCTGCTCAAAGCCATTTGCATTTTTTCTTTTCATCAAATAAGGCTTTTACTTGCTGGAGCTGCTTCTGGACTTCTTCAAACCCCCGTTCTCGCTCGAGTTTGCTGACAATCTGTTAACAATTAGCAAAAGAGAGAATAATTTTTTAGTGCTTATTTTACTTGCTATTTTTTAAAGTCTGCTTTTCTGTATTCTGACAACTGCTGACAGAAAAATCCATCTGAATGCATGCCTATCTGTAAACATTCTTTTCTGACTTCAACACTTTATTTTGGTAGTTTTCCTTTCAAGTCATTCTGATCACAGGATGTGCTACACTTCCACAAAAGAATGACTGAGCCAAGCAGAAAAAGCAAAACAAATCTAGCACATGCTCATCTCTCAAAGTGTGAGGCAAGGCCAGTGCTCCAGTTTTACCCTAGAGAAGATTCGTAAATGATATTTCTCTTCCTCTGCCATATAAACTGAGGGCAATAAACTGCCTCTCTTCCTCTAAATCTCCTACTTGGTCCCAGGCCCAGGTGATAGGAAGGAGCACCACTGCTGCCTGAAAACTCTTTGCTGGCAACTCTGTAACAGGACAGGTCTCAGCAAACAATGAAGGAGGTTTAGTTGCTCCCAGTCAAAAGCCAGAGGGAGAAGAGCAGAAGGAGGATTTCCATCTAACGATGGGCTAAGTTTAGCCAGCGCAAGCTTCAGAAAAACAAAAATGGGCACTAGGACTAAAAAGTACAACTGAATTTTCCCGTATCAACAATTTTAATGAGCTTAATAATGTGTGATTATCTATCATCCCAAGCTTCTTTTAAGAGGTAAAGATTTGATGCTGAACCCAGATAATTTGAGATTTTAGAGATCAGAAGTGGCAAGCCAGCTAACAGGTGACTGAGAGCTGGATGATTACAGCAAGTGCTGATGCTGTGCTGTTGGGGATGAAAGAGAGAAAGGCCTGGTTGCTGGGAGACCCAGACAACCTGCTGGAAGTGGTAAGGAGGCCTTCAGGCAACACACCCCCCCAGCTGGCTCTTATCTGAGTCCCTGCACAGGCACAAGCATCCTCCTTGCAGCCTCTGTTAAGGATGCAGAGCAAAATGGAGTGGAGAATCCTATCATGCAAAGTGGAGGGCAGGGATTTTCTTAGAAAGCAGCATAGGAGGTAGCCTGTAAATAAGTGCTTTCAGCTGAGAAAAGATTTCTTTTGTTAGTAATATCAGGGACTGGAAGCTATAGCTGCTTCTCTTTAAGAGAAAGGCTATTAGAGCAGAGCGTTAAGGGGGCCATGATGGGAAAGGAGCAGACTCCTCTTGCTGTAAGGCTGAGCGTGCTCTGCAGAGGTGTTTGTACTGACTGTTAAATTGAGAGCCCTGGTGCTACAGTCTAATCTGATTTCTGAGTCTCTAGGGAAATGGAGCGTGTGCACAGGAGTTGTGACAAGTGTTTGCAGAGACTCTGCAAACACAGTAGAACAAGAAGCCTAGAGTATATAGGAACTTCCTCAAAGCTGCAGGGAGAATTTTATTGCTAGTGTCTCTGTGAAATACAGCAGTGAAAGTGGAGGTGCACTTACAACCCTTTGGCCTGTGACCCCTCAGAGAGGTGGGGTCTGCACTGCTCCGGCCCCACACGGCTCAGTGGAAGGAGCAGCCTTGGCTGCACTATGGAGGGGCTGCCTTTGGAGGGTCACTCAGGAGGTTGCACATCAGGCCAGCCTTTGGTTACTTTGTCAAGCCCCACTTTCAAGCCTAAGGTAGTAAGTTAACATTAAGGGGTTAAGCAGTAATAGCAGATGTGCTTACCTCATCATAATATTTCACTATGTATCTGTAGATTTCAAACAAGGCCACTTTCTCATTAAATTCATTTTCATGTTTCTAAAACAGAAAATAGTTCCTGTCAGATAGTTCTCCTTTTTAAAAAAAATCTTAACATGAAAGCAAATGAAGTTGCTGCTTCTCAACCATACCTTAGATTCCTGAGCTAGAAATTCTTCAACCTCTGCAGTGGTCAGTGGAGGCAGATCCCTGATGGCTTTGTAGTACGCTTTCACCTCCTTCTTGTAGAGTGGAATGTCCTTAGCATAGAGAAGTTTATTTGTTGGTGCTTCCTTAAAAGAAAAAATTTGAAGCCTTGTCACTTTTCACAGCACAGATTTCCTAAGGTTCCACCTCCACACAGTTAATTGCATCTAATTGTATCCGCGTGACTCATTTTTCCTTTGCGGTGGTTATATGCATGGAACCAAGGTTATGAAACAAAGATGAAAAACAGAGGCAGGCAGGACCTCAGTAGTGTATTGTATTTCGTGACAGTTGCCATATAATCATTTCTATTGGCATCAGAAGGGGTGACCATTTGTTCCACAGATATATTTTTATTTCTCACTTCCTGGTTAAGGCTCCCTAGACCTGAAAGAGCGTGAAAGCTGAACCAAAGGGCCCGAGGCCGATACCCTATTTACATGCAGGATTCAGCAGTACTGCTGAAACCTCCCCTACAGTAACACGCCAGAGAGTCCTCCTAGGTCCTGTCCTGGCAGAGGTCCTCCTAAAACTCTTTGGTCCCTACTACTCCTCTCCCTCCAGGGTTTGAGAGCATGGAGGGCTGACTGCTGGACATGCACAGCCAAAGGGATTTTTTTCACCCCAGGACTTCAATAATCCAGGTCAACACTGATCTATCTGGGAGCTTTAGGCTCATTCGAGGAAACAAGTGCTGATGTTTGTGTAGGAGCCAAAACCCCACTTGGAAACTTATTTTCAGAATGTAAAAGTGGGGGCTGGTAGTCTCCTGTCACTGCTCTGGTTTAAATTCTGGGGAAGAAAATGACACAACCATGTGATATCCTGTCACTACTGTTTCCACTGTAGGATGAAATGATTTAAATGTTTGTTTTCTAAATGACTAAAACATATTTAAAAATAAAATGAAAGTAAACGCATTTTAGTACTGAAAGACCATAAGACGTTTCCTGCAGTATCATCAATACTTCACAATGCCTGTTAAGCACAGAAATCTAACAATCATGCTCATTTGCAGCTTTTCCATGAAGGAAGTGATATATTTGTTAGCTTTAATTTATGATACTTCACTCCTAAAATATGACAAATAAGCACGTTATTTGCTATTTACCTTTAACAGATGAGCAGTTGGACCAGATCACATAGGAAATTAGTCCATTTTTACATAAATTTTTTTAGGTTAAAAAGTCTCTAAGTCTCTAACCTGTTTTTCTTGGTAGTATGAGCCTGAACAAGTGCTTCCTGCTTTGGTCCAAAGAAAAGGAAAATACCCTGGGGAAAAATGAAGTATTTCTGATCCTCAGAGTTCCGGACACTGTACTAAAGAGTTTCTGAATGTAACATGTCTGGACTTGGTACTCCAGCAAATAATTTTCCATATAAAAAGGGAGGACCTAATACATGTGGAAGGAACTGTTTCAAACTTCAGAGCTCTTTCAAGTATTCTTACAGCTTCCAGCAGCTTACTGTGTGTGTTTTCTGCACATAGCTGTGTGGCAGATGAAATCTGGACTACTTATCAAATAATATTAGTACTCTTAAGACCTTTGTTCAAAACTACTTTGAAACTTCACTAAAATCTTAAAATTTCCACCTTCTTCCACAAATTGTGTAAATACACTGTGCAGAAATGAACTGCAGAGAAGACAAGCAGCAGTGAACTATAAATACAGCATTCTCATAGCTCTGTCTCCTTGTGAATTCTTCAAAGTCTCGGGAGACAGACCAGCGAGGAACAGAAACCCAGCTTAATTAGGCCACTGACAGTTTTGCCCCAAATGTCAGCAGATCCAGAACTTCATCACTTGAATCATTACACAAAGAAAAAGACAATAGTTGAGAAATTAGCAGAAGACTGGAACGGCAGCGTTACCTTCCCCAGGGTCTGTTCTGCTAGAGAAAAGGCATCCATGAAAGCTTGTGCAATGACAGACAAACAGCCATCTATATGTGAAGTCTTCTTAATGTCAAAGACAAATTGGGGATTCTTCAGTATGTTCACCCAGAAGCGAAGAGGAAGACTAGACAGAGAAAGAACAAGCATCTTTAAAATTAACCACTCACGTAGCACAACTGCTTTAAAATGGTACTTAATAACACTGCACTCATGGAAAGCAGCACATTTCAGGGTTGCTTACTCATATTAAAAAAGGGGTCAGGGAACAAAGGCTATGGAGCAAACACATCAGTCAGGCACCCATCTTCAAATAATGCTCTCAACCTGTCGCTACTGCTCTCTGAGTATGAAGTCAGTATGCAGACTTACAAGTCCTGGAAGCCATTGTGGTTTTTGTTGGTATCAAATCAATACACTAAAAATAGTGTGATCCACAGAGCCAAACCACATCTTATTCCCAGACATGCCAAAATCATATTCTTCTGATCACAGATGACCCATTCCACCTTTGCAACTACATTTTCAGAAAGCACATGTGCCCCTGTGCATGTCCACAGGCATACCTGTTGGTTTTCCAAATGTGGACCACATCAGGGTCAGTAATTTTTTTGCTCTCAGCCTGGGCATCCAGAAAGTCAAAAAAGTACTTGATGGCAACAGGTGCTTTATTGTTGGGTAAACTCCAAATGCTCCTGAAGAGCTTTTCAACAACTGAATGAATTGCAACCTGAAAAAATAACACAATGAACATGTAGTTATCATACAAGAAAAGAATAGGATCTTTTATCTCATAGAACTGAGCAAGTCCCGAGACAACCACACACAGAAACTACAATATGCTTGTGGCAAACATCAAGGCCATAGGTTATTGGAAAATAAGATAGTCAGTAACAAAAATGAAAGTACAATACACCGCAATGAGCTGCTTTCAAATGCCACACATCCCATCGCTCTGCCGACAGGGGAACTGTGGTGAACTTCGTGATACATCATAGGTGGAAGGTATCACTTGGTCCAACAAAGGCTACAACAACTCTTGGGATACTGTTGCCACTGTTGCTAAAGGCATTTGGAACCTGTAGCTGAAAGTAAGATTGAGGTGAGAAAAAGCAATTTAACCAGTTTCCCAGGACATTGGTCTTCATGGTGCCATCTGTGACACACACTGAACACATGTGCTCACAGTCAAGTGGCTCTGGCACGTGGTCTAATTCTAGCATAACAGCTATTGGTGGTATTCAAAGACACTAATGCTAGAGAGAAGAACTGAAAACTGGGTATTGCTGATACAGAAGTGGAGCTATTTGGCTTACAAAAACAAGGGCTTAGTTGCTGATGGACTCGCTGACATAATCATAAAGTATTCATAAGTAGAGACAAACAAAGCAAAACACTGTTTTGTGCCTTTTTTTGTCACATCCGTTCTGAAGCTCAGTTCAGCCCAATCTTCTCTCAACAAGAAGGATTTAAGCACATCACAGGGTCTCGATGCACTACCGTCCAGTTAATTTCAAGTGGTAAGCTCTGCAACTGTGTCTGTGTGCATGGATAGGTGGGGGAGAGAGGGAGAGGGATGTGGTGCAATGCAATTTCCTCTGGTGCACAGCGTATCAGGGGTGGAATTTCACAGAGAAGGCTACCAGAGCACTGTTGTTCAGAGCAGTGCTTCATTTTGGAGAAGGAGCTGCCTAATTTAAAGCCCTTTAAAAGGACTGTTTCTTAAGAGCCTGATCTTTTCTTCAGTATTTCAGTCTTCCAACCGTAAGAGATTACTGGTTTACTCCAGCAATTCCTGAGGGCTCATGTTAGTTTTCACAGCTAATGAGAAATGATCAGTCTTCACTCTCACTTTGTGGTAGTGTCCCAAATTACTTCAGATGCTATCAACAACCTAATTAAATAATGATTGATAGATTTTTAAATGCAAGAAGGCTATAATCATCATCCCTTCAGGCCTCTTGTATTGCACAGCTCTCAGTGCTGTGCACTGATTAATATTTTAAGTAATATGCTGTTGCAAAGAGTTTTATAACCATTTTGAGTAAGTCAGAAACAAGCTGACGTTACCAGAGGGAGTGAGCAGGGCTTATTCCTAAGGAATGCACATTGTGTAAATTAGGTAATTGTATTATACATCCTAAGGACCTTGTTTTTAAAGTTAATCTAGTTATTTTGGATGCTTAATTTGAAACCCTAACAGATTATTTCATTCCATGGGCCATATTTTGTGAAATTCAGGCTTTGGAAGTTGTTTCTAAGCTAGGCAAACTCTAGAGGAGACTGGGGAAATTGTTGACTGAAATCCGTCTCTCCAGAGGGGATCATTCTTGCTCTATGGAACTCAGTGGTAAAACTCACTTTCCATAAGATCAATAATTACCTTTTTTCTTTAACCTGAGAATAGAGGTTGTGCTTACTGAGGAGACAGAGAGTGTGAGTAATAGACAATTTTAGAACCCTAGCATTAGAAAACCTGAAATGCGTCTTTGCAAATGGTGATAATCC
The DNA here is from genome assembly GCA_035041135.1 of Platyrinchus mystaceus. NCBI lineage: Eukaryota > Metazoa > Chordata > Aves > Passeriformes > Tyrannidae > Platyrinchus > Platyrinchus mystaceus. The sequence goes on along the minus strand of JAWWLV010000045.1, from coordinate 44,831,900 downwards.
ATAGTTAGCACAGTGATTTTTAAATACTACTTTTCATTTAACATTTGATATATGCACAGGAAGCTGCAAAATTTCTGCTTTAATTTGTATTTCTGCTGTGCCAAATCAGCCCTCCCCCAAAATAAAGTCTTTACAGTTTACCTTGGTTGACAGAAGCTTTGTGAGATACATTTCTTTCACTTTGAATTTTTGCTTTCCTTTGTGACCTGCTCCCTTCACATCTTTGTTTGCTTCCGAGTCTGGTAAAATCTGTCATGAAGAGATTAGAGAGATTACACAGATACAAATACAGCTCAGTATTAAATCTACCACTTAGCAGTGTAATGACTCAACTCACCAAATGACAGTGCTCATCTGAGTAGTCCACATCTAAACAAAGAAGAGAGCAGACAGGCATTAATAAAACACATAGCTACGGGCTCCTGAGTTCTGCTGGGCTCTGGGCTGTGCAGCAGGGTGCATGCCAGGATGCCAAGCAAGCAGACTCAGCATCATCCTTTCCTGCCTGCAGTGTGGAGGAAGCCTCCGAGAAATGCACAGGCTCTGGGCACCTCCCCAGTGCCAACCTGTAGCTCTGACCACTAAGCCAGGGCATCATATCTGCTGCTGGGGTAAGCTGGCAGCAATCACAGCTCCTCTGAAAGGAGGACAAGAGTCAGCAGATGAGATGATTGCATTGGTTTAGTCTCTAAGAGTGCTCAGCGCAGGTGGGCTGAGGTCAGGCTTGAACGCAACGGCTGAGAACAGCAACCCTTGCTGAGGCAGAGGGCAATGACATCCCAGTGAGATGCACATCTCTCCTAACTTTGATGGTGAAGTGAACCACACATCAGGAGTGTGTTTTTCCCAGGGGGTACAAAATGTTCTCCCCTGAGCCACCAGCTGGGTGGGAGCAACTTGCATCACAGTGGTAGGTGAGATGAACTAACCCCCTGTAAGCACCCTTTAACTCCTGACCTGCTGTTGAGACAGCCAAGCCAATGTTTTCAGAAACACAGTCAAAAAAATAAGGAAAATTACCTTTTTTTTGTTATGCCTGTCTCTGGACAGCACACCACTATGTCTGTGATATACAATTCGGGGCACCAGAGAAAGGCACATTTCCCGTGTTGATTTCAACAGGCAGCACTTGGGAGTCACCCGGGCTTCCTGCCTATGAGCCTGTATCTCTAAGTAATCATTTGCTGAGAACTGCAAGCCCTTCTGTCCTCCTTCACATATCCTAGGCCCACTGTGCCTGCCAGAGGCCCAGAGCCAGGGAAACATGGCTCTTCATTTGGCTCAACTAAATCCAAGCACCTTTTTCTGTCCTCCTATTAACCAAGAGATAACCTGTCACAGCTCAGCTCTCTGCATTCCCAGTCATTCTCCACAAAAGTTTAAATAGATTGCATTTCCTTTGTTACCTGATCGGATATTTGCCTTCTTTTTAAAGACTTTTATGGTTGCTCCATTTGAAATCTGAAAGCAGAAAAAAATATATCATTTTGAAACAAAAGTCTAGAATTCACGAAACCATCAGTTTCATTTCCTCCTTCATTTCCTTCAGTCCATGGCAGCACAGGAACACGCCAGCTCGCTTTGTTCTCACCACGGTGTGCACAGCTTGCAGCAGCAACAGCCAGGGCTGGGCTTTCAGGTATGGGCAGTAGCTGCAGTTTATTAGCCTTACCTAACAAGTAAGTCTTACCTAAGAAGAGGGAAGGCACCTCTTCCAGTGAACCAGCCTTGAAGACCCTTCCCTTTCTTTGATTTTTCTGGTTCAGCCCATATTTGGACATTTTCACTTTCATGCACTGCTTTGTGCTGTTTCTTGCACCCATCTTTCTATAGATTGCTGAGGTTAATTTCTCTGGCTCCAACGAAATAGGATTTTATGGGAAAGTGAGTCAGGGAGGTGCAAACAAAGATGAATTCTCTTCTGGTCTCCTTTCCTCCAGCTCACTCTGTTCTCCCCATGTCGTATGAAGGGGCCACGTTGAGGGTCTAGCCTGGTGCTCCCAAGAACTATTTTCAAACTGAGCAAAATATTTATACACCGTAAGATCAAGATCTGTATCTTACCACCAAGGGATTTCTAGGGAAAATCTACCTCCTCCTTCCCTGAATTTATAGTGCTGCCAGAATGTTAAGTATTATCTTTAAAACAAACTGGCAAACCATGCTTTTATTGTCAAAGAGTAACTAAAAAACGGCTCCCACTGAGAGCTACACCACTGCTCTGCTGTCAAATGTTTAGTCTTGCCAAGAACTAGTGCACTTGCCTCTATAATTACAAAAACAACTGTCCAGTTCTAGGAAGGGATCTCTGCCAAAACAATTTAAGTGTTTTTTAAACCTTGGCAGCCAGCCTGGTGTGAGAAACCAGTTTAAACATTAAGATACTCTATCAAAAGCTGTGTCTTATGCCAAAAAAATCTGCACTTACATTTGCTCCTGGAAAGTAAATGCAACCCATTTTATAAGTATGATTTTTTGTGAGGATTCCATTTATCATACCGAGCTTCAGACCTCTTTCAGATAATACAGTGCACTTGAAAACCACGCTGCAAGTGGGAATATGCTCTAAGGCCAGCTTGTGAGGTGAAACAAACACCCAGAGAGTCCTCCTACTTGGCCCTGAAGATAGGTAAACAGGAACAGGGCTGCACAGCAGCGTACCCCCTCTCAGAGCTGTGTGGGCAATATGCTGCCTTCACTCCCTCCCCAAGAAGTAGGAGAGCAGCTCAATGCTGTTGGCTCCTGTCCTGAGGGAGATGGGCAGAGCTCCCAGGGAGAACCACGCTTTCCTCCAGGAACCAGAGGCGTTGCTGCAGTGCAGCCATGACCAAAGCCCCCATTTTAGGTTTTATTTTTGGGACAAATTACACTTTTAGTATTGACTGGCCTATGCTTTCCCTTCTTTATCATTACTGCAGCAACCATACTTGCTGTTTCCTTCTGTGTGATCCAATTAAATAAAAAATTTTTAAAAAGCCCTTCTTTTTGTGTCCTGCTGTCTAAATCACTTTTTGTAGTGGGCTGCTCCCATTGACACCTAAAAACATCTTTGCTTTTCCAGGTGCATTATCAAGCAGAATAAACCAGTAGAAGGCAGATCTCTTCAGTTCCACACAACATGGAATACAGCTACTTTGCAAAACAGAAGATGTAGTAGTGTGGCTCTACGCCTCTTCCTTGTTCTCCAGGTCTCCCGTCCTCACTGTCATCCAGTTCTTGCCAGTCAGCTCCCTAGATCACACAGATTTGCTCTCTGGGGCTCTGTGTGCTCCTGGAACATGTGACGCTGTCCCAGGCTGAGGAATTGGAGACCTGTGACTGGACAGCATATCTGAAAGTGGTTGTCTAGCTCTCTTCTTGCGTGGGGAATAGGATGTCAAGATAATCAGCAACTTTCTTGTCATGGCTTGTGGTTACTCTCATGGAAACAATAGTGCAGACCTCATAAATAATCACATCAATAACCCTACTAGGAGCAAAATTTAGAGCAAAAGAGCATACAGGTCAGAGACACATGGAAGTCTAACAGTACAGAGGATTTTTTTTCTCTTCACAGACACCATAAAAAAATGCAAACAATCCCCTTCTTGCAAGTTTTAAAAAATCAATGTAGAAACTAGTTCTGCTTTTTCAAGAATGACTGCTGACTCTGGGACCTCACAACACAACCCTCATGCTCCAGTATCTTAAAAACATTTGATGGTACTTCCCGGTCTCGAACATCCGGTTACTTTTTAGCATTTAAGCCTGGCAAACAAGAAGAACAATTCAGGCCTGCCACAGAACTCTACATACTGTTGAAATGTAAGCTGGAATTTTCTCAGGCAATTTTACTGCCCTCACACAATATACGCAATGTTCCTTTTTCTTGCTAATTAGACACCTTTACATTGCCTTTTGCATTAATATACATACAAGAAAATACACTAGATATGCTAATGGTTAATGCTTGCCACTAACACACTGCCTGAAATGCCACTGAGCTTCTGCCTAAAATGTACACTATTTTGTCAGAAAAAGTGAACTAAAATAGCTAACAGAGATATTCAGCATGATCTTTATAAGGCAGCTGCTAAGCTATAATTAGTGTGGTTACAGCTCAGAAAAAACAACTGACTCTTAACTTGCACCTGCCTGCAGAAACCTCAGATGAAAACAAGGGCTGGGACAAAGATACCCAGGGATGACAGTGACCAATGAATACCCATGACCCACAGCATGCCATGAGCTCAAGAAGTGCAAAGGGCTGCTGGGTAAAATCAGGGAGCACTTGCAATAGCTGCCTGTGGTAAAGAGGGCAGGTACAGTCACATTAGACAGAAGTTCGAACATCTAATCAGATTCAGATCTGTGTTGACCTTTGCTGCACAGACTCAAACTGCAACACTACAGTGTCCTAATTTGTACAAAATCTCTACAAGTGGAGTGAAGGAGATTAATCTATTGACAAAGTTCAAGACAGGCATAGGAAAAGCTGTATTTAAACCACTGAATGGTGACTCAGGACATCTGGGTTCACTGCTGACTCCTGTGAGGTAAGGAGAGCTACAGACACCTACGGAAATCTGTAAAGAACTCTGAATGAGCTGGCTTCATACCTAAGCAGACTTGTGCTCTGCCTAGGCTACCAAGTCCTGCTAGAAGTCCTTGTTTCATTATGGATGGTACTCTATTTGCTCATGCAGACAGCACCATGTTCTGTGCTGGCTCAGGTTCCTCAGCACCATACTGCATAGCATGGCACAGACCTACAGCAGCAAAACTTCTAAATAAATAAAAATTTATGATCATGTTAAGAGCCAGACTTTCAAATTCAACATGAAGAAAGATCTCTCTCTAAGGGCTCTCAGCATGATAACCTCCATTTCCTAAACCTCTTTGTAAGCATCCCATGTGAACTTCCACATCACCTCAGGCCATCACCTGTTACACATTTTACACAGCCTCACACCCTCCATTCTGAGTGGTGTCCCTGGAAACTCCTTAGAGAGGTAACTCTGCTCGCTATGCTTTCACAGTGTGCTACACTCAGAAGGGCTCTGCCACCAGTTGCAGCCTTGTGTGTTGCAGTGATGGACAGATTACTGCAGCACTAGTTTACAGGTGCAGTTAGAAGCAGGGAGAAAACTTATGCTACAAGTGGCAACAGCAGATGGAAGCAGAAACAGAGAAAAACTGAAATTGACTGACACAGGAGGTCTCCAGAGAAGACAGAGCGAACTCATCAGTGCTTTTTATTCTGACTCTTGATGAGATTTCACAAATATCACTACTGCCTATTCAGATAATCAAAATATGAGGTGGGATGAGGTAAATAATTGCTTATGGGGCAAGAAAAACTCAACAGCAGAGACTCAAAGAGACTCAAGGCAATGCTCACAGCCAGAAATCAGATGCTGTTTTAAGTGAAGTGCTCAACAGAATTAACAGTTTACCTAGTATGCTTGAACCAAGCAGCCCTGCAAACCTCTGAAAAGTAACAGAAAACATGACTCACTCACAAAAATGTTGTGTGCCACACAATTCTTTCTTTCTGTTGATGATGCTCAGCTATCTCTTCAAGATTTTGATCAATCGAGATTCTTCTGTGCAGATCAAATTTAAGTTGTGGAGAAACTGCTTCTCAACTCACTGGTATGGCTTCTGTGCTTACCTCGTAATGACCGATGGTATTTAACTTCCTTATCCCATCCTCCATCACCTCTGAGGAACCATCAATATCTAACAATTCTCTTTGCTGCTCCTCAGACACAAGTTCTGCAGTATGACAGCAACAGAAAACAATTACATCCCAATGGCATTCTCACTGTACAGATGTTTGTAAAGAAAAACAACACCTAATTATTTTTTGACCAGTGACTCCCAGCTGAGCCGTTTCTCTCTGTCCTTGTGCCAGGTCACATGGAGGTGGTTTTGCACTCCCACACTACTGATTCCTTTTCTGGGTGACAGCCTTGGTGGCTTCCATTACTGTGGACTTTTGGTGCTTCACTTTGTGATGGCCAAGGCAGAGTTTTTGGAGGTTCTTTCACTTAATCTAGCTATTCCGCTGCACAAGTGTGCCCTGGTGTTATGGATACACTGGGACTAAAAAAAGGTTCCAGCAGCCACTTCTAAGAGATCACTAAAATGAGCTGTAGGTTGACATAGTGCTTGTGAAGGGTGGTCAGGCAGTGGTGATGGATACAGACATCAGATATGACAGCAAATTATGAACACTTGCCAACACAGAATCTGAGAAGGTGAGGATATATCAACATTTTAAGGGGCAAGTCTGGGAGGTGACAAATGCCAACAATGTTTGTCAGATTTCCGACTGGGGCACATGGGAAGTGGTATGGCGGCAACTACAGACTTTTATCTCTCCTTGGGCTCTTAAAAACCCAACAAGGAAAGGCCTGCTGGAACGGCCTTATTTACAGCTGTAGACACTGTAGGTAACTTTGTGAGTCTCATGAGAACTATTATATAAACCTAATCTGACTACAAATAAGCTATATTTGAAGGCTCTTCTGATCAGGGGCAACGTAGGCCTGTAGGAAGGAAGGAATGAAGGAAGCAAGGGAGGTAGGAGGTAGGAACTAAAATACTTGATAATCATGATGTGTCATCTGCTGACAAAATTTAACAACCAGCTGTATTTAGGTGGATGGGCCAACCACTTTAGTTAATCCAGAAAAGGAATATAGAAATTATGCATATTTAATAAATAACATGTATTTGTTAACTGCAATGCTGAAGTCCTTGCAGAATTGAAGCAGATATAGGTTCAGTGTTCTAACTGATAGCATAAATGATCTAGTATTTGCCTCAAAATTCCTCACAAAGGCTACATTCTGTTTGAACTCTAAAAGAAATCAAAGGTGAGAAACCCTAACAGAAAAACTCCACAGATAGACCAGTGAACTCCATGAAAATACAGCACAGTGACATTCTCTTACCAAGACCGATTTCATCCAGCTGAAGGCCATAGAGAAAGCCGTTCTTATTAAAAAAAGCCTGAAGGCTCTTCTCCTTGGCTTGGCCTATGGTGTCGCAGTCCAGAACATTAACCTGGATAGTCTGACAGGCATCTCCACTCTCATTTTCCGGGACTTTTTCAAAGATAATGTTCACTGTCTGGGGAAAGAAACACATGTTATTCTGACTTACAGGGAACATGCAGCATGGGAAACCTAAAATTCCTGACAGATTTTCAGCACATAAGAGATTTTCAGCATATTTACTATTAAAGCTATTTTAAATAAAGATTATTTGAAGGAATTATACGATGTAGCATTTAGAATTCTTCATGTTCAAAAAATCAAAGATATATATACATATATATAGCTATATACTTCCAAAAGTGTATTCTGTCTTCTGCTTTTGTGCAAATGTATTTCAGTGAATTACCAAAAAAAGACAGGAGACAAGGAAAAAATTACAATTCATGTTCTAAAAAAAGCAGATCTTTTATGTAAAATGGAATGCCTTAACAGGAAAACTGTGACAGGAGATGTGATAAGGCTGCTGAGTAAGTCATGATGAGGATGATTGATTTTTAGTGGATAGGAAGTAGTGTTAAAACGCATATTTACACCAGCAGGTTATGCTGAGTGCCTTATATCATAAAATACATACACCTCCCTTGGAGTTGTCAGTGTCTGTGTGCAGCCGTGTCTCTAGAGGCAGCACAGACAGGGCTACTGCAGAAGCAGTGGGAACAGAAGCAGCATAAAGAGAAACCGTGTTGCAGCAGGCAGAATTCAAAGTGGTCCACATCTGCAAAGTGTGTTGTATTCTATTAGTTATTACTCCAGGTGAAACACCCACACAACCTGTCCAGTTATAGCACCCTGCCCTTTAGCTCACAGCTTCTCTTAGCTGGGACACAACTCATCTGCTAGGCTGCACACTAGCCGAGTACAGGCTACAGGTAGGTACCATTGGGACTGGGTGACCATCTCTAGGGACTGTTTTATCAGGTTGTATTTCTGATCAGGTCAGGCAGATTGATTGCTAGAAGGCAGGGAAAAAGGAATGAGCACAGAACTGCTAGTGCTGAGCAATAATAGCAAAAATTTCCAGTGCCCCAGCCTGCTCCGTGCAGCGAAATCACTCTTCAGCTACATGGATTCAGATGTTCTGCTGGAGATGTTCTGGGACAGAATTAAAACAAGTGTTTTTGGTGCCGGCACTGGACTACAAGTGGCATAGGAAAATAAACATACTTCAACCATTATGGCTGTTGGATGTTTCTGGTATAATATTTATGTTTGACTGAAATGAGAGGACTGCAGGTGTGACTCTGTGAAAGAGTGATCATTAAAACAGGAAGCAAGTAAAACATTTTTTTCTCTGCTGTCATGTGAAGGAAAGAACTTCTGTCCAAGTTGTTGCAGAGACAACTTTTCTCTCTGTTTAGAAAAATGAGTAGTTATTAATAGTTGTAGAATGGTAGTTTCTGCTCATTACCCAGTAAGAATGGAAATTATAACACACTGGTAGTGAAAAAAAGTAGTCCAAGGTGACATAAGTTAACTTTACTTTTTCTCCAGAAGCAAAAGGAGTATTAAAACAGGGTTGCAAAACTATGAAGATCAGGATGTAAGAAAGACTAGGATGTAACTCAAGTAACAGAGAATATCTTAATCAGGACACCGAGATGTTTAATTGTGAGGAAAATGAGTCCATGGAAAGGACAGACGGAATGGAAGAGCAAGATACGTGGGAACAGTGCCTGCAGAAGGAGAAGCAGACTGGACACTATGCCTCAGGTTGGGATTTCATGTGGAAAATTAGTAAAAAATATATTGGCACAGCAATGAGAGAGTCATGCTTGGTTAGGTCCACAGACCAACTGAACAGACAGCAGTCCTGTCCTTGACTTTGATTGCCCTGAGGTCATGGTCTTGTAGGATAAAAATGTGGAGAGGGACTAACTGTATTTTGTCCTTGGAAAACTCGTTTTTATCAGTCTTTGCCTCTTCTAGTCTCTGAACTGATCTTCCTGGAGTAGCTCCTCGCACTTTAACTGATGTTGATTTCGCTCTACATCCTTGGAAGCATTCCTTCCTTTAGTAGATCCTTTCCTCCTAGCATTATTCCTACACTGCAATATTCATGTTCCTGCTTCTCCTTAATTTTCTATTCCATTCAGACTATCAGGAGAATCTGTCTATTTCTCTGTTGCCTTTTCTTTTCAGCTCAATGCTCTCACACAGGTTGCACAGGAATGTGCAGCCTCTTCAGTCATAAGCAAGTGAGAGTCCTCCCATCCCCACTCAACTCATTGTAGGAGGACAAGACTGTAAAGAGAGTACTCATCCTTTATGTAGGTGGAATAGAAATAATTTGTGGACTGCTTAAGTGAAAGTGTCCAAAATGTTAGGATAATAAGAACACTTTACAACTCAAAGAAGCGGTCAGATGGGAATAAATATTTAAATGCGTAAAAGTCTCTAAACCGTGAGAGCCAGACAGTTTTGCTGATATGATTTCCCGCAGAGGTTGATCTTAAGTGACAAAGCAATTGATGGGGAGCTAGGGAAGACAATTATTATTAAGTTGTCCCTCTTCAGCTGAAGTTTTCATAAATCAAATTCAATCTGTCTGACAGCACAATCCCTGGCTTTAGAAACCATTAATCAGAAGTGGACAGTCACAATCACTGCACTTAGACACAAAGCGTAGAACTAGAAAAAGAATAAGAAATGACTGTAAAATTATGGAAGTCAGAAAATACATAAGAGAAATTGCAGGAGGATACATCAAATCCCAAGAAAATATCATCAGGCCCTTTTCTAAGCTCTCTCACTTTGCAAAGGGAGCAAAAATAAATTTAGGAGAGACTCAGGAGAAAATTACAGGACATGTTGTTCAACCTAGCAATATCTAGAGATGAGATTTCATGCACTACATATTAGTGATTAGCAAGATGAAGTCACAGTGCTCTTCATAAAAGCTTTGGGATGGGTTGCAAGCATTGTTAAAGGCTACGTAAGAAGGTGGCAAGCACCTGCAACTACTTGTATAGGAACTAGCTTGGAACCGAGCTACAAGACAGGAACAAATGCAAGAAACATATTTGCACTCATGCAGTGACAGAAATAACAACATTTGAAGACAGTGTTTACAGATGGCTTTTCAGATTTGTAGTTTTCTTGAAAATTAATTTCAAACAATGAATTATTTACTAAAGCTATTAATAAACATAGCAGATAATAAATGACATGTGGTTTATTAAAGAAATGTGATAATATTTTCCAAGAAATAAAGAACAATAATCTGGGATATTCAAGGGCTCTTATTCATTACCCTGTTCTCTATTCAGCTATGCATCTGAACAGATTATATTTCCATTTATCAGAGAGACTGAAAAAACCAAAAAAACTTCTTGATTGGTAAAAGTTAGACAGTTTATATAAAGAGTCAGCACCATGATGTACAGCACAATGAAACTGCCTTAAACTACTCCCCTGTCTCCCAGACTATGAAATACAATAAACAGGAAAAATTAGATTGATTGCATGATCCTTCTGCAGCAGCCAGAACAGTTACCCATGAAGAGGTTATAGAACAGTTAACCAACTGGCACAGAAAATGTTATGGGATTTAAATTTAGGCTAGATGGGCTCTACACAAAGGAAGGATTGTGCTGTAGATGCTGTAGTATATGGCACTCAATTTGCCTCTAATCCAGAAGACTCTCCTGTAGTCAATATCTGCATTGCTCACTTTCTAGTGAGGGCTTTTGTGTCCTTTTCTGCTGACAAAAATACCCATATGTCACATGCTTTTAATATCTTCCTTATCTCTCACAAAGTGTGACTAATAATACCACAACGATGACGTCTTATTAGGAAATTGGTTTCTCCGTCTCAGCTTTACTCTTTTACAGGCCTCCCACTTCTTTTAACACCCTTCTTTTAACTCATAAAACCGTTGAACACTTTAAAGAACCTTCCACCACGTCTTAGCTTCACTTTTAATAAAAGGCTGTTGGCTGAACAGGTGAATTAGATAATTTATTCCCATCTAAAAACACAAACACATTTCAGCAAGGAATTCAAGAGCCCAAATGCCTTTTTTAAAATCAACAGGGACTATTCAAAAGAATACTGGAGCACTAAGTCTACCACATGAAGAAATCTCCCCTGGTTTTCCACAGGAGACATACCACTGAGAACTCCTCCCATGCCAGACTGGCATTGTGTAGCTTTTCTATTCAAAATGAAACACTTCAGTGAAATGCTAACACTCAGCTGTGCAGTGCACTTCTTCAGCAGTCATTGAGCAAATTATCTGCCAAGGGGTGCAGCTGCTTGTCTGCCTGTGAGAAAGCAGGCTTGCTTCCTCAGCCTGAGAAAAGGCTCCATGACACATCCAAGTCTCTTTCAAGGCAGTTTTATTTCTCACTACTCAAATACAAGCACAGCATGAAACAGCACAGCTCCTCAGCTCATACTTGATCCGTGCTTTTAGAAGCATCTTTCCTTTAATTCCTCCACTTGAGCATGTATTTCAGCAGCCCATCTCTGTTCAATATCTCACCCTTTCTATCAGAGAGGACTAAGAGTAGGGGGCTGGGTGGTCCCAAGGTCTGTGGCCTTTTTAAAAAAGGCATAGGGCCCTGCCAAGGAACAGTTGTAATGCATTTCAAACCCAATATGTTTGTTAGTTCTCTTTTTTTTCTGGTTACAAATGACCTGTCCTTCCTTCTTCCTCTATAGCTCAGTTCTTCTTTGTCTGCCAAGAGTTTACCTGCATAGTGGTGTGTTTGGGAGAAGATCTGTGGAGCTCCCCCTGATTTTTAGGAGCCTGTCTGTATCCTGCTTTTATTGGATTGGAATTGAACTCCCAATCCTGAAAGGAGCGATTCTCATGCAGAGCGCCTACACCCTTGTTTGTGCCCTGTCACTGATCTGAGAATTGAACTCCCTAGCAGATGTATCCCTGTGCCTTCAAGTGCCTACACAGCTTAAAAAATGTGGACACTAAGTGTCTGCAGCTGTGCTTCAGTATCTTTCTGTCACCCTCTTCTTGGCTGTATTTTTATGCTTTGCTCTGGGCAGGTAGGTTGTAATGTACAGCTGTTGCAGGGCTGGGGAAAGGGGCAAAACAAAATACCAACAAAATACTGTGAGACTCAGAATGTAACTGCAGTTAGCAAATGTGCAAATGCATTTGAAAACTCAGATCAGAATTTATTCCATGTAGAAAACAAAACCTGCAACCCCTTAGGCAGAAATGTTCTTCCACAGTAAGGTTCTCTGTATGATCACAGGTCCTGCATGCCATTACAGTGCATGTGAAGTGGTGTTAGTAAGAGAAGAAAACCTGACTGCTTCCTCTTTAGCCTCCTGTTAGATGCTATTCTTTCAAGAGAAAACGTGCACAGTTCACTTGCTTCCCCAGCCCAGAAAGCCTCATCATTCTGCCTAAATGTTTTTGACAGCACACTTTTAGTTTCCAGCATAAATCTCAGATAAAAACACCAAACAAAACTGTTTCCGTGTCCAGAAAGAACTACAGTCCTTGGACTTCATCTCTGTTAGCTGAGAAGTGGCTTAACAGTCCCTTTAAAACCATCAGAAAAGGAGAGAGGATCCTGCAGTGAAATAGCAAACTACTGCACCTTAACTGGGAAAGCTGACTTACTAACCGTGTAACAGTATCATCTCCTTTTTAAAAGCAGGAATACAAGTACAAAGGCAGCAAACAACATCAGGGAAAGGCTGTGTGCTCTCTCACTTCCTCATCCATCCGCAGACAGCCTTCCCCAGTGATAGCAAGTCCTTCAGACCACTTCCCCTCTTCCCTCTTCTCTGCAGGCTGACCACAAGACCCTTTTAGTGACTGCATGCATAGAAGTAGCACTGGGAAAAGTATTTAAGGTTGTTCAGCATTTTCAGAGTCAGCTGTACCCCAAGGGGCTCTCGATTTGAATCTGTGCTTTAAATAAGAAAATTCAATCCATTCCACAGGACCAGATGTTTCTGTGCACTCTACTACTAACAGGCGTATTGGGCTTGCTTGAAAATTGTTGTTCTGCATCACTACTGGGTTTGTATCCTATGGCTACATATAGGAATATATTTAAACTTACTCTGGATCTCAAATGCATGACAGAATGCAGCACACAAACAAGGAACTCAAATATCTTGTATTATGCATTGAATTTTTAGGTTCCAAACTTTCTTTTCAAATGTGGTAACTTAGCTTCAAGTACCTTCAAATGAAGCTTCTAACAGCAGCTTTGTAAGAAGTAGATTTTACTATAACTTTATCAGTTTGAGGGTTTTCAGCAGAAAATGACAATTCAGAAATGATTCACAGAAATGTAGCCATTTCAGTGCGTTTCCTACGTGACCCAGAGAGCAAAATCCAATGGATTGCTGACGAGCCAAATTTTCCAGGGTCACATAGTTTGCTCCAGACTTGAGACCTCCAAGCATCTTAAGACCTCCAGGTTCTTACTGCAAAACAGATGGGCAGACCTAGAAGCTTCAACCCTACCTGAGACTCTGGATATAGGCTCTGAAAATGACTGAATTCTCCTCCAAAGCCACCTGCACTTGCAGTGTCCCTGCCATTGCCACTGCCACCTAGCAGTTTCTGCTGCCAGTGTCTGAAGCCCACTCTTCAGTTGTACTTTCCATACTCCTAATTAAGTATGGAAACTCCATCAGGAAGCCAGGAGTTAAGAAGCAAGGAAGCTATGCAAACGACTGGAAATGCAGACTCAAAATCACTTGGAAAATCTCAAGCAAAAAAGTGCTCTGGTTATTCTGAAAACCTTTTTCAGACATCCTACTCCCAAAGTCACAATTTTACATGTCCAAAGTGCAAAAATCCTGCTATCTCTTCTCATCTCACTGTCAGTAAGAGAACTCCAGCTTTCAAAGAAGCTAGACTTCCCAGATACCTTGTTTTTAACCAAGCAGGTAAGTAAAATCCACCATGCTGTAACCTTGCTAATCTGAAGCTAATTTGGTGCTAATAACATGGAAACCCACAGTAAATTATTGCTGCCCGAAGATTAGCCCCAAGTAAACACAACAGGAAAATAAAACCTCTGCATTTCATTCTTTGGTAAAGTGCAATTTAGTTCAAATTCTAAGCATCTTTACATTTCTGTAATACACTTTAAAATAAGAAGGATTTTTTAATACCCTGAGACTTCACTAAACCTAACCTTTGGCAATTAATGCATAATATGAAGTGAGGAGTGAGTGCTATTTGTGAAATATATATGTTGGTGAAATACCAGCTGGTTAAACTCAATTGTGTTCTGAAACTTTGTCAACAATAATAATTTTACTGTCTTTTACTGGGTACTTAACCATCACCTAAGCGTCTAAGAACCTTAATTTAGCTTCCTAGAAAGAGAGAAAACATAGTTGTCTGTGTTTGCAGGGAACACAAGCTGGGAAACATACCACTGTTCTGAATTCAGACACTTGCCACAGCAGCCAATCTTCGTTAAGTGTGTACAGGGCTTTGCAAGTTATCGCATCAACAGGTCCTTTGTTTATCCTCTGATTGAGGGTTGTCACTAGCAAATAGAAAGGTTCACCAATTGTCTCCTAGGACATGAAAAGAAGGCAAGAAACATGTTTATTTTTGTAATCCTTAAACGGACATAAATAACTAGGAAAAAATCGAGTGTAACAAATGATGTTATTTCCTTTTAACTAACTTGTTATCTTGCAATTAGAAAAGAAAATACCTCTGAGCAGATTTGTCTAGTTATTTGTTTAACCTCCATCCTTTGCTTTTCAGTGTAAAAGTCTCATGCAAATAGCAAGGGACAGCTGGAGTGTGTGGCAAGATAGCTCACAGCCCCTTGCTGTGCACAAGCACACCACAGACAAGCTGCTCCTACTCCACCTGGCAGACACTTCCTAGTTCCACCAAAGAGTGGGTGGGAGGTGAGACACGCACATGTTCACACACATACTTCAGCTATTTCTTCCATTTTCAGTACTGTGAGAAAACAAGCTAACAACTAAAATTCCTTTTGAATTGGTGTTTCCCCTTGTCCCTGAAAAAACGCCTTGGGACCAAGATGGTGGGACATACACTGGTGTATCAGCAAATCAGGGAATGAAACTGGGCCTTTTCTCTCCTGCCTAAACCCCAGTCTTCAGGAAAGCGCCCAAGAAAGGAAGGGTGTATCTTTGTTTCCACGTGACACCGTTCCTGCAGCCTGGCTAAGGCATCTCACTAGCACAGCTCTGGAAAGATGACTGGTGTACCGAGAACGCATCTCTGACAGTTCCTTGGCACTCCCCTGGGGCTTCAGGAAACCGGTGTGAGCTGCTGAGCGTCAAACAATTCTGCTGCTGTATAAATGCAAGGACTGATGAGAGTGATACCATCAGTGCAGTATCATCCCATTGATAAGAGAGACAGGAAGTGTAACCACGCTCTGAAACCAAGAACAAAGTGCTACCAAGTGGACTTGAATAAACAAACAGTAAAATGAAACGAAATGCTTATTTTGTTTCTATTTGAAGTCATTTAGTTGTTGTAATTTTCAATGCTGTTTGGAGGTTAAAAAGTTTGGAAAGAATTTTAGTTTTCCAAAACTAAAATCCTTAAATCTCCATTACATGGTAGCTTTCCAACAACTTGCAAAGAAAGGTACCGCTGCATTTTAACAAGTGTGTCAGTCTTTTAGTATGATCACAATATATCTCACTGGGCTGAAATAATGTCTGACATGAGAAAAGGATATGCTAGAATTACAAAATTACCCAAATCTTGGCCAAATAAATGACATGATCATTGTTTGGAGATGATCATGTCATACTCTCTTGCATCTTACTCATGGCAACCAGCTAAGTCACCTAAAACTAGAAGAGTGCACACTAATAATGTTATATGCTAGAATAAATGCTTTAAACTGATCCCTCGAACAGTTCCCACGGAAAAAATCACTTAAAGAAATGCTTCAGGTCTCTCATGTAGTGAAAAGATGTACACTACCCGGAGAAATCCAGAAAGGCAGACAGACATCCAGTTTGTCAGCAATTTTTCTACCACAGATTCGGTTCGTCTGAGCAGGAGCTTAGGCTGTACATTGCTTGATTGCTCCATCAAGTCCCTTGTCAACACTTCCAAAATATGGGTCAGATAAACTAGCTTAGTTTGTAATGCAATAGTCAAGAAGGATGCAAACAAGCACCTATTAAAAAAAAGCAAAAAAAAAAAAAAGCTTAATTTTAGAGTATCTCTTGCCAGTCAGATTTAATAAATGAAACACACTTTAATGCAATCCATATCCTGTGTTTTCCCTCCTCAGGCACAGAAATTGTCCACTGTTCTCTACAAAAAATATACAAAATGCAAGTCCATCTGCTCTTGTGATTATTTTTTAAACACAGAATTTGTGCCTCTAAATTTACTTCTGCAGAACAACACCTGCTTCAGTGACAGAACATTTCTAAACTGTAGAACTGTTGATCTAACTGCAGGAAGTGTTTATAGTTTTGAAGTGATATTTCCTGCTCCTCTGCCTCTGTTTACATGTACAAATATTCCACTTTCTCTTTAATGGCTTTTTTTAATGGTAATGTTTTTTCTTCCTCAGTTTGTGCAGATGGAGAAAAAGGAAAAACGCTCTGGAGTACTGCAAACTTGTTTCGCAAGTAGCAGAAATTACATTTGTGTGCTACAATCCACGTTGTTTTTTCCTGCTAATTCTTTGTCTTGAAGATGATAAGCATAATCATACTATACCTGTCTTTCACAGAGAAATTTTTCTGCTTTTCAAGGGTGTGAATGAGAGTAACAAGAAAGTTCTTGTTACAAATTAAAGCATGCAACATGTTGAAGCTTTCATCCTTGCTCGTTTGGTCTCTGCTCTGGAATAGTTAAACAAAAATAAGCAAACTGTAGATTTGCTACGATGGATTCTTAATGCTCAGAAAAATGGTAAGAAACACATAGGATAGGATCCTAGTCTCATTCAAATCAGTGGGAATTCTGCATTTATTTCATAGGTCTCAGGAGTTTACTGAAGATGTATTTGCATTTGTGTACAACACAAAGTACACACATACAGAGCATACATTTACTGCCAAATATACAAAGTAATAACAGTAGTGCCAATAGTTAAGTTTGCCTGTCATTTCCCATGACTAGATTCTGTTTATTTTATTTAAATAAGTCATTATATACATTGGGCAACAGCATCGTATGTTTAAAATTCTTTTTATATTTAAATCCATGTAAGCCTCCTCAAGTAGGGTAGGGAACATACTGAAAATGCAAGCTCATGTGTTCTAGGACATCACTGAGAGAAGGGATACAATCACTCTTGAAAAAACAATTATTAATTAAGGCATATCACACTACATCAACTTACCTGTGGCATTTCTTCACTGAAGATGGATGCAAAGCCTCCTGACTAAAATATAAGGGGATATTTATCATTCTTAAGTATACCAAAAGTTACTAACACATGTTAAGCCCTCCAAGCATGTTCCTGATACTACTTGAAATAAAACAATGGAAATGCCAGATTCTAAAGCAGAGACAATATAAAAACTCTACACAGTAACTTCTGCAAAAGTGTGGCCAAAGTTCACTGAAAAGTAAACTCTCAAAGATGACCTGGTATTGACTTCAGCGTTCCTGAGTGTGTTACTTGATGCTGCTGAGCTGCACTAGCACAGCAATCAACTAAGGCTCCCCAGGAAGAGCTGGTTATTACCCTCATCCTCAAATGTGCTGGTGTGCAAGGGGTGCTGCAGGCTGCATCCTTCTTGGATGGCAATGATAGCCTTTGGTAAACACAGTTTCTGTAACAGAGTGACACTTGAGCTCATCTGCCTCCATTCACTTCAAGGCACTTTATGAATGTTCACTAATGAACTCTCCAGGAGGTCCCTGCTGTCAGTCTCCAGAGAGGCACAGGTGCCACCACACACCCAGTCCTAGCAAAAGCTCTCACACAAAGGGAAGCCCCCAGTTCTCAAATACCTTGTCAGTGCATCTTGAGCACCGAATTTACACTAGTAACAATTACTGTCACCTGCTTTATCTGTGATGCTGGCTGCCCCTAGTTTCCTTACAGAATCCCAGAATGGTTTGGCTTAGAAGGGACCTTAGCGATCATCTAGTTCCACTCCCACTACCATGGGCAGGGACACTTTTCACTGAACCAGGTTGCTTAAATCCCCATCCAACCTGGCCTTGAACACTTCCAGGGATGGGGCATCTACAACTGCTCTGGGCAATCTGTTCCAGTGCCTCATCACCCCCATCATAAAAAATTTCTTCCTTATGTCCAATTTAAATTTATTCTCTTTCAGTTTGAAACCATTGCCCCTTGCCCTGTCACTAGAAGCCCTGCTAAAAAGTCTGTTTCCATCTTTCTTATAAGCCTCCTTTTCATTGAAAGGCTGCAAGGAGGTCTCCCCAGAGCCTTCCTGAACAACCCCAACTCACGCAGACTTTCTTCACAGCAGAGGTGTCCCAATCTTCTGACTGTTTTCATGGCCCTCCTCTGGACCCACTCTAACAGGTACATGTCTTTCTTGTGCTGGGGAGCCCAGAACTGGACACAGTACTCCAGGTGGGGTCTCACAGGGGCAGAGGGGAAGAGTCACCTCCCTCGACCGCTGGCCACACTTCTTTTTGATGCAGCTCAGGGTACAATTGACTGTCTGGGCTATGAACGCACATTGCCATCTCAAATCTAGTTTTTCATCTGCATATGTGATTTTTCATCCCTCCCTGTCTTCATTCCTTCTGTTCTCTTCTCCCATACCATACTCTTCCTTCCTCTTTCTCCACTGGCTATTTCAATTTTTCCAGAATTGTTCAGCCACCCATACACCAACTACTAATGAAACACACACACACACAATGAAAAAACCAGAACCACATTAAAGGTTAAAAATGCTTGTGAACACAGAACAAGCATGTAGCATCAAACCCAACAGTGTGTGAAATTGAGGGAAAACAGAAATAATAATACAATTTTAACAAGTAAAGCAAAAAATAGGCTGAACATCAAGAACATTAGAAGAACAGATATAATATTCACTTAACATCTACAAGCATTAAGCAAGAAAACAAAAGCTATCAAGCCAGATTAAATATAGAAAATTGAAGCAGTGGAAAGCAAGACTCTCAAAACGAAGATGGGGTCCATCACTCTTAATTTTAGGTATCTGACTCCCTCTGTAAGCTTAAACTTGTCCCATCCTGAGAGAGATGTCTCAGGCAAATGGGATGAATCACTTTCTTGAGCTGCCCATCTCTGCACTGACTACAGAAGATGCTCAGCGAACAGCTTCGATCTCCATGTTTAAATAGCTTAGATTAGATGTGACAAAGCCCATTAACACTGGAAGGCAGAAAGAGTACAATATGGACATCATTCAAACACATGAGGTTAGTGAAGGAAGTGGTGGTTTTGCACTTCGACCCTTCTGTCAACCCTTGTGACAAACAGTTGCAATCTCTATCCCATCAGTTTTTCTGTTCATCTATAATGTTTGTTTAGTGGAGCACTGCTTTTCTACCACATTCATACAGCACAAGGCAAGTTTGGACAGTCCTGCAATGTAAACAATAAGTACTTAGCAGAAAAAATTGGTGCACAACACGTTAAATAACTTGCCTGACACCGCATGTTTGTGGAGTGCTAATAGTAGCAAGTGACCCTTCGTGGTATTGGTATTTCAAACTGAGAGAAAATCCAATTGGAATAATTTCCAGAATGTGCAGTGGCACAAGACTCACCAAGGTAAAACAGGAGCCCTTCCCATTCTCACTTTACAGAATGCCACAGAGTGGCAGACTTTGTGCCTCTTTTTCTTTAATTTTTATTTGTGTGAAGCACAGCATTTCCACTCAGACAGCTTCTGCAGATTATTACTGTTTCAACAGGGGACTATCACTAAGAAAAGATATATTCTTAAAAATAAAAATGCTATTTTAATGTTAATATGCCTGGCAACAAAACAAGCGGAAAGGAAAGAGATGCAGACAGTAAGTTTGCCTTAGTCTACTTTCTTCAAACCACCTGGTGACGCCTTACAAATTAGGCTGGGGGCATCACAGTAGTACCAGAAGAAATATTCACAGTGTCCTTTGGTGTGAGAACTGGACTCAAAGTATTCAAGGATTTTGCATATGTAATTGCCAAATATTATTCCACCTTAGTCTGGTATTTGGTGCTGTACAAAAAACAAAGGCCCTGATTCTGCGCTATCACATGTGTTTAACTTCATCACAACAGGTTTTTACTGGGATCACAAACAGCAATGAAGTGAAGCAGTGTGCAGACAAGACTACAGGACTTGGCCGCAGCAGTGATGAGTAGCACACGAGGACTAGTAGATAATTCACATACATACCAGCTATGCCCTAAACTAACCAAGGGTTTCTACTCTTTGGTGTCAGTTACACAAAAAACCACCACCAGTTGAGACCACAGCTTCTGCCAATTGGGTAAATGCTGGTAAGCACTGGTAAACACCATGATATAATTTTGAAAGTTGTGGCAAAGGTACTTATCAGCTTGCAATGTGCCACATACACCAAAAAAAACCCCCAGCAGTAAGAAACATAAAACATTCAAGAGTAGGCATCTGGTCCTCTGACACAGTGGCACAAACTGCTCCAACAAACACTGAAAATATCCACCTCTAAAGTGGACAACACAAGCACTTATGGAATTTCTAAGCATTTGACCTGCACCCCTTTGAATCAACATCTTACCATTTCTGTCAGCACGCTGGTGTAGGAAGTCAGCACAATTTCTTCATCAGTCTAATTAGGAAGTGTCATGATGTTAGCTAGCATGTTAGCTAGCCTGACTGTTACTCTAATTAGCTACAGCATGGAAAGTGAAAGCATGGGAGCGAAAAGAGCAATGGATAAATTATAGCTTAGTTAGGATGGCCTGAAAGGCAAGCAGCTGAGTGAGGCTGGACAAAAAGAAATGGATACACACACAACCCTTGAAAATTGAAGAATGTTGCTTTAGCTACAGCATAAAGGCTTGCTTAAATACAGAGAAGTACAGCCTTAAGTGTTCTTTGGTAATTTTTGATTTAAGAAAAGTTTCTTGTGAAAACAATCATCAAATACTGTGTAGTATTTTCTTTAGTTATTTGATCCTGAGCTTCCTAGCCTTTTTAATATTAGTCAGGCCTGACAACTGAAAGACTCATAAACATTACCTCTGGAAAGAAAGTTCTAAGAGCAAAGTGTTTGTAGTCAAGGAAGGGAACGGTTCCAAAACTATCCACCACATCTAATTCATCCATCTGCAGTTCAGCAAATCCTGAAAAAGCAACCCCATCCCCACCCAGGGAGTCAGTTTAGTTGACACAAATACATCTTCACAAATATAACTTGTCCCCAGTAGACATTCCTTAAAAACCAGTTTTCAAAGGAAGAGGGGTTCTTTTAATAGCTGAAGCTCTTATGAGCAAGAAAGTAGTAATCCATTTTTTTCCCAGCTTTTGTTGAACGAAATACTACATGCAATCCTATTAGCTCAGTGCTATCTGCTACTGCAGTGCACACAATATTAAAGAGGAACTCTGATCCAACACAAAAATACTCTAACAGCTACAAAATAAAAACGTTTATATAATGTGAGCTGCTTGACAGGTTCAGTTCAGAAATTATGCTATACTTAAGCTCTGTAAAGCTCTTTAGACCTACCCTCACGTATTTCCTTACGAATTTCATACTCCAGCAGTTCAAGTTGCTGACTCTGTTTACGAGTTAACTCTTTGGATTTGTATCGAGTAACGATGAATGCCGCTAAAAAGGAGGAAAAAAAGATTACGAGTATAAAAAGCACAGAACAGAAAACCCTCATGTAAGAGACATATTTTATTACTATTTTAAGAAACAGAAAGATTAATGTACACTTGCACTCTCCAAGAGGATTAGTGTTTTACTGTTGTCAGTGTGCTAGTACCCATGAATCCTAGTTATCTGCATTTATACCCCAATGTTTAATGAAAATCATTCCTTTTAACAAGGTCTCAGAATTATCAATACAACTTTATTTGAAAGTACAACACACCCTGCTACATAGAGCCTGCACAGTGAGACACAACCACTTCTAATAGCAGCCTACTTAAGGTAGCACTGATTAAACAGCAAAAACAGTTGTTTTGATCAGGAAATCCACTTCTAAATTGTTAACTTCTCTAAAGCTTATTTTGCGAGCATAAAAGCATGAGATATGGCTCCTTTTTAAAATGAACTTTTAAAAAAAATTAACCAACCAAAAGAACAAACACCTAATCTTATTAAAATAAATGGAAATTTATCAAATATCTAATCAGGTAAAAACATGCAAAAAAAAAAGCGAGCACTAAAAACAGGAAGGGATAACTATTTACCTCCCTCAGTTTAGTAATGGCCCACAATGATCTAAATGAGAATGAGCAGAAACATCACAAACACTGCCTGAAGATAGGCGGTTTGTTAGGGAACATCTGCCCTAGCAACAGGAGGGTAGCCCAGCTTTGGCAGCTGAAAGGGACCCAGTTGTGACACAGGGATGTCAGTCCTATGGCCTGCTTGATGAGATGATAGTGAATAATCCCAGCAGAACAGACAGAACTACTTGTAATGGGCTGTAGTCTCACAAGATGGACTTCACCAACAGAACAGAATTCACTTTGTTCACTCTTACTGGGAACAGGGTAAAACCACCAGACTGTTAGTGACAGTTCCAGACGTGTATTTATGTGTTTGTGTCATGATTATACCCTTCAGCAAATCAAAAAATGAAAATGCATCATTGTACTTACCTATAATGACACCCACTACAATAGGTAGCAAAATAAGAACATACAAATATATGTATGATGATGTTGGTTTGACTTCATGCTCAAAATTTCCCAATTTGACCTGAAGAAAAGTAATGGTTGTGTTAATAGAAGACAGCTATTATATCAGTGCTTAAAATGACATTTAATGTGCTTAAAAAGAAGTATTTAAGGCACATAAGGACCGTGGTAGATTATTGGGAAGACAGCAGCAATTCAGGAAAACATTTGTGAACCAACATAAAATTAACTTTTACTGTATTTGATGTGTAAGTACGATAACAGCAGCGATGATAAAAATCTGGAGGTCCTTATGCAGCACCACATTTTGTCCTGCTCTTGTTGCGAACTACAGCCCTCAAATGAATGGCAAGAACTGGCCTCCAGCCGGCCAAGTGGCTCATGCACTTCAGAATCACTGCTAACATTCTGGCATTCTGAAGCAAAGAAGGCAGACGTTAATAATTAAAAACATCCATATGCACTCACAGTGTTGCTCTGCTGAGCAGAAAAATAGCGTAAGACTCGTGCTAAGAATGAGGGAAGTAAAATTTTTCGTAAGACAACTGGCCCACAGCCCTCTTCCCTATTTCTTTGCAGAACTTTCAACCTCTTTAGGTAGGATGCATAGCATTCCTGAAGGTCTCAAAAATAAAAAAAGAAAGGCAACACACAATACACGGACAACATCCCCCAATAGCCAGTGGGCTTGTCAAAGGCAGGACAGGCATTAATTCTTAGGAATACATGAAAGTGCTGAAGTATGCCAGATGCCAAACTGAGGCATTCACCACTGATAATTACGGCAGAAGAAATTTCACAAAGGAGGATCTCAAAGAGGACTGTGAAAGCACATAAATAAAGGGTAGCTAAGACTATAAACAGACTAGATGTAAAAATATGCTTTGACACATAAAAAGAATACCACCAAGTGCCAGGGATAGAAATGAGCTTGAGATAATTGAAAAGGAGGGTTGGGTTGAAATTATTTTGGGTTACAGCAGGGAAGGCAGAGATCTGGTGATTGCAATCACTTGCTTGTCACAGGAGGTGAGCAGCCAGGGCAGCTGCAGCCTGCCAACTGGATAGTCACATCGCAGCTACACAGACACAAGCAAACAAAAAAACCCCACAGGGCTGGAAGGACACAGCTTTTATATTTATGGGGCTACAAAAAACAGAAGACAAAGCAGATCTATTTCCTTCAGCAAATGTTACTTTTCCTCTGATGTTTCTATGTTTTCACAGTTCCTATAAAAAGTTATTTTGGTCTGAGCCCTCCTAGGATCCCATTTGCCTTTTCCAAGGCTTAAATGCATTGGTGGCTAAATACATTAACCATCCTGTGACTAATACACCTGCTTTTATCTACTCATGTCCAACTGCAGGATTCCTAAAGCAGAAATTTCTGTTACTCATCTTTGTTTATTGAAACATGAGACACAGCATTCATTTAATTTTTGCTTATATTTGGATTATCTTTAATCTTCACCATAACCTTCCTATCCAATGGCCCCATTTCTTTCCTTATCTTTTATCTTGCTTATGAATCATAAACTAAATAAGATACACCTGAATTAATCCAATTGCTATTCCTAAATTAACTTCATTTTTCCGCATGACATTATAAAACCTCCTCTGGACTGGTAATGCCTCTGAGCTTTATGTCATCAGCAAATGTTATTAGCACATGCCTTATTTTTGTGTTCAAGGCACTAGAGATATTAAATAATATCTGTATGAACATCAACACTGCCCAGAGTCAGCTCCCCATACACAGCATCTGGTTTTTCTAATCCCTACCATCTTCCTAATCACCATGTTAAGTCACCTGAGTGACTTTCAGCTACGTGTGATTTACCGCTTTTTTGTTGCTGAGGAAACCCCTCATGTTACGAAACAAAGATATCTAGCATGATCTGCTTTCATTAAAAAGAAGTTGACAATTATCCCATTTTCCACTTACCACCAGGTCTTTCATGAGTTTCTCATTCAAAATACATTATGAAGTTTTACATAGACCTGGGATTAAATCAGCAAGCCTGCATTTGCCTAATTTTTTTTTTTTTTGTTTGGTTGGTTTGGGTTTTTTTGTTATGTAAAATACTTGTTTTATATTTGCTGCTCTCCAGTCATACAGTGAGTCTCCTGACTGCACTTTTATCTAAAATCTTTCCTACTTAGCCTACAATATCATGTGTCAGTTCTTCATCAGTGCTGTGATAGGAATGATCCTGTTCCTGCTGTATTGAGCCCCTTGATCTATCTGAATCTTGCTTCTGTCACAAGAATGGCATTTTCTTCTCTGACAACTCTATTCAGACTAATCATTCTGTCTTTGAACTCACACTCAATATCCTCTTTCTTCCAGAAAACTAAGGCAAGATATACATTTATTCTTGAGCCAAAATTATCTTTTATACCCACGTTATCCTTTCTTCAGTGGTCCAACTTCTTCTATGATGATCTATTTATAAGATTTTAAAAAACATTTACTACTTTAAAATTTTTTTGATGTTGGAAAAAATAATTGTTAAGGTACTAGAAATGAAATGTTACATGATAACTACTGCATTTGATTTGCCTTAGTGAAGTAGTGACCTTTCTATGACAGTCACTCCTTTGAAATCTGCAGGATAAGCATGTGATATTGCAAGGCAACATTAATATTTAAATGCAACACCAAACTCAGAAAGGCTTTTCCATGCCATAACTGGCTCAGACGGCAGGATCCACAGATGGGGGATCAGTTAACAGTGATACAAAATCAAGAATAGCTTTGTTAATCTTTACTATGAGCCATATGCCTTGAATTCAATAGAGTTATTTCAGTTTTATACCACCACACACTGCAATAAGAGTCTGGCATAATTTTTCTCCCTCTTAAACGGTGATGATTGCATTCTAAAAAATTTGTATCTTCATCTTACTCGGGGAGCAAATATCTCAAGCTGCAATTTAGCTCTGACATCCATGCTAATGTTCGTATATTTGGGCT
Organism: Platyrinchus mystaceus; assembly: GCA_035041135.1. Classification (NCBI taxonomy): domain Eukaryota; kingdom Metazoa; phylum Chordata; class Aves; order Passeriformes; family Tyrannidae; genus Platyrinchus; species Platyrinchus mystaceus. Next base: position 44,806,103 of record JAWWLV010000045.1, on the reverse strand, counting down.
TGGCTTTGTGCCACGTGCTCAAAGCATTTTAGCTTTCCCAATGCACATTGAATTTCACCCCCTTTTTCATCCAGAAATGCCTTCTCTTCTGTCTCAGTGGTGATCCCAAAGACAGATCCTTGTCTACTTTAGTAGGAAAAACTGACTGGGAGGACACGATCCTTTTCCTCAAGAACATATTGCAGAAGCAGACTGCTTACAGATCTAAGATGGGGGATTCTGGAGACAGTGATGCTATTATGATGATGTCTGTGCTGGAGATACAGGAGTGACAAGCTACTGTTCTCCTGGAGCTGAGCCTGGACTGCAAAGCCTACCTCTGACACTACCGCAGTAACCAGGCAGAAAGTGAACTCAGTAGTGCCACTGGTACCTAAGCCAGGCAGGCGTGCTTAGATACGAGGAAGAAAACTGTACTGCCAAGTATCAAGAGAGAAGAAAAAGCATCCACTTCTGCCTTCAATAAAGAACATTCACGATGAGGACATTCATGATGAGAGTATTAATGATACATTTTACTTCACTTGTGTAAGCATTCAAACACTGTTGAATTGCAACAAAAGGGAACTGTACTTACAAAAACTTTCACTGTGGAAAAGTCAATCTTGTCCGTTCCTTCCCTTTTGAATTTGCACAGTATGGTGCTACGGTCTGGCTTTTTGGTAATATTTTGGACATTGAACGATATCTTTTTGGTCTGTGCACCAGTCATATAAGACAGATAAACCTCCACCTCAGTTTTAGAAATATTCAAATTATCATTTTCTTTCTAGAGAGGAAAAAAAAAATGAAGAAAATAAAAGAGTCACTAAATACAGAAAGAAAAAAAAAATCCCCAAACGCTATTTAAAATAAGGCACTGTACTTCATTACTTTCAAACTTACATATATTTTTAATTCCAGATCAGGATCCAGTTCAGTGTGCAGCTGGTAGTTAATGAACACTGGGTCAGGGTGATAGTGTAATTTGACACATGGTATAAAGGTAGTATCCACTTTTAACATCATATCAACAACTTTACCCTCAGTTGCATGGCTCAGGCTGGGTGTTAAGTAATGATATTCAGATGCATTGCCAGGACACCTAGAGACCTAAAAATGCAATAGCGAAGTTGCAACAGTCAATCAGTACTCAACAATTACAAACAGAGGCACTCAAAACTCATTTTAATGTCTTCCTGACTTCACACAGATACCTGTTAAACCTCTTCTCTGTAATCAGGGCAGGGCTGCATGAAGAGCACCCAGCAAAATTTCTGAGTTGAGCCTGTGTCTACCTTCAAGCACATTTATCATACACTGCTTTAAGGCTGATTGCACACTGCTAAGGTAACTATTTCCTGCAGTGAGTGAGACAGGAATTGTGACAGCCATTTCTCCTTCCTTCCCCTGAATGCAGGTGACAAGAGTAAGACAAGCTCTTGAACTTAACTCCTGAGAGAGTGGGGTTGCTGCAATCACTGTAGCATTGGGTCATTGTTTACTCCATTGGGTGATGCTGCTGTGTTATGGTCTCTGTGCTGCAAAGGGTCAACAAGATGCCTACCTTCTTACACACTTGGAGAAAAGGTTTCATCCCAACATCAGCTATAGTCTGCTGCCCCTTCCTGAGGCAGTGGCATCATTTGGGTTCTCAGACCAGAGCCAGAAAAAAGTACAGAATACAGAACCCCTTCTTCCAACAGACCCATATGTGGAGATTGGGGTGACTCAAAAAGGACAGATTTGGAATAACTCTCTAAACCATAAAATAAAGGCTCAGGGAATTATGCAGAGAGTAGCTTATGTGTATCTGTGATTTTGTACTAAGAATGTGTGCAGCTGTAATCCTACAAGTGGTCATATTTATTTCAGTAGGGTGACTGATATGTGCCTGCAAGTGTTTGGAAATTATTGGTATCTCCTAAAACCTTAGGAACAAAACCTAATCCACCAAGAGTCTTCTATCTGGTATTATAAAGGAGATTTAGACTTACTGTGATGTTTGATCTCTGGTCATCTGAAACAATCACACTGTCCACCACATTAAAATTTCTACCAATTGTAGTAATTTTGCGACCACCACTGAAAAAAAAAAAAAAAAAAAAAGAAGATGTGGAGGAAGGGAAGTTAATGTCTGTGTTTTCACAGACAGACAAGTCCTGCAAGGCTTCAGCTATGAATAAACTACTCATGAGCATTTTGCTTTGGTAGCAGATGATAAAGTCAAACTGCAGGACTAGATAATTTGACCTATACAATATACTTCCACTCTTTCCTCATAATGTAATGGTAAGTATTTCTGCTACCTCAAAACCAAATTACTTGATTGCATATACGTGTATACTCCTTTTCAGGGACTGTTCACCTTGTTTTCTATTCATGCAGCCAAAGAACCAGACCATGATTTAATATTCTTGATGAAAGAGCATCATGGTATTTCACTGCCCCAGCGCAGCCCAGCCTACGCTTAATTCTTGCCTTCTTCAGGACAAACCGATCGTGCCAGGCACCTCACAGGAAACATTCTTGGCAGTGTTCAGACCATCTGTCTCAGCACACACAATGGTGCTTGTGTCTGAGGGCTCTGGCTCACAATCTCTGCTAAACACAGTTGGAGTGGTTTAAGGTATTATTAATTTCCAGCTGCCTGAGCTGCCTCTCACCTGGAGATGAGGGTATGCATCCTAGCTGCTCAGCTGCTGCAGCTGCCAGCCCAACTCATTACCTCAAATCCACACTTGATGACAAGATACCAGATTAAGAACCTGCAAGTGGGTAAAAACTGTGCAGGCAGAGGGACAGGTGGAAAGCTGTGCTGAAAATATCTTAAAAACCACCCTGTAAGTCTTTCACCAGATACGTGAGTCTCCCACAGAACAAGCAGAGGCTTGAAAAGGGCTCTTTTGGCTTTAGGGAACCCCTCAAAAAGTCTGCACATATCATGCAGGGGTGATTTTCACTTTATTTCACTGAAATTTTACACTGTTTTGCAGGTGAAGGGTATATTAGTATCAAGAAATCAGAGTTAATCAGAGTTAGAATTAATGCTTGCTACCCATATTTTGGATTTAGCTTTAGTCTGAATAGACTATTTTTGACTGCTGTAAAGGAGACCTGGGGCGGGCAGGAAGAAGTTTATAAAATCCTGCAAACACAGAATCCATCTTGCAGTTATCAAGTTAAATTATCTGTTAAATCAGTTTATGGGTGTAAATTCATCCTCCATAACAGATTATAGCAGTCTTCCAAGTTTGCATCAGCTGCATCTGGCCAAGGAAGAAGGCTCATATTGGCTCAGTGCAACTACATTTAAACAAATACATAAAAAGTAGCAGAAAATAAAATTTACCTGATCCAGGAGGTATTTGGTGTGATTCTAGAACATGATGGCAGTGAAACATAATGCAGGGTCATTGGTGGTGAACATTTTTTCCCATTAGCCTGTATACATATACTTTTGGCCTCTTTACGTGTTGGTGGGAGAGCAAATGTCATTTGCGTATCATTTAGCACATTTCTAACTTTAATGCTGAGGAGAAAGAAAACAGACAAATATTGAAACACAGATGTTGTTCATTGGTGTTACCGCACAAAGCCTGTAACCTACAGCAAATGACAAGGAGAAAAGAGAACTGAGTCTCTCTCTGAGCTGCCAGATGGAGGCCAACAGAGAGAGCAGGGGTTGAAAAGACAAAGTAGGGCATCTTTTGAATGAAGTTTCTGTGTGACACAATAATCACAGAAGTCAGTATCGATATTTAACTTGGAATGAGGCTATGTAAAGCAATTTTTGCTGTTTGCTGTACACTTCTCTGTGCTACCAACATGGTCCATGAGCTAATCAAGAATGAGAATCTTCATCTTCTTTTTCTTTCTCTCTTTTCTCCCCCCGCTTTCTCTCTACTTCCCGTCTTTCCCTCCTGTTTTCTGTGGTCCCCCAGAAATTCACAGTTTAAGTAAAAACTGAACATTATTCTTTCAAGTGCTAGCTGTGTAAAATGGCCTTGGTAATCACAGGCAGTCATTGCAGCTGCACCTGAAAATAACTGATTCAGAATACAATAGCCTAATTATCTAGGGGGTTACACTGTGCAATCATCAACAGAGAAAAGTAGAAGCTGTTGCATGAGATATTTTCTTCCATGGTATGGTGTTTGTGCTTTTACAAGCAGAATCCTAGAATATATGGGGAATCTTTCGAAGCAGAGAACTGTCAAACAAAAGCTGAGGCTTTCCTGTGACCTAACTTCTTCTAGCCTGCTAGAAGGCACAGAGGACCACAGGTACAGCACTGTCCTACTATTACTGAGAGAACCGACCACCTACCCTTCCATTCCTTGTATTGTACCCAAACACCAAATTCATTCCCATCCTTTGGGAATTTAAAGTGGAAGTATAACTAGAGAGATGTAGAGCTTCCCCTGCTCTGTGGAGGAGAGGTACATTACAATTGTTCACTCAACCGTATTGCTAGAGCAAAATGGGCATAATTTTCACCATGAAAAGTAAATAGTATTATTTTTCAGTTTAACTCACACGTCTGGTTTACAGCCAGTGATTCCAGTCAATATCAGTTTTATGCCTGATGCACGTGTGAAGTTTTCTCCTTTGACTGTTATTTCGCTTTTGCCTAATGTAGAAATCCACAAAGGTTCAATGGATTGAATACTGATATGCTATTAGGAAACAAAGCAAAACAAAATCTGGTTATAAACAGGCTAGGCAGATAAGCAACAGCTGTAAAAACAACTACCACTCAAGAATGCAGATTTTATGGCACTGGGATACATTTTTATTAGTAATTTCAAATCTTGTTATATTTAATCCTGGGGAAGCACTGTCAATCAAAACTTCTTTACAAGCCAACCATTTTTACTGTCGTATTTTATATTTCAATTTATCCCATAATACAGTTGCCCAAAGGAATCACAGTCTGACATACTGGAAGGTAGGTATCATAAAAACCCAGCTTGAAATGATACGTTTTGTGTGACCCTTGAAGAACTAAGAAACAGTGCAAGACAAAACCTGTGGTGCTGTCACTATGAGAGATCAGAGAACAAATGAAGGCATCTTTCATGACCTGAAAAGGGGAAGAAGGGTCAAATCCTTGAATGGAAAATTGAGAAAGAGCCCCAGAATTAGCTTTACTAGGAAGTCTTTTCAAAGTCATGCATAGAACTAAAGGTACAACACAACTGCAGGGGAATTTTTTGGTATTTCATTTTGATGGTAAGAAGTTAGCCAGCATTTAAGAACAATCCTAGTTTACTCTGATGCTGCCACAGTCTTACAGAAATGTGGCCAATTTTTAAACTGTGCTTTTCATTGTCTATATTTACTTGTTCTAACTCACTAACACTACTGAGCAAGAAGTGAAATTTTTTCCCTACTGTGTGTGCTTGATACATTTGACAGCATCTCATGTTTAATCAGTGTTGCTGCTTCCCTAGTTTCATAATCACACAGACGGTTTCCTCTTTATCTTTCAGACAACAAACTCAAACACTTGAAAAAACAGGAAAATACGCATGTGAAACCACAAACTGTTTAGGACCTTCTCAGGCAAATGATTTTTAACCCAATTTTAGACTGCCTATAATACTAGTTTAAATTGATAGTGTATTGTGATTATCCTTATTTTTGCTGTGCACCCATGGATACATCCCAGGGTTCCTTCTTCCCAACCCTGTGAAGGGTGCTGGTGCAAAACCTCTAAGAAAGTCCATCCCACACGGTTTTCTCTACCCGTTAATCCTTTCATGTACCCAGAGCAGCACTAAGACTTCAGGCTGGTGGTCTGAGGGGACCATCAGGGTCACAACACCATCCTCTGCAAACACAGCCTTTGCCTACTTCAGAAAGGTCCCCAGCACATTGTCCTCACATGCTACTACGGCTCACTGAACACCAGAGCACTCCAGAACTAACGTCACCTGTCACCACTGATTGAAAGCTTCAGCTTGTGCCTTAAGAAATGGCAAGAGAGTGCAAAGGCTGAGGCCAGAGGGCCTGCAAAAGGGCCTCCAAGATGACCTCTGGTATGGATAATGGAGGAAGGCAAAGGAAATCCCTCACAAACAGCTTAAAGGGAAAAATTTACTCCCACGATTACCTGGGAATCAGTTTAACCCCTGGGACAGGACAACTGAAGCAGAAATCTAAGAGATTAAAGCCAGCAAACCACCAGTGCTTTTCTTCACCTACACCTTGTCCCTCTGCTTGTGTCCAACCTGTGCAACAAGGACAGTCAATATCCTCACACAAATCCAGAAGCCAACTACTACAGAAAGGAGTAAAACACTGCTTTGGGCTCTCACTGGTAATGAGCAGGGAGCCCTGAAGCACCAGAATACTGCAATATCACACAGACACACGGAGATCCCCCAGAGCTGCATAAGGGCTGTGGACCCCAGTGAAGGAAAGGTGAGGCATCCTTTGCCCCAGGGGTGCAGTGAGATGCTGTGATGCTTCAGGGCTCCCACCGGTCTCTCTGCCAGCCTGCCTTGCTTCTTTTCTTACACTAAGAAGAAATCATGGGAAGACCTGTTCACTCTGGAAGTTTCAGTCCCCTCTGAAATCATGCCTTCCCTGCGGCTGCATCTGCCTCTCACCTCTCACCTCTCACAGACTCCCTCACAGCATCTTGCCTTGGACTCATGAAGTCAGTGCAGTCATGGCACTGAGCTAAGCTGGCCACAGCTACTCGAGAGCCTGATTCCCACCCAGCTTGACTGCGACATTTTCCTCAGTAGCAAAAGAAACCATGAATTTCCTCACGGAATGCAGGAGGGACCTAGTGTCCTGGGGTCTGTAGTGCTCATTTCCCCAGCACCAGAGAGCTGCTGACCTTCCAGTTGCTATGTGGCAGGGGGAGAGATGCCCAGTAGCAAGAGGGGAGACAGCAGAGAGGCAGAAGGATATTTATAAAAATCACTACTTGTGAGGCATGTGATGAAAGTGTAAACATGCAAAGAGACATACAGAGAGTGTGTACCAGGTCCTCAGGTAATGTAAATCAGCACAGCCCTGTCAACTTCAATAGAGCTCCATATTTCTGAGCTGCAGCCGCTTCCCCCTTCCCCTGGACAGCCTAACACTTCCCTAGGGCTGCATAAACAGCAGCAGCCACATCCTCAGAGGTGTGGTTAGCATGGCTGCAGGTCTTGGAGAGATATCTGGCAGTGGCCCAGGTTAAGCAGCCTCTGCCACTCTAGGGAGTCCCTCTCTGGCACAGCCCCTTCTGCGCTGCTAACACAGGGCCCCGAAGAACTGCATCAGGAAACTGGCCCAGATGAAAAATAGCTTGCTGAAAGACAACAGTTATTTCCAGCCAAATCAGTTCCCTAGACAAGCATACTCAATCCAACCACTTCAACTGCTGCTCTGGTGCAGGGAGGGGGAAGGTGAATGCATGGAAACCAGCAGCTGGAGTCAGGAGGAGGGCTGGGGCTCCCACTGAAAAAAAAGTATATTAATCTAAATGCTCAGCTGGGGTTATGGGAAAACACAAATCCTCTTTCTCCACTCTCCAGGATGTTCTCCTTAAAGCATCAGCAGTCAAAGGATAGCAGGATTTCAAATGCAATTTCAAGCCCTCTGAATGGATCAATCACTTCTAAATAAACATCTGTCTTTGCACTGCCTCTGGTGCTTTCACTGCCTTGTCCATCACTGTCTTTCCAAGATAAGGCATGTGGAAGAAAGCCATCTCCCAGGCAATTCCAACTATTTACCAATGTCAAATTAATGCACTTGGAAGCAGAGCAAAGCAGAATTTCCTCTGTTCTTTCACCAGACATAATGCTTTAAATGCAGATCAAATCCAGAATATGAATGCTCAGAAGCACAAGTATTACAATCCTACTCGTCTCTGTGAAAAACAAAATGTATTTTGTGATTTTGTTTAAGAAACATTAGCTGAATAGCTGAATTTAAGAGGTAATTTCTGCCTTCAGAGGTAAAAGTTTGGGTAGTTCTAATGAAACACTTAAAGATAAGAACACACTTGCTATTTTTAACAACCATGCATCACTCACAGAAAAGCAGAAACCAAAAAGTGTAGGAAGCAAATCTCTATATACTTACTCATCAGTCAAATTTCTCTTCACTACTCATTTCTTTCCTAACACCCGCATGTCAAAAGCAACCACTGATCAAAAGATCACTCAATTTTATGAGAAAATAAAATCATTTTGGTTCCATAAATAATGAAGGGATAACCTTGTGGTTAAAAGGCTGGCTTTGAAGCAGAAGGTTAAAGAGCTGGCCTATGAGACAAATATTTAGATTGTATGCATGCATACAAACTGTATGATTTCTACAGAGAACTCAGCAACCAGACTCAGTAGGTACTTCGGTACCAGCGGCAGTTCTTCCTTTCCAGTGATCCAGCTTGTGTGGGATAGATGGAGAGTAGCTCCATCTCCAGTTTTGTCTACAGCCTGGAAACAAGAAAATTTTTCTGGAAGTGTGAACTAGAGATTTACTAACACCCAGGGATTTCAGTTCCTGGACTCATCCTCTAGCCACCTCTCTGTTATACAGAAACTGGGTGGCACATGCTCCCCTTCCTTCTGCTCCCCTGGCAGCTATGTTTCAGGAGAAACTGTGATCTGGCTGAGGAAAGAGGAATGAGGAAGAGGTTTCAGACTCTGAAGTCTAGTTTCACAGAGTTGTCTGTGACAGCAGAACTGAAACATGTTTTTAAGTCTAGGTAAAAGATTAAGTCTGAAACATTCTCCTTTGTGGTTTTTTTTGTTGTTGGTCAGCTTACACATCCCAGCCCTCGGCATGCTGGCTCCTGTGGAGTGCCTAAATACAGCATACAGGGACTCTGGCATTTAAAGCAATATTGTAAATACTGCATCTAGAGGTAGGCATGTGACAATTGCAGTGTTCACTGTCTCAATGCCTGGATCTGAAACACAAGGTTTTGTTGGTACCTTTTAACACTACAAAGCACTAAGAAAAAAATAGTATCAACCCAGGTTCTGCCTACCAGCTGACTGCCTTTTCATCCATATCTCTATTCTTTCTGCAAAGTCCTTTCACTTTAAGTAAATTTCTCCCGCAACCCTCAGAACCTCAATAATGCCAATCTTAAAATGCTAACTAACCTCTGTTTTCTGTGCAGTGGTGATCCCCTTGGAAGCAGCTGAATTACAATTATCCTGAAAAAAAAAAAAAAATCATTTCTCCATGTTAGGACAAAAAAAGAGACAGACTGCTGCTCAGCCTTAAAAAAATACAAGTAAAAGGCGTCACAGGGGATTCCAGTTCTCCCCAACAAACTTCACCTGGCAGGTGGTGGCAGGAGAGACACGATTCCATTTACAGCTGGCACATTCACCCTTGTGTATACACTGTGAGCAGCTGGTAACATAGAAAGAGAGTTTTTGTAAGACACAGGAACTCAATCTAGATTCAGTCATGAATGTGAAATTTCAAGTGACAGAAAAGAAGCATAAACCCATGAGAACAACCTGGCAAACATGTAATGAAATGGATAAAACACATAACCTGTGTTTACCCTCCAACCCTATTGTTCTGTTGTGTTTATTCTGAGGAGAAATTTAGTATAAAATACAATCTGTGCTGAGATGCTGAAAGTCATAAATTTCAAAAAAAGCAGGAAGCAGACAAAACACTTTTAGTTTCATTTTGCTGAGATTTACTCCAGTTCATGAGAGGCCAGGTAGTAATTTTAAACCAGAAAAAGGCAGAAAATCATCACTGACTAACAGCTTGTCTGAACTTCTGTTCTGTGTGAGTAGTGCTAGCAAGTATTGCCAGTTTGCTATTGCCTTCTCCTACAAAATATATGCCTGTTGGAGACTACTTTGTCCCTATCTTGCTTTGCAATGCCTCTATAAGCATGGAAGAGAGCCAAGGGCAGCACAGTCCCTCTCCACACATGCTGAGAAATGCTCTGATTTAGAGAAAGACAACGCCTTCCCTGTGTTGCCCCAGGGACAGGGAAGTGATGTGCCACTTCCCAAAGAGCAAGAGTGAATTTCATCCCAGGTGCCTGTGGATTAGCCTTTTAGTATAGGGGAGGAATGTTCTGAACAGAAACACTGTAGTTATCTATACTATATATTAGTCAGATCTTTCTAAATATTAACAACCTCCTATCATAAAGGATTAGGCCATGTACTGGGCACGAGTGCTTCCCCTGCCAGCTCTCAAAAAGAGTGTGGCTCTGAAAAATAATGTGTGCAGAAAAATAGGTATTCATTACTCATATTAGCAGATTAGATGTTACTCTCTGGTTTAATTGTATTCATTAGCCATGGACCATATTTAAATTGCATCTGGGTCTAATAAAAAATAGTTTCACGAAGTGACTTCTACAGAATCTCTTGACTCCTCTATTCTAGGTCTTATCCTGAGTACCAGGAATTCACCCTTTTGCCAAGGACAAAAAGGATTTTAATGTCATTGTGACATCCTTTATTATCTCTTCAGGCACTTGTCATAGATTCAGTCACTATAATGACTCTTCTACAGTTAGCTGCCAGGGTCCCATTAAATGAGAGAGTCATCAGAAGAAGTAGCTCTCTAAGAACACACACACAAAAAAAAAAAAAAAAAAAAAAAAAAAAAAAAAAGGAAAAGAGAAGGAGGAGGAAGTGGGCCAAGAAAAGGGATTTTACTATCTTCAGTGAAACGTAGTTCCTTAACAAATACCAAAAATAGATTGATGAATGACTGCAGTCCCCCACGCCCCCCCCCCATCAACCCCTCAATGAATTTTAGCAAGAACTAGACTCTTACTTTTTTGACTGAAATGTTTGTGTGATATTCCAAGAGCTTGAGGACAGTGATGCTTCGAGAATTAGACAATCTGGAAAAATGTGCATGTTAGATATATGCTGGATATCACAAGAAACAACTGTTAAAACATAATAGAGCTGAAAGCTCATGTGCCTTCAACCATTCTTTACTTGGTATGCACCTTCTCTCATGCACTCACTTCCACTTTTGACTGATAAAAACCCCCAGATTTTGTCCTTCTATAGCACCCTTCAGCTGAGTTGTGCCAAGGCTTTTAACACACTCATTAATTAAGCTTGATGCCATCACTGCATGACAAACAAAAGTAATATTGTCAGGATACAGATAAAGAAATGCTACCGTGAAGCAGGGATATAAAATCATGTCCCAGAAAGCACACAGTGATATGTAATGTGGCACAGCCAGACCCCTAATTCAAGTCTTCTAACACAACAGACTGTTCTACTGTGAAAGACCCCAACATATCATACTTCTGTCTCTATCTGTCTCAAAGACTTGGTTTCAAGAGTCTCCTTTTGTAATCTGTGCAGTAGCAATTTTCATCCTATTTAAATCTTTTATGATTGCATGAGTCAATTTGCCATTACTTCAGCTAGCAATTACTATACCGACAATTCACTGGCAGCTGTGGTATGAAAGAGTATCTTCTCTTATGAGCAGAATACCACATCGAAAAGTAGAGTTAGATATATACCACTTATGCCATGGTCTCTTTCATCTGTGTGCCTGCAGATGTGTACATCTGTGAAATGAATGACTGCCTGAGATCAAATTAAACCCATGTGTGCAGACTTTTCTGGCTTCTCTATGCTAGGAAGTAGCTAGCTTTTTAATCCAGGAAACCTACATATTTTAAGTATATCTACCTTGCAAAGGTAGACAAACCTTGCCTTTATCACAGCCTGACTTATTCAGATGAAAACCAGCTTTGGCTACATCTACAGCTGTTAAATCAGAAGTATCTCCCAGGTCCACATGTCAGCATGGCACTTGCTGCACTTGGGCGCTCACTGCAAAGGTCACCTGAACTGCTTGTTAGAAACAGCCCTTGGGGACCGTTCATACGATTAAATACCTTACTGAATGGATAGCAAAGGGTCTGATTTTGATGGTATTTTAATGCTTAAAGATGTGGATGAGTAGACACAGACATTCTGAAATCCTTCATCAAACATTTGCATCTCCAGAAATCTACTTATCTGCAGAAATCTGACATGTTGGCACACAATTGCCTAAATCACTTGCCTACATCAATATATGACAATGGTTTCAAGCCATGAGCTACAGAAAAATAGTATTTTACTAGGAGTAATGAGTAAAAATAAGGATTTTATCCCCTTCTGGCAAAGCTTGGCTTTTCTTTTAAGTTTGTATAAACAGTTTAAAAACAACACCATCAAACAGGGCTTCCTGATTCTGTCTGTGTTGAAATTAATGCAACCTCTTATTTTCTGTATGGTCTGGACTGACCTTTTAAATGCACTAAACTGCACTGAGAAGCAGGTATTTTCAAAATGGTTTTTTTCCAAGAAATGGCACCTAAAGGAGTTTTGCAAGTGCATCCTCTTGTGAGACTGAGGTCACTTTACAAGAGGTACCATAAATAGTAAACATAACTTCACACTTGCATTATGCACTAATACATCTCAGCTCATAGGAGCACATGAGTGACAGGAACACTGGCAGGCACAAGCTAACCTCCCAGCCTTCTGGTTAACACTGTAAAAGGGCTCATTTTTGGCACAAGGCAAAGGCAAGGCTCGCTGGCTTCCATAACACTGCACTCTGAAATCCTGCTTATGGAGTTAAGAGAAAGCCTTAACCCAAGAAGGTAAAGAACCAAAACAATATACCCAATTATTACAAATAAACATAGCTTTTGGGACTGGGTCAATAAAGAATATTTTCCTCTTTTTTAAAGCATCTTTCCCTCTTAAAAATCCACTAACAGTGTTTACAAAAGGCAGCTTACTTAATAGACTAGAATACCTATGGATATCACTCCCTAGTGACAGACAGTCTTTCCTCCTCAATTCCCAAATCAGTGTTGGATACGAACTTAACACAACATTTCTACGATGCCAGAACAGCTTTTCCCATATAAGGGCCAAAGGCTCCTGAGATCCAAATATTCCAAGAAACCTCCTTCAGGGGCAAGGGTTTCCTGAGAGAGAGAGAGTTCTTTTGCAGCACAGAGCTCTTCAGAACAACAGGTCCTTGTAAGTCAGGGATAACATTTCATTCATCTTTTTTACACACAGGTTTTAAAAGAGAGTCAGATTTATGTAGAGTATCCCATGTGTTTTGGCCTGTATTATTGAGGAAAAGATAGAGGCAGGCATTTATCTGAATTTTCTGTTTTCTCTCCAGGTCACTTAAGACCACATGGTATCCCTTCAGCTTGCTATCTGTCCCTCTCTCTTGCATTGTAACATAAGCAACTTTAAGAAGTTATAAGGTGAAACTTAAGCTTTGTGCTTCTATACAGACCCTTGAAGAAATGCAAGGAGGATGTTTCCCCACCTTCAGTCAAATACAACTCTACTGTGAAGGATTATCATCTGATCTTTGAGACCAAAGCCTAAAGAACAGCTCAAAAGTCTAGACATTCAGCAATGTACTATCTCATTCTAGAACTTGTAGCTGTTTGCAAACTACACAAACCAGATCACAAGCACCACACATCCAATACAAATCACTCAGGCCTCTAATTCTGAGAACTACTGGTGAACAAAGTAGTATTGGAATCATTGCAAAATGATTCAACCAATAATTCAGAAAGATGAACGAAATCAAGTCAAAAAGATGTACCCACCAAATTGCCCCTGAACCATATATTTTTCTACTAATCCTCTACATTGGACAATCACTTTTTCACAGTGTCTAAGTTAGGTTGAAACAGCTAATTAAATCTTAAGGTTATTTACTGTACAGACATTTATAATTAAATTATCTTTTTATTTATGCTAATACAGTTTCTTGCAAAAAAAATACTCAGTTTACAGAGGAGAGAAGAGTTAAAATAGGTTTATTTGTCAAGGGAGAATACTAGACCAACACTGCTTCCATTGCTCCAGCCAATTCGATTGTCATTGCAGTTAAGTTTTCTTAGAGAGTTATTAATGGCACAGTGCAAATAAATATACCAGTAATGCTAAAACACTGCACTGCTACAGGATGAATGGAAGAAGCTGCTTCAAGACATAGGGTAACATGTTATTACTTCTAGAAAGGATTCCACATTAACAAAACTTCAATCATGAGGAACAGTGTGAGTATACTCAAATCACTTGACAAAATGTGAACTATTTTTCTTCAATGACATTTAATAAAAAGCATTATGTACTCTCATACTCATTAGGCCTGTATTTATGCAGTACTCCCCAGTAATAAGGGACAGTGAATAAGCACTAAATACATGTAATTGTATGTAATACTAAAACATACCATTATCAGTTATCATCGGAGTGGTTAGATTGCAGAAGCAGGACGAATTTTTCAGCACTACATTTTCATAAAATATTTCAACAGATGTTACAATTTTTATCATACAGAAAGTAAGGATTTTGCTTACGTTTGCAGTCACAACAACCTATAAAACAATAAAAACAAGAATACAACAGGTTTTTTGTAATACTTGCTAAGTCATCACCTTGTCTTTACAGAAAATGACAAACTATGAAATGTACAAAATGAAAATTTTTGTGGTGGAAGCAGACAATTCACTTAGGTAGGCTCTCAAAGGAGTGCAACTCGCCCAATTGAAGAAACAATACAGAAAGAATTCTGAAAGGAACAGCATTGCTGACTTCCAGAATTTAAATGGATTTGTACAATATGTTAGGGAAGCAATCTGAAATAATTTTGAATTTTAAAACGAGAATTTTGCTCTAACAGTGTTATATGCTGTTATATTCCTTTAAAAATATTTGAGTAAAAATACACTCAGATCCTCAGAGAGAGACGTCGTTTGCATACATAACCAAAGCACACTTAATTATGAAACAGAATTCGTATTGTAATGAATTATCCTTTGTTTTTGGCGTAGAGCACTTTACAAATATGAGCACATTAGTGTATTCAATCAGGAAATCAGAAACAATAGCATGCAGATTAAGTGGCTGGTCACAAGAGTTGATAATCAAACACTCAAGGCTGTGGGTGCTGTGAACAGATACTGAGTAAATACTAATATCAAGCACTTAAAGATGTATTTGTGTTAGCATATGTGTCCCAGTGAATGTTTTCTAACTTGTTACAAAGCTCAGAACTTACATAATGCACTTGATATATAGTTACTGGAATATTTAACATAGCTGATACAGTGATACAACAAAAACATTGCCGTCATCAGCATAGTGCATATTTGAATTTTTGACTCAACACCATGAAATATAGTTTCAGGATACATATCATAGGGAAGGAAGAGAATATTTATCTAATTGACACATAGAGCTTACTGAGATTTCCAAGACGTTGGCCAATTGTTAAGATAAGAAGCACTAATATATGGATCATGGTGATGAAAGAAGAGATGCTGCAATAAGCAACAAAATCACACATTTTAAGTCACAATAAACAAACATACATAAAACTGTGTGTACATACCTGATTTTTGGCAGGGAAACTTAGCAGGATTTCCAGATCTTTACTGGGTGCATGTGAAATGTTATACCAACCATTTATGCTGTTTGAATGTGTACAATTTTCTTTTAATGTGCACCTAAAAGTATACATAAAATTATACTAGCCTCCTTATCATGGCTTTGACTTCAGACACTGTACTTCAACTTATTTAAAGTTATTGATTTTTTACAGAAATACTATTGATTTTTTTACAGGAATATGGTTACAACTGCAAAAAGCTTCAGGAAAACAATCAGTAAAATCTTCTGCTTATCAAAATAAATTACAATGCATTGATATATGCTTGAGGGTCTTGATTAAATCCATGGGACTCAAACAAGTATTATATGCTTGGCCAGTAAGAGCAGAATTGGTAGCCTGGGATGGAATTCATCACCCCCAACTTGATTTCTTCATTGTACAGCTGTAGATCTGACCCCCCTCCGCCAACACACCCCACCCCACTCGCCTGCCGGTTCCCTCTCCGGTCTATGGGGAGAAATAAATTCTTTTAGGGTGCAATTCACCTAACCTATTTTAGACATTCATACAAAGATGAAATGAACTACACTGTAGAAGCTGCTCATCCTCGCCAGAGAGTATAGGAAGAGATGGGGGTGAAGAGCAGATGTACAGCTATGCTACAAATGTGTATAGTTGATGACATGCATCCTCCTTCCTAATTTTCTTTGTCATCCACTGATATGAACGGTAATCCTTTCCTTTTATGTCAGAGCACTTGGTTAAAACCACCAGATTTGAAAAGGTAGTTCAAAATAGATTTCTCTGTCTTCAAGCATAAAATCCTTTTCAGAAGTAGGATGGCACAAAGGAAATAAAAATGTTATAGATGCCAAATTGTAGGAAATGGAAAATACGTTATAAAAATTAAGGAAGAACGAGGAAACACTGAGATGAACCAGTACTACAAAGATTACATGTTATAACATGTTATAAGAAAAAGATAACACAGGCATACAAATTAGATGCACAACCACTGAGTTTGAAAGGTGAATCCTTAAAATATTGTCTTTCAACAGTTAACAATTCATAGAGTAACTCCAAGTAATTTCATATTGTTAGTAATTAAAGTGAGTGCTAACTGAATATATCTTCATGTTTTCATATTATTTATAAAGATCAAATATTTATAAATATTCAACATTTATTGAATATTTATAAATAAATGTAACATTTAATATTGTTTTAATTCTACTTTTCTACCAAACATAGACAATGTATAGCTTCAATCATATGATCAGTGACATGTGCCTTAATGAGCCATTCCTTTGCTACAAACTGAGTATATAGTTGCAAAGCATGGTAATTTTTTGTGAGAAGCTCACTGCATAAACATATTTCACAAGCAATGTGTTTTTTCTCCAGAGGGAGTAACACAAGAATGACTTTTAACAAAAACATCCACCACTTTCCATAATGCCCAGAATAATCTCACAAACCATAGACACCATAAAGTCATCTTCTCTGTAGATCAAGTCACTGGCAACTAGAATGCAGTTGAGCACAAGGTCACTTTCTCTGTGGTCGAACTCAGGAAACTGACTTCCTGCTGTACAAGAACCTGGTAAGGCTTTGCATCTGAATATATTCAGATCATAATGATAATGCAATAAATTGGGACTATATGCCTGACATATTAGAAACTGTCTGAACTAGGACAAATTTCAGTCTCATTTATATCTCTCTTCACTGATTACTGAGATCACAGAAGTCCATTAGCACCCCAGTTTAGCACCAGAGTTTCAGAACCACAGAGGATGGGATCTGTCACCAACAGATGTTCATAAACCAGATTCTCAGATAGGTACAGGCAGGTAACTTGCACTGGTAATGATGCATGGAAGAAAGACATTCTACAGTTTCTGACAGGCTGAGGATTATAAAGGTAAATCTGCAAGGCAACACATTCTGCAATACTTGGCACTAAAGTGTATGCATTCCAGTGACACTAATACTAAAATATTAAAAAAGAAAACTGTCAAGCTGAATATTTACAACTGTCCTAGGACATAGTTATTTGCTTTCTTAGACTGCCTGAGGAACAAGCAGTGAACTTGTTTCCCTCATCTGCAATGAAGAATCTGAGAGTTTAATAGCAAAAGCAGTAATGCCACACAGGACCCAGGGTCGTGCTTCCCTTTATGTCATGAAAAAATGCATCTTTTCTTGCTCTAAAAGCTGACCTTTAACACTCAAACAATGTGCTGTGGAGAACAGTCATATTCATAGGAAGCAGTGACATCTGATGCCCCTCCGCACAAATTCTCACAATTGCCCTCCATAGACCAACATGAATTCCATTCACCTAAAGAGGAAAATGTTTTGTAATATCCCTATTTTTAGAAAATTGATATTGACTGCAAGCACATTGGAATGAATATAATGGATAAATATTATTTGTGAACCACATGGTTCAAAAAATTACCATACAGACTCAGACAACTACTAAGTCTGGCTTTCTTGGAAAGATGAAGCGGCCCTATACAAGTATGAAGATATAAGGTATGAAACCTTTGGGTCAGATTTCAGACATGCATAGATATGTATACAGAGAAAAGCAGTTTGAGGATTGTTTAAAAATCTTTCACAGCAAGCTAGTTCTTTATACTACTAAAGATTCCTCTGCACAACTGGAATTGAGTTCTTATTCCATTATGATAAAACAATACCTATGCATACTGGTTCATTCATATTTACTTAAGTCTCTGCTTCACTGATCTTGTATTAGCCACAGATTCTACAGTGCTTGCCCTCTCTGCCTTGCTAAAACATACTGATTTCCTCATGGAATGAGAACATGCTTTCAGAGAAAGTTTTGGCTTCCTTCTTTCTCCAAGGTACCAGCCCCTGTGAATGAAGCCTACAGATGTCCCACACACTGACCAAATTCAAAAGTAAGTCTGGTCCTGTCAGATAACATATTGTGTCATTTCCATATGGAAAATACATGTAAAACATCAGTGCCTTGTATGTATTTCAGCATAATTCAGGTAAATCTGATTCATCTATAGAAAACCTGTAAAGATTGAAAGAAATCATACAATGCTATGACTAATTGTTTTGAATGATTGTAAGTGAAAAGGAGAATTTACATATTTGTCGCTATGGAAGAAAGAGTAGAAATAGGAACAGCAGAAATGTTTTGTTTAATTTTGTTTTCTCTTGCAATGGATGTGCAGACTTTTTCTTTAAAATACTGGATTTCAGTTCACACTGTCTTTAAGATGAGATACTAGCATTGCTAGTAAGTTTTCCTTAAAAATGTAGTGTGCATTTTATATAAAGTTTATTTCCCTGTAAGCATAAAACATATAATTGATCTCAAAATTACTATGGAATATATTGTTTTAGTGGGCATATATGGACTTTGACTAAAATACTGGCTAAAAAACACATCTTTTTTTCTAAAGCTTCACTCAGAGCTCTCTCTTCACAAACCAAATATTTAACAATGCAAAGTGTTTAACAGTAAAAAATTATGTGGGTGTTAAACAGGAGTCATCTTATAGTAATTCATTTTTTCACCAAAGAGTAATTTATTTCTGTTTCAACCAGGCGGAAACTTCTGGTGATTTCCCTCAAAAGCAGGGGATTCACTGACTAATAACTGTTACTCACAAACTCTTTATAAAGTAACTAAAAGCCTGAAAAGCTTAGCACCTGTACACACACAGTTTCTAACAAGGTAGCAAAAGTGAGTCTGAAGAAAATATATTACAGAATAAACACCCACTCTCTTCCAATACCTTTGCAAACATACAGTAGCAGGTCTTCAGCAAAATCATGTTTACATTGAAACAAACCAAAATGGGTAGTATTAACCTTCTAAAAGAAGGTTACTAGTGAAATTTGTCAAAAATCCATGTTATAGCCACTTTGGTTTAAGGTTTTAATTGCTGAATGAACTGGCATAAGAGAAGGTTTACACTGTCGACATTTGCTGATGATACAAAGTTGGGAATATTAGCATGTAGAGGAATATAAGAATATCACACAGGAAAACTTGGATAACCTTCATATGGGATGGCATTTCAAAGCATAAAGTACAAGAACATGTACCTAGAGCAGTAAAAATCTCACAACCCATGTGTTATAGACAGGAAACTCATCAGCTGGAAAGAAAACAAAGAAAGAGAAGGACCCGGGGGCATTATTTGATCATGGATGATTGTGGCCCATCAATGTGATGCTGTTATGAAAAAGACATTTGTGATCCCAGAACACACTAAGATGCTTCCTGGACACACTGATTAAACAAAATTAAGCAAGGCACAGCTGAAATTTCTCCCGGAACAATGTGACAGTCCTGGCCATCCTTACTTTAAAAGGATGCATAAATTTCACAGAAGGGTTAATGGAGTCGAGGTAAGAAAGGAGTATCTTATGTGAGATGATCTCAGTGAAGTTTGCTGTTTTAGCACGTCAAAATGAAAGCAAAGAGAGATTGCTTTCACAAAAAATATTGAAGAGGTAAGTGTAAAGGAGGGGGGAAACCTATTGAGGTCAAGGTGATGTAAGTAACATAACGAGTAAGTATAACCTGTCCATAAACACATATGATGAAAAGGAGCAGACATATTTTAACCAGAAGAAAAATGAGACTGTTAGGTAGCCACACAACCAGGATAGGGAGGACAAAAAGCCTATCTAAATTTATGATGGTCCTTGATAAGTTTTTTAGTTTTAGATGATGTGGTTGCTTGCAATTGCCAAGACTGGGCTTGATGACCAAGGAATTTCTCCAGTCCAGGTCACAGATAGCTTTCAAAGCTGCTTCAAATTATGAATGAAGTATTTAGAAAGAAATTCTCCTGTGGCCTAAACCAAAGGCAGAGGTTTCAAAGCAAGGAACTATCAATACTGAAGCACATCTGAGCACTCTTTTCTCATTCTCACATACAAGATGCTTCCAGCTATTAAGATGCTTCAAGCACAAGTATACAATTTTATCTCTCAATCAATCTGGAAAGCAAAAGTATCTGTTGTAAAAGCAAAATAATTTAATATTCTTAGCCCAACATATATTTTATGGGTAGATCTCAAAAATCTGAGGGTTACATAGTCTTTTAAAGGTGCAGAGTTCCCTTTCACATGACAAGAAAGTGTCTCACATTTATGACTGTGACTGATTCTGTAAAAATTCAGTAGATAAAATCATGATGCTGAACAGCCCCAAGCCAGTCAAAATGTACACTGACTAATAATGCTCTGCTTTTATATGACAGCCTAAAATACTAAAAAATACCTTTGATTCAAAGAACACCACCCACAGTAGGGATCCTTTGCAGATAAGCATTCTTGCTCAGAAGCGTATCTACCGCAATTTGCTACTGGTATTCTTCTCACCTGAAACCAAAGAATGCAGTAACACACTGAATTAAAATACACTCCACAGACAGGGAAGTTAACGGTTACCATTAAAAATTTGACAGCAACCAAGCACAATTCCTTTGGGGAAGTCTCCTTATGGATTCCCCTCTGCCAGAAGACCTTTGGATAGAAATATGCAGCCTATTTTGCACACGCTGTATTTTGCCAACAGATAATGAAACACCTCTGACAATAACAATTTGGTTCTACTACTCAAAGGCCAGCATGGGCAGATTAATGCAAGAAAGACTGATTAGCATAGTGAATTATAGATAATAATAGAAAGGAGGTATATTTTACAAATAATGCTCTGCTTAGCAGAACACCATTTTCCTCTCCTCAGAACTGAGATATTTAAATGGTTGATGAAGGTGCATCCAAAAATGCATGCGCATAACAAAATGCATCCGTGTTTGCATCACCATGTCAGGTTACTGCATGTGCACACTAGAACAAACGCATGCAACTGCTTAGCATGCATGAAAATGCCATTTCAATAAGTAAATGTAGATAATTGTGGCTATATTGTATGTATCTATACTTGTACATTCAGCTTGAATATCCTAGCCAGCCATTTTCAGAAAAGGAAAGGAAAAAGAAAAAGAGAAAGCTGATTACAAATATTGAATACAGATACAAATAATGCTATTAATAACAATGTGAATTAATGATCTTAATAAGAAAAACTAATTCAAACCTTTTTTTTTTTACAAATTTGCAAGTTCCTGTATTTTGTGAACAGAAACAAGGATATATGGCTTTCTGCCATCCATATATTGTAAAATTCAATTTATCTGAATGTGCGCAAGATAATCAGTTTAGAAACCAGTCAAAATCCTAGATTACTAGCAAGTTAAAAAAGACAGCATAGAAGCCTTAGTTCAGTTCCAAGAGATGATCAGAGAGGCATATTTATTCCTAAAAGCTGTTGTTTCTCTGTAACAACTTGCACTTTTACGAAACCTAAAGAAAATTCAAGTCTTACTTTGAAAATCTACATATACTTTTGACTGAAATTTTGATTCTTCCTGCATTTGTGATAGATGATTTATATCAGTCAGGGGTTCTCCTACCAATTTACCTCCACTCTGAGACAGCAGGATAAAATGCCATGCTCACTGCTGGAAAAGTCATTTCATTGTAAATGAAGGTAATTAAGTGCTGTGTGAAATCCTGTCCAGCTAAGATGGACAGCCAGCTCTTGTGTTTTCAATGCCATCTTCCCCACTGCTGGTGAGACAAAGGGATTTTCTGAGTTGCTGCTCAGTAGCCCTGCTGCAGGATGTGCTGCAACAAATGCACCAGCTCCTGGGAGCCACTCACTGCTTGACATGCAGCTCCAACCCGTTTGCTCATGTGTAGCAGCTCTCAGAGACTGCTGATCTGGCCTCACTATGCATACACGTTACTCACTTCTCATTGCGCTTTTGTTTTGTTCTGTTCTTATAAAGTCTATGTCTAACTGAAGACAATGGGAATTTTATCACAGATTTCAGCTTTATCACTGATTTCATAACAACTAAGACTTCAAAGCCATCTCTCAAATTAAGAGATTTCTTCACATTAGGAACTCCTAATGGACTGGCAAACCCTGATCTATCAACATCTGGACTGCTAATTCAGAGGAACTTAGTCTCCAAAAAGTGTACAATATTTGTTTGCTATCTCCAAGTTTGATTCTGCGTGATGCCTCCAGAAAAAACAAAACCAAATACTCTCTTGACAGAATGGCATAAAATAAGCATGGGATTAAAGGTATTGCTGGATCATAGCAACACTGGGCAGCACTGTGACAGTAGGAGCTCTTCTGAGTTCTGCAGAAATGACGCCCAAATTTAGACAACATGACCAGATACCAGATGTAAAGTGGGATATTAAAGGTCTGACTCTGACTCAAACTCATGCTTCCCTTTATGGTGGTAGAAATCCTTAAAGCAGTAGTTTACACAAATTTATTATTTTATTAAATATTGTACTTACCTTATTGGCAGAGGACAGATAGATGTAGTTATTATTCACTGGATCAAGTCGAAGTTTATGGAAAACAGAGGTTTCTTCCTCAATTTCGTATAAAACCTCTGGGCAATTAGATTCCATATCCTCATTAAGAATAGCCTAAAACACATAGAATTAAATTATTCACAACTTCTTTTATCGATCAGTCAACGTTTTAAACACAAGCCTAATTTCAGCTACATCAAAGCTTCTAAGATGAATTACTGTGCCCTGATTCAATTCACCTACTGCACTGGTTCTCACACTGGAGAAATATGAATGAAAAAAACATCAGAACAGAAGTTTGACAAAATCCACGCCAGACACATTTTGCTCTGAATGTGGCACTGAAACATGCCTTCCACCAAGCATGTTCCTCGTTGAAAACTGAATGCAGAAGAGATGTCTATGCTCCAAAGTCAAAATGTGTTATACACTCTTATGAATGGAGAAGAAAGTATTGGCCTTCAGAAAACAAATTAACATCCAGACACTCAAAATGTATAAAGGAACTTACACAAGTTTCTTTGTGGCTTCTGTAAACATACATCTGTGATGGTATTTCTTTTTCTTACCTTGCCCAGCTCTACCATTTTTCATCACTCTTCACACAGAATTCAAGGGAATCAGAGGCCACAGAAACTTAATTTTGCAAGTTAATAAGCACACCAACACTGCTTTTTCATGACTAAAAAAGGGAGATGTGTTCATGGTCTCCATTGTGTTAAAGAGACAGGAAGCACTTCAATTTCATTTTTCATTATCAAAAGCACAATGAAATCAAATGGGCAAAAGCTTTTTCAAGGTCTCTACTATATTCCTCTCCAAATGTCTGCTTAATGAAGACAAGAAATGAGAGTCATCCTTTGCAATGTAGACAGGAAATGCACATTCTTGCAAAACCCAGAAAAAAAATTAAAGCATGAAAGATATTTGACCGGATGGTTGAAATGTTTGATAATGAGATAAGATGACTTTCATTTCCAGGTGACTGATTTAAGCTAGTGTAGGTCAACTATCGAGAAGCTAAGGCAAAATAAATCTTGATTTTTCTCTCTAACGGACAGCTATTCACATCAAACAGATAGGCTAACAAACAAATAAATATGCTTCCAAAATCCAACAATATTTAATATTTCTACTGAAAAATCAAAGCAAGGAAGGAAAAAAAAAAGACAGAATAACTGAGAACTCCACAGTCTATAAATTAATACTGTGGGCATTAGCAGTCTCATGAAATGTTTCCTTAAATTTTAGGCAGGATACATAATTGCTTTTGAAAGTTATCTTGCTTCCAAGTGACAATACAAAAGTTATTCCACAAACAAACAAAAAAGAAACAGTGACTCAGGGGATCGTATCTGTTTATAATACAGTGCCTAAACAAGGAAGCATTTACCACTTGAACACAGCAGCAGCTGGTGGAAAAGGGCAGAACTGCCACACAGCTTACCTTCAGTAACTGTCCATCATCGGTTCCCAAAAAGAGAACTATCCGATTCAAAACAACTGTGCCATAAACAGCCACTAATCCAGAGTGAATCAAGGTAGGTAATTTCTTGATTGGTTGTGCCTCCTGAAAATCAGATACAAGAAAAATGTATCACAAAATCATTCACCTACACTCCAAAACTTCAAGAAAAAGAAGAATCCCTGGAAAGATTTCCAGAGAGCCCAACTTAAGACAATACTTCGGGTAACATTCTAATTCTGACACAATTTTAGAGCAACATATCATTGGAAATGGCACATGAAACTAGTTCTTTATACCTGTGACTAAGATTACATCTACTGAAGCTAAATCACTGACTTCAGTGGGATACAGACTTGGTCCAGCAGCAGTAAGTTTCTTTACAATAGAATCTCTTTTTTGCGACATAATGTTCTGGGCTTATTCTGAATTTCCAGGTCTTCTCAATGAAGCCTTCCTTTGCCATCAACTGACTGCATCTACCATGAAGTTTACAGATAAGCAACCACTTTTACAGGCATGCAAACACTCTGCACAATGAAGACACTTCAAACAGACTCTGGGTGTGTGAGTCTGTGTGTGTCAAAAGACATGAAGCTGCATCCTCCTTTACACTAAAGTAAGTTGAGACTTGAGTATTGCATAAATATAAAAACGATATAAAGCAGTATAAAGTTCACGTCAGGGAGAATGTAATGTAGCTGTGTGAACCTTAAAATCAACATTACCCTCAATTCTCCATCCAAGCTGGACGAAGTTAAGTGGCAAATGTGTAAGCAGCTCATGAAAGAAAACATCATGCAGGAAATCCCTGTATCTTGTGGAAGGAAAAACCAAACCAAATAACCCCGACTGCAGATGATTGAGCGCTGAAAGGAAATCTACATAATAAGACCATTTACTGGCTGAACTCCCTAGAAGCCCAGGTATCTCCCTAGCAAGTAGTAACTCATTTTTAAAGTTCTCTAATTGCTTTCAGTCAATCTCTGTGGCAGATACTGCCAAGGGTGTTATCCCACCTGCTCTCCATATGGGCCAAACCCAAGCTTTACCTCCCCATCCCCTCTATTAGTATAACATTCTCCAGTGAGCTTTGTTAAGGAAATTATGTGCCTAGCAAATGGTCTGTAAATCTACCTACCTACCCACTTAAATCTTCATTTGAGGCATTCTCCTCATCACACTGCACAGACACCCGTGCTGGCACAAAAAGTGGCACGCATGGAGAGGTAGGGGACAAGAGCTCAGGTAGGACCAGGTCCTTGGGAAAAAGCAGTACATCACCCTACAAAGCCCAAAATTTCAGCCTCAAGGACAGATTCCTAAACTTACAGAAATCCTCTGAGTGCAAGAACCTATTTCACTT
>JAWWLV010000045.1:44739150-44770402 GCA_035041135.1 Platyrinchus mystaceus | reverse complement strand
CAGGCGGCGGCGGGCGGCGGGCGCTGCTCCGCCATGGTGCGCGGAGGGGCCGGGCGCGCTGCCGCCGCCGCCGCCGCTGCTTCTCCTGCGCCGCGCCCGGGCTGCGCGGGCGGGGAGTTCCTCTTTCGGGGCGGGGAGGAGGGGGTGCCTGCACGGCAGAGGTGGGCCGGGCTCCTCCGGGAGGGTTGCCGAGCCACCTCGCCGCCGTGCGCCGCCGCTCCCCCTCCGCCCCCCGGCCCCGCCGACCCGCCTCGCCGCGGACGGTGGGCGGCGGCGGCGGCGGCGCCGCGGGAGCACACCTCGGCCGCCGGGCTGGGGGGAGCCCGGAGTAGAGGGGGCGAGACCCACCTCGCCCGGCGGCGCTCACTACCCCGTCCTCACAGGGATCCCTCCGGGGCAGGGCGGCCGCCGTGCACCCCGCTTTGCTTCGCTCCCGGCTCGGCTAAAGCGGCTGTGCGGGCAGCGGGCGGACAGGGAAGCGGTGCTAAGCGGGAGCAGCCGGTGATGCCAGTCCGCTAGCGGGTGCGGGGTGTGGGCGTAGGGTCAGGCTCTGCTGGGCACCGCAGCGCCCGCTGCGTGCTTGGAAACCCGTTCAAATTGTCCCCGTTCAAATGCTCCGCAGAACCGCCCTGCTAAACAGCACCCCCGTCGCCCAGTCGGTCGCTGCTACCAGGAGCAGGAAGGTTGAGGTGTCAGATCTCTCGTTAGAAACCTCAAGGTCTTGCCTGAGGTAGAACAAAGACTCAGCGCTTCCGAGCCTTGCAGGGCCGACAAAAAGCCCGGCCCTCTCCAGCTGTGATGCTGCGAGCTGGACGCCCATCCAACACGCCCTGGGACAGGATGGGCCATGTTGAATGGCACAGCCGGTTTACTTCATTTCCCACTGTGTCGCTACTGATTTAGGCTCAACACAATGTGAAGTATACGTTGCATGCTCAACTTACATTAAATTATCGTTTTGCTGAATTTTAAATGAAAATTGGGTTTATGAAAGGTAGCAAAGATGCATTTTAGTGTTCTCTCTTGGGTGCCTCTGGAAACTCTGGGTGAGGATTGGCATAGGGCCGGCCCATTGTGTTACTGAGAAGAGGATGTAATGTTCAGTCCAAGAGGCCATCTGACCCTCCATTTACACTGCTTTTATCTTAAAGTAGCTTGATGGTGGGAATAAGTGGAACTGTAAAAACTGGAACTGAAGTAACCTCTGTATGATTCAGTCAACTGCAACATTTTCAAGTAGGAAGTGCAACAAAGTTAGCAATTTTTTTTTAATCTTTCTCCATTACTGTACCCAGGAGCAGCAAATTGTGCAAGAATTGATGTTGCTCTGGTCAGCAAAAATATTCAACCATCTTGCAGTAATCAGTGTCTAGGGCAAAATTACCATGAAATTCAGAGCCCTCCACCCATCTGCTTATCTCTTGTACAGTGACTTCAAAATACATCCAAAATCTGCAAAATGTAGCAGAGGATGTGGAACACAATCATTGCACAATTTTTCTTCTTGCCAGATGCAAAGAGATGGTCTATCTGCTAACAAACACTGCCTGCAGTTCCTCATGGAGGACTGAACTTCTAGTCAACACATAGACAAAGTAAATCCTCGTGCCTATATCACCAAAATAGATTGTGTATAGAAATACCATTTATACAGCTTTGCAAAGGAGGCTGAACATGTCATGCTGGAGCGTGTTACACACTACCTTGCCTTCTAGTTTCTTTTCAGTGCAAATATAAAGCTGTCAGTGTTCCTTATCTTGCTCACAACCAATGAGGCTAACCATGAAAGCACATCAACATCCAAGCTGCAAGACGTTTTTGATTCTGACTACGGAGCATGTCCAGCAACAGATCGTCTTCTGCGGACATCCCTGCTTTTGCAAAATCATCAAGTTCTGCATTTGTTGTTTTTCAGGACTGACCAAACACAGTTTCTCAGGCTTTATGTTTAGAGTAAGCCATAGGTACTTCACCAAATGCCTAGTTTGTTTAAATGGGAGAGGCCAGGCTTGTTCAAGCCTTAGAGAAAAGCAATTACTCATAAGGCTGCAGTCCTCTCTGACTGCCAAAACTGCCGAAAAGCAGTATTCTACTTCAGTTTTTGCTTATTCTACAATCTGGAAATACTGGCCTGTGTATAACTGCTGCCACATGATAACAGTCCAGCTGTGTGGGGTAGCGGGTGCTACCACAGTGGGATGGGATGGCATAGGATAGGGTAGGACAGGACAGAACAGGACAGGACAGGAGGTTGTATCCTTCTTTTCCCAGGGGCAGTCATCAGAACACAGTTCTGCACTCTTCCCTGCTTAAATCACTTTTTTATTTCTGGTTTTTTTTTTCTACCTCTTCCCAGGGAAGAAGTAGCTCGGGCTAGAGCCTCATCTTGCAACATTTATTCTGCATACACTTCTGAGAGCCACTGAATCAGCTTTGCGCTGAGAATTAGTGCATGAAGTTTTGCTCATGAGTGACCCAGTTCTTGAAGCGGCAAAGTATTCCCAATTCCTTTCAAAGCCCTTGAAGTAAACAGGAGCTTCTATCTTCAACATGTTCTACCAGAGATACCCATCAGGATATCAGAAAAGTTGAGCTTCTCCTGATGTTATGGAAATAGAAAGGGAGGCTAAAAGTTTATTTTGTGCTGCTGGAGAGTATAATATTTGTTACTAACACAGCAGACCAGAAAAAGCATAATCAGTTCATGATTGAACTGATTCCAGCATGAACTGATGTTCATGTTGGAACTAGATGATCTGCAAAGATCCCTTCCAACCCAAACTGTTCTATGATACTTCTATAAAAACTAAGCAGACAACTGCAAATCATCTTGCTGTACTTCCTTGGCTGTCAGTTCCATAGCTGGTGTTTTTATCCTGTTCTTGCACTGTGTTTAATTTTGCAGGTGCTGAATGAAGGACAAACAAGGTAGACTGCCTGTTAATATTAGACTTTACAAAGCATTGCTGCCTAACTCTGGCACTCCTACCAAAATTTCTAAAAAAGCCAGGGAACCAAACTGAGCTTCCTTTGCTATCCTAAGCAAGGTTTATCTATTTCAGCATGGCATGTGAGATCTGAAGTTGGAATGTGAATCACACCAGGATTTGGCTCTACATCTACAGTTTAAAGAGTCCTCATTTAGATCTTCAACAGTATTAGGCAGAACACATTCTGGATTAATTTAGGAATGGTTTCCCACTACAGTTCATCTACCTGCTTCCCTCCTCGTTTCTTATCTACATGCTAAATTTCTTTGAATTTGTGACTCCACAGACAATCTTGCAAAGTATTACTAGTAAATGAGATGTATTTTTATGTTTAATTTATGTAGCCTAACTTTGATATTTCCCCTTTTTTGAAGTTCCAAGCCCAATTAAGATTTTATTTGATTTTTTTTTTATTAAATCTATGTGGTTACCTTAGCTGGGTTCTGAAATGTTTTTTCTCAGAGGTTAAATAGCCTTCCATTTACAAAGTAATAGTAGGTAGCATTAATGTTAACATGCATTTTATCTTTAGTGTAATACTTGAAATAACTGTTTTTCTCATTAAATAGTTAAGCCAATTTTGTACTGTAGCTAAATGTTGACAAAATAGAAAGAAAATGCGGGGCAGTTTTTCAAACAGCTTTGCTGAGAAGGATTCCCTTCCTGGCAGAGTAAGTGCACTTGAATAATGAAACTGAGTTTGCAGATTTGGAATTTAGTTTTGCTTTTCAATTTTGTTTCTTTTTTTGTTGATTTTGTTGTTGTTGTTGTTGTTTTAGGTTACACTTTTGTTTAATATAAAAGTTATTGAGAGTTTTGCATTTTTCTGGTGGTCTTCACAATGAAGAAATGGCAAATTCAAGAACAAGACTATGTTGTTATAACTCCTTGGGGATCTGTGTGGGTGGTGTCAGCAGTGAAATGTACTCCAGGATATGAGCTCCATGGTCTCCTGGGATAATGTTGCTTTGCTGGAGTCCCACTAATGCATCAGAGCAACTTGCCCAGGGAAATGCTCCCTTTTGATGGAATGCTGGAGTTATACATATCTCCTGGACATCTCTGACCTAGCAAAGTGCTCTGGATGCTGGTCAATGCTTCCCTTCATGGGACAAGCATGTTATAACCAAAAGACTCAGCCTACAGCTCATGGGCTGGAAATTTAGGGATGGGTTCCGATTATCAGAACATGGTCCTTGCAGAAATTGGAGTGAGGAGAGGGCAATGCTTTTAGAGAAGAACTTCATGAATTTATAGTGGGAGTATATGGCATGGAAATCTGCAGGGATTTGTGACCCAGGAGGCTCCTTCCCGTGCTTGCACGTCAAACTATCCAGGCAGGGTGGTGCATGGTGTTACTCAAATGCTTTTAAAAGTGACCCAAGCTCTTGACCTGGATGTGTCTTCAGTCAAAGATAATAATCACACATGGAGGGCCCTAAGACAAGGTGTGAAACAAGAGCGATTGATGTGGCCCTTCCTGCATGAACCAAAATACAAACCAGAAGTCAGTTCAAGTCAGTTCCTCAGCATTAGAAAAAACACGCCATGTGTAATTCAAGGACGAATGTAATCTGCAGCATCTGACTCTGCCAGTTGAAAGAAAATTATCTAGAACCTGTTCTAAACTCCTTTCTATTTTTCCACTTTTCATCTTTGCACCTGCACCTGCTTCTACTCATCTGAAGGCTTACTAAACCATTTCAAACAAATTCTGTTGGGTCAACATGTTTTCTGTTTAGGTTGTCTAAACCAGCCTATCGGATTTGAATGAGTAAGTTTTAGGAGAGCTTGTATAGGTTTTCCTGTTGGCAGATCTGAAGGGAGGATAAATTCAAGCAGGGGCTTGTGGTGGTAAACAGCTGGGTATTGTCCAAAAAGCAGTAAAGGAAATGGTGGACAAACCCCCAGGAGTTCGGATATATCTCTATTAAGGTGTTATTGATGTGAACTGCAGCTGTGAGATGCAAACATCCCTTTCAGAGATGCCTTGAGTGTATCTTAGTTGACCTTTTTATTAAAAACTCATCATCTGTCATTAAGAGTGTCTAGCACAAAAACACCATAGTACTGCCTTGCATCAGCACAGAACCACCATAGTATTGCCTTGTATAAGCTTAGCCTTTTGCAGTCACCTAAATCCTGCCTAAATCCTTAATGTTTTCCTATATCTGACACCTTTCTCTTACTCAGTTTTGTCCTCAGCCTATTCAGTTCTGTCAAACATAACATTTAATGGATATATTAACAATTTTAACAGAGAAATTTAGCAAGAACTTTTAAAAAAATTTGCACCTGAATTCAATAAACTTTCACCTAGTAGGTTTTGAAAAGCCTGTGTCATTCGACTAATAAGAACCTTTGCATCACAGAAAAGTTAAAATGCATCCTAAAATATGTTCATGGAATTATTCAATTTTCAAATTAAACCTAGGAAATTAGTTTAAATTAAACTTGGAATACTCACTTAGAATTGGAAAAACCAAGTGCTCATTGTTGGGGAATAACATACTGTAATCTTCCTCAGGGATAGGGAAAATGACTGCTTTAAAGAATAATCATTTCAGCTCCAATTACAGAACTGGTGCAAGAGCCATCCACTGTAGCATTATCACATATTGATATGCTCCAGGATTAGAATAGATTCTGAATGGATCAAATACTATTTATTTCCACCATTCTTTTCTCCTATTTCCCCAAATGATACCTATTTTGTGCACGCCCACTGCAGATATGAGTAAACACTTTTACTGTTATTTATAACTCTGCCTTGTGTTTGTGGTTATTAGTCTGGTCACAGCCAGAGTTCCATAACATGAAACAAGGATATCACCTGGGAATTGAATCAGATTACAGATATATGCCACTGCAGCAAATGGATAGGAATATTTGTTAACTTTAACAGAAAGGCTGTTATATACAAAGGAATAAGCCTTAATTATATAGTTTCCAAAGTATTAAAATACCCTTCCACTAATACTGACAGTCTCTTACGATATGAAGTGTTACGTTTGCTTGCTGTTAGAACCACTAGCTTCAGTTGGGTCTACACTCTGATAACATTCCAAGTCCACCCTTCAACACTATAACACTGACGTTGCATCCTTTACTTTTCAGTATGTGGACTATAAGATGACAGCTTACCAAACTTGCTTCGCCAGGGTAGTTTGGAAAAAGGATCCTTCACAATCTCTCATGTGCCAGAAATTCCAGTTCCCTCCATGTGCCTTTTCTCCTGGAGCCCAGAAACTAACTGTAAGAGATCTGAAACACTGACCATGACATTCAGTTCTTATCAAGTATACAAGCCTCCAATTACCCAGATCAACAAATTAAAATACTTGCCTATGTTTGAGAAAGGTCAAATGTGTCTGCAGAATAGCAGCTTATATTTTTCTTTTGCAAGTAAGGATGGTGCTAGGTAGCTTAACACAGAGAGATTAATGGAACTGATGAGAGGAAGAAAAATAACGGTATTGTTTCCCAAAGTTAAAGATCTATGCAATTAGGCTGTGAAACGAATGGCTTATCAGGAAAAAAAAAACCAACTTTGCAATTAGCTGTGTTTAGGAAGACAATTGAAGAGGTTAGTTCCACTCAGGGGGTAACCTGAAAGCTATTCTGGTGTTCAGACCGGTTTTGATCTTTCACTGCTGGTGTTTGACCTTCCCTCCCTGACTCTGTGGCTGGTTTCCACTAGCAAATCTTCAAGGGAAGGTAAAAGCTGACCCAAGTTTAACTTCTTATTCACCATTCTGGCAAATTTTTTTTGCATATCTCAGTCTCACTTCCCCCCATTTGTTTGTGCTGAAGAGAATTTTGCATGGAACAAATGACTCTGCACATTAGAGGCAGAGAAGCTAACCCAAGCTGCAGGTCATTCGGTGCCTGCAGGCTGCAATCTGCAAGCTGATACCTTTTTTCTTCTGAAGTCATCTAAGAAGAATTGGAAAGGCAACTGAGTGAAAGACAAGCTTGGCACATAAAACACCTCAGTTTCTATGGAGAATATTTTTCAAAGTTGTCTGGGGAGGAACAACCTTTTAATGAGCATTATTTTAAAAAAAAAATTGTCAACACAAAAGCAATATTTAGTTTCTTTTTTATTGGCTTTGATGAAAATCTAATTAATTAAGTTGGCCAAATTAATTAAGCTAATGAAATTAACAAAGAGAACTTTCATTTTTTTGTCCAGAGGCTACAAAGATATTTTTTGCCAAATAATCTCCTCAGTGTTCCTACTCTGAGCTAATAGAAAGACCCAAGATATACACTAACTTTGCCACCTGAGAGCAGTGGAATTAAGTATTTTAATTACAACTATAATTGTTTTTAATTAGTGACATCCACTATAATACAAGAGCTTGCCTTCCTTTGAATACTGTTGAATAGTGGTGTTTCTGATGGAAACAAGGACAAATTCTTAAATACGATATGAATTTGCTTGATGTTTCTTTTTCTCTTAACATTGCCCTTCTCTGTGTTCATTCTGAGAAGGATCTAATTGAATTGTCATTGTCTCTGATGATTTACCAACAAATGTATGCAGAAGTGCCTGTTAGTTGATGGTTGTACCCCCAGCTATCATTGTGCATCAATCTGGAATACCATTTGGAAAGCCTGCCTCCAGTCTTTCCATGGTTGCCACTTTTGCGATGAAAAGTCTATCAGACAGGTTGCTCTGCCTTTTTCTTTCTCTCTTTCTCTCTCTCCTTCTCTCTCTCCTTTTTCTTTCTTTCCTGCTTTTTCTATTTCTGTTTCTTCTATTATTTTTTCCCTTCTTAATCACCCCAACTTTCAGGCATGTTTGTCTTTATGTTTATAAAAATGCTACATGCTCCTTGCAAATTCCCTCTTTCGTGGGAGATGTTTACAGCCCATTATATGACCATGTTCTCACAGATTCCCCGTTCCTCTCCTTTTTATCTAGAGTACTGTTTAGATCTGGGCAACAAACCTGTGCTGCATGCCCTACATGCCTTCTTTCTCAAATGAAATTCACATTGTGAATGCAAAGCCAGAGGATTCTGGATTGTCAGAGGAAAACAGGGAAGGTGGATTCTGCAGCTAAATGAAGGTTAGTGCAAGGAAGAAACCTCGATGTATTTGAGATCAGACAGCTTCCTATTACAAATGCTATTGAGCTTATTTATTATCTGCAGAAATGTCTCATATCTCTTCTCTCTTGTTACAAATATCTCTTGCTTTTCTCTTAATCTACAAATACATCCAGGATCTCTTATGTTCCCCTCTAACTTCAGTAATTCACCAAATAATCTGCCAGATTATCCTATCCACTAGGTATTTTAATGATGCCACTTATGTGAAATGAAATGTTTACTGTATAGTCTGAAACTGAAATAGAGCTTAAATTACTGAAGCATACCATGCTTTAAAACCTTTCATTACTTAATCTACATGAAAGGACACCAGATGTCATTACCTTTTTTTTTTTTTTAATTATTGTGTGAAGAGTATATTGCTTTTAATATTCTAGCTGAAGTATAATGGAAGTAGGTCATCAGCTGGTATAAAAGTCACAAGCCTGCTGTGGTCAATGAAGCAATAGCAGTTTATCCCAAAGGAGGATATGAAACAAAAGAGGATATTTAGTGTGAATGGATGGAAAAATAAAGTCATAATTTGTTTGTCTGCAAAATCAATGCCTGAAAGGTGATGGTGCTATCTGTATCTCCTTATCTCCATATTCTCTATATACTTTTAATTTTATTTCATAATCTCTATATTCTTTAATTCAACAAATAATCTATTGTAAGAATCCCATTCAAATAATCCTCGAGATAACATGGCACTCGAAGGTATACATTTAATAAAATGCCACTTTGAGACAGTATAAATTACATGATAATGAACCAGAAGCTAAGAGCTCATCCTGATCCAAAACATATACCAATGAGAATTAGTTTTCTGGATAAGAATTTCTGTGAAGTATTTCTGTGACCATTCAACATGTACAAAAGTCCTTTGAATCATTGTCTTAAAAAAATGAATAGATATAATGCAGTTAGGCCAGGATTCAAAAAGACAGTTCAAGAATTAGATCTGTGACCGAAGAATATGGAGGCCAGACTGTGTCTCAAAGAGCAAAACAAGAAGGTTGCTTTTTACACAGGGAAAAGCTGCAAGAAATACAATCTTTGCAGGACTGCTCTGTGTTGACAAAGTTTGCCAGCCCATATGTTGCTTCCTGTAGAAGAGTAACAGTAAATAAAGTCTCTATCTTTTCAAGGTACCTAAAGTCTGTTAATCTAGGCTAAGGAAAGCACTTTTCAAAACTGACCCATAGGTGAAAGCAAAAAGTCAACTTTTAACAGCAGTGTACAAAAATCTCCTAGGATAATTGTCTACAATGAGTGTTGGCAGCCACCAGGCCAAGAGAGGCATAAAAATTTTGAAGGGTGGGACTGTAATTCAAAATGGTCTTTACAAATTGGAGAAGTATCTTGGGGAAAAAATAGAATGAAATTTAATACAGGAAAAGAAAAACCCACATCATTTGTTTGGCTGTAAAAGCCATGTCTAGAAAGATGATGCAAGTTCCTTGGAAGTAAAAGGTTCTACATGTAACTGAAACAACCACTGTTACAGGCCAAAGTTTGGGAGAAACATGGTAACCCACAATTTTACAGAAAACGGTCCCTAGAGTAGCTTATCATAAGCTGAGATAGAAGTCAACAGCATCATGCTTTTGTGCAAAATGACTTGGAGATAAAAATTCCTTATAAGCAGAAATATTGCCTGCAAGAGCATGAAGCAACCCTTCTGCTCTATTCAGCAGTGGCAAGGCTGACGTATTGTCTCAGATTTTGGGCATTGCCCTTCAAAGACGAGAAGAACCAGAAAGCAACAAAAACTAGAACAGACCTTGGAAGACAACACTGGATTCATTAGAATTGCTTTGAATTTGTTTTTCTCCAGAGGGAAAGAGAAAAGGATAAACTAAGAAGGTTTGTGATGATCTTCAACTATGCAACAGAAAAGGAAACTGTTTGTTCCCCTTGACTGTGGTTGATTGCATGACAGGAAATCTAGAGTGAGTAAGGTTCAGCTTTGACACTAGGAAATGTGAGGAAAGCGAAGTCTCAAAGGGCTGATCACTGAGCAGTATTTTAGGATGTAAACCTTGGTCAGAAATGACAGATCTCTATCAGTCCCCTGTGTTTATAATTCCTTCTCCCCATTCAAACTGTTGTTTGGGGGTTTTTGAAGGTGGGGAAGTGGGGAAAGGAGTTGTCACTATCTTATCCTGTTGGAACCTCCTGCATTTTACAGGGATTAGGAAAAAGCTCCTAAAAGTCCACCTGGGGATGCTGGATGCTCTATAATACTGTGAGAAAAGGGAAGGTTCCCTCATTCTGTGACAGCTACAGAGGTCACTAAGCTTGAGCAAAGCAAAAGAAGGTCAAGGTTTTGCAGGCAGAACATTTGCAAAGTATTGCCTGGGAAAGCTGATGAGAAAATATTTCACTAGTACATCTTTATGAAAGGTAAAAGAATTATCTCAAATATGAAAGACAACAATTACTGAAACATGAAAAAGGGATGTGGACCTTTTTTTAACAGGAATTTTAAATGCAACACAAACGTTATGTATTAATCAGTACTTTTAAAATTCCCTTCAACTAATCGGCAAATATTTTTCTGCATTTAATGCACTTAAGACAGAATAAAACTTTTTTCCTACTAAGAAGTTTCACTGTGGGGACACAAGCGGGGGTGTTTGTTCTTTTTCTTTCTTTTTTCTTTTTTTCGGTTAGGATTGTAATCAGTGTAGAAAGTTTTTTCATGTCAGTCAGAGAATTTTAGTCACAAATAGAAATAGTAGAAAACAGGGCTGCAGAGTAACTTGAGAGGTCTTCTAGTCCATCCTCTCCCTTATAATGGAGGAACAGTGACAAATAAATAATCCTCAGTGCTGAAGAATCTTCTGCCTCCCAAAATGAGCTGCTTCTGTGCTTCATTAACCATACAGGCGGAACCTGAATGCATGAGGTATACCAGATCTTCTCTGGCTATTTAGGAAACTATCAATACAAGTTTCCTGTTCCATCCTGCTCTTTGAGGTGTCTGCTCAGCAGCTGGTGACTGAAAATAGAGAATCGAGCTCATGGTACAGTCTGTGAAAGTATCCATGAAGATGCATGACTGAGATGAATTTGCTTCTGCTGTGTGCAGAGGAAGCCCTGGAAAAGGGGTAGGAGTTAGAGATGGGGACGTGTCAGCTGTTTGCTTCTTCCTAACTCCAACACCTTCTATTTAAGACATGAGTGTTCATATGGCACGATGTTCTCTTGGCCAGTGGTTCCCAGAGGAAGAACAACTCACCAAAGTGGGAATCGCGTCTGTAACTAGTTTGAGCAGTAGGTGTGTTTCTCTCTGGTGCTAAAGTCTGGTGTGGTAGGAGGGAGACTTACCACCAGGAGGAACAACTGGAACAGCAACTATTTTGCAAACTCTCCTTCCAGACAGTTATCTTGGTGCACAAGGGGCAGAACAACATGGCACTTGCTGGTGTGTGTTTTTAAGGCTCTTCATGCTGAATGTGCCTGACATCTTCCCCTTAAGCTTCACAGGCAGCTCTGAGAGGACAGCAGTGATCTGTCATTATGACCACGAGCCAGCAAGTGAGATCTGGGCTGTGCTGAGCCCTCAGAAAATGCTCACTCTCACTGCCTTTCGCATCAGCCAGCTTTTCCAGTTTTTAAACATTCCATGGCACTTTCTGCTGCTCCTTCCCAGCTTTCTGCACACAAAGTTATCTCTTTGAACTACCACAGCTGGCCACAGATTTGTAACCACCTGCACCTTACAACACCTGTGTTTATTATCTCCTGTGAATGGTGTGTTGGTGGTTTTCATATTAGTACTGATCTTACATTGCCTTGAAAATGTTATTTTACTCTTATGTGGCGCACTAAGAGCTTTGGCTGAGTATTTACAAATACATTTATTATTGCAAGATGTTTCCAGCTGCTACTGGAAACAGAGTAGTTGCCCCTCTATGGGCAAACAACCTGAGGTCTCCCCCCAAGGTTCAGCCTTGGGGGCTCTTGAAAGGGTCTTAGGGCTCAGTCCAAAGGCTCAAGGCCATGCAGTAAGAAAACCATGTCTTCGTGAAGTTCATGAGAGTTTTGTCAGCAGCAGGGATAATATGGCAGTAGAAGCCTTCCTATACACACTTAAGGGCTGTGAAGCACATCTCCAGTTAACATAGGTCACAGCCAGTGCCATTGCATCTCTGCTGCTCCTGTTACCCCGACCAGGGGCATGAAGCCTGCAGGGGAGCAGGAACATCAGCTGCCTTCATGCCTACATGGGGTGAATGCATTCAGGGGGCCAATATTTCAGCCCCAGTGTTTCTTCCACAAATCCTCATTCTTGAAGTGTTGATACTGTACAACTTTATGTCAGGTTTTAAGTCATAAGCAATGTGGACCAGCAGATAGTAGACTCCTGGTACTGATGTTCCGGGTCTGCCTGTTTGTTTTCCTACAAAATACAAGTGTGCACACACACGCACACACATAATTATATGTAATACATATAATTATATATAACACACACGTGTAAATAGAAATATATATAGTGTCAAAGGCAGGGAATATTATAGTGTGCTATAGCATAGACTATATATAGCCAGGAGCTCGCTGAAGATATTTTGGTTCCTATGAGGATCACAAATCATTATATAACCCTCCCATGGCAACTGCAGCAGTTGCACAGGAAAATAATGTTAGGAAAATGCATATATTTAGCTGTTTCACTGAAAAGGGTGCATTCCAAGGGTAATTAAATACCTCAACATCTAATTCTTTTAGTACTCATGAGAGAGGCTGGAAACAGTTTCCCCTTGCTAGGATCTCCCTGAGCTTAGCTGGAAGCTTTTTACCAGATGGACACAAATACGCTGGGAGTCGGGAAATTTTGGAGCTAATAAAATTTGCAGTCTGTATTTTAGCCACTGGGTGCCGCTACCAAATCAGTTGTCAAAAACAGTTTCTCCATCAAATACGAGATTGTAGTTTTAACAGCATGCCTTGTTCTACCTTAGCCTATGACACTAGGTTTTGTGGGGCTTCCTGTTATCCAAGGATTAATACAATAACCCTTTCCTCACAGCTGCCAATGGACTTCAGTTCAGCTGCAGTCAAGATGTTTCTTCACAAAAGGATCACAGAATCATAGAATGGCTTTTTATTAAAGTGCACAAGTGAAAGGTGGGCAAGATTAATAACAAAAAGATCTAAAAGAAAGCTTTAAGCAGTATGTCATAAATATCATATAGTTATAAAGGGTTAAAAAAACTGATTCTTATGATATGGCTTGAGAGGAATCAGCTGAAAATAAAACATGTATCCCTGCTGTTACACAAACTCATAAAAAGTATCAGTGAAACAAGATGATCAATTATCCTATTCCAAACTTCAAACACCATCATTAGAAAAGTGTGGTTTCAGGTATTTTTTTTAATCAACTGCAGATTTTTTCAGACTGGTTCTTCACATTATCCTCACTATTTTAAGTGATCTTTGTTCTGTTGAGAACTCCTGAATATAAATGCAATATTGTCACAGTAGTCTAATGATACATATAGACCTGAGACTATTTATTTGCAATCCTTAGTGGTTATGAACATGTATATTTCTCTTACGAAAAGCATACATCTCAACAGATGCAACTACTTACTGAAAAGCCCATCAGCATTTTGCAGCATCTTCAGATAGAGGGAGAAACTGTGATGCTGTCGAGTGATCTCTCCAGCAACAGCTGGACAGATGCCAGCTAAAAACCACTGACAGGAGCGCTCACCTGGGTCTCTTCTGAGAGGCACTGACAAAAGGAAAGGAGGACGTGGTGGGAATCCTCTGTTGAGTGGCCAGAGATGAAAAGGGGAGTGGTGATAGCAGCAGCACGCGGGACAAGTGACAGAAGGAAAAGCAGCAGGATTTTGGGGGTGGAGGGAAAGGCATATAATAGTACCAATTTTCTGTAGTGAGCCTTTCTTACAAAACAATGGGGAGCCACCAACCTACAATTCATGGTTCTGCAGGTGATAGAGACCATGTTCTCATCCTGGAAATCATCAGTTTTTTCTTGGAAGTCATAATCTCTGTAAAGCTGCTGGCACCTTGCCAAGTCAGATATAGCTTCACTGATCCTCTGCCTGAAATCAATTTGCGATAGTGCAGCATGGTGAGGGCCTGACAAATAACCTCAGAGAGCTGTTCTTGACTGTGGAGGGAAATTCATATTTTAAACAGAAATTTACCTGTCTTCATGGCCAGTTGCTTTCACTTGCCTGATATTAGCTCATGCAAGAGTGAGTTTCAGGCATGCATTTCAATGTCAAGACTTTGAAAAGAATTTCACATTTTTCTGTTAGTTATATATATCACCTTGTTTCACTCCCCTGTATTCTGCAACATCCTGGATTTTAAAAAGTAAATAAAAGGAATTAAGGGCGACTTCATGCCATTTTTGTGCAAGGTACAGGACTGATTTTCCCACAGGAAAATAGTCCGCTCAATTCCCTAAATGTGAGCTCAATAAAAATCCCCAGTTTCTCATTAAATGGCTGGAATGTGTCAGACTGTAGAAATCAAAACACTGCTGAAATCGTTCAGAGAAAGCTTTGGCAGTCTGCTGCCTGATGTGTGTGTGTGAATATGTGCATGTATGTTGGCATATACATTCTCCTGCCCTACTCTGTGGCACCTCAGCTGCTGGATTGCCTTTGGTTTTTGATCTGAGAGATCCGTGGTGGTTACCTTCTTTCACGGAACAGGAAACACATTGATATCTGCTCCCCAACAGGATGAAAATACCTTCCAAAATACTGAAATCCTCTTCTAAATACATTCACATTGCTCTGGCAAGTCCAATCACTGTCTTAAAACCTCATTGCAGCACATCTCTAGGGAAAAAATAAAAGGTTTACTTGCATGAGCTATTTACTCACAGTTAACTAATACCATGTGAAGACATTATTGCTGTCCATGAACTTGTGTCCTGAGAGAACAGATAGCCCTCCCAGATCTCATATGTTGGGCAAGCACTAACTTTTTATGCTATTATTACTACTCCAGGGCTTTCAATCCTCTTGTTCCTCCCTTGTGAGGACTTTGGTGCAGGGGACTGGTTTCAGTGGCAACTAGGTAGGCACTGGCAGGGCACTGGCCACTACTGGAAAAGAAGAACAGGCACTTGATTCCATTTGCAAATGTAATTGGTGTTGTGTTTTCCCAGACTGATAGCCATGACTCCTTTTTTATTAAATAAAGATCTCTTTGTTTGCATAGTTTCTCACCTGCCTGCTTGCAGCAGATTTAAGAGCAGGCTGGGCTAGTGCCTTTAGCTTTTACAGGCTTTTTTAGGATGTGGGCTGAAGTTGCTAAGGCACTTGGCAGATGATTGACAATTGCATTCAAAATGGTAGGAAAGAACGATACTCATTTAAAGAATTAAGCTAATGAAGAATATGGCAGGGGGATGCGGTACAAGGGAGTAACAGAACCCAACTGCCGCAGGAGCTGCCAGCAGATAGTTGTACATAAACCATGGATACTTGTGCTACACAAAGACAATAATTGTTGTCCTTCAGAGTTTTTCTGATTAGAGCAGTGGTCAAACACAACTGTGTGTTTTTTAAAAGATCTGACAGGAGCAAAAGTGCAAATGTGTGGGAGGAGGCCTCAGTCAGTCACTTTTTATTGATACCCCATGCAGACAAATTGGCAGGAGCAGAAACCTAAGATCCCTGGAAAAAAAAAAAAAAGCAGCATGGTCTTCTGTAGTGAAGACTGGAGAATAAAACAGTGAGAGTTCTACTAAAATCCTCAGCAGGGGAAGAGCCTGCCCACCTTCACATGTACAGCTGAACAAATATTCTGCCTTTGCTGTGATCCAAAGATGCAGTGCCTGAGCCTCCTTCACACTATTAGCTTTCTAAACATGGCATATCAACTGCAGGCTTCAGCTGAAGCTTGCACAACTGCTACAAAAAATCAGTTCTATTGCTTCTTGGCTGAAGCTGGTTTGGATATTCCTGAAATGCATTGCAGTAATCACAGTCTGACTGCCTTCTGGAGATCTTGTTCTGACTCAAAACCAACAAAAGCTGGAGCCTGCAGGATAATCCCTATGCTTCAAACAGTCTTTCTTCCTCCACGTGGATGGTCCCAAAATTGGGGCCTGAACGTAACTGCCATTGCAATTAGTGGCTTCAGGCGAACAAAGAAGGGGCTCTTTTTACTACAGTGAAATGGGTAAGATGATCTCTTTCCCAGACCTAAGCTCCCACTGGTCCAATAATAACCAATAACTGTGATTTCCATCACTTGCACCCTCTGGGAGATACTTATGTATCACTGATTCATATTGCAAGTTTTCTCGCTATGTGAGTGCCATAAGCCTGGCAAATCAAAGAGTGCTGACAGCTCACTGAAGGAAGGGATACTGAGCAGAGATGGACAGGGATTCTTCAACAAAACAACATGTCAACACCAAAACATTTAAAGGAAACAATAGGAGTGCCAGTGAAAGTTTAATGAGGAAGGTATTTCGGAGAGAGGCACATCCACTCACAATTGATGGGTACCCCATGGGGAGGGATGTTATCTGGCAAGCAGGAAACTACCACTCATTGAATCTCTGCTTGGCTATCTCTCTCTGCCCTGACCCACCAGAGATGCTGCCGACAATATGAAGTGTGGGCATACTCCCTTCAAAGCTGGTATGCCAGATGGATCCTCCCTTACCAAATTAGAGACAAAGCATGTTGGCAGAAACTCCTTGGGAAGCAGGAAATGCCTGCACGATGCTTCTCACTCCCTTCCCAGCAGATCTCGCCGCCTTACTGCTGCCTCAGTCGGCAGTTCCCAGCTCCCACTGGCATCAGAACCCAAAACTCCTTAGTTTTCTGAAATTACAGAAACAACTCTGTGCAGCTGAGCTCTCCATTATCACCACTTTATTTCCAATGCTTCCAAACCCTGTTTGATCACATGCTACAAAGACAGTAGTACGTATGCAGGTCTAGTTTAATATGATATAGTTGAATCCTAAAAAGTATACCGTTTTGACAGTACCTAGAAGAAACCACCAGCAACAACTTTCTAGATTTTGAATTATTTGCAGAAAGTTTGTACAATGAGATATTTTAGACCACAAGTTTGCATTTGACAAAAAATGGGAGCTAAACTAGATTAAGCATTTTGGTTCTGTGCCATTGGTATTATAATCACACTCCTAGCCCAGAACTGCTCACCTGATTTCCACAGGCACCATTTGAGAGGAACAGCCAGTTCCCTTGTGAAAAGACCAACTTTCATGTATTAACTAAAGCACTCGCAACAGGTGTAAACAACTTTCCATTAGATGTAAAGTTCCTGGTACATTAGACAACATCACACTTTAACCTTCCAAGATCTAATTTAATTCCTGGGATCAAGAGCTCATGTTACTAATACATTTTGCCAAAACCCTGGGATCATGTCCTACATATTACAGTAATTCTTTCCAGAAGAATTTAAATTTGTAAATAATGAAGAGCTCATACAACTCCTTCTGTTAGCAGTGCTGCTGGGCCTTTTGCCAGTTTGTAAGCTGAAGAATTTTGGTGTTTAGTGCTCCCATCTGTTAGGAAAGCCTGAGGGTGAGTAGTTATCAAAAGCAATATGTGGGCTTTTTTATTCCATGTCTGAGATTTTATGACATACTTTGTCACAAAACAGGCCACTGGGGAAAAGAGATTTCCCTCCACCCGAGTCTCTCTGCTTAGGGAACCTCTGAAGTCCCGCATACTTGATTTTTGCCCAATCTTGGTCTAAACGGACCAAAATTCACACAAATATATAATAATTCTCATCCTGATACCTCAGATAGAAATACAACCAAGTGTTTCTCAGTTATGAAAGAATTAAAATCTCAGGCATGTATATACTCAGCGCAGAGGAATTCGATAAACACAGCTCTGTTTGAACGAGGGCTTTTGAAGGCAGTCCCGCTGTCAAGGTATAAGGAACCTTTTGTTCCCCAAATAAACACTTCAAATGTGCCCTTCTGCCGCATCAAGGTTTGGAACATAAGGACTCCTGTCCCCATGGGGATGGCAGATCAC
The DNA here is from genome assembly GCA_035041135.1 of Platyrinchus mystaceus. Classification (NCBI taxonomy): domain Eukaryota; kingdom Metazoa; phylum Chordata; class Aves; order Passeriformes; family Tyrannidae; genus Platyrinchus; species Platyrinchus mystaceus. Next base: position 44,752,273 of record JAWWLV010000045.1, on the reverse strand, counting down.
TAAGGGGACATGAGGCTACAAGCAACCTGCCTGCTCCAGGGACTGTCTGCCTGGTGCGAGCCTGTCTGATCCACCCAGTGAAATAGCATTCTTGCTCCTTTCAGATGGGATATGTCAATTTTTCTGGCTTAAATGCACTCCAGTATAAAGGCTGTTTTCCACAAGTAACCATTTCATTAGAAGGCACTCAGGACCCCCCAGGGCAGGTGATTTGGAAGCTATGAGCTCTCTACATACTGTGTTCAGTGAGCAGTTTGCTATCTGTCCTGAGAGGACACCCCTCTCTCCTGCTAAAGGTGAGCTCCGCCTGTTTCCCTGGGTCAAGTGGGTCATACATGGGTGTGGTTCACATTACGTCTCCTGCAAACTTTGTCTGTAGAGCTTGCACAAGAATAAGGGTTGTCAATAACTCCTCCTTCTGGCAAGACGTGAGATGACAGAGATGTTGATGGCTCCAGGGCTGGTGGAGTTACTGTACCCAGTAAAATCCAGTGAGATGCCATGATATAGAGTAATTCCTCCCCCTGCTTTTTAATTCTTAAGGAATGTTTAACTGTACAAATTGAGAAACTTAACTCCTAAAGTGAACAAAATAAGGAAAAAACTCCAAGGCATCTTAGATGACAAGTAGATTTTTAACTGTCAATTAAAGTCTACAGATTATGGACACTGGCTTCTTCAGGGTTTGCTCTTGGCCTGCTTTAACTCAGAAGACTCACTGTCAAGATGATAATGAGCGGGATCCTAATGTTTACCGAAGTTTTTGCTCTGTTTGTTGTAAATGCTAAGTGTTGTAAATGTCGTAAATGTTGATTGTTTTTGTTAGATTCTTCCACTAGAAAACTGGTGGTTTCATGTAGCTGTGTTTTAGCACAGCAGAAACCAGACAAAATCCAAAGGAACTCTATTACTAAAATTAAAACCAGTACTAAGAACTCAGAATTCAAAAAAGCTTTGCATTTGGAGAAGACTGGCATGGCAGGCACAAGGCAAAAAAGAAGTGTAAAAATACAAGCCTGAGGAGGAGCTCCAAGGAACCATTTTTTAATACCTTTTTATCTCCAAATCAGCCAATTTCCATATTCGTTAGATATAGTCTGTAAGTATAACTCCACGGTTAACTCAGAGTACCACATTTGACTGGTTCCACATAACTTTGCCTGCACCTATTTTGCAATATCATTACAGTTATGAAGTAACTTTCACTCACTCCAGGTCTATCAAACATTTTGAAAGTCAGGCCAACTAGTCTTATTAAAAAAACCCACATCAGTTAAAAATGTCAGAGCTGTTTTTATTTTCCTTAGTCACAATGCATTCCAGAGGTTTATTACCCTTTTGCTAGGTTAGGAAGCAACAGGAGTCTTACATGTCAATGCAGATCATCTAAAAAGCCTTCTGCTTTGTATTTGTTATCAGATCTTCTATTGCACCACGGCTGATTAGGCCTTTGCCTTCCAGACCCCAGTTCTCTTACTGCTGCCCTTCAGTTTCAGTTTTATTTGGCTTATGTACATGGAACTGAATAAGCCTGCTTTTGTTAAATTTCCTTGCTCAAGAGGGTTTGTTTGGAAAGTGATGAGAAGAATCTAAAACCAGTACCTGAGTAAGATTTAGGCACTTACTATTTTTCATGTAAATGAGAGGCCCACATTTTAAATATCCTTGAAATTCAAGGCCTTAAGGGCAGGAAATTGCACATTTAGGGTTTTATTTATCAAGCTGGTAGAAATCATTGCAACTGCAGCCATGCATCAGGCTGGAATAATGAGTAACACCCGGTAGTCCATGGCCAAGGCATCCCCTAGGTGCGAGAGGCTGCTGCTCTTCCCTGCTCCAAGGGCAGTGCTTGGACATTGCCAAGGAGCCTGAACTCAGCCCATTCTGGCAATGTGGCAGGTTAAAGAAGCTAAACAGTTGGCAAGCAAAGGTGGGGTTCAGGCAAGGTCACCATCCTCTGGGGGGTTCTGCAGCTCCTGGAACCCACTGGCTGCTGAGGATGGTCCAGGGGGAGCTCCCACGCAATATCTTTTGGGAAATTATAGTCTTGCTGTCCACTGTGGTTGTGAAGGGCAGGGTTCAACAAACAGGGCACATGCTTTGGCTCCTTGCCACTGCTGGGAAAGATGGTAGGAAAGCAATCGTTTCAGCTAGCTGCATGGGTGATTTAGCTGACTCTGCTGTGGCTCTGCCAGTGGGCTGCCCGGGAGAGTAAACACACACAGTGCTGGCACAGTGAGGTGTCAAAAGACATTTTATTTGCTTGCTTGTTTTTGTGTTTGTTTTCAAAGGGAACCCACCTTACCCCGCTTTTTCCATGGGATTTCAGCACAGGCAGAAAGCACAACTTTAGAGCAGCGTGATGTGCCATGAAAGGCCTTACAGAAACGTACATCTCTGTGATTGCAGTGATTAGGGATGGGGGCACAGCATGTCCCGTGGGAAAGGGGAGGTCTCTGGAAGTGCAGCTTAACGAAGTGAAAGGGTCTCTTTCAGCAGCCAGGAAAGCATATCAGTATTGACTGGAAACATTAAGCTTGTATCAATAGTTGTATAGTTTAGAAAGTTTGACTTCCTGGACATTAATTGAACATTTCTTTTCCAAGTAGGAGCACAGTACCTCCTCATGGAGGCTCTAATGGATGAATTCATTCTTTTGTATACTTTGCAGCATGGTGCTTGACATCTGTGACACTCGCATACACATTTGCCGAGAGACATTGCCATTTTAAAAACTGAAGTTTTTGGTGTGATCTTTTCCATCTGAAGATGAGCTACAGGAACTCCAATTTTACTTAGCTGAATAATAAATTAAATGCACATGACTTGTTTATCTTCAATGCCTAATATGACAGCTTTAAACTTTACAGTTAACAGCTGCAAGGAGGCACGAAGTTGGAGTTTGTATTTCCCAGCCACTGCCCAGACAGCTGCATGCTCAAGATGTGGGGTATCTATTTTCAAGAGTTTCTTTAAAATATTGAGATCTAGCCTGTTCACTTCATCTTAAGTGAATGCTAAGCCATGGTGGAGGATGTAATGAACACAGGGAGCTTCCACATGGAATGGTAAAGTTCCCAGGAGTTACCCCATCCAGAGATGTGAGTTATGTATGCAAAGGTGAGTGTGGACTACAGAAATCATAGTTAAGTAAAGGTTTTATCTTCAAGGCTCCTGAAGCTCCAGATTAAAACCCAACTGCAGTAAATCTTCTATACAAGGCAGTAGAATTTGTAACAAAAATTTGCTTTTAGAAAACTAGAGTTTCTAATATATCCTAAAACCACTTTCAGATTTTATCCTTCTGCACCTTATCAGGTTTTGCAGTGGAAGCATAGTATTTCTCATTGTTTTAATGGGCAGTTCCCTGAGCAGAAGATTCTGATGAGCTCTGGTTACCTGTGCCTTAGTGACTGTTGACATTCTGCACTCATACAGTGCACGTTCTGACAGAGGCATTTCTATGGCTGGGATATTTAATAAACTTCCCTTCTCCTGGGTGTCTTACTTTAATGTCTTTTAGTAGTTTTCAAAGCTCATAGTAAGAGTACTGTTTTAGGTCTCTCCTGTCCACCCAGACACAAAAGATCACAAAACTTGTAGGAATTTAATACATTTAAGAATTCTACATCTCTCTTTGATATGGCCGCAACTGACCAAAAGTCATTGAGGAGGACAAGGAGAAAGACAAATGGATTTCCAGGCTCTGTAGTCATGTCAACAGCCAGATATCTGTAGGAAATTCCACTAAAAATAGTTTCTCTGTGAGTTCTTTCCGTGTGACTGGCCTACACAAGCCACAGGATATCCTCATTAGAGGACTACTCTAGGAAACAGGAAAACTGACTTAAAAGTTCTGTCAAAGGTCCAAAACATTCTATATAACACTTGATTATTTTCCTCACCGTAGTCATCCTGAGTGTTGCTTGTCAGGGCTCTAATTTTGGAATATTAACCTTGAAATTGCCATGTTATCTCCCACTCTGTTGTTTTGCTAAAGTTTCCTCTCTCTTGCTTTTCTTCAGGGCTGACACACACATCTATAAAATCTACTGTCAGTGTGAGTGTCGTGTACGTGAACACCCACTTATTGATATGTAAAATCCATACTAGTAAATTCTTGGTGTTAGGTTTTTATATCCAGCATTGCTAACAATTCACACTACATATATGTATATAAATAAATAAATGTACATACGCACGCACACAAACATAAAAAAGAGGCATCTGTATGTACATATTTGGTAACTGTTCCTTTAAGGTGCCAGAAATGAGGCAGCCAGAGGTCAGTTTAGGCAACATAGTAAGCTGTGTGTAGGCAGTGAGAAGCAACCTAGAATATGAATCCTGGCTCAGCTTTGATGTAATCTCCACTGAAGTTAGGGGAGTTGTTCTGGATTTACAATAATGTTTATGAGAGTGGAGCCTGGCACAGAGCCCTGTGGCTCAGTCTTTATCATACATACAAAGTATCATCTAATTGTACTTGCTTCTACAAGATTAACCCAGCTGGTGAGATTTCTACATGTAAATAGCAATGAAATACATTGTGCAATCTCTTTTTGAGCACATTTTAGGCAGTGCTGTGGTGGCTGTCTACACTGGACTCGTTACCTACTGGATACCTGACAGTATCAGCACAAGCGCTGGTTTGGAAAGCCTTCTGTGCAGTCAAATCAAGACAAAATGAACCACTTCAAAGCAAAGATGTGTGGAAGGCAAAAATGTCTGTTTCACTCTCCCCTGAAGGGGAATGTATAATGCTGACACGTGTGTAGCTCTTGTCCTACGTGCCTTCCTTTCCCTGTCTTTCTTTATTGATAGATTAACAAGCTTCCTGACACGGAGATAGGAATGTACATAACTACAGTAGTTCAACAGCTCTCACTACTCGTTCCTCAAGTGACTGAGAAGACTCTTTGTAACATCACAGCTACTTGCTGTGAACATGATCAAAGATTAGTTGACATATGTGAAGATTTATGGCCAAGGCAAGAATGGGTGGTTTTAATGGGAGAGTTGACTGTGATCTTAATCTGTGCTGGTTTGTTCCCAGTAATTTTGCATGGAGACCCCAGCTCATTTGAACTGAGAAATCACAGCTGAAAAAAGTGAAGTCACATAAGACTCTGCTCTTCTCGCTTGGGTTAACCGTGACTTGAAAGCCACAAGTTTGGCCTCTATTACCTAGAAAACCATAGAAAGCATGCTACAGATGCAAACAGGAGCGTGCAAGGCTGTGATGAAAGCTGGGTTTATAACATAAGCCCAGCAACAGGTGAGCTCCATAGCAAGCTTGGTTAGAACTGAAAAGTCTAATTAAGCAGCAGCCAAGCAAAGAACTGATAGCTTTGTACTCAGTGCTCTACTGAGAAAGAGTAAAGAATCCACCCAGCTCCTACCAAAATTAAAGACATATTTAAAAACAGAATGGTTTCTAACAAGAAGACAAATCTGATCCTTGTGTAACTATCCTGAGGTCAATGAAGAACCCTGAGGGATTAATTAAAATCAGAAAGTTCATAAAAGTTTTCTATGATGTGCCAGCTGGTCTTAAACAGGGAAACACATTAATTGTTTCTCAACAAACATATTGCAAGATTAGCTTCTTTTATTCAGCAATTCTTGTGTTCAGAAATGGTCTTTTTTTTTTTTTTCCCCTAGAAACAATATTCACCAGAACTGTTGGGGAAAAAAAAACCAAAAGCAAAACAAAAACCAACCAAAACCCAAAACTAATACTCATTGGATGGATTCTAAATCTTTAATTTGTTAGGGCATTGTTCTGGATATTGTGGAATCTATTTCGTTTTTCTTTTTATTATAATTTGCAGAAAAATTCTTGCTCTGTAGAAAATTAGAAGAGTGTTTTAAGTTGCTGATTAAAAAATTCATTGTTTTGGTTAACTGTGTCTAATCAAAAAAGTCACAATAAAAGTGTCATAGTCACAATCCATTTAATCTCTTGAGTCAGATTTCCAACAAAAAAGTTCATGTTTGTAGATTTAAAATTATTTTGAAAAATGCATTGCAGTTTCAATGGAAATTGAGTGCTTCTTTAAACAATTCTCTCCAATAAAATTATTTTTACTGTTTATTTTCCTTTAATACAGAATATGCATAACATCTACAGAAATCCACTAAAATAAATGAGTAAAGAAATTTTGTCATTAGAAGGAATATTCTTACAACTTCTCATGTTGATTTTAGCAGCTTTAAGAAATAGCTCATCATATATTATTGTATATCAATAGTCATACTCCATATGTAATTTTTCTTCCATTTTTCTTTACTTTTTAAAGAAATTAACTTTGTTTATGAGGTCCTCTCCATTCCCTGAGCTTCCAAAAAAATGGTTTCTGTAAAAAACTTTACAAACCTATTTCCATTTCAATGTATTGTAGTAGCTTGCTATTTATTTTAAAACTGAGTGAACAGTATTACATTGTTTTTTTTCTAGTAACTTCTCGTTCCTAAATCTCAGATTTTTTTTCTAACAGGAAGTAGAATTTGAACAGTAGAAGTAAAGCTGTATATGCAGGTGCAAAAGGGTAGAATACAAGAATCAGTATAGGGAAACAAAAGCAGCAATGGTAGAGCTGAGATTTTACTTCTATGGAAACTGAAAGCTTCCACTTATTTTTCTATCTCTGCTCTCCATCTTTTTGAAGGCATGAAGACATCTTTAAAGACCACAATTATGGGAAGACGTGAGCTTGTTGCATGAAGCACCACTGTAATACATGACAGAGAGATATAAGGACTGCAGAGGAGGGAACACCCCACTGTACATTTGTAGACCTATTGTGTGGCACAACAAAAGATCTCTGTAGAAACATTCTATCCCGCAGCACAGTTCCTGGAAGTTTAAGATCTGGCTGTAACTATAAGAACTATACTAAGAACTAAGAACTATAGCCGGTTTATTACATAAAATCATAATGACTTACTACTTAGCTATTAATTTTACACTGTAAGAAGCTCTGTTTTAGGAATGTCTTGACTGGACATCCAGGGGCTTATTTGTACAGGCAGAAAGCAAGCTTTTGAGTTTCAGCCAAATCCAGAACCACCTAAATTCCATAAGGACTTCAGGCCTTACTTCTCAAAGCCGAGCATTTTACTTTTCAATGGTTGATGGTTACATTCCTGCTGGTTTGATGCTAACAGCAGTCCATTTTTCTCTGGGCAGGACTCTCAGTTTTGGATTGGCAGAATATGATAACCGTTCAAAAGGCCTTGATCCAGGGATGTTCAGTGGGAATCTTTTATGCCACTGGTTTTGCTTGGATTTGATAAGAAACAAAAGAATTTTCAAGACCATTCAGTCTTGGCATAAATCTGTCTTTTCCATTACCTGTCCACAGCTGCAACAGAGAAACACGTAAAGGGATCACTTGAATGGATGCCCAGGAGGAAACAAAAAGGCAACATTAGACAACACTCCTCACCTTCTGGAGCACGTCCAAGGGTTTCTGAGGCCTTAACCTCACCCCTTCTCTTTCATCCTCTTGCTCCTTACCATTCCTATATTATCTACCTGGGTCAGATATTATCTGTTTCCATTGCTTCTACTGTCCCACACCACATGAGAGAAGGTTGCAAGCAGGAAAAGTAGAATACAAAGTGAAGCCAAACCTCACTCATCATGTCACAGCATGTCTCCACATTTTGGAGCCAGATATGGTGCAAGAGAGATCAAGTCAAGCTATCAATGGCCCTCTCAGCCATAAATTTGAACTTGGAGATACACATGAAAGGATTTATATGAGTCCATGAACCCAAAACAACTGTTGGAAGTTATATATCTAGTACAATAGCTTCTTCATCATCAGGGCAACACCAACACCTTGACAACACCAGTGAACCCTAATGATGAGTTTGAACTTCTATTGCCCTCAGCATCCTCTCAAACTTCAATTTCCATTGATCTAACTCTTATTTCTCCTTCCTAATAGACACTGTCTCCACATCTCTGTCTTGTATTTCATGGCTAGTTGCAGATCTTGCTCCTTTACCTATTCCACCAATGTTTACCTTGTGCTCATTTAAGGGATATAAAATAAGCAAGAAATGGCAGCTACGCCGTGCCTGTGCCCCCCCTCCCTCACCAAGTCAGTCAGTGAATTATATGGTAATTTTTTATTGGAAATTGCCTCATTGTGTCCTAATTTTGTGGGGTGATCTGAAGAACAATTCTGTTAAGCCACAGCACATAAATGCCTTGAAAGTATTCAGCTGGAATCTATAACCATGGAGGATTCCTGTGCTGGTGGCAGCTAAAATGTAGCCCGCATTTGTAAGTGACAAGTTGCATAATCATAATAATCTTTATGGAGTTATTTATCATAGAACAAGAGACAATAAAAATCACTGTGTAAGGATGGTACGGACAAGCATTATTTATATGAAGTGGCTGTATATTCAAAAGAAAACCAAAATAAAACAGGATACTCCTGTGTTGACATTTTGCAATCAGTAAATACTCACATGGCAAGTGTATTTTTTAAATTCTAGAAGTATGTATAGATTTTGCCGGCACAAGAACGTCTTGCTGCCCTCTTCCTCTTAACTACCCTCTTGTTGAATGGTAGGTAGTTTGATTTGGTCACTGTTCATCTGCTAAATTTGAACAGGAAAAATAATCTCTGACATTTCATAATCATTTCAAGAAACGATCATTTCGGATCAGAGTTTTACAGAATTTATTATTTGCTTGATAGTAGCTTTGGACTGATTTGAAATGACATGTAAAGTGACCCTTTGGAGTCACACTTGTTAAAACTTGGTTTCAAGGTTCTTCTAAAGAAGAGGTTTTCTCCAGATGAATAACCTTTCTCTGAAAAATGCCATTGAATTCTCAGACTCTTTCAAGAACACTAATCTTTCCCCTTGTTTGCTTGCTTGGCTTATGCAGTCCACATTGGATATATAATTTTATGCATAATTAAAAAAAAAATTAAGTGAATGAGTAAGGAAGTGAAGACTATAATTTTAATTGAATAGGTACTTCAGTTATTCAAGGGTACCAAAATAATTTGAGCTTCGCTTAGATTTTTCTGAGGGACTCATTACCTAAGCTTCCAGCATGCTTCTACCTTGCATATCCATCAGAGTTATCCCAGCAAAAACACTGAATTGAGAGTGAGATGTGGTAGCTTTGGATAACCCAGAGCACATGCTCAATAGTAGGAAAAAAAGACAGTACTGTAGGTATTCTGTACTATAGATAATAGCTTTTTTCCCCCATAAAATTAAAATACAGCTAAAGGAGGAGAAATGCTATCCACAGAAAGTAAGTTTGGATTTCATAGTTATTGTGCATGGGTCTCTAAATAGTGGTTTTAAGCTATTTCACTTTCAAATCCATCAAAGCTGTAAACATGGGCTTACACTAAGTGTGTAAGCAAAGTCCTCTAAGGCCAATGAAACTGTTCTTGTATTAAAAGGATAAGCATTGGGTTAGGTGCTTTGGTCAACCCTAAGCACTTAATTTTTCTGTACCTGAAATTGGTGCATATAATATGTAAAAGAGAAACATTTTTAACCTGAGCAGCACAAGTAGAAAATAGAAGTATTAACAAAACCTCCATAGAGTTTAACAAGCAATGATTTTGAAATCACTGTGAATAATGACATGGGATGTTTCACTGATCAGTTAAAGGTGAACCAAATGTTTCTACAGTTTGTGTCACATATAATTGCAGTAGCCCAGAAGGTGGGAATGCTGCAACTTTCATTAAAATAACTGTTACACCTCATAGCATCAACCACTTAAATCTCTTAAATGAGCAGCAGGCATTTCAGTAAAGTCAGAAATAACTGTGACTTTGTAAAGTATTGCTACTTCATGCATATATGCATTTTCAGCAGTTAAAGACACCATCAACAGTCCTTTTTTCTACTTACTACCTCTGATTTACTGGCTGACTTTGTTATTTCCTTTGTGCAGTTTATAGGACATAATTATCTCAAATGGAAAAGAGAGAATTTCTAATACGCATTTTACTGCGGACAGCTTCTGCTTTGTATTTATTTAGTTCACCAGCCTCTCAAATGAAGGAAGATGTACTGGCTTGCACAGGGAATAAAAATGGCAGAACTGAGATGAAAATAAGCGATAAATAGTGAAAGATATATTACCAAATCATTCATTATTTCAGCTATGTATTTTCTGTACTATAAAATCAAAACAGAAATTAAGCCATCACTTGCAAAATGTATCAAAGGCTCTTGTGACTGTAGGGACTCAGCACAGAATTTATACTCCCTTTAAAGCAAACACTCTCTTTGAGAAACAGTGATTCAACCATCCAGCTGCAAAAAGGAGTGCTTTGTTTCATTTTCAGGTTATTTAACCCCATTTTCAAGATGCCTCCATCAATTTCAAAATGAAAATAGTTTTGAAATGAGGAGTCCAGACATGCCCTGTTAAAAATGTTTAAATTAAACTACCACCACTACCAAAATTAGAATGTTCTTTGCTGTTCATGTCACATGTGTAGAAGAGACCATGCTGTAGAAAGCCCAATCTGCAAATTGACTCTACCTCATTTACGTATTACATAGGCCCATTTTGCAAATTAAGTGCATATTATTTGCCAACACTTAATTAGAAAGGATGTATGTCTGAACATGAGTTGCTACATCTTGATTCTACTCTTGATGAGGCAGTTCAGCAGCAACATCAAAAGCAGAGTGAGGAGGATGAAAGAGAAATTGTCCTGTGGAAGATGAGCACCAGAGAGCAGCACTTCCCAGGACTTGGAGAGCTGTCAGCCAGCGGAGCAACTTTCACTGTACTCAGTATTTGTTGAGGGAAACAAAGCTGCAACTTGTGTTCTTCTAACAAGCTCTTTTAGTTTAAAAAATGAGATTTTGTGTTATTAACAATGACTGTCACCATTTTAGAGACTAATATTTTTTATCTGTACTAGACCCAGCTCATCATGACTTTCCCCTATTCCTATTTTAGAGATTTCTGAGTCTGTGAAGTTTCAATGTTTGAAAGAGAAAGTGCTAATCCATATGTTAGATATGGTGCAAGGGAATCCCAAAGTGCTCAGTGAATGTCCCTGGCACGTATCCTTTAATGCCATTAGAGCTTCATCAGTAACAGCTTGGGCTCATGTTAATAATTTTCTTCCTTTCAATTACAGCATAGTCTTATTTTCTGCCCAAACCTGCTACCTGTGCAACATTCTGGGATTACTACCTTTTAACATGACAGACTTCAGCCTTGGGGAATTATCATCTATTTTGAGCTGTTTGGAAGTATGAGAGAATCTTGCTCTTTTCCTCCAAGCTCTTCAGTGCACCTGAGCATCAAGTCATCTCCCTCTTGCCTCAGCGCTGCCAGATAACAGATTGCTAAAGTGAACAAAAGCACACAGAGAATTTAAAGAATATATGCTGGATCAGGACAAGGGTCCTCCTATCTCATATGGCTGCAGCATGTGGAAGGAGAGTCCATGATAAACAGGCTTACATTGTCATATTTTCCCAGTTTCTAGAAATCAGAGATTAGGGACTTGCTGAGCAGAGTTGCAGTCGAACAATCACAAATCTCACTCCATATAGCTACCTGATTTTATTCTGAAACTCTTCAGGTGCTAAACCTCCATGGCATTCTATGGCACTTCCATAATTTTATGTGTGATACATGTAAAATTATTTATTTTTGTTGGGTTTAGGTGTGCTATTAAAGCTTTCTGCTGGATGATCCTAGTTCTTGTATTGGGAAAGGAGGAATTGTTCCCTCTTCCTCTTCTCCATATCATTCAGGATTTTTATACATCTTAGGTGTGTCCTGTTTGGACCTTTTTCCAGTGTTAGCAGTCTTCATATATTAAGCTCTGTTTTGCGTAGATGCCTCTGCTCATTTTTGCTACCTTTCTTTCTTAAGTTTTCTGATTCTTCTACATCCTTTATGAGACACAGGCTGAGACACAAGCCAGCCCTGTCTCTAACCTGAGACAGCATTATTAAAATAATACTGTTTTCTCTTAGTCTACCCTAATGTTGTTTACCTTCTCGACAATGAAGGGTTATCAAGTAGATGTCTCTGGAGAACAGTCCAAAGTTGTCCCTTATCTAAATTTGGATCTGACCAAAGCGTGCTTAGGGCTGCATTCCCATAGTGTATTACTTCACATTTATCAAGGATTAATTTTATCTTCCATTTTATCACCCGTTTGGCACGATGCAAACTTCTGAAATTCTCCAGTCTGCTTTGGTTTTGATAGTCCTGACTACTTCCAAAACATCAGCAAAGTTTCCCCTCTCACTGTTCTTCAACTTTTCTAGGTGATTTGTGGCTGTTCCCAGCCAGATCCCCCTGGGATTCCCCGGGTAACTGCTCCAGGAAGAATAGCAACCATTTATTCCTGCCTGCTGCTCCATCTCCTTTGAGCAGTTATTAATGCATAGCAATCTCCCCCTGACGTTAGGTTTCTGTAAGATTGTTTAGGAAGGGATATTTTAGAAAGGTTTAGGAATCCAAAGGTAATTTTTTTCTCAAGTTGCCCTTGTCCACAAGGGCAATGATCCTTTCAAAGAACTGTACAGGATTTGTGAGGCATAATTTCTTTATTTATGAACCCTGTCCACTATCTCCAGTAAGCTGTATATATTCATGTCTACTAATTCTGCTCATTATTATAACTTCCATCAGTCTGCCTCAGCAGGAAGTCAAATTTACTATTCTCTGGTTTCCTGGCTCCCCTCCGGAGATTATTTTAAAAATTGAGGCCACATTTGCCACCTTCCATTACTCTGGAACCTGGGCCAATGTAAGCGATAAGTTACACACTACTGTGAAAAGTTCAGCAATTTTATATTTGAATTCCCTTAGATCCCTCGAGTGATTGTTACCTGCTCCTGGCAATGCGTTGCTACTCACTTTATTGATTTGCTCTAAAACCTCTCTACTGACAGTTCAACTTGACATAACCCCTCAGCCTCACCCCTGTAAATAAAAACCTGTTGTGCAAACTTCCTTAAGACTCTGTGCTGAATCCTGATACAAAGAATCTTGTATCAGGAGACTTTCTTTTTCTTTTTCTTTTTCTTTTTCTTTTTCTTTTTCTTTTTCTTTTTCTTTTTCTTTTTCTTTTTCTTTTTC
>JAWWLV010000045.1:44689110-44739050 GCA_035041135.1 Platyrinchus mystaceus | reverse complement strand
TCTTTTTCTTTTTCTTTTTCTTTTTCTTTTTCTTTTTCTTTTTCTTTTTCTTTTTCTTTCTCTTTCTCTTTCTCTTTTTCTTTTTCTTTTTCTTTTTCTTTTTCTTTTTCTTTTTCTTTTTCTTTTTCTTTTTCTTTTTCTTTTCCTTAACAAGCTTATCTGATTTTATTAACCACCCTTCTTAAAGTGCTGTGATAACATAATTGACTTTTTAATATTTTTGTCCTTCTCAAGCATTAAACTTTGGTAGCTTAGACCCTATAGGGTGTCTTTTCTATGATTCTGTATCTTGTACAATGCTTTTTCTCCTATACATATTATCTATCCCTATACATTTAGGCCAGTTTGGGGACTTTTTCTTTTCACTTTTCTTGAGTAAACACAGTCATTTATAATGTCTACAACTTTTGTCTCTGTATGATGCCCTCAATGACATTGTCATGGGGATAAATGATGACTGAATTTTTCCATGATCTGTTTCTCATCCTGGAAGCCGTGGTCATGACTGTGTTCCGGTGATGTGGACTGTTGCCCCAGTATTAACCTATAACCCACAATTTCAAGCCACAGCGATACCCTAAGACTTGTTGATGTGGATGACTTAATCATATTATTTGACTGACAAGGCTTTCTTTAACACAGATACTCTTCCTCCACCAACAGGCAGCTATGCTTTCTGTTATAATTTTCACCTTTGTGTTACACTAATTTTCTTTCCTTCCTCCTAGTTCACATCCAATCTTCTCTAACAATATTTTTCATTTAGACGCAAGTATTTCTGTACATGTGACTTTTTTTGACCATTACCTTTTGCCTATAGGCATTGCAAAGTTTTGCTCTTATTCTGATTCTATGCTGTATTCGATTGCAGCTCCATTTGTTCTTCGATATTGCTCAGTGGTTTTACTTCTTTCTTATATTCTTTTTCCAGAAAAGAGAGATTTTATCTCTTCCCTGATGGAAGACAAATCATCCTAAATTTGTATGTGATCACTGATTTTTCATCTTCCTTTCACTCTTACACATCTATAACCCTTTAAAGCAAAGTTTCTGAAACTTCTTTTCACTTGCAAAACAAAGAATTACATTGGGCTGATAGCAATGAAACTCTATTTACAAACTTGTCTGTTCAATTAAATGCAGAAATTGTGTTCTGTGATAAAGTATCCTTGTTCTTTTCTCATTTATTTGATTGCTAACACTAATTTAGTAACAATTCAAATGTTCTCCATGACCACTGCAGGACCTCATTTTATAAAATCAGAACTGCTTATATAAGGCAATCCAGTTAACAGCAATAGCAGAGCTGAACATTGGAAATGCATGCATCTTTTAGAAATTTTAGGAAAGACCAATGGAAGCCCATCATGGCGGTGGAAGCTAATGAAAATTATACATGATACTGGTTTCATTTGGACACTGCAATCCTTTTTTTTTTGTGTGTGTGTGTTTTTTGTGGGTTCTTGTTTGTTTGTTTGTTTGTTTTGGTTTTTTGTTTTGTTTTGTTTTAACCCCAGAGAAGCATGCTACCTTGTAGAACTCCTTTTATTTTAAGAGATTGCCTCAAAAGCTTCATGGACTTTATCAGAGCAGTTCCTCCTTGTGGCTTTCCTGTCAGAAGATTTGGTTCAGGGAAGGTGAATCTGTGCCAGCACAGAGTCCTGCTTGGCCCTGGGGTCCTGAGAGAAAGTGGGCTCTTTGCTGGAGTCAGAGGTCATGTACAGATACCAGTAAGAGTTCATCTCAGTGCTGTTAATTTTCCCAATGGGAATAATTTCTCACGTTCTTATCAGAGTTCCTCAGTTCACAAATGTAAAAAATGTACCTAATTGCTGTTTCGCTGTTATTTTCAATTGTAGAGTAGTTTAAATGACAAACATTTAAAATTTCTATGTGTATATATACATATATATACCCACAGACACATTTGTGGATGTAAAGCATACACGAGCACACATATACACATGTGCTGGCCCTCATGCACAGAAAACCACTAATTATACCTTGGGTAAGGAGAATAGAAAAAGAAATAAACTTTTTCCAGGCGCTTCATACTGAGTCTGAAGAAAAGTCTCCAGATGTCAATTTTCTTACAGCAGTTTATTTAATCTGTTCCTGGATTTAGCTCATTTTTGGCTAATCTTGCACAAATCATGTGTGTCTATATGTGCATAAATATATATATGTTTAACAAGTATATAACTATGTATAAGTTCATTTATCTATGTATCTTTGAGCTCAACACTTTTTCACAGACAATAGCCTTCACAATGCAAAGATAAATCAAACCTAGCATATATTTAGAGAGCTGAAAGAAGGTTGTTTTTTTTTTAAAGACAAAAGGTATTTTTCAGGGCAATACCTTAAACACAAATGTTAAAGCCTGTGGTGTGTGAACCTAGTTGTTGCATACATTGGGAAGAAAGAAAAATGCTCAAAAATTCTGCATGAAAGCAGAATCTTCCTGAATCTGTGAGATTAAACCCTTAGGTGCTTTGAAGCTAAAGAGAGGTTCCTGTTTTGCTCAATTTGCATTTGTTTAGTTGTCCTTATGTGAACCAAGTGTAGAAGTGGTCACAAGGTTGTAATAAGGCTGAGAAGTTTGCATAGGATCATTGTCAGCAAAGACAGGCAAAAGGCATCTCAAGAGCCTTGGAGTCTTTGAATATATTAACAGGCAATGAGATGACAAAAGTCTAAATAAATAAAAAAATTAAAGTTGTTATTTTCCTTATTAAAAATAGTTCAAATGCATTTAAAGAATCATCATGAACTAAAATAACTCCTCATATTACACTGCTTAAAAGCTTTAGATTATGTAAGGAACGCTATTGAGCCAGTATGTATCTGCTTAATTGAAATTTATGTAAAAGTCAATTTACTTATGAAATCACTAGCTGAGCTCTGGAAGCAGGAAATTTCTTTTTGGCCATCTGTAGTCTCTTCTGCTGAAAGGATATTTTCTTCCTATCACATGTGTTTGATTCAATAACTACGTCAATAATGTAATAGAACTTGGGAAACCAGTGAGATTTGAAAAAAGCCAGGTTTCCTCTTCCAATTTATAAAAATGAGGTGTGAGTGGGAGACATCTATTAGTCCTAAAATACTGAAAAACATGCTAATCAAAAACCATTAATTTGATAAAAATTCTATGAAATTTCTATGTATAAAGCTTTCTTTGCCTAAGGTATCATTTAGTTATAATGCCTAGCATGTTCCAATTAAAAGTTTTCTTGTTCATTCAGCAAAAGAATTTTATTTTTAAGCTATGTATTTGATGTGTATATAGTATATCATCTTGGCTACCAAAAAAGGAAATACCAGTTGTAGTTATGGGCTACTTTTAGTAACATATGAACATGTTTTAATAGCTACCAACCAGTGAGAATCAGTCTGTGTGTAGGAAAATAAATCTAAAATCCAAATATGAGTAGAAAGTCAAAATCAAATTAAAGACGTGCATTTTATTTACGATTAAAATTAGGTTATTTCAAATCATCCTGTGTTGTCCTGGCATGGACAGCACAAGAGGTGTCCTGTCAGCCAAGAATTCATCCCCAGACAGGTTCAGAAAGAACTGATGTGCCCTGTAATAGGCTGAGCACTGGAGAGCCCGTATGGGAATGGTTTCCCTGTTTGATATGCTGACCAGCACAACTTCTGACTTTTTCTGCCGGTTCTGAAATAACCAGAAGATAGATAGCCAAGCCAAGAACTAAGTAAAAGATTGTATACCCTTTAAAGACCCTTAAGTATTAGAAAAGTTGGTTTAGGAGTTAAATTTAGTACAAATATAAAGACACATTATATTTTAAGAGGTTATTTGATTCTATATTGATTTCAACAGTGTAAATTAGTGAGTTTTATTATAGCCAGCTAACTTGTCAGAGTCGCAGGATGACTTGAAAGCAGGTGCCTAACTCTGTCCTCCAGTCCATCTCAAAACCTTTCATTCTGGCCAGCCAATCATTTTTGGGGAGTTTCTTCAGTTAGCACTTTATTAAAACATGCCTTCTTCAAAGCCTTGCACTTTTGATATGAAGACATCAAGACGAGAACTTCACCGTGCCCATGGTCCACTGTTAAATGGGCCTCATTGGTCAAAATCTAAATCTAATTATGAATTTATATGGCTTTGGTTTCCAGCCACTGAACCATTTTCATCTCCTGAAAGAATTTATATGCTATAATAAATTATTTACATATGCTTTCCTGCCTAATTATCTCTTGCTAATAAGACCTCCATTACAGCAGTCAGGACAGACACCAATATATTCATACCTTGTACAGCAAAGCAAACACCATGCTCACATATATAGATGAGAAGTCAAACTGTTGTTCTTGATAAAAGAACAAGTCTTCACTATATTAAAGAGCACAACTTTTATTATTCCATATTCAAATGGAAGGATAAATCAACTGAAGAGGAGCCCAGGCACTACCAGAGAAGGTGCAGCTCCCTGGACACATTTGCCACTGCCTCAGCCCCAGACTTGCTACTTTCCCTCTATTTTCTGAAACTGTAGATAAGAAACTTGTTCAAAGTGGATTGCCAGAGTTTATTTATTGTACTTTATTAAACTTCCCCCTTTTAAGCTCTTTAAACAAAGAGGCACTTCATAGCAAACTTCTGATGGTTCCCTAGTCAAACACTATGACCTTTCACAGCTCAGCTATGATTGAAGAGTATTTTGTGAGCCTGAAAAGCTCCTACGGGATCTCAGTCACTGACCCACATATCACAGGGAATAACCCAGGCAGTCCTTGTCTCTCCACTCTGCATGCTGGTTTAGTTCAAGAGGGTTTGGTTGCTTTGTTCCCCAGAGTACAAATCTATCTGCAAAGCCACCTGAATTAGCACGAAGCGTGCACAGCACCTGGCATTGAAGGCTTTTATGAAAGCACATTTGAGGGCATTGAAGGATCAAGGTGAGACCCTATTGGATGAGAGACCGAGATGCAAGAGAAGCAATGGAGAAGAAAGAGGCCATGCTGGCCTCGTCATGGTGCTGGATTCTGGAGGCGGTGGCCCCTTGCCTTTCACTGAAGGCCCTGCTTTCCCCCCTGGAAACTTTCACAACTTTGGCTCCCAGATGCCTTGTTGGTGTGGAATTATCATTCTGTGTCCTGTGGGATTATCATCCCATGACAATCCTTCTGAGGGAAAGTCAGGAGGATACACTGCTTTGAAGCAGAAAAGGACATGCCCCAGTTTCCCAGAATTTGACCTGTGTTGTTTCTGTGCAGATCAAGGGCTATTTTTAGACATCATAAAAGCACAGGAAAAGTGGTTCTGATGTTGTCATTACAGGGCCCACTGCTGCCTGGCCTCTGGCCAGGGCACTGCTGGGTGCTCTATTCAGGGTGTCTCTCTGGTACCATGTTTATCTGGTTTTTTTATTGTTTTTCATTCTTCAGAGAATCCTCTCCCTTATCTTCATTCTTGTTCCCCATAATAATTTGATTTCTCCTTGGATTTTTTTCCCTTTTCCTGAGGGAAATGGGATGGACAGGAGCAAAGGAGATGGTATTTAGGGAGGGTGTACAGGCCTCAGTGGTCCATTTCTGGTACTCCCCAGCATCCCCAATTGTGGGATACCACTACAGGGTACTTCCCTTCCTATTACCTTTGGTGCTGCTTTATGACTGCTCCATAAACCCCTTTAAACATTTAAATTGCCTTTTTCTGAATCCATTAAGCTCTTTAGCATGGGGATTGTTTTCAAATCTTTTAAGAAGAAAGGTGTCTTAGTACAGTTTTTTCAACATCTGCCAGAGATGTTTTTATTTTTCCTTATGGAAAGCTAATTGCTTGAAAATGAATGGGGTACTCTTTATGCCATGCACTTCCAAATTACTGTTTTTTATTTCTCTGCAACATCTCCTTGACTCTAGCTGAGTCTATAATCTTGTATACAATATAGATTTTTGTAGCATCCGTAGCTTACAGTGTGTCCAGACTAAGCAGACGGATAATAGCACACAGAACTTTCAACATTAAGTCACGAAATAAAAAATTGTCCTGGTCACTGCATTATGAAGATAGCGACAGTTCTTCCTTTTTCAGTATCAGAAATAGTGTGGCAGCAGGACTAGAGCAGTGATTGCCCCTCTGTACTCAGCAGTGGTGAGGCCACACCTTGAGTACTGTGTCCAGTTCTGGGCCCCTCACTACAAGAAAGACATCAAGGTGGCAAAGTGAGTCCAGAGAAGGGCAGTGGAGATGATGAAGGGTCTGGAGGAGCAAGTGTGATGAGGAGCAGCTGAGGGAGCTTGGGTTGTTTAGCCTGGAGGAAAGGGGACTGAGTGGGGACCTTATTACTCTCTACAATCATCTGAAAGGAGGTTGTAGCCAGGTGGGGATCAGTGTCTTCTCCCAAGTAAGAAGCAATAGGGAAAGTGAAAATGGCCTCAAATTGTGCCACAGGAGGTTGAGATTGGGTGTTAGGAAAAATTTCTTCACCTAAAGGGTTTTCAAGCATTGGAACAGGCTGTCCAGGGAAGTGGTGGAATCATCATCCCTGTAAGTGTTCAAAAAAAGGCATGTGGATGTGGGTATATGGCCAGGGATATGGTTTTGTGATGAACATGGTGATTCTGGGTTAAAGGCTGGACTCGATAATCTTAGAGGTTTTTCCGACCTTAACAGTTCTGCGATTTCATGATTCATCAGCTGTACAGGGAGGGCAGATCCTGGTGTCAGCTGTTGATATCCACATTTGGTCAGACAAACCCAGCTGACATGCACTATTAGTCTCACCAAAGTTTCTCCAGCAATGGCTTGAAGGGAGAAAGACCCAGATCTTTTCCACTTCAGCTAACAGAAAGTAAAGAAATAGGTGGGGAGTTAAATATGAATAATCTTAAAACTCTGATTTCAGCTACCAAAAGGGTCAGCAGGGTTTGTTGCTGTTCAGATCCAGGCTCTTGAATTCAGTCTGGAGAAGCAGGACTGAGTGAGAAAATGAGTCCCTTGCAAATGACTCATGGCAGTGGAAAGGTGTGTCTCCTGTCCTGGGGAAGTCAGTTTGAGAGGTGGTAGTATGGAAGCCTGAAGGAAACATTGTTGTCCTTTGCTGGGGAGCAGGTCTTGGGACATGACGAGGCAGTGGTGAGCCCTGGAGGTTTCAGAAGGAGTTTTCTGGGGCTCCCTGTAGATGAGATCTCAGCCTGTTGCACACCATTCTACTCCGTTACGCTTCTTTTATTACAACCTCATTACATGGAAATTGAGCGTTAAACTAGCACAAAACCGCTGGAGTGGAGTGAGGAACTGGGATCCTCCCATTTTTACGCATATATTTATGCCATAAGCCAAAGTGTGGGTTTCAGATTCTGAAGCTCTTGGCCTTAGGCTTTATGTATGCGTTGCTGTGGCATAGCTGTAGGTTTGATGCTATCTCACTAGGTGGTATAAATTGGCAAAACACAGCAAAATCTTCTGACTCTGGGAAGAGCCTACGGCACAAGTAGACAAAAAACCCACACAGTGTGCCTGTCTGACAACTCCCCTTGCTGCTGAAGGGGTTCCACCTTGTCTCACAGGTGGTTGCCACCCCCTGTCCAAAGGAAGGAGAAGAGAGGAGAAAAAGAAAATATGAAAGCAAGGAGGAGCGGAACAGTCCAAGGTGTGACCACAGCATTAGTACTTGGTGTCCCACAGCCAGTCCCTGGGAGGACCAGGGATGTGGGTGGCAAGGCCACTCCCATGGGAGAAGACTGCCATTGCCTCCTGCTTCCTCTGAGCCTCCTGGAGCTGAAACACTAGGAGCTTTTGCTCCCTTCACACCCTGAGAGCGATTGCTCCTCCCTGAGCACAGGGGATTTGCAATTATGCAATACGAAAAAGGGAGATTATGGTTTGGATGGTGTGCAGGAACATGCCCCTGAGGTGGCATTGCAGCAATGAGGAGGTGGGTGGGAAGGACCAAGAGAAGCTGCTTGGTCTGCTGCTGCCGAAGGCCAGCCCTTGATGGACAGACACCAAAGCAAGCCTTCATGGACAAGCAGAAACATTTGGTGGTTTTGTTTCCTGAGGCAAGCAATGTCTTTCTCAGGATGTCCTGCCAGCTTCCAAGAATGGTGTTACATGCCACCATGATTGCCCCAGGACAGAAGAGTATCATTGTGCTCTAGGTTAATTATAATTGACATTTGAATAAAAAGTCCTCCATTCCTCATCCCACTGATCCCTTTGCCATTTGATTCCAGTGTGTGCATCTAAAATTAGGCCTTTGAAAGTACTTCATGGCAGGAGTTGTAAATGGTATATTTTCCTAAGCCTGCTGCTCTCAAGGCTTATGTTTTGCCATCTTATGACTTGGCTCATAGCTAAAATTGCATCTGTGTAAATTTGGGACATGAAGGCTCAGTAATACACTGTGAGTGCAATAACAAAAGAGCTGAAAAAATTCCACTGAAGCATATAAAGTTCATTTAAACAAAGAACATTGTTATTTAACCCTTACACTTGTACTAGTAAGAACATGGGAAATAAATCACCAGTCAACAACCTACCAGGGGTTCAGTGTAGCATTATCCCCACCCGAGGTTTCCTTGGAACACCTCTGTGGACATTTTGACACATGGCATGTAAACTCAGTTCAGCACTGCATGGATGTGGTGGGACCTGCTGGCACTGTGTGCTCTGGGAAGGGGGGAAATTGCCTTCTTCACTGCTAACAGACCAAGCACCCCACATTGCCAGCATCTTCAGAACATGGCAGCTAATTGTTTATGTATTTTTAATGACTATCCATTACATAAACATAAAAAGTAGTTCTCCAAACCATCTGCACAAATAAGACAAGTTTTATGTAGTCAAAGATTTGGCTTTGAATCACATTTCAGTGGGGTGTTCCCTAAAGAGTATCTCAAAATAAAACTAGGCTATTGAAAGAAATAATGTCCTATTTTTGTCATGAGCTTCCTAATTTTAGTTCCCACTGCAGGCCCCAGGACTCTTGTAAGTTTTGGACCAGAGATGGGCTGATAATAAGGGGGGAGATTCTCCCATATAATCTGCCTCCTCTGATTCAGAGCTTGTTTACTTGATGAAGGCAGTAAAGTGTATACTACGGGTGAATGTAAAGGGCAGCAGCTCTTGATCCTTTGGCATTCATCATGTGTATGTCTATAACACATGCCATTGTGCAGTTTATGTTCATCTCTTTGGTTGCAGACTACCACAAACTGCGAAAAAGCACTTGCAGTGAGGAATAAGGGTGAGGTACACTTGCTCTTGTTTTCTCACCCCCTCGTATTTCTGCCTGTCGTTCATCCCACTTTTCTTCTGACGTCAGCGTAACACCGCTGTCATTTAATCTCTCTAGTGTGCACCAATGTCCTCTGAGATTCTATATTAGATCTCCCCAAGCCTGCCTTTTTAGGGCTACACTCTGCTCCCTGCATTTTAGCAGCTCTTTACTGTGGCACCATTCTTGTCATTCTTTCTGATATTTTTGTCTTTGAGCTTCTCCACATCCTGTCATTAAGTGATTGCTTGAAGCCACACTATGCACCCCTGTTATTTTCTTTCCCTCTGAGCGCTTGTCTTTGTCCACGATCTCAGCTAAGATAACCAGGATAATGATTTAGTGTTTACAATTGCTAAAAAAAGTGAAAACCATAGAGGATTTAGGCATACCAGTGCTGTGATTTCACTACCAAAGCATTGATGGAGGCAGCATGGCCCAGAGGACAAAGACTGGCCAGAAAGGCAGGACATTTACCCTCCGGTTCTTGTGGGACCCAGAGCAATCACTTAAATCACTCTCCTCTGGTTTCCCCAGCTGTCATATGAAGCTGATGGTGTGCTGCTAGGCTGTGCAGGAAAGAGACAGTATAAGTGGCAGACAATTATTAGAATTGCTTTCTTGATTTCAGGCCATGACATTTTGCCTCTCTGGAGACAGAGTTCAGGGAGGGGGTTCATGAGAAGGAAATTCCACATTGTTGAAGGTATAGATGGCATTTCCATTACTGATGGAGAAGTGTATAAAATAAATAAATCACACAGGAATGGCTTCACATATTATTTTTCTCCATTTCTATCCCACTGGTTTGAATGGTTCTCATATGTTTACTTTGTTAGGTAGAAATCCCCTCAGATTTGCAAATGCAGCTTTTGTTTGTGATGACTTGTACTGCTGCACTTCAAAGGAAGGCTGAGCTTTTGACTATAACTCTTCACTACCTCTAGCCCTCCTGATACCCTTCCCTGGAGCTTTAGAGGACATCACCGGCCCAGATGGGCTCTGTGCATGGCCTAGGGTGGGGAGCAGGTCTTATGTTCCTTTGGGTAGTCCCAGGCTGGGGTCCTACCAGTGCCTCTTGGTCTAACAAGGGTGAGCTATCCCTGCTTTTGGGCTCTCCAGGCTTGCACTGTGGAGATCTCAGGTCCCTGCTCCCCTCCAGGTGAGCACCACCACTTTCCTGCCTGTCCCGCCTCCAACACCAGCACCCATATCTCCACACATTTAAAGGCTGGCAAATTCACACATGTGGTCAACTTCAGACCAGTGCTTCTGGTGTGAAGACAATATCATGTAAAAACACTTGGAGATTCCAGTAAGAGAGCGTCTGCTATCCTGGGTAGATCATGACCCTGAGATTAACTTGGTTGTGGGTTTGATCCCTCTATTGACCATTCACTTCAGAGTTGGATTCAGTGATCCTTGTGGGTTCCTTCCAACTCAGAATATTCTGTGATCAGGGATCCTTGAAGTGGTGGGGTGTCGGTGTGCAAAAGTCTTTTGTCATTTTCTCATCACCATGGAGCATGCCACACCTGCTGGGCTGGTTGATAATTTTCCTGCTACAGCAGACCATGTGCATCTCCCTCCCAGCATCTCTGAGCTGTCCCTTTCTGCTCTGACTGGGCTGTTCTATATTTGGCCAAATGTATCTTTGCCATCTGGACAAGATTTTCATGCAGAAGAAAAGGACGTTTCTTAGAAACTCTTCATACAAACTCAGTGTTGGGGAAGGGAATGGGCCGTGTGCCTCATGGGCCTGCAAGGAGAAGTGTCAGGAGGAGGCGAGTGGATAAACATCATCCATGAGGGTGAGCAGGGGGAGATGGCAAGAGTCTTTGCACCAACCCAGCAGAGCCAGGACCCCAAACACTGCATTTGGAAAGGACAGCTGGAGACAGCCCTGATGGATGGAAGCTTGCAAGATGGGGAATGCTGCATCATTTCAGGCATCCTATATAAAGATCCTTCTTGACCTGTGCTTCTGCAGTTACAGAACTGGTGAATTGCCCTGAGACTGGGGATATGACCTCCCTTCAGGGAAGTGTCACTGCCTGGCTGGCTCTCAACCAAGCATCTGCATGGAGAGGCATAGGAGGTCAGTCATTGCTGGAGACAATCTGTTGAAGGAGACAGAATTCTCTGCCTGCCAACCTGACCCATGCTTGCATCTGGGAGGCTGCAGAGATGATGAAGGGTGGCCTGGCCTTGGACTGTTACCTTAGCTGCTCTTCCACATGGGCACCATCATCATTGCCAGGGACTTCAAGCGTATCAGGAGAAACTATATGAATTTTAGGGAGCTGGCTAAGGGCATGGGAGCCCAGTTTGTGTCTCCTCAATCTGGTTGGTCAAGAGGAACTAGAATACCATTGCAGTAACCGGGACATGTTGGGACAACTCACACAACTGGAGCGCTGTGAAGGGCGGATACCAGGTCTTCAGCAAAGACAGGCAATGTGGGTGTGGATGCATATATGTGTCAGAGCAGCTCTGATATAGGAGTTCTTTAATGGGCCAAACAGTAGGCTGGGTGGGAGCTTGTTGGTCAGGGCAAATAATCAGTATTGGTTTCAGTCTAGTGGGAATTTGTTAGTGGCTATTTAATTGGAGTGAGGAAAAAGATGAAGCGTTCTTTAAAGAACTTGAAGATATTCCTGGATCACATCCTCTGCCTCTTTTGGGAGATTTTAACTTCCCTGATGCATGCTGGAAGAGCACTAGAGAGGGATACAGGCAAGCTAAGATGTTTACAGAAGATGTCAGGTCCAACTGCTTCACACAGCTACTAGATAAGCCAACTTCGGATCATACGATCTGTATTAACAAGACATTCACATTGGTAGGGGGAATGATAATCAGTGTCAGGCTTGTCTACTGAAGTAGTGGACTTAAAGATACTGAAGGAAATGAGTAAGATAAGTAGCAGATTAAAGACCATGGACTTCAGGAGAGCAGAGACTTCCATTTCTTCAAACCACAGAAGGCTGGATCATGTAGAAACCAGCTCAGAAGGACAAAAAAGTTCAAGGAAACTGGTGAGTCTTTACTGACAACCTCTTCCAAGCACAAAATCATCCCTAGTGTGCAGAAAAACAAGCAAATGTAACAGACTGACTTCACTCATCAGGGAACTCATGAGTGAGCTACAATGCAAAGACTGGATGTAGGGAGAAACTTTTCTGCATCAGGACAGTCAAGCAGCGGTTGCTCAGAGAGGCTGTGAAGTCTCACCCTTGAAAGTTTTAAGGCCTCAGGTGGCTGAAATCCTGAGCAATCTGATTCAATCTTAGACGTAACCCTGCTTTGAACAGAGGGTTGGACTATAGGCCTTCTGAAGTCCTGTGAAGCCTGAATGGTTTCATCATTATGTGAAACAGTTAACTTGGTAACACTACCTGGTTCTTAATCATCCATGTCATTGTGATCATTGAAGCCAAGCGCATTTCCAGCATAATGCGCTGAGTAAGTGAGAGTCTAAGGCTCTCTTTTTAGCCTTTTTATATGCACATTCAGGAAGGCAGCGCTTTGGAAAGGAAAGTCTGGATGTTGCAGATACTAATAACACTGCCAAAGAATGCTAGAGCGATGTACAAACACCAATATACGTCTACTAATTCTCTGTCTTTGTACAGAAGTAGTTATAAGATCTACCAATAGCTTAAAGGGATATTTTAGTTTAAAAATACAGAGTCGTGGCGTCACTGATGTTACAAAGAGAAACCAAACAAGGTTGTTGTTACTGCCCTCAGCATTCTGTATGAAAAATCAGATCTTTTTCCAGGAACAGCTCTTCATGGAGTGGTGAGTATTGTTTGTTTTTCAAGGATGATGGAGTAAAGCTTCATATCAGTCCAATCTTTTTAATATTTGGAGAGCAGCTTATCTTATTGGGCAGGTTGCCAAAAGCGATTACAGCTGCAGAAACACTACATTTGAACAAGGATTTTATCAAATCACTCACATCTGGAAAAATGCCAAGAAAAACAGTGACTGGAGAGAGTAGAAATCATGTCTCAAAAATGGGATGAGAAGCTGTGGAATAATTATTCAAAAGCTATGTGAACTTAACGTGTACATCTGCCAGGTGACCAAAATTGCCATCTGAATAAGGCATTATCCACAGTTAGACCACGTTTATCTAAACAAACCATTCCACTAGGCATAATTTGACATTTTCCATCCTTATAGCTTTTCTATCAAGTGTGGATACCCCAAGAGCACTGTAAATTCGTACCCTAACTTAATGCACACTAGCCTCCCCTTTGTGGACAAGCCCTGAGAAGCAGAGGTACCTCAACCAGTCTGAATGGAGTACTGCTTATTTAAGTGCTGCAAGATGAGGAAGTGATTCAGTGGCCGTCGCAAACAAAAGTGAGTAAATGCACCGCTGGGTATTGGAGTAGATTACTTCATTTAGTAGTTAAGGCATCCATTACATTTGGATTGTTTAGCCAAAAAGTGCAGAAATAAATCCATAGGCATCCACTTCATATATCAGTATGCGCTCTCCACAGTCTATGACAGCACTGTGTGCAAAAGTACTTTCTCGAGCACTACTGAAGGCTATTTTACCTTTACATGAGAAGAAGAAGAAAAGGACACAAGGCTTTTTCCATGCCAGTTGTGTTCCACAAAACAGCTGTCCCCAGCCATAAGCACCAGGCACCCAGAACACCTGGAGTCTTCCCGGGGACATTAATCACAGCTGGTCGGGAGCACCGGCATCAGCAGGACTGGTCCAGTGCCTGGAACAGGGTAGCACCCTTTGAAGTGAAGCTGCTCTAGCTTGCTTTTTGCTAATACTCCAGGAGGAAGTCTGCACCAGCCAGAATTCCTCCAAGAATTCAGGGACAGCAAGGGCTGTAAAAAAAAAAAGTGTTAAGTTGGTTTCAAGCCACAGTCTGCGTCTGCATAGCAAACTGCTGTTTGAACATGGGTAAATTCAGGATCTGTATTCCTTTTGTTCATTTTAATATAGTCTGTGAGCTTGAAGAGTGAACCTTAAATTCAGACGTAGCTGGAAAAGATTGCCTTTTGAAATAAAACTTCTCTTTTATTAATTCCTTCCGGAGTGTATTGCCTGGAGCAAAGTGTTTACAAGTGTCAGGTTTTCAATTAATTTCACTTACATCACAATTCACAAATTAGAGATGGAATGCGTGGCCAGGTCATGTATTTTATCTGCCAGTATAACATCCCAGAAAAAGAGGGTATAGGCTGCTTCTCATTTGCTTGACCCATTAAAAGGGAGGATTTATTATATGAAAAAAATAATTTCTGTGATGCTGTGGTGCCACTTGAGCTCCTGTAGGTTGCAATGGGTGTACAAAATGGGAGTGTGCACACACATGCGTGTGCACGGGGAGAAACAAGAAACTGGGGGGGGGGGAGAACCAAAATTAAGTGCTTTATATGCATAAGGCATGTCTTCACAGACTAGTATAGGCAGATAGGGCTCCTCTGCAGGGCTTGTTAACTTGGGCACAGAGCTGCAGGAAAATGGCTTGATGGCTTCCAGACCAGAACTGGCTCCCATTTGATCAGCTCAGATCATGGCAGATGTGTGTACTTGTCTGGGCTCATCCATGTAGACATGCCCAAACTCACCTCCAGACTTTCAAAATATCCCTGGAATAGAAAGGAGCTTTTCCAGTTAGGATCTAAGATAAATATTTGCTGGGATAACATGTATACTTGCTAAAGTGTTTGAAGTGAAGGAAGACAAAAAGGACAGTAAAAACCAAAAATAGATTATGATGAAACAGGTTGTTTAAGCAGGACTCATTTATCAGAAAACCATGGCAGATGTCCCACCCAGGGTCAGGTATGTATTTCTGAAAATTAAGAGGGACATGAAATATAAAGAGTAAAATTTGGCAGAGTTCAAAGGGGAAGAAGGAGGAGAAAAAGAGGAGAAGGAGGAGAAAAGGAAAAAATTAATTTCTTTTCTGAGGTTTACAGACTGAGTTTTGCTTTGGGTACCTTGGATGCCACTGGCAGTGTTTGTCTCTTTTTCTGATCTCTGACTTTTAGGGAAGAGAAAGTGTAACATCATCACAGACATTAGCATGATCATTGATGAATTTTACCTTAAGCTACCTAATAAGAGCCATGGATCCATGCCATAGTCTATCTGAAGTCAGTGAAGAGGACAAGTCTCTTCCAAAGCTGCATTTAGGATGGTGAGAAAAGAAATACAGAATGAATGACATCAATTACACCCTGTGGTTGGTGTCTCTTTCCTTCTATTGATTATAGCAGATGAGTAGCTTAATCTAAATCATGTAATGTCAGGGAAGATGAAGCTCAACCTAAAGAGAGTAACATAAAGAACAGCAAACCATATTCATAGAGTATTCTGTACATACTGGATCCATCTTTGTTTCTGGTGTAAGCCTAAGTGTATCTCAGAAATCAATGAGGGTCAACATATCTACAAATGAATATCCTCAATTAAAGCAGAATTCAGAGGCAGGACTGTAGGAAGAAGCAGACTCACTTTTGACCAGCTCCCCATCTTGCAGACCACATTCCTTGTCTAAATAAATATCTCAGTCTATTGAGATACTTCAAAGGCACCATTTCTTTTTATGCTGGTGCTAACACTCAGAGGCTTAATAGAAAATTGCAACTTGTATCATGTGTTTCCTCTGCTTACACAGATATTGTCAGATCAAATTACTGAAAAAACCACCCCATTTCATTTGCTCCTTTTAGGAGTCTTAATTTAGGCTTTTTCCACTACCCAGTTTAGTAATGGTTAAAGGTCAGATTCACCTCCAAGTTTCCTTTAACAAACACAATCTGCCTGTGATGTAATTTGAGACACACTGGTATACGCAGCACTGCATATTCAAAAAGTTCATGATAAACAGAACTAATGCTTGCTGGTTCTCTGTTTCTCATCACTTATGTGACAAAATCTGGCTGAAACTGTGACAGAGGTAGCAGCATCCTTAACCAACCCTGTGCAGGCTCTGAGCAAGGGCTAGACCCAAGTGTCTAACGCTTACAACAAGGTTGTTTGACCAACCCTGTGAAGGATCAATGCACACTGTAGGTCTGTTTGCCTCCCTGCTGCTCTTGCTGGTCTGGCAAATTAACTCCTTATGTTAGAGAAAATGAACAATAATAAGTGTGCTTAAAACAAAGGCCTTAATAATGTGGTAGAGGGACCATACTTTTCCCTTCACCACATAGGTGAGATTAAAAAATGTCAGTGCTGTAATGCCTTTTCAGGCAAGAAAAAGCCTATGAGGCTGGCTTGGTAAAAAGATTAGAATGGAAAGAAAGAAAATTTGCTGTATCCTTTAAAGATGGTAAGTATTCGAATACCTGGCTGAAAATGCCAGTAAAGCACCTCAAGCACAAGAAAGGGAAATCACATCTTCAGCAGCAGCTAATTATGCTGCTTGGCTGTAATGACCTGAAGGCATCACTGTGCAGTGGGGATGAGCAATCCAGGCCTGCACTATGGCTCATTTTGTGTATGATTGGTAAAGACTGGCCATAGTTAATCCCAGTTCTTATCCACTGTTCTAACTGAGATCACTCACGGTACTCTTTGAAAATGAACTAAACATTCATCAATGAACCACCTCTTCACAGTGGCTCTCCACCCTTGTTCCCAGAGCAACCACTGTGAAAAGTCACCAAAAGGATAACATCATGGCATCTGGAGTATTTGAAATGGGGACCAGCTGTGAAGAGGATATGGCTATCATCTGAAAATCTGGAATTGTAAGAATAACTAATGTTAATGTATTCCACTTGGGCTAGACCAGCCATGTCAGAGATTATTGCAGTTTTAAAAAAATAAAGTCTGAAACAGTTATGTTTCTCCAGAAATTTATTTTTTTTTAATGAGTGTTTCATTTCTAAAGTTCAAATTTTAGTATCCTGCACAGCCACAACACAACTAGGCCTACCTCAAACTGATCAAAATGGAATTTTTCCATTGGGTTCAGTGTTCAGTTGACTATCCAAACATCTGTTTTGTGGTTTGTTCAACCTTATACGTCAATATGATGTTAATCTCCTTTATACAGAAAAGCTGAAGCAGTGCCAGTGATTTAACTTCCTAGGAAGATGGAAGATCCTTTCTCAAGCTGTAAATCCTTCTGGCCTATGCCCAAAGTGAAAAATGTAAATCACCAGAGTGGAAACATGGCAAACATGATTTTCTGTCTAAACAAGGGTAGTCTTAACTTTGGAAATTAATCAGGCTCTTTATTAAAAACACCTTGAATGACAATGAAGACAAATCTCCCAGAAAATTACTTTGGAAATTAATCAGTGTCTTCCTTACATATTTTTTCCAGTTATTTTCTGGGAGATTTGTCTTCATTGCCATTGTAGGTGTTTCTAAGTCATGAAAAAATCTCTTCTTCATAAACAGAGCCAGCAAAAGCATTTTTAATACATTGTAAGCTTTCTTTCTCTATGGTATTTTCTAAATAATCCCACTCCTTCCTTTCTTTGAAAACAATTTTTTAGTCTGTGCAGAGCTGGACCTAGTAAGGGGGTAGAGGCAAGGGGATTTAGAGGCACCATTTCTGCCCCCATGGCCAGCATTGTCCCTCTTAGGAAGAAACCACTTGCATTTAGATCCAGTCCTACAGATATGAGTCACCACCACAAAAGTTCCAGTAAATCATCAAATTTAACTCTCCATACCCCCACCTAGCTTATTCATGCCCTGTAATTTTCTCCAACAAAACAGTCTAGAAAAATCCCAGCTTCCTTTAGAAGGAGCTTCTTCACCTCTTGAAATCTGAGAACTGTCATTGGCCAGTTTTGTCATCCACGATATAATGCAATGCCAGAGCAGAGTTGGACAGTTTGGGAGTACACACTGGAGGATATGGGACTTGGGCAAAGGGAGGTCTGAAAGGACTCTGAAAATGCAGCAAGACTTTTGCAGAGTTATGGAGGGAAATTGGGATACCTGAAGCAAACAGGAATTAAGGAAGCATGGCAGCATCTGCAGGGTGGAGGTGCGGGAGAGGAAGAGACAAAGGGAGCAGATGGAGAGCTGAGGAGAAGGAGGGACATGAGTGGCAGGGTGAGGTAGGAGTGCATGGAAGATGTGGATGTGTAGGAAGGGAATGTGGAGAGCACATGATGACAAAAAGCAGCAGTTTCGGCAGAAAGGCTTGCTTGTAAGTCTGGAAGGGCAAAAAAAAGTACATAAGTGACACGGGAAGTAGAATTGTAAGTAAAAAGGTTTGGAAACTGCTGCCAAAACATTATTAAACTTTAGGAACAGGAAAGCAGCTCCTGCTTTGTTTCAGGCTGGAAACCTTGTCTTGTCCTCCACAAATTCTGGCAGCAAATGCTTCAGGGGAAGGTATAAGAGCTGTAAGTTGGTGCAGAGATAAATGCAGCTGTGTTCAGGATGGGAGGAACAACCCTCTGCATTGCCCTGATACCAGCAGTGTTCTGAAACATGCCACACATGGCAGAGTTAATCTGGGGGCTCGGAAAGCTTCCTTGTCTCCCACATAAGACACGCTCACCCAGGGAGGGTAAGCCACTTCAGCACCACGTGAGCCACCCTGGCACTGTATTATTGTTAGAGACTGACAGGAGTTTTGGAGAGTAAGGTTTAGCTGCTCACTTCAACGCTGTTTTCAGTACACATACTCTCTGGAAATGTACTCTATCCACATCCATGCTCCATGTGGCTTTTTGAAACTTACATCTCAGCTAAGAAGAGTTCCCATGGCAATGAACAGTCTAATAATAAGTCTGTGGAAGAAAAAGTTTCCTTTTAACCATCTCGGATTTCTTGCTTTTTACATGTCATTGAACTATTATTAGAAGGCAGAAAGAACTACTCACATCTTCTACCTAACATAAATAATTCAGATCTCAGTTGTACTTTCACAGACATCAAGTCACAAAGTAAATAGGAAAGGGGAAGATTTACACAGGCATGAGCACAGCAGGATTCTGCAACTTTTTCTTAGCAACTAATAGAACCACCCAAAAGACAAGATGTCATATTATTGAGATTAACTCCTACATAGGAATTTACTAGAAGACAAAAATAGCGGGATAGAGATGGGTCACAAGATTTTGGGCTATTCCATGAGTAGCATTTTTAATGCAGAGAATGAATGCAGCAACTAGAAGAGAGGATCCTCTTAATTTTCTTCTATGTAAGAACATAAGATGACCTTCAAGTGTGTCAAAGTGTAACCATGATATGACATATCCTATAACTCTTAGAAAAAGCAAAAAGAGAAAAGCCCAAAATAAAGATAATAGATTTAAGAAAGCAGTCCTCAAATTACAGAGAGATCTAGAAGGCAAAATCAACACAGAAAACAAATGTAAGAGAGGGAGGATTGAGTAAAGGTGAAGAGTCCCTGAACATTACAGTAAGGTCCAAAGTTTGATCTGTCCTAGTAAGGAGGACATCTAGAATTGATTATCAGAGGAAAATGTGCATCAATCATGAGGCTAAAAAAAGGTCAGCATAGTTCTCATCATTATAGGGAAACAGGGGAAATACAAGGCAATTAACTTCTTCAGTTCATAGAAAAATGCTGGAACAAGAAATTAGAGAATGTGGGGCACCTGGAAGATAAAAATGACACCTAACAATGATCTGTCATGTCAAACTAATATAATTTATTCTCTGTGGCAGGGCAACAGATCTTGTTGGTTAGGAGGAAGTTAATGGTATATACCTTTATTTTATTAAAGTTTTCAACATGCCTTGCATGACATACCCATAAATAAGCCTGAGAAGAAAAAGGAGTAGATAAATGTTAGGCAGAACCATTACTAGTTAAACCCATGTACTCAGAGAGTAGTGATCAACACCTCTTTCTCAAATTTGCAAAAAGTATCTGCTGAGGTTCAGCAGTGTCTGTACTGTGTCCAGCACTATTCCAGATTTTCAACACTTACATGAGAGAGCAAGCATATGTTTTTTAATTATATGAATGACTAAACTGGGTGAAGCTGCAGTGATGACAGAGGACAAGATGGGAAGGTAGAATGGTCTTGACAAATTGAAGAAATCACTTGGAAGAAATAGGATGCAACTGGAAAAGGCTAATTTAAAAGTTTTAATAATTACATAGGAATAGCAAGCTCCAGAAACATAGGAGGGGAATGTCCAATTAATTCAGGGTTATGCAAGCTGGGGGTAGAATGGTCTGCAAATTCACTACTAGTGAAGAATTTCGACACAAAATAAGCAACAGCTGTGTTCTGATGGATACAAATGACCAGTCCATGAAATATGATGTAATTATTTTGCTATATGTGGTGTTGGTAATGTTGTGTCCCATTTAGGTCTCAGTTACTCAAGATGGATTTTTTCTCTAGGGGTTTGTAGTGAGAAGGGTTGGAGAAATTTGGCTTAGTATGGAGGAGGCTCCAATGAGAGATGATGAGTCTTTAAATATCTCAAAATGACACACTTAAGTTACTAAACATAAAAATAATTCTTTAAATGTATGAAAGCTGCATCATAGGAAAGGAATAAACTCTTCTCGGTGTGTGCAATGGGTAGGATAAAGAGAAATGTCAGGTGTCACAGCAAGGAAGACAGATTACTACTTATCAGGAAAATTTCTTCAATAGCAAAGACTGTGAAGTAGTAAAGTAGACTGGCAAAGGGAAGCAGTGAGATCTCCATTATCAGGGCTTTTAAAAAAGAATCAGGTAAGCATTAGCCAAGAATGTCACATGCTTAATTAATCTTTCTCTACTTCCTTCTTTGAATCACTCATAATTTTGTTATCTTACAACCCACCCTGATTTCCAAATTATTGATAAGCATTGTAAATAACACAGGCACCAGAGCAGGATCTTCTGCATTTCACCATTTATTTTTAATGAAAATAAACCCTTTGCTTTCTGCCTCCTGCTGAGCTGACTCTTACTTTTTCACTATTTAGCTGCTGGGGTGATACTTGACTACATCCCTGTAGAAATTCAAACACCTTATTCTGCTTCCAGATGTTTTATTACTCTAGTTTCAAACAGTTCTGAGATATGAATGCAGCAATTAGTGATCATTGCCAAATTTTAACTTGTATATATGTAAATAATGGATAAGCTTTCCATTTGAAGGAAACATAAAAAGTTTGTTTTCTTTCAGCCCATCAGCCTGACTGAGGAATGGAGTGCCTTCCCACTTGGATAAACTATCTGAATGTAGCAACTTGAAACTTTTTCAGTTTGCTCCGACATCTCAGTTGTGATATTTCCTCATCAGATTCATCTTGTCCTTAAGGAACAGGTCCAAAATCAACAGTGGTGAAGACTTACACTGAAATATAACTTGCCTTCTGAAAAATAACCTTGTCTTCCTTTAGTTGCTTCCTTTGGACCCTGGTGCTCTGACAGTCCTGAGGATTCTTTCCTATGACTGTGACTTCTGACAGACCTAAGAAAGCCTCTTTTTATCTGTACTCTTTTTTTTTTTTTAGTTCGATCCCTTTGAAGCCTATGTTGATCCTTCTGATTTCCTGCTAATTTATCACCTACCATAATTTATAATCCTGTTTATTGCTCTCAGTAGGGTCAGATTTCTAAATGTTGAAGGACTGGCTCAAATTACCTCTTAAATCTTGGGACTTGGCATTCCTCTACCCTGCCTGGTTCCCTTGTATTCAATCCCATGCATATCTTCTGACACTAAGTAACTGTTTTAAGTAGATGACTTTCTAGGGATTTTATTTTAATTTTAAAACCTTTTAAACTAACGTGTTCATCCTATTTTTTTAATATTTACCAGAACCTTGTCATTTCCCAGTGTTTAATTTTTCCCTTTGGGAGTTCAATTATATGCTTGTCCCTAATTATTTAATATTCAGCTACTGTTGTTTTCTTTGAATTAACTCCTGTGTGTTAATTAAGACTGAATGAAGATTAACTTTCCCTCTGATGTGCAAGCTCTTGGCCTAGTTACTCTGAGACCCAGCACTCGCATCCAAGAAACTGTGTCTCTCAGGCTGGTGCAAGCTGTCCAAGCTGTGGGTAGGCTGCTCAACTCCCCTGCCACTGCCTCTTTCCTGCTCCTGGGCTCATTTCTCTCTGCAGTTGCTTTCCTTCCTTTTCATCTTCACATGTGTATTTTTGCCATGATCTAGCTATCAATTTGGCAATGTCATTTTTCTTGGCATTGATGGTGACATAAGTTTCCTCTTTCTCTCCCAATGTTGTGCATATCTACGTTTTGCTCAGGTCGACAATTTGTCAGCAGCACTGTTGAGTTGTGTCTGCATCATCCACAACTACTAATTCCCCTTCTGGCTGAGAAGGCTCATAGACCTTGCGCAGCAAGGGCACTTTGGGATGGTATGCTGCTGGGCAGGAGGAAACCCCGGTGTCCCCTTGTGGAAAAGCTTCCATTTCCCACCTCAGTCTTGCAGAAGTGAGGAGATCCTGCATCTCAGGAGGATCTTTGTGGCAGTGTCCTGCCATGGCACAGGGGTGAGGAAGGACAATGACTCAACTCACAGCATTTCACTTGGAAAACTAAGAGTTCTTCAGGGAAACAGTTCACTGTGTCGGTGATCTTGGGGCTGGCAGGGCTGGTGTGCCTCTTCAGTCCCAAGCAGATATATATCTCATTAAGAGGAGAATATAGGCAACTATTAATACATTTCTTTTGAAGAGTTCTCATTTGGAGAGTTAATCTCATTAAACCCAACTGCAGCAGCCTGAGCAGTCACAAATGACTGCTCAAGAGGCTGCCATAATGAGGCAAAGCCTTCTCCCTGCTCAGCTCCCAGCAGCGTGGGCTCAGCACCGCGCACGGGCTGTTACGCACTGCTGGCGACACACGCACATTTGTCTTTGGCAGGAACACGCTGCACACCGCTCGGCACTAATCGGGAGATGTGCTGGGTACGTGGACACATAAACCCTCCCGGTGTCAGGTTACACATTACACAGCTGTTAAAATTGTTGGGAGGCTTTCCCCTGGTGGTTCTTTTATATGGTTTATATGGTGTGAAGGGAGCATTACTCTTGAAGGGACTTAAAGACCTTGGCCCGGTTTGACTGTGGTCTTTAAAGATCCCATGACACTTTTTGAGAGAGCTGGAGTATTAATCTTGTTGTGCTGGTTAAATTTCAACAGAGAGAATTATATTTTGCTTTTCTATCCTTTCTCTTCTCTGTTCTGCTTTGTAGATTCAGGCATTATTAATATCTTTTATAGCATTTTAAATGTTCACTGTGTGTGGCATTGTGAATGGAAATCTGAGGGGTTAAACTCAAAGGAAAATCCGATTGTGAACGGTTTCTGTGCTGCATGAAGATTGTGGTAACAGGGAAAAGGCAGCGCTGGAAACTAATATATGGGCATTGTGAATATTGAATAAAAAATACATCAAGTTACAGTGCTATTAAGTACATAAAATATTTTTTAATTCTGATAGGATGTTCAAAATACTTTTTTACTGGAAAAAACTTATATTTGCTTCAAAAGCATATTTCTTTGACATCATGATGAAGTTCAGAGGCTAACAGACCTCACATCTGATGTAAACACAGAATACCATGACTAGATGTCATAAACCAACTTGATTTATGTTAGTGTAAATGAAAGCAGAATCTGTCCTGCAGCAGCACCCACATGACAGAGTGTATTAGCTGGTCTGTTGCCTCACACTAGCAACATTAGAAACTTTCAAATGTTGAATTTGTGGGACTCATCTGGCTTTGCATAACAGGTACATAATATCAATTAAAGAAGAGGTCACAAAATGAGACGAAATGAAATGGAAAGACTTCTTCAGAAGTGGAGAAAGGAAAATGGGCAATGAGAAAAAAATAGCCTCAAAGATAGGATTTTAAAACCGTCAATTAATTTCTAAAAGCAGTCATAGGACATGCCTGATGGTTTTCTACAGTAAATAACAACTGTAATTAAGTTATTGAGGACAGAAAGTCAATCAACACCACAGGCTGTGTCTGTCCCTAAAATGGGCTTTCTACCAGAAGGGATGGTGCCTTCCAGACCACAGCATAGTTCCTGTCTACACCAGTCCTAACAGCTACATTGTGCTCCAAACATCATGTCCTAGAGGATGCTCTTTTCCAGCCATGCCAGCCAGCAAGCCATGAGCTGCCTACCACCCACCTCTCCTGCCCCATGACTCCTCAGCACAGGCTCCACCCCTGTCCAGACTCTGCTCAGCCCCATGGCCCCCTCCCCACTGCCTCCTGCATGGCTGAGTTTGGGGAGCAGCATGTAGCACCTCCCTTTGCTACAGCAGACAGAGAAGGTGAGTACAGGAGCTGCATTTGGGCAGAAGCCTGTTTGCCAAGCCACAGTGTGTGGGGACACCAATACACTGAGCACAGCCATCAGCACAAACTTCTCTTCTAAAAGCACCGGCAAAGAGCCTTAAATTCAAACGGCATGTTCACTCTTCCTCGGGAGAGACCATGGCAGGAGTAGGCAGGTGGAATGTCAGAAATGTTATTGCTTCATGTCTAATAAGCAATAAAATAATTTTATTATTTCTGTTAAATTATAACCCCTATGCTAGCTTTCAGACCTGCTGCAGCCTGAGATAGCCAATATATTAGATAATATTGTGTCATGGGGAAACACATGACTACCTGAGGTTCACACTGCCAAATCACACCCCACTGCTATTGTTCAAAAGTTGCCTGAGTGTTATAACTTTAACAGATGACACCAGGAAGCTATGCTAAAGTGCTGTAGTCAAATACCTTCAAGTATCAGTAATAAAACAGAGGGGCCATTCTGATTTAGCAGAAGCTGGAATTAAGTTTGGAGCTGTACAACCTGGTTTCTTTTTGATTTTACATGGGCCGTGACATATATCGATAGCTTCTTCTCTTCCAGGCTGCCTGGAGGAAGTCTTCAATCTAGTCAACGGGTTAAATATCTAATATGATGCCATCAGAGGGAAAACAAAAGCTTTTAAGTGAAGGAAAGTTTCTTCGCTTATACTTGGGCATGCGTTTGAGACAAAAGGATGTTATTTGGTTGTAATCTAAACACACAAGACAAATAATTTTTCAAATACTTGTCCTACAAATCAGAGATAACACTCACATAGGTAGCTAAGCCTGACATGGGATCAGGGAAGGGAGCTGTGCATGCAGCTTCAAGACCATAATTTTCTGCAGGAACCAGACAAAATCCAGAGAAACCAATACAGATACACTTGTTCCCAACTTCTGCTTTGCAACTACAGTTTCCCGATGTGCATGTCTGATATGTGATGAGAGTACACAACTGATGGCACCTAATGGAGTGGAATAGGTTTGCAGTGGTCCTATTTGTCTAATAGATGGCATTTCCACTCGGGGGCATGAGAGAAAATATCAGGTCCCAAGGACTCAAAAGGAAATAAGAGATTACTCCAGTGTTTAGGAAACTTCTCTAGTTTACAGGAAAGATTTTGCAACTATAAAACTGACACCTTCTTTGAGTCTTGTAAAGCTCGTAAGCCTTTCATCTGGACACATGGGCCAACTCCAACTAAGGCACAAACCCAGCTTGCCAGGGCAAGAAGGGCTGCTCTGGCTCCCCCACCAGCAGCCCTGGAGCCCGTGGGGGTGGTGATCAGCAAGGTGTCCTAAAATTTAATGTTCCACTGCCAGTGGACATACCCAGTAGCAGTGGTCATGTAACAGCATCTGAGCTAAAATCAGGACCAAGATTTTCCATGTGACACACCATTCATACCCTTTTCCCCCAAATGGGGCAATTTAAAGCCCTCAGGTTGTTCCCTTTTGGAACCAGGCATTGACCATAGTCCCTTATCTCACCCTACAAAGGCACAGGAGTACTTCTGCACCCATCACTGAAAGAAGTCCCTTCCTCAGGTGTAAACATTGATGGGACCCTTCCCTTGGCAGGGCCTGCAATCCAGGACAGGTCTGCTTCTGGGCTTAACACGCTGGACACGTGCCTTGCCACAATTAAAAAAGCAAACCCATATCACCTTTAATACTTCTGTCCAGTTTTTACTTTAGCTTTATTCTAACAATTCAAACATTAATGACTCCCCAAGTGTCTCCTGCAGGAGTCAGAAGACAGCTTTTGAAGCATACTCAAGCTGTGCACTCAGCCTTTCCAGTCTTTGTATCATTCAGTTTTGCTAAATCCATTTTCAACTAAATGTTAAATGCTATTAATTTTCATTTTCTTCCAAGCACTACAGACAGATACAGCTGTGTGTTTGTAACCTTTCCATCATACACAAGCCAGGGATTATAAAAAATTTATTACCATACATTTTGCAAAGCACAGTTAATTTCTCCATCTCCCTGAACGCAAAACATTTGTCCGCAGTTGCTTTTAAGAAAACCTGATTTGTGCACTTTACTGCATTTGAAAAATGTTGCTCCAAATGAATGTGAATGAAATGTAACTGTGAAGAGAAAATGGACACTCGCATGGCCTGCCTCTTCTACATCCATACAAACACACACACACACACAAATGCGGAATTAGGAAACTGAGGAGCTACTTTTCTATTAAATAGTTTCATTTGAATTTCCTTGAACCCTCGAGAATGCTGATAGAAATTCTACAATCTCTTTGTACAAGAAAAATTAAGATGAAAATTATGGTATACCCCAACTTACTCATTCTCCAAATACTGATGTTATTATGTATTCTTTTGCATACCGTGTGTTTTGTAACCAAAGAAGATAGTTGGGCTTTCTAATTTTGAGTCCTGAAAGCCTTTTGATATCTGCTGCCAGTTCTAGCAGCACTAATGCAAAGTAATACTATTAGGTGCATTTGTTTCACATTTGCTCCATAACATGGTCATTAATTTTACTTTCAAGGAAGTTTACTCCTACTAAAATAGATATTGGCAGAGCATTTACTGCACAAGCCTGTACACCAGCACAAGCAAGTTAGACAATGAACTCTGCACATCAGAGGCCTGGGAAGGGCTCACATAATCAAATAATGAAAAAGTGTCCAAACAACTAATGACAGGAATCCTTATCTATCTTAAGGTTGGAAGTGAAGGAACTCTTTGTGATTTTACAGAGGAAAAGACTCTCAGATTCCTGTAAAACTGCCTGGCAGAGCTCATTGCAGCCTCAGCAGAGGCTGGTGCTGCTGCTGGGACATATTTAGGGTTTCTAGCTTTGTGAAGTGCCTTCATATCACTTTTTTTTTCTTTCTCTTCAAACCTCTCCTTTTCTTCATGCAGAGAACCACATTTTCAAACTTGTTTCAGCCCATCATATTGTACATTTCCATTTGCCATCATATTGTACACTTCCATTTGCCTTTGGCTTAAAGTGAAAACCAGTCATGAAGCAATGCCCTCCACCTTCCCAGTGTGGTCTATATTTGTTTGATACATAGACCAAATCCTTGGATGTTAAAGACCCTTGGGCACTGCGGTTAGAAATAAAACTTGGCACACAGTTTATTTGGTTCACAGTCATCATCCCCCAACACCATGCTCAGCAACGAGCCTTGGGGACCAGTATTTTTGTCTTTCCGCTCTGGCCCAGCCTGTTGGGCAGCAATGTTGCCTTGATCAAATGATCTGTGGCTTGGTAACATGTTCTCTGCTCTCTGCAGCTCAGGTGAAGATATCAGCCAGAGCAGAGCTGTTGGGTCAGAGATATTAGGTGCTGCAGAGTAAGTGGAGGCATTTGACCAGCCCAAACCTACATGGTAAGGGAAGAACTCCCCTTCAGATATCCAGCACTCCAGCTGTGCTCCAGGGGTCTTCTTGTGGGACCGAGACCAGTGGTATTTTAGGCTTGCCTTTACTAATTCATGACAAGGTCCTCTAGGTAGCGATTTGTCTTTCTGTCTCAGTTTATCTGTCTCTGCATGACCAAAACACCTACTTTGGCCACCCCTTCACTGCCTTGCAGTTCTGGTAAGGATTCTGCAGTTCAAATGTTCAGAGGGCTTGATGATGAAGAGCCATTAATGTTACTCAACCCTCTTCCAGTCTTGGCTGACCTGGTAACCTGAAGGGACCTTGAAGTTACAGAGGGCTTTAAAGCTTTGGCTAATGTGTGATGGGCCTTCTGGGTTATTTTTTGCTAAGTTTGTTTCAAAAGCCCATATAGGAGTTATCTGGCACCTGCCTCACCTGAGACAGTAGGGTGCTGGGAATGAGCAAAGACTGCACTGCCCAGCAGTCTTCTTCCACCTTCCTTTGCCATTGCTTGTCCTTCCCCCCATTCCCCTCCTTTACAGGCTCCTGCTGGAAGGCATTATCACACATTGTTCTTCCAATAAAAAATTAGGAGCCTTTCTTTTAATTTACTACATGCAAAATCAGATTCTAGATCTTTTATTTTGCTTCACAGAATCTTTTGTAAAACAGGCTTAGATATGGTAACGAAATAACTGCATCAGAAATAAGTTATGACTTAAAGGCAGCTTTTTATTAGAATGCCTGTCTTAGGGATTTGTCATAGCTTGGGGTGAACTGCCCTTCCTGACCCACAGGACCCAGCTTCAGGCTATCAATATTACAGCCTTGCTGCTTTCCCTCTGTGGGCTGCAGTGTTTCCACTCTCAGGTTGCATCAGACCTTTCAGTTAAGCTTCAGATCCACTGCTAAGCTTTAGGATCATTTTCAAAAATCACTTGAGCACCTGGGAACCTGAGAACTTACCTCTGATCATGGTCTTGCTATTTTTATCTCTACATATTCTTGATGAATTTTCAACTTTTGCACCTACCTGTTAAGACAGGAGGAACATCCAAGCTCGAGATTCAGAGTTGCATCTCAGAAGCAGAGATTTTCAATAACCAATCTTAAGCTGGTAATTGTAGCAAATCCCCTAAAGACTGAGTATAGTTATACTGATAGCAGAGTGCTAAAAATGGACTGTTTCACTGTACTACCAGCTGAACTAAGTTTTCCTGACTGAACTCTGCTCCTGCGAAAGCTTTTACTGACATAAATGTATATAAGGAAATAGAAATCAAGACCGTAGGAAATAAAATTATATCAGAGAAATCCACAATTCTTAGGCATGTAATCTCTTTCAAAACAAATGAAAATTAAAGGTACTTAGATACCTGCCACTTACAGATTTAAAAACCTATTAGAAGCTTACACACCTTCAAGGATCTGGTTCTTATTTTTGATCTCTTCTTGCTTTCACTTAAGGAAAACATGACTGAAGTGGTGCTGAAGATTTTGCTGTAACCTCTCTGTAAAGTGGTGAAAAGCTGTGTGCTGTTTCTGGCATCAGCTGCTGAGCATCTGGCCTTGGATAGAAAACATTGTTAGAGTCACAGTCATCAGTGCTACCTAGTTCATTGAGTTGAAAGAAACTGAATAACACTCATAGTCTGTACAAACTAAAAAAAGGAAATCTTCAGGAAGAGATGCAGTTTCAACCCCATTGAGAGATCTGACTATATTTTTTCTGAATTACCATCACAGAGAGTGCACCAGGGGACATGTTCAGGGCCATTCCTAGTCCCACTGGGAGAGCAAGCCCAGATGGAAAAGGGACAAAGCATCCTGTCATATCTGTGTCCCCACACCCAGGCTCTCCATCTATCCCTTAACATGTGAAGCCTTGCAGGGTGACAGCCCATAGACACCCCAAGTGCCACATGACCATGCTTGGAGTGGCCCTTCTGCATGGACTGATGCCCCATGCCATGTGCAGGGCATGGCTCCATGCAGGGGCAACCACTGCAAGCACCTTCCAGAATTTGCAGGGACCCCTCTGCTACATGGCTTGGGCTGCTGCCTCCTCTCCATCCAACAGGGCAGGACCAAGGGTGGCTCTTTAGAAAGTGTATTAATAGCAGCTCCCATACGTCTCCAAACAAATCCTAAGCAGGCAGAATACTGCACTTCAGAGGAGACTGCTCCTTGCTGCTCTTCCTCACATAGCAACCCCAATTGAGGGCTGCAGCTGGACTGGGAGGCAATTATACACTTCTCATCATATTGTACAAGATGGGATAAACTGTAAAGATGACCCACACATGGGTTTGAATGATTACACATGGCATATAGCATCAAACACTTCTTAGTGCTGCTGGTGTGCAGACCTGCTGCGACAGGCACTGAGAGCTGCAACGTGCTTGCTGGAAACCAGAGATGCAAGCATGAGAGGTGCACAGCCTCACTGACTAATGGGCAGAGATTAGAATTCATGATGAGTAAGGTACTGGAAGGAGCTTCAGCTACTGAGAAATGGGTGGTGGATGCCTTAGCATCCCCGTGGATGCAGATGGGGTTGGAACTGTTGAAGCCCTAAAAGGGGATGGGAATCAGTCTTCCTGCGAGGGATGGGGATGCTCCTGCTGCTCACCACAGTCAACTGCCTGGCTGGAGACAGTGGAGAACAAAGGCAGGATGGCACCCAGG
This sequence comes from Platyrinchus mystaceus, assembly GCA_035041135.1. NCBI lineage: Eukaryota > Metazoa > Chordata > Aves > Passeriformes > Tyrannidae > Platyrinchus > Platyrinchus mystaceus. The sequence continues at coordinate 44,708,443 of JAWWLV010000045.1, read as the reverse complement.
GCTTGTGAAAAACTCAGTGTTGGAAAACCACACCCTGTCTTTGCTGGGAAAGAAGCAGCAGGACTGTTTTGGGGCCAGGGGCAGGCTGCTGCTTCGGGCCACTGCCTGCTTTGCCTCACTAGCACTAGCTTTAAATAGAGGAGCTTGTCTGATGAAAGCATCCATTTTTACAGACTTCCTAAAAGGAAAAGTTCATTGTGATTTTGCATAACTGACAGTGTTATCTGAGAGGATAATTGTTGGGTGTAATAGCAAACATTCCTGTTCTCCACATAGCCAGCAGGTTTTGGGAATGAATAGGGGATTCTTGTTTGTGCAGTTATCCCTGATGGGTTCCAAGTTCTTCCCTGAGATGGGGCTCGCTGCATGCTGTACCATCTTGGGACTCCTGCATCTTTCAAACTCATCCCACATTTCAAGTCTCTTCCAAAGATCAGTGAGCCCACAGGACAGCAGTCATGATCCTTACCCTCTCCTGTGTTTTCTTTTTAACCAATATGGATTGTTTAATTGGTTGTGGTGAGGACCACTGTATAGAAAAGCCTGGAGACCACACTAGGTGTGAGCTACAAGACAGTCAACATGGGCTTTTTTTCCAAACACTCAGGTGGTTCTTCAAGCCCTCTCTCAGCCCTTGCTATGTTTGTAGGCACAGCTAAGGGATGGCACTTTGCTACCACCATGTCAATTCCAAAACCAGTCCTGCCTGGGTGAAAGCAGTGTCAGGAAGGAAGGTAAATAAAAGGCAGCAGTGGAACAAGACAACAGGCCTATGCACTAGCAGTCCCAGCGTGTGTTATGTTGCTTCAGACGAAGTCTGCCAGATAAGCAGAACACTCCCACTTGTCTGCTATTGTGTCACAGGTGCAAGACAGGGGATCAATCTTGTGTAAGCACAGCGCTGATCATAACATATTGATCTGCTGGGAGCACAGCAACACACTATTATGGTAGTGATAGTGGGCTTTGGGATGCTGAGTATGGTATATATACATGTTGGTATGGGCTTTGGGACAAGGACTCACTTTTGGGACAAGTTTGTTCGTGACTATGAAAACATGTTTGGTATGTGTGTAGGGGGGACACTCTGTGGGATGAACTTTGTTTTTCTAAGGATTCATGTTCACTTGTCATTGTGTCTTCATGGTTTTCACAGAATTGCTGTGAATTTCTCTCTGTTGCCTGCAGCCTTGGGCGGGTGTAGCCAGCTTGCCAGGCTGGCTCACCTGGTTGTTATTTTTTTTTCCACAGGCCACTATTTTCTCTTGTATCTTTGCAAAAGCTGGATGGGAGTGTGAACTTCCAGCTTCTTGCTTGATAGGGCTATAAAAATTGCTGTATTCCCTTCCTGGTGAAAAGGAACATGGACAGGCTCCTTGCCAAGTGCTTGGGAGAACAAGCAATAAGTGCTACAAAAAGTGTTTGTGTGTGGCAGCTTCACATCTTCACCAGCATGTATAAATGCTGCTCTAAATTTTCATCTCTACAGGTGCCTGCAAAGCTGATGCAGGACACTTGAAAATGTAAAGACCTCTGGACAAGTGCTTTGGCTCTGCAAAGTTTCTGTAGCCTTCAGCTTACCTGGGTAAGCAACCAGGCAGCTAGAGTCCATTGTGATCCCCTGCATGGCTGTGTGGATCTGTAGGGTCCCTCTGTACGTAGGGCTGTGAGGAGAGAAGGTGCAGCCCCTGCTCAACAGGAGTAAAGACTGTGAGCAAGTGAAACACAAAGACCTATTTGAGAGAGAGGTTGCAAAAACTTCCCACGTTCTCCAAATGCGTGTTATGTTTGCTAAGGGAGTAGTTATTGCCTTTTTCTTTTGTGTTGTCTCTGTCAATCTTGCCTTAATTTCTCTTTATCCGTAACACAGAGAAGAAAGACTTCATTGTGCTGTGTTTACCGTGCTAGGTACCTGCTTCAGTGAGTAAAGGCACAGATTTTGTAATTCCAGGACAACTAAGCAGCTACTCAATCAGTATGAGCAATGGAAGAGAGATACAAGAAACCTGTTGGTGGGGACTTGAGTTTAAGAGAAGGGAAGGAACAGGTACTCTGTCAGTAGTTTGAAATGGGAAGATGACATCTTCTTTGGGCCACAAAACATGACGATCTCAAGGGATGGGAAATGCAAAAAACCCCATATATTTTTTAGATAGGGTGTCTGTGATTTTCTTTGAGCATTTGTGGTAACGTGTGTGAATATGCACACCACTCTCAATAATACAATTTCACAAGAAAACCGCTCTGATAATGTGTTCCTCCAAAACCAGGCAGTAACAGCTTCAGAGGGCTCAGGAGCTGCCTCCAACAGCCATATCAGCACAGCATCTTCTGCATCAGGCAGAAGATGGTGGAGGCAGGCAGAGGTGCTCCAGCCCCCAGCGGTGTGTCGGGACGGGCCCCAGGCAGGATGTATGCTTCCCAAGCCACCCACCTCCAGCACTTGTGTAAAGAGTGAGTGGGTGGCCAGGGTGTGACATCACAACACATCATCTGCTTAGGTTGTTACACTGCTCCAAAACACCACAGGCTATAAAGCAAAGTGAAAGCTTGAAGCCATCAACCAGGGTTTTATCCCTGAAGCCTCATGGGAAATCAGACTCTCATTCTGGACTCAGACCTTGTCACATGTGAGATGGCAAACATTGAAATGAGTCTTAGATCTGAAGCTCTTCTTTTTCTTGTTGACAGTATTCAAATGTCTCTGGGTTTAGCCCAAGTTTTTGTTATTGGTTTCTTTTGGGGGGCATTGTGGGGGGTTTTTTGAACTCTTTTTATTGTAAATGCATCTTTGCAATTGTTTCTGAGAGATTTCAAACAGAAATTTCTTATGTGAGTTTGGCAGAAGATAACTGATTTTTAAAATTACCCTTAAAGCCAACCACAGAAAAAAAAGCAGGAAAAGAAGACAAAAATGAGTCCTTGTCACACAAACAGGCATGAACCTGCCATTTATGCTGTAGTTCATTGTTCTTATGTGAGTCCAGTGTGTTCCAGCAGCACTGTCAACCCAAGTGTTATTTGATTGGGAAGCTTGAATTAGGTGGCTACTGCTTAAAAAGTAGCCCACCAGACTAAAATAAGGGATTCTAGTTAAGGCAATTCCTTACGAGGAACAGTAAAGGGCACTGGGAACATGAGCTGTTTAGTGGATTAGCTCCTGATGGGAGTCAGATCTCTGAAGCGTCATCAGCTGGAGGTCCCCTGGTCTGCCATGCAGGCGGAGAGTTTCAGCAAAGGAGTCCTGGCCACAAGTGTTGCTGTTCTTGCTGTCTCACATGCAGCACAGGCAAGTCTGGTCTTGAGAGAAGCCCTACAGTAGCTTGCACCATCTGATGTAGACATAGTCATGATGGCCCAGAAAGGAGCAGCAGTGCAGACAGAAGAGTCCTCTTTAACAGGAGCAAGGAAAAGTGCTGGCATGAACAAACAGGGCCTCTTTCAGGAATGTGAACATAGAGGACTTCATAAATGTCACAGTCTGCATGAGGAAGGGTAAAAAAATTGTATCATGGTCTGCAGGACGCAGGTGATTTGTTGTCAGTGGTAGCTACAGTGGTGTGCTAACAGGAGATGAATAGATAGTCCTCTGACTCATTGTTAGTGCTGCTTGGTGGGGAGAAGATGAAGAGTGGAAGATTAGTGTAAAGGTGTCAGAAGTACAGATTGTTCCAGGCACAGCAAATTGAAGGACATGCCACTTCCTCGGGATTTGCATTCTCTGTCCCTTCCTTCCTCCCCTTGCATCACAGCAAACCTAACATCCATCTTCAAGTGCCAGTAACTACACCCTGCTACAAGACTTTCAATTCCTCCAGCAACTCCTAGATTCCTCATTCCTCTCACACCTTTATCCTCTCCCTGTACCAACTGCTTTCAAGATCCCTCCATTGTGACCTGGAGAGAAAGCGGAACATACTATGCTGTTTAGTGCTATAAAGGTTAGATAAAATAATTGCTCTACTGTACAGAAGCTTTCCTCTCAGAAAGGCCACTAATTTGGGTCTCCTTCCTCTCTCAGGAGCTGCCTGTTATCCCAAGACTTGCAAGGTCTTTGAGATTTCTACCTCAGTGTCAAATTTGGTGGAACCTAGTCAATCCAGTTAAATCTATGAAGTAGGGGCTGACAGAAACACAGGGAGAGCACAATCCCATAAATGAAATTACCCTAGGAAATCCATCTACAAAAGAGCTCACTGCTAGTAATAAAATGAAGAGACTGGCTTCATTTGCAAAGAATTTGCAATCTGGCTTTTGTGGTTTTCTGCAGGGAAGACTGATAAAGGTTTGAATTCCAAGCAGGGGTGTAGGCAGAATAAAAGAACTAGTCTCCTCCTTTAAATGATGGGAAACATCAAACTGATTAGCCCAGCAGACTTGTACAAGGAAACAATTTTCATATCTGTGCTCAAGTAATAATGATACAGTCCATTCTTGCAGTATGCATAAGCTGAGGATCTCAAAGTGCCTTGGAGCATATTGAGCACTCCTACCTCCACCTAAAATGCACCATCTTTGGAGAGATACGCAATAGCTGCTTTGCACAAGAGCTGGCAGGAAATGTGGAAGACATCCACATTGCGTCTTTCCTAAATGGGGATTGATCAATATGCCAAAGGTAAAGTGTTGTACAGTCAAGAGAAAGGCTTGAGACATGGGTGTTACACTTTGTGGGTTACCTCTCTTGACCTAGCTAGATATGCCTACGCATCATTTAGTCTGCATACAGAGCAATCCCATGGTACCCATGAGGGTTTGGCAACGTCGTGTCACCAGATGGCAGAATTGAGGACTGAAAGCTAGGATTTGTTGGTGGAGACTAAAAGTTTGTCTCCCAGGATGGCTGTTTCATCACCCATGGGACGCGAGTTGCTGATGTCAGTGCAGTTCTCAGAGAATAAGTGATCAAATTACCAATGCTGTCACCAAGGTCAGTACAATTAGCTTACTAGCTGGTTGCTTCAGAAATTAGCCCAAGGGTTGTGTTGAGCCTTTTCCCACTTACAGTCTCGTTGGGTTAAATCTAAGCCAGACCAAAACTTGGAGACTCATGAAGGGTGGTTGTCCCTGTACCATTAGGAAATGACTGCTGAAAGAATTTGGAAGTGCAATGACAGGCAGTCACCAGTGCTGATTTTCATCAGTCCAACCTCAGCCTTGCTCCCGCTACATCTGAGCAGTCACATCTCACGATCTCTGTGTGTGATTCTCACAGCTATCTTCTGCCCCATGCTGGCCCACTCAGAGTCCCCTCGCACACACCTAGTGCAGGGCTGCTATTCTGCCCAGCTTGGGCCCATGCTGGGGCCAGACACAGCATCCTCTGTCACACCCGCCCTGGAGAACAGCAGACAGACGTGGAACAGGCCTGCCCCAAGGCAAGGCTCATGATCCAGCACAATCCTCAGCCTTTAAGTACCAGTGCTCCTGCCCTACATGATCCAGTACCCCATATGCACCCAACAGCTGTATACAGCTACTTTCAGTGGCAGTGAAAGGGATTGTGGGCAGTTGTGATCAGCATGTTTTTTCCAAAAATAGGCACACACAGGACTCTTCATACACTCATGGTCCTCCTTTGATTATGCTTTTGCAAGAGAATTGTGCTCTTACTGTTCACAAAAGCTTCTTACAATAGCTTAATTTCATACTCATGATTGTGGCATATGAATGGCAGTCTCCACAATAGATCACAATAACTTTGCAAACCTCCTTTTGTCCATCAAAGGGCTTATTTCCCTTTGTCACCAGCACATGTTGATGATTATCTAAATAGAGCTGGGATCTATCTATACACCTTACAGCATTCATGCTTTAATAGGCACTTAGGTTTCCATTTGTTTACTTTGTTTACTTTATTTTCTACCCCTGGTTTCCAAATTCCTCTCAGCTCCTGGGTATGCTCTTCTGAAATTTATCCCAATTCATAGTGTCACACATAAGCTTCTGTATTACCAAAATAATATCTGCAGTTGCTACACTCAGTGCTTGAAGTGTTTGCAAGTGATCTTCTTTATTCTGTGTCCAGTTTAAACTGCTTGCTCATAGCAACTAAAAGAATTTCCGAGTGTCTCTCTCTGGGAAAGCTGGCCTTCAAAACTATAGTCCCCTATGCTGTCAGGCTGTTCAATAAGACCTTTGCATTGTTAATACACTGAGAATGGAGTCCTATGGGAAGCAAGAGGGCTCAGAATCTCCCTGTGTTCAAAAGAGGGTCCCCATGGTCTAATTCACGCTCTTCTATCACATTTCAGCTCTCTCTTTCACTTGCAGGTGCCAAAGCTCAAGGCTGGGTCCACAATGGATAGTCAGCAACTGTAGAACACAGGGGAAAGAGGTCAGGGCAAGACTTGGAGACCACTCAGATATAATGGTGCAAATTGATACCCAAAATGAAGCTTCTATACCAGGAGAACTTGAAGAACAAGTACTAAATGTAACCCTTGCTGGCAGACATCGAGGTGGGTGAGTTAGGGTTGCCCGCAAGGACACTGGCAAGTCAACAAGCAGATGCCTATGGTTCTGTTCATACATTTAGTAAAGAACGGATCTCAGCTCCTTTTTCAAAGGAACAATAAATTCGCTAATAATATTTCTTTTAAAAATGAGAATTGGAGTTGCACAGGTGTGACACAGTGACATGAAAACCATCAGCTGTGACAAATTACTCTGCTGCAGACAGTCCATTGATGAAAAGCTCTCCTTGTAGATAAATTCCGTTATCGACCCCTGACACTCACATGGTGGCCTTTTTCTCCCACTATCATTTTATACATGAGTCCATAACATTCTTCCCTTCCTTCCCAGTCTCATGTTGAAAACACCTACACATAAAGTGGACTTACCATCAAGCTCTGGGGCTCTTTGGAATCACTAAAACAAACTACAAATGATTTGATCTGATGGTACGAAATTAATGATGTCTGCAAACAGCATGGTGTACTAGCCTGTTTGTTGCATTAGTCAGACACATGCTTCAGTTCAGCAAACCGCTGCCAAAAATTTTGACCACACCCAGAAAGAAACATGAAAATATTCCTCCCAGGAAAAGAGAAGGCTTATTTTAGCTAATTTTTGAAATGAGATGGCAGCCAGCTAACTGGATTTGACATAAAAAGAGAAAAAGGAAGCTGTATAGCCCTCCTTCCTCACAAACGAATTACAGAGCATTAAGGAGTTTTTTAATTACTGGGCTATTACAAAAATGTAGACAAATGTTGGATGCGTGTGAGCATATACAAGTGCATGTGTGAATTTAGGGGTAAAAGCCTGCATAGACTCCAGACAAGCATGCTGCATATCATTAATGTCCCCTTCAAGGGTTTCAGAATATATGAATGTAAAAAAACCCCACAGGCCCGGCACACAGGCACAGACCTGGCCAGCCTGGTGTCCCGACTAAGTCACCAGCAACAGATGCTTAGGAAACAACATAAGAAAGAAATCAAATACAGAGCAGTCCTACACTTCCCACAATCAAGTAGGCACTGTGGGTACTTTCTAAGCTAGAGGCTACATCTGGAGCCCAGTTTTTAATAGCCGCAAAGATGCTTACTGCTCAGGTGGTCTCTCTCTGCACAGTAGGGAGGTTGGCCTTGTAAACAGAGCAGAGGAACAGCCCTGGGGACAGCTCTGGGCTGATGCAGAAACAGCTACCACCTGCTCCTGCTCCTCCAGGGAGCCCCAGCTTCAGGGCTTAATCAGTCCTGGGTTCCTTTGCTGAGAGAGCCAGTAAAAGTTATTATCATTAATAGAAATTGTGGAGATGGACTCCCTACTTCTGTTCAGAGAGGTTATTATACAGCTATTACACTGCAACAAAATGTGGCCACTACTGATCTGGGCTGGTTTGAATTAATGACCCAGAAATGAAAGACTCTATATCCTATTAACAGTCTGCCAAGCAATGCCAGAGCCCATTACTTTGGTTTATTTGTAACCCGTCAGGAACGACCCAATGCAAATCCAGATCTGGAGTTGATCCAGAGCAACTCCAAAAGGCATTCCTACACACTCTTTCACATTGCAAAGTAGTGACTGCCTGGATTCATCCAGCAGTGGGGAAATATTCATTTCCATGGGGTTTAATTCACCCAGATGCATGTTGGAGGGCAACGGTTGACAGGGACTGGTGAGACATGAAGAGGGACTTGAACCCCTACTTTGCAAAAGCCATCTGCTGCCCCAGTATCATGTTGCGATATGTCAGTGCAAGACAATTACCTTCAATTGCAACTCTGGGCAGTGTGTGACCTTGTTTTGTACTTCACTGGTTCCAGCTGGCAAAAGAGAGGTGTGTTTGGCAATGGCAGGAGTGCAGGTCATGGTGTGCACTGCAGGGACAGGTCCAAGCAGGTACACCCTGCTTGGGTGTACAGGACTGTGACTTGCAACCTCTCTCCCTCCTGGTTAATTTGAGCCAGCAGGACCCTTCAGCTGGCACCCTTCAGGGCCAACACAGCAGGACCTTCCCACATCAGTTTTCACCCCGGCTCTGTCCTACCACCCACACAACTGTTGGTGTAGGGAGTGAAACCTCAGTACCATAGTGATAACTTCAGGTTATTGTGTTAATTTAAGCAATAAAGTGATAAGGGAATACCAAGAACACTAAGCTGGGAGCGAGTTATGATTGTGGGGCCAAGTACCGGTCTTGGCAGCTTGATGCTAGTGATTGCCTATGGAACAGCCCAGGTAGGTTGTGTGCTGGGCTGGCAGCCCAGTCGCGTGCAGCACTGCAGGTTTTCCTGTCTGCTTACTGCTGGAGACTGCAAAAGTATACCAGTGAGCTGAGACAATCTGCAAAAGAGAAATTACCACTTCTCTCCCCATTGTTCCCATCTGACATTAAAGGAGGAGGAGAAGGGGAGAAAAGGCAGGCTTTGCCCCAGCCCCCCTGAATCCCCCTCCCTCAAAAGAGCTGATGCAACAGCAATACCACCTCAGCATCTGACTACAGCCTTGATCCAGTCCAGACTTTCTGCAGATCCCTACTGGAAGGAAGCCATTTTTCTTGAGTGTATTTCCAAGAAACAGTTGACAGGCTTGGCACAGCTATTCCTGGAAATGTTCAATAGGTCATCTTCTGGAAGAGAGTGCTGACTGATGGAATTGAACAGATCTTGTTCTGCGTGTTGCGCACCGCTTGCTCCCTCTCTCGCGAGGGCTTGGCGTTTGCCTTCGCGCTGTGCCCGGCCCCCCACCGCCTTGGCCCCCCCCGCCCTCTGGCTTCAGGAGCACCAGCTTAGGCCCAATCTGCTCTGCACTGAAGTGGCCACAGGATTCAGTGTGCTAGGAACCATATTCCCCTCCTGGCAGCACTGCGGTGATTGTCCTTTGCTGTCAGAACAATTGCTGCGTGAAGGCAAATGTCCCCTGTAAATTACAGAGCTGCCCCTTTGCACACACTCACCAGTGCCATGGAAATCCTGTGCAGGTACAGAGACAGGCATGCATGTGGCAGCTGGGAACATGGGCATAGGTTGTACAACTATGCAGTCCCTGCTTGTCCCTGGATGAGGCACATGTCAGAGATGAACTTCTAGCTTCTTCATCATATTGCTGTTTGCCAGCAGCGAGGAAGCTCAGGGTGAAGCCATGACAGGAAAAAATTGCTTAAGGTGAGGCACACTGGTGAGGAAAAAATCCAAGATCCATGCTGGGTGGTTTCCTCTGTGCTTCTCCTATCTTTAACCTGTTTCTGATCACAGTTGCCAAGTGAGATCTATTTCCTCCACTGTTTTTGGGGTGGATCCTGGCACTTCTTGCTAACTGAGGAAAAGGTCTTGGACAGTGATCCCAGCTCAACCTGAGCCAGGGCAGTTCAGGATGTCTTGCTGGCACTCTCACCCAGTATGAGGAAGTGCTGCCATGTGCCAGGACAACCCCAGTGGTGGCAGTGGGGAGGGTCTGGGAGCAAGGGCAGTCATCCAAGCTCCCCTGTCTCGGTTTACCAGTCTCAGCATGTAGGGAGTGCCAGGGATTTTGACCTCAGGACACCAGTCAGGGAGGAAGGTTGCTTCATTTTAGAAAAGCATGTAAGTGTGCTCCATGCAGAGTGCCTGGGCTCTGCAGTGTCCCAGCCAGTCTGGCTGCAGAGGAGGGAGATCTCAGGTCTCTACTGCATTTGAGCTTCATGGTCAGACTTGCCCTTCTGCCCATGACAGAGGGCATGTGCAGAGCCATTTAGCATGGCTGGCTGCTTCTAATTCTTGTCTAGATAGCTCCTTATCACAGTAAAGGATCTTAGCATCTGTATCAGCACAACTCAGCAGGTACATGCTAATACCACCAGCAGCAGCCAGGTAATGCTGCTGCCCCTGTCCCATGAGAGGAGCACAAGCAGGGCTTGTCTTTGTGTCCCTCCTCAGTACCTTGAGATGGATAAGGACCTTGAAGGACAACCTAGGTGTTCAACTAGGTTGTGGCACAAAGAGCTGCCTATGCCTTTGTGTGTGGGCTATGGTGATTCTGCAGTTTAAATACTGCCTCTGCCTGAAGTCCCATGAGATTTTCTTTCTCTTCTGCAGTCTGTGAATGCAGCTGTTTACTAAGAGTATTTTTAAACGATGCTTTGCAGGTTCTGTGTTTTCCTGCTTCAACTCTATCCACAGATAATGTACTTGCACTCTGCCAGGAATTAAATTTCATTTACATCTGTAAAAACAGCAAGACAAAACACACTTGGTTCAAACATTTGCCAGAGCTGGCATCAGACCCACTGGGCCTCTAGGTAGAGGCTCAGAGGAGCCTTCCCTTTCCCCCTTTCACATCGTGGATACATCTCACTGCTGCTTGATTGCCCTCTTACTGCCACCTCCTTGATTCCCAATGGCCCAGAGCTCATATCCTCTAGCCTGTGGGTTCCTAAAACTCATTAGCATACAACTGCAGAGGTATTTTAAGGCAGGAAAAATAGAGACCCGAAGGTACCCCTTGTGGTAGCAATGCAAATGGGTGAACATGCCATGAACACTCCTTCAGGTGCCTCTGGAGCAACCCCACTTTACACCTTCCCATTCACTCTTAGATGTTGCAAGTTTGAGAAATTCAAAGAATTTTTTCAAGGAGACAGTAAAATCACTGCCCCTGTTTACTGGTGAGCAGTGAAGGGGGGCTACACTGAGCTCACGGCCACCAGAGCAGCCAGGTCACAGACTTTAAACCAGAAGCCCACCAAAGAGGACCATGGCACTCACGGCTGTTCACCCCATTGCAAACACAGGAATGAACCCTGAAGCACAGGAATGAACCCTGAAGTGTGGCCCAAAACAAGGACTTTCCCCAGAGCTGAGGGAAGGTATGAAATAAAAGGTTCATTTTAGAGAAACTTTTCCAAAGGGAGAATGTTGTAACCCTTCTGAGTACAGAATGGGAATGTGCCTTTACTCTTTAGGTTTTACTCTCTGTCTCCAAAGCGTAGGACCAGGGAACAGTTTTTCCATAAACACCCTCCTATGCGTGGGTGCAGTTGCCTGCTGCAGCATGTCCATCGGGATGGGAGCCATGCCCGTGGCTTCTCTCCTACACTTCCCTTGCCCCAGCTCCTGAAGGTAACCACAGGCATGCACGCACCAGAACTATTGCTGAATTTCTCTAAACTGAGCTCACTATGAGGTGCACCTGCTCTGTCACATTGACAAAGCTGTGTTTTCCAAATCTGTGCCTTCTAGTGCTTTTTTTGAGGCATTAATAAACATCTCAAATCATCATTTGTTACTGACTTAATTACTGGTTGTCACCACTCAGCAAGTATTTCAAACAGCTGACAGTGGGAAACACTGTCATACACAGTGTGCAAGATGAGCCCTTAAAAAAAATCTCTAAAATAAAAAAGGAGTCATTCAAAGCAATACTTTTTGAGGTTATTGCCTCCTAGTGGGTGCACATATAGAAAAAAGTGCAAAAATCTTTTATCCAGCATTCATTCATGCATTCATTCTAAAAAAGATTCTCAAAGACTGCATAATTTTCAGAAGCTGATGGATGCCAGTGGGACCAGCTGCCATGCCTTTCCCAGGGTGTGGGGTTCCCACCGTGGTTGGGGAGGCTGCGATTCCGTGGTTGCCCAGTTTAGTGCAGTGTGGAGCAGTGGGACGGAGGGCCTCCTAGAGCAGGAGATTTTGCAGGGCTGTGCCCAGCTGAAGAACACACCTTTCACCTGATCCTTTAGAGACCACTTTCCTTAATGTGAGACTTGCCAAGTCAGCAGGAAAAGCCATTTATGGCTAAATGCAGTTGCAGTAAGAGTGGGGAAGGGGTGTAGCAGAATAGGACAAGTTGTGTTTTTTATGTAACTGCAGGAGAACTCATTGTCCTCTAGCTCAGAAAGAAATACTAGCTTACAGTTTAGGACAAGATTCATGTAGAAGGTATATCTTTTAAATTATACAGTGTTTATTAATAGAATGTCCCTCCTAAAGCTAGATTCCCTATAGCTTGCTGTCTGCTGATGGCCAGCTAACAGTCAGTGTTGCTTTGTCATTTTTGTTCAGAGTTGTTGTTTTTTAGAAACTGTTTAGAAATATCTCCTCCATTTTACTTGCCTGTGTATCTCCTCAATATCTGGCCAGCTTGCGGCTGATAGTTCTCAATGACTCACAGATAAAACCTATTAAAGAAAAAAATCTGAGCAGTGACGCACCAGATGTGCAGTGAAATTTTAAAAACATGCTATGACTTTTTAGGAATACATGCAATTAATATTAAACAGATGCCTGAAGTTTCCTGCACAGCTGTTTCTCTATTATGTGTCATGACTTTTAATGGCACTGAGGTGAGACATACAGACACGAGGAAATGCAAGACTATTCAAATTCAAGCTTTTAAAATTCTAACAACAAAGCGGGGGGGGGGTCGGGGGGGTCGGGTGAGGAGGGAGTGGGGGCAGATAGCCAAACCACTGAACCTCTCACAAGGCACGAAGTGGAACACACTCGCTCAGGAGTGCTGTAGAGCAGACAGTCAAGTATCTTGGTCAAGGTAACATACACAATCTTCTGCTGGGCAGTTTATCACCCTTATTGTGCACCCTTGTCTTTGTTGACTTCCTCCAACAGACCCATTTTTGTAGCAGATATCCATTCTGTGTTTTTACACAGATGGGACTAGAACTGGATTAAAAGGCTGCATTTTGTTCCAGAATCCCTCTTGCTGTGCATGAACCGTTTAGCAAACAGAGTAGGTCTTTTTCTAGGGAAGCTTGTCTACCAAGTTTCAATTTCCTTTTTTTGGATACATGAACCTTTTATTACCCCCTGAAAGGCCTCCCTGAAATTCACCTTGTCAGGACCCTCACAGCTGGTGAGGTGGCAGCATTACCGCAGGGGTCATCAGCATTGGCAGCCAGAACCACCAGGATCTGAAAGCACCTTCTCTCAAAAATCAGGACTTCGGGGTGAGATTGATTTAATTTGACACAAGGGATGGGATCCATCTCATTTAATGTACATACCTACAGCTGATTTAGGCATCAATTACAGCCACTGGGGTGTGAATTCATCTCATCCCAGAAAATAAACAGAAGAAAAGGTAGACAAATTGCCCTGAAAAGGTGCCGCCTTCACTCCCTTGACTATAAAAGGATGTGACAGGGATTGGCTCTGATGTAGATGTCACTATGGTAGATGTCTAAAGTTAGATGGATCCTTTGGCTTTCTAACACTAAATGTTTGGCCAAAGCTAGTCATCTATACTCCTTCAACAGTTGGTGGAAAAGCGATTCCTCTAGAAGATGTCACCCACATCTACCTGACAGGTGGGCTGAACTGCATGCCAATGGTGCTGTCCATAGCAGAAGCATAGGAGATGTGTCTGATCATTAGCTGGTGAAAGCCAAAAGGGATGAAGTCACTTCTCCATCTCATAGGGCTTCCTTTCTTCAGGCTCACACCCTTACCTGTGGCCTCAGTAAGGCCTCAGCTCATCTTTTGGCTGGTATGGCACCAATGCATCAGTATCTTCATGTTTCCTTGCATATCTTTTCTGGCTCCAGGGTCAAGCACTTAGAGTGACACAGGAAAGCCTCTGGATGATATGCAGCTCTAAACTGGGCACCCTCCAGGCCTTTACACATAGGGTGCAGTTCCCCCTCACACCCACTGCCCTCCCTCCCAGAGGGGTCTCCTGCAGCCCCAAATCTCTGCAGCAACAGCTGCTGTTGGTCCCTGTGTCCCTTTGGAGGCTTGTTATAGTTCTGATATTTGCTCTCTCACTATTCATCATGCCTTCTGCAGAGAGTCACAGCCAGTTTATCAGTTACCAGGAGCATGCTTTCTGGGCTGAAAAGCAATTTCCTTTTCTCCTCTTATTGCAGAAGCCTAAAGAGGGTTTGATTTATGCCATCAGTTTTAGATTTAAAAATCTTCAGCTTCACCTAGGTACATTTCCTGGAGATCAGGGATGCTTAGTACAGTAAGCATTTAGTAATGCTTAACAGATGAGCGATTCTGTTACACCATATGATCATTTCTTATACATTAGGTCTGGATTTTTCCTACCATGTTAGTTACAGCCACTGTCAAATGGTGTCAGTTCATCTTTTCCTCTTTCTCCTACCAAGCTTATGTCCCTGGGAGAGGTCACAGCAGTGAATGTGGCAACCCTGCAGTTGCCTCTTCTGATCAGCTGCACTTTTGGCTTGCTATTGTGCAGCACTCCTACTCTGTTGCTGTAATAGCCCTTAAAAAACATGAGCGTTTGCCAGTATGCTCAAGTAGGGGAAAACAATGGCATTATTTGAGAAATTGAGGCTTTTTAATGAAAAACACTGCCAGGGGAAGTGGCATTTACCACTGCATGGATGGCTTAAACTCAAGGGGCCACACTCATTGCTGCTGGATTTCTGCTGGGCTCATCAGAAGTATGAGGCACTGTGGTCACCCTGAGGGTCTACACAAGCCCGTACAGAGGATGTCCAAGGTGGGGGAGGCAGAGCAGTACTGGTCATGAGCATGCATCAGGCCCACCTCAGGCATACAGCAGAGAGGCACCACCAGGAAAGAGCTGGAACACAGGCCTCTGTACTGGGCCCAGAACCCACCCCTTGCTCTTTTCCAAGCTGGCAACAGGGAGGTGGTAGATTCCCCACCCCTGGAAACATTCAAGGCCAGGTTGGACAGATCTCTGAGAAACCTGGTCGAGTTGTTGTCTCTGCTCATTGCAGAGGGCTGGACTAGATGGCCTTTAAAGCTCTCTTCCAACCTGAACTATTACATGATTCTATTATTTTATGATTCTATAATTCCATGCTCAAAGTGCTTTTTTTATAATGTCCTGGAGAACAACCCGCATTTCTAAGATGAGACACTCGAGAG
The DNA here is from genome assembly GCA_035041135.1 of Platyrinchus mystaceus. Lineage (NCBI taxonomy): Eukaryota > Metazoa > Chordata > Aves > Passeriformes > Tyrannidae > Platyrinchus > Platyrinchus mystaceus. The sequence goes on along the minus strand of JAWWLV010000045.1, from coordinate 44,693,129 downwards.
AGGTTTTGGAGCAGCTGATGCTTCTGTTGAGCTAATTTTGTTCCCAAGGAACCAGCTATTTTGGTATTGACTTATAGCCCCTCACCAGAGCTGGGCAAGCTCCTCACAGCCTCAGATCTAGTAGGCAGGTTTCTCCAGCCAATGGATCCTGACCTTCCCTTGATACCCCCCAGCTCCACCAGAATTGGACCCTTTAGCTTGGGCGTTTAAACCTGTCCCCAGCCCTTGGACTGAAAGCCATCAGGAGGCTGTGGATGGGGTGGCCAAGCCTTATCATCCAGCACAGCATGGTACATGCCCTGACACTGGCCCAGCACTCATGTCTTTGTGTGGGGAGGCAGTGGTGGCCGTGCACCCCTTGGCTCCTGCTGGGTGAGTGGCAGCCATGATCAAAAGCATTTGCTGTTAGCTGTGCTTGGCTAGGTGCCTGCCTGTGCTTCTCTCAGGTGATGACTTTGCTTCAGTTGCTCATGGCTTGTCACCTTGCCAGGATGCACGCCTTACAGGATTAGCTTTTGGAAATTGCAGCTGGGTGCCCTGCAAGCAATGTCCCTTCTAGGAAAGCACGTTAAACCTGAAGCCATGCTGTCAGCTGGATTTCAGAGTGAAATCTGATGTGTCGGTAGTGTCTGCCTAGGAAAAGAGATAAAGAGAAAAGTCTTACCTTCTGCGGCATGTGCTGGCATCTAAGCACGGGGAACTGGCAGGCAGGGACTGGGGCAGCACTGGGAGAGAGCCCTCTGGGAGCTCTGAAGCACATTCCCTCCTCTCTTGATCCCTTTATTCCTGTCCTCTACATTCTTAGGTACACATGACATGGAAGCAGCAAAACTGACAGCCTGGAACATGGAGCCCAGTCTGCAGCTGAAACAAAAAAAATCACAGCCCTCAAATTCACAACCAACTGGTCAGCCAGACTCAGGGCTTCGTTTCCAGTCTGATTTTCGTCACAATTTCGTTTCTATGCTTGCCTGCTTCTATGATGTGGCTCTTTCTTTAGACAACCAGCTTCAGGGGTTTAGCGGATTTCTTTTTTTCAGACTTCTGTGGGACCCAAAATACTTGGTGATGGGTGAGAAAATCTATGTGTATCACAAGGAGTAAAACCTCTGGTTGCCCCTTGAAGGCCCACATTGACAGGTTCTCTACCGTGACTGAGAAGCACACCTATGCTCCTCAGAGCTCTCTCTGCTCTGCAGAGGTTTTTGGGGCTCTCCCCTGCTCGCCGTGCTTGCTCAGACAGCAACCCTAGGTGTGCATTAAGAACACAATCTCGGGCTCACTATGCCTCCATCAAACTTCTCTCATCAGAAGTCTGCATCGCTCTACAAGTTGCAGCCTGATGTGGTTTCTCAGGACCAACAACAGAGAGGAAGACTATGTAATTATTGAGGCTCATTTCACATGCAGACATCAGACCAATGGCACAACGAGCCCAGTGAGAGGCAAGTAAAATTTCTTCACAAGGTTTGATTTCTCAGGTCTCTCTATGACTTGTTTGTTAATCCTGAGATTTTTCTCAGAAGTCTTTATTATCCAGAACGGGGTGTGTGCCATTCGCACGCTGCTTCTTGGAAATTACTGGGAGGCAACTTACTGGGAGGTAATTCTAGATGGGAATCTGAACAAAAGGTGTTGCCTAACCATTTTGAAGAATAATTGACTACTTGCTATGCAGTTTGTTTAATAACCCGAAAGATGGATCCTTATCAGAAGTCTCCACATGCTCTAGTTACTCAATTGCTTTCTTATTTAAATAAAGCATGTCACATATGTCCATAAAAATAAAAGTACCTCATAAAAGGCAGTATCACTGAGGTGTGCCTGCTCTAGATAATTAAATTAAAAGCTATATTTTCCTGTATATCTTTATATCCCTTTTTTTACAGGGCTGCTGCATGACTGTTGGGCTTTCAAGGACAATGATTGTGCCATGAGTCCCTCACATCATTCCTCATTGTGCTATGAAGGTAAATGAGGTTGTTGGCTCATCCCGACTGGTCTCAACAAAGTCAGAACACTCTCAGACCCTTCCTGGAGTTCACAGGGTGAAGCTGGGAAGCATCACCCTCCTGATGGAGGAAGTATCACTAAAAATCAAAATGAACATCCAAGAAGTGTAAGAGTCTCTGTGTGCCTGCTTCCTAGGGAACGGTGTTCAGTGTGCCTGCAAAAAAACAACCCCACCCTGCTTTAGTTTGCATGAATAACTGAATGATTCCCTTCAGGACAATCCAAAATTAATGGTGCAAGGATAGAAAATTATAGTTAATAACAATAAAACAGCTAATGACTGAAATCACAGTGAACAGTATGCAGAAGTCCCAGGTACTAGAATAATTTGCATATTTTCAAAGTCAAAAGGGCTAATATCTGAGACCCACATCTGAACTGCCTGCCACAGGGTAGGCTTACTTACAGCTGCTGAATGGCCAAGTGCAAGCATCCCAACTGCGGGAAAAAATTCCATCTACCAGCACAGAACCCAAGCCAGGGAGGAAGTGCTGGATCAGCTCTGAATTTAAGAAAAAAGAGGTATTGTTAACAAGAAAATAAGCCTGACTCTGGATACACATCTTCAGCTAGGAACACTGCTGATGGGATCTGCACTTGAGCAGCATTCCCAGCTGAGCAGGTGTCTTAACCTGCCCCGAGCCTGTTCATGGAGGTGACTGTCACACAGAAACAGGACTTTGGGCAGCTAAATATTATTCCTAGGTGCACATTCCTCACGAAGGGCAGTGACAACACTCAGAAGAGAGAGAAATAACTAGCCAGCCAGCCAGTGAAATGGGCTCTGAGCATATGCTGCAAGGAGCTGTTAAGATCTCTGTGCATCCTCTCCATGTGAATGAGCTGGCTGCTGGTGTGGTGAAGGTCTGGCTGTCATCCTGGGAAGTAATGGCCTCTCTGCACAGATGACATGAATGTTCACACCAGCCATAGCAAAGCAGGTTGTTTTCTCTGCCCTCACAGGGTCTAACGGGTTTGTCTGTCTTATGGCCAGAGGGCAGTTCAACTACTTGGTTCATTTGATGGCAAGGGCTGGTTATGTGTTGGTTAGATGTGAAAACTGTAAAGATAGAAGAAAGAAAACCCACAGACTTCCATTACACTGCATTTCTTTTGGGTCAACAGTGGCTTTGGAACCTTGATCTCAAGATAAAAAACCGTGAATGTATTAATGATCTCCTGAGCCATCAAATCCCAGGTTTTATGGGATTTTTCCTATTCCAAAACTCAAAATTATCTTGGCTTTGGAGACTTACCAATATCCTTTACTGAATGACTCCACTCCTCTGTTTCTTTTTCCTTTCTCGTGACACTTATGTTGAAGTGAATAGTGCAAAGTGGCACTTGAGGGAGTGAAAAGAGGACCCCAAAACCTGGAATGCTTGCTACATTCACAAAAACCCCTTTCAATTGTCCCAAATCCATAAAGAGTAAAAGTACCATGCTTCAGCAGGTTCCAATTAAAGAAGGCCTAATCCAAAGCGCACTGAAGTTAATAAGAGGCTTTTTGTCTCTTTGCTGTTGGGGCTTGGACCAGACATCAGTATCAGAAATGGTATCTATAACATGTGCAGATGTTTTTTTAATGCAGTCACTGCTGCAGGAGAGACAGGAATCTTCCTGTGCCATCATCAGCTCTACCTAACAGCTTCAAAGGGAAAGCGCAATTCATCTTTTTTCACAACTAAAATGCTAGGTTCAGAAGTGAATTCTCCTAAAACACATACTAATTTTTTAATCTGTTTATTTTTGGTTTTGGCAAGTTTTTCTCAAGTAATAGGTTAAAAAAGACACCGTATTCAGGGAAAAAAAAGCCAAATCATTGGTTTTCTTTTTAGAACTTTAGACCTTAGGTGATAGCAAGACACCTTGAAAGTGAAAATTCTTTTCATTTAGTGAAATTTGGACAAAGCTTTTGAATATTCACTCTAAATAGACATAGGTTTTAGGAACTGTCCTTTCAGCTTTACTTCTACTATGCCTTGGCATTGGCCTATATCTATGGA
>JAWWLV010000045.1:44628583-44680129 GCA_035041135.1 Platyrinchus mystaceus | reverse complement strand
AGTTGGCAGTCCTGCATCCTGGAGACGTGCCCTGCCCAGCGCAGCTGTGTTCTCAGCAGCATGGCCTCAATGCTCGTAACTGCTGCAGCAGTCACTGCTTGTGCTGAAGCCACTAAATCCCTGAGAAATGAGAAGATGATAGCTTTGCTTTGGGGACCAAGTCAGCCTGGTGCAGAGCTTCTCTCCTGGGACTGCCATCCAGCTTGCTGGCACAGCACTTTGGACCGTGAAAATCCCATTTCTCAGGGCTGGAGATGGGAAGGACTCTCTCCACTCTGGTTTTTGGAGCTGAAACTGAACAAGAGAAAGACCTGCAGCTCCTTCTATTCAAAGCTGCAGCATGAGGGAACGTCCTTCTCCCCATCTCCAGTTCTTGCTGGTCAAGGAAGCTCATCCACGCTAAGCCTTTATCCTAGTACAGACGTTGACAGCTTCTGGCCTGTGTGTACATCTGTGCTTCCGGACCACTGCACAGACCAGGAGATACAATGGTGCTGGTGACTGTGGACAGGAAACAGAGCTGGCTATAAATATCACAGATAAGTACCAGACAAAACAGAGTAACCCAGATACCAAAGCTATGTATGGGGCAAGGGCAGACAGCCACTGCTTTTGCATTACTTTTTCTTCAGGATCTCTCCAGCTTTAAGTTGTAGACTCCAAAAAGATATTGCCAAAATCAGGCAGATGGAAAATAAACTCACCTCAGCTCTGTCCTGCTTGGCACAAGTGAGAGGACGCAAGGTAAAGTACAGTGAAAATGGACTTCAAATTACTCAAAGACTTTTTTCGTTGCTTTTCCTTTATCATCATCCCCAGAAAATGAAAAAAGATGAGATCATCTCTTAGGCTGTCTTGCACCGTAGGAGAATCCTTATCAGCGTTAAGGAACCAACCTCCCACTCTCTATGCTTCTGGAATGCAGTGGTGAGTATAAGAGAGCTTGGCTCCAACACAGGAGACAGCAGCAGAAAGGACTGAGGCAGTTCTGGGTGATCTGCAAAGTACTCAGCCGATTCCACAGAACTGCAGGCCACCTAAGTGCCTTATGGTTTTGTCCAAAGGACTTCTTTGTGCATGACCAAAAGCATTTGTTGGGAGTTTCAGGGAGGCTTCTCCCCTATGAAGTCAATATATTTTAATATGATGTAATACAAACCCAACTTTTTGGCTTTTGCTCTCTGCTGTGTAAAAGGGGTTTTGATGGAAATGATGCAGTTGAATCCAAAGTGCTGAAAAAGTCTCAATCAGTTGCTGCCTAACCCTACAAGGAAAACTCCACAGACAGTTCAAGAGACAGCTGGGAAGCCAGGGATTTAATGACACACCTCTTTAAGAAATCTGTTTGTTGGGAAAGGTGTTTCTGCAGACTGGTCTCTGCTTCCAGCATTGCCTCTGTGTTTTATCCATTTAAAGGACCATGTACATATTTGTTGGATAAGAAGACAGAAGCAGCCCTGAAAGCGCAGATGGGATCCGGGTATCACTGAGCTGCACATTCTAATGCTGAGGTCCACTGACATACTCCATTTCTCCTGGTAAATCACTACAGCAAAAAATACAAAGATTTCCTTGGGAAGGGTCAAGAATGCTTCCTAGCTTCTAGAATGGAGCCTGTTTGAGAGAAAAGCCTCCCAGGAATCAAGTAGTATGCTAAATTCAAGCATGCAAGAGTCCTTGGCAAAAACCATGCTAGGCAAATACTGTAATTTTTATACAATCACATCAGAAACAGGTAGGTGGGATGGGCTTCAAACCCTGCACAACTGGAATGGGACTGTAAAATGAGTAATTGCTCAGGCACGCATCTGGCCTCAGCATCCCCTCCTGCTAGGTTGTAAGAATTGATATGCTTGCAGGTAACACAGAGGACCAAACCACAGCTAAGGTATTAAGGAAAAGTTTATTCTGAAGCTGGAAACCCTAAAAACAGTGTTAATTCAGAGAGCAGCAGCAGCAGCAGCAAGCCTGTTTCTGGAGCATTTATAACACCTTTAGCATGTGCAAAACTTCAAAGGTGTGTTCTCCCCTGTCCTTTATGGACTCTCTCTCCCCAGCAGGGCCCTCACAGCATGTCTGTGAGAAAGTGTTATCTCTACACAGGAATCCTACTTCTCAAAACAGCCAGAGGATAAACATCAGTAGGGGTATAAATGGAATTTTCCCACATTGATTTTTTCCAGGCCTAGCTTTCCTAGCAGCCAAAACCTTATTTGAGCAAAAACTCTTTTTTCTCCTTAAATAAATCTTCTGCATTTAACTTTTCTGTCCCTACATAGGTGTATGGAGTCCTTCAGTGATCTGGACCCTCTTATCAGATCCTGCTCATAATTTCTGAAAAGTTCAAAGCAAACATCTCAGAGTCCTCTTTAATCATCTTTTCTGGCATCTGGAGTACAGTTTTTCCCTGAGAAGTGCTAAAGTTAGATCAAGAGGTTCCACAAGCAGCAAACCAAGGAAGCCTTACTTCCCCCAGGTGTGAGTCCTACATCTGACTTGCACTTCAGGACTCCTCCAGCTGCTTACCGGTTCTCAAGACACTCACGAAATTGCTCCTGTCCTCAACAGCAACTAGGCAGGTGTCAGAGACTGAAACAGATAATGATTTACACATTCTAGGATTGCCAGGAGACTTTTGCAGGCTGGGAAGAGGCAGCTGGACACCACCCCCCCCCTCCCCCACCAGTGCTGCTGTAGGTGTCAAGTCCTGAAAAGGCGGGAAGAGCCGTGTTTACCATGCCCATACCACGCCCTTCACATGGACTCTGTGTTGGGCTGTCAGAGATGTTGGAGGTTCATGGCATGGCCCATCAAAGCCCATCCCCCCACCAATCCTGAAAGGGAAAAACCCTTTTACCGTGCTCCTCACAGGAACTTTGCGCAGGTCCCAGAGACATTGAAGCTCGTGGCATGGCCCATGACACTATCCCTGCATATAATAACTCATAACTTCTTTGAGTGTGTGGGCTTCCCTCCACCCCCAATGGATCAAGACCACCACTTCAACTGACAGATATGGAAGCTGCAACTACCAAGTTCCATCACTGGACCCCGTGGGTGGTGACTTATACATTTTTCCACTCTCATATTTTCTTTCCCTTTCTCTCCCTTACCCTTATCCTGTCTTTCATTTCTCCCCCTTATGCATTTTCCCTAAAGGTTATCTTTATACCACATTGCTATAGATGATAGATATAGATGATAACATCCAAAATGGCAACATACCTGTTTACCTTTGAAACAAAATTGTTCTAAAATAAACCATACATATATATGTTTTCAAACACCGATTATTCAGTGTCATTTCACTCTAATCCACCCCAAGGGATTTATTAATAAGAACCTGGCTTACCCCCCACCCCCTCGTTCTGGGGCAGGTCGTAACAGCAGGCTTCTTGAAGTTGGCCAACAGGTTCAGAATCTACTAGGGGTACATGCATACACGCAATGGCCCACAGCAGAGAAGCACATGACCTTGGTTTCTATACCAAGGACTAAAAGGGACGCTGAAACTCCAGAGCCATCGTGGCTAATGTGCCAGCAATTACATTTGGGGCACTTCAGCTAAAGGAAAACATACATATTTTTGGTAGTTTAACCTTGGCTGGATACCAGGTGCCCACCCAGCTGCTCTATCACTCCCCTTCCCAGCCCAAAGGGGAGAGAGTAAGGTGGAAAACAACTTGTGGGTTGGGAAAAGGCAGTTTATTTAAAGCAAAAGCAAAGCAGAAGCTTCGAAACGAAAGACAGCAGGGTTTATTCTCTACTTCCCATGGGCAGCAATGGTCGGCCACTCCCAAGAAGCAGGGCTTCAGCATGCACAATGGTTCCTCAGCAGGCAGCCATTGGAGACAATGAATGCCTGCCTCCCTGCTCCTTGCCTCAGCTTTTATATCTGAGATGATGTCATATGCTATGGAATATCCCTTTGGTTAGTTTGGGTCAGCTGGCCTACTTGGGTCCCCTCCCAGGATCTTGCCCTCGATTGAGGAAGGAATGTTACAGTGCTGGTGCTGTGCTCAGCAGTAGCCAAAAGACAGGTGTGTTATCAACACCCTTCTAGCTGCCAATGCAAAGCACAGCACTATGAGGGCTGCTATGGGGAAATGAACTTCAGCTCAGCCAGACCCAATAAGATATTAAGGAATCTAGTGCCAGGTTCTGCTTCCCTCCAGCCCCCTTGGAGCACAGTGCACTTGTTCAACTAGCCTGAGCCACTAACCCAGCATTGGGTACTGAATGGGCATGGTTGCCAAGATGGTGTGCTGTGTGTTTTGGCAGCTGTATTATGTTCCAGAAATTATTTAATGGCTGAATGTCACAACAGAAAACAACTTGCTCATAACCAGGTATGTTTGCTTCAGAGTGAAATCCCCTTGGCCTGAGCACAATGGTGAAAGTGTGTCATGAAGCAAAACAACATTTGGCAGATCAGGTTTGGACAGGCTTTCAAGACCAGTGAGATGGGTTTGCAGAACCTGAACTGAAGGTAAGTGTGTAATGCTCCCACTAATGGAGAGACTGGAGACTTCTGAGAGCTGCAGCCCCCTTGAGCTGCCAGAGATGCTGGATGAAAGGGAAAGCAGAGAGAAAACATTTTGAGGAATCCCAGTAGATGTTGTAGATTAGTGAAGTCAAACACAAGACCATGGTGGAGGTCCTGGTGAGAAGGATGGAATAAAGAGAAATTATCAGGTAACGGCAGGGGGTGACTTGGCTCAATTTGTTAGAAAAGAGGATGGGAGGTGACCATAGGTCTCCATTTATTCAGCTGCTCTGCTGCTTTTTTGTTCAGCTGTTCTATCCCAACTCTGTCCTAACTGCAGGCAAATGGCTGCCCTCTTCCTACATCACATCCAAATTCATGAGCCAACCTGCAGCCATGAATGACTGGAGTGCCAGACAGGAAAGTAAAGTATCACACAGGATAGAATCATGGAATCATAGAATCAGCCAGGTTGGAAAGGGCCTCTGAGATCATCAAGTCCAACCCTTGGCAGGCCTGCATGGAGCATGCAGCACTTAGCCCCTCATATGCAAGTTAAAAATTATTGGTAAGAATTATAAGGTTATTTCAATGCAGTGAACTTTAGGGTCCAGCTTGGGATCTGTTTAAACACAAGAAACAAGTTCAAATTGCTAATCAGTGAAAAAAAGTGAACAGACTATCCAGAAACCTACCACTCCTATATAATTTGGGTATTGTTTTTAATCTTGTTGTCATTGTTGCTAATCAAACACCAGATTGATTCAAAGGCTGGGAAGAGAACATTAGTGTTTTGCAACAGCTCCAAATAATCATGCTCCAGAGAACATGGAAAAACATTTCTAAGTATCAGCATATACATATCTTCTGTGCACCTGCAAACAGCATGGATCACACAGCCATTCAGAGTCTACTCAAAACCACCAGGACCACCTCCTGGTGTCAGTGGGTTCTAAAAAGTGTTTGACCAAGAAGCAATAAAAATTGAACTGTAAATCCAATACTATTTGCAGATAGATAACTGACTCCATCAGAGATATATTTCCATATATAAAGTTGATATACTCAGCTTAATTTTACTTACAGAAGAAGATTAAAATAACTTGGAGAAGTTATATAGCCTTCTGCTTTTAGCACGTGCATAGCTGTTTCTCTGTCTCTCCTGCCAAATGTGAGTGGTGAGTTACATGGAAGGTGGAAGGCAGTGGTAGCTGCTCCACTTCTCTGTGCTGGTTGCCTCTTCTGTAGGCTTCTGCTGACTACCAAAGGATGCCCAACTCCTTCATACCTCATTTGAGGCTACTGGAGGACACCACCTAATGATGATTACCAAGCGAGTGCTGATCTCTGTTCTCTGCTTGGGAAATGCAACTTCTTCCCCCACAGAGCTGACTCGGCATGGGGAAATCCTGGTGATGAAAAACTTGCATCTTCATAGGAACAACAAGTCCAGTACCGTCTTAAGAATACATACCAACTTCTCTAATGCAATCAAAACCAAATCTTGGTCAGTTAAATACTCAGAGTAAACTACAGAATGGAATCTGTACCAAGAGCACATTGAAAGAAAAACACCTATAACAAAGGTTTAGAAAGCGGCACATTTTCTTCAATGTTAAAGTAAAACAAATCTGACAGAGTATTTTATGTTTGTCTGAGTATATGCTGCAGTTATGTTTCACAAAGTACAGTTTCTGTAGCTTGATAACTTCTGATCTGATGAATGCAAATACTAATATACAGAACGTGCACGAATAAAACCAACTTCTGTTTATTAGTGATCATAAAACACTTACCTGTAAGCATACTTCTATCATGGTAATTTACATTTCCAAGTCTCTTAATTAGATTATAAAAGGCTTTAACCGAAATGAAAGAAAATATGAAATATTTTTTTAAGACTGGCTGCATTCTTCCATATTGTGCTGGTTTTTATGACTTGCATTGAAAGATAGGAAGTTCTCTGTCTTATTTTAAACAAATTGCAATCTACTATTCCTATGACAGCCAATGTGAGGAATAAATTGTCGCCATGATACCATGATAATCAAATCTAAGGCAACTTCAAATGATTTCCCTGAAGTGAAGCATAATCCACCCATTCTACCAAATTCAGCTTCTTCCAGCCAAAAGCTTGCTGGGAATCTGCATTAGTGGTGTAATTAAAAAGTACATATATCTTCATTTGTTGGCAATCTCTTCTCCTGTGTGAGCTCTAAAGCATCACACTTTGTCACGTTAAGTACATTTTGGGCATTGGGGTAAGAAAAAAAGGCTGCATAAAATTTTGTAAATCTACAGGCAATTCAAAACCACAGATGTTTCTATTTTGGCTCAATGCCAGCAGCTAATTCATATATTCTTTATCACTTGCTAATGACTGTCTAGTAGCCGCGGATGTGGAAGCAGACTGCTAAACCCTGAAATATAAACATTCAGATTTCATGACAAAAGTTTTCAATTGTATATCCACTATTCAGTTCCAGTAGCTACACAGTTTTCTCAAACATTTTTTTAATCCGTCTTACAGGTTTTGTGCCTCCACAGATCTCTGCTATACTGACAGCCTTCAGTATTAACCTCTGTTAAACAGATTGACAGGGAAGTCCCTAAATAAATTAATTCTGTCTTCAGTTTCCACCCTTTTGAAACCATAGGGATCAATCCCTGTGTTTAAGGAATTGAAAGAGATTGGGTTTTCACATCCTTGTTTGCATTTTACTGGAAAGAGCCGGGAGGCAGTTTCAGCAGTTAGTAGTGTGGATGTTATTTTGTTTCCCATGAAGAAACATTAATTACAGTCTCACACAGTATTTCTCTGCTGTTGCATACCATGAAATCAAATAATTAATTTCATAAATAAATGGTGGCTGCAGATGCATGCAAGGAAAAGAACACCTATGCAAAGAAAACAAAAACAACATAATGTCTGCTCTCTTTTCAGGCAAAAGGACTCTACGTTACAGGCAGGATTGGACTTAATCATACTGTAGTTTCATACTTTTTTATTTTTAGCAGCATTGGATGCTGTTCTAGGCACTGAAGTAGACATAAAATTTGCTTGATATTTTCTATTAATTTCTATACTGTTCTACATAAATAAGCAATATGCATAAGCACTGAAGCCATGGCTAATGACGGCATCCTTGCAGTGATACCTTTGGTATAAATGCACAAACAGGTTCAACATGCAGCAATTCACTCAGGAAAAAAAGAAATATCTACGCAATTGGGAGGTTCTGTGGAAATTCTGAGCTTTTAGGAATTACTAGACAGCAGAAAATCACCTTTAAGTCTGAAAGAGTAGAGACGAGGGTCTCTGGTTTACAGGCCAGAGTCACACCAAGAATCAACTCTAGAAATAATGCTGAAAAAATCAAATTCTGAAGTATGTCAGTGCATTTCTATATATTTTTGAATGCTCGGCAGTTGCTAGTGAATTCAACAGAGTTTGATAATACTCATGGCACTTTCAACCATTAATTACAGTCTGAAGCACACAGAACCATAATTTCTGTTAGGCAAGTTTATTCTCCCTGCTATCACAAATAATAATTAACAATTAGAGGGTAGTTGTATGAAGTCATCATGATCATAAAACACACTCATATTTGCAGCAGACTTCCCATGGTATCATGGGAGGCAAATGTTTACACATGTGGGCCAGGCAGCTCTGACAGAGTAATTCACCCACTCTAAGCACAAAACAAAGACAACTGGAGCAATAAATGTTTCCTTTGTCAGCTAGGTGACAAACTCATCATGGAAGTTTTGTCAGGGGATTGAAAGCTAACTTCCTTTGACAGATGCTACTTGAATGCTTATTTCAAATAGCCTGAGCTGTCTTTCAAAGAGTTGAGGTAGTTTTAATCCTGCTTTAATCCTTTGTATGCAAGAATCACAGAAGACTCCTTAGGCTTTTTATCTGCTGAGTACAGTAAGTGCGTAAATTTTTTTTCTAGTAATTTTCCTATCAAGAAATCTTTCTGAAGGCTGCAGCATTTCAGCAAAAATCATGTGCTTGGACTTTAGCTACCAATGTTCTTTCATGAACAACAGTAATCATACTGCCAACAACATAATCATACTCCATATGAACGACTGTTTTCTCATACAACACAACTAATCATACATGTTTCCCTTGCAGGACTTAAATTTGACAACGAGCCACTATATTTAGCCTTGATAAAACTGTTCACTCGTCTTTGAGATTTATTTTTTCTTCAAGTTGGCCCTTCTTTTTGTTTTGGCTCAAGTCAGTAGAAATATCAGAATCAAAGATCTGCACAACAGATGGAGCTCAGTTGAGAAGAGTGCCTTTGGCTGGTGAGGATCTTTGCCTGGCAGGTGTCAAACCAAAATTAATACTGCACATATTACAGCAAAGTGAGACTGCGTTCCTTCCTGACCACAAACATATATTAATAGAACAAGCCACGCAGAGCAAGCTAAAACAGTACTATCATTATGCTGAATCCTCCACTGCTTGGCATTTTATTTAATCACTTACATCCAAGCAAAGCAAGTAAACAAAATGCAACAGGTTAGTTTAGTGACTCTTTACAGACATTTTGCACAGGTGTAAAAGACTTCACAAAATGCCATATGCAACATGCACTCAAGACCCCTTCTGGTTTCTTTCTGAATTCCATTTTTTGTGCCAGTGCCTTAAAGGTTTATGAACTTCACAATAGACTTTTTGACATTTCAAAATCCAGAGGAAAAAACAGGTACTGGTACTAAAACACACTGCTTAGCTACCGTCTGTTGCTACACCTGGCTTGCCAAATATGATTCAACAGCCTGAGTCAGATGACAGAGCTTTCCATAGGCGTCAGGAAGGAGAGCTTCAGGTGGCATCACCTGCTTCTCTCCATTTTCAGATGAGTGGGAGGCTTAGCCTCACAACCAATGCTCTCAACTGCTAAGTTGCTTGAAGATCTGAAAGAAACCGATTTGAAATCTCATGGCTGGTTTCACAGACTTGTATTGTCCTAAAGCAATTTTAGCTGACCAATAGGGCAGTAACTTTAGAAGGTCACAGGCACAGGATTTTTAATTATCTGTATAAAGCAAATGTGAGACTGCATTTATGTGTATATACAAATATATATACACACATAATTTTTCAAAATCTTAATTAAAAAAAAATGAAAGTCTTAGATATATGCAAGTCAAATTCACTCCCTTTTTTAATTTCATTTCCCCAAATTCAGGTTAGGAATCTGTCACACCACCCTAGTAGGAAAAGGACAAAAACAGGAGCGTGGGTGAAGTAATTTCCTAAACAGAGGTCCTAACTCACTGAGCACTTTACACCACCACGGGCTGGATGAGCACTTCTTTCCCCTCTGAGTCAGCACTGACCTAACACCCGCACCATGTGCTCACCAGCGTGGCTCGTGGCTGCCCTGTGACATGGCCAGTGCTGGGTGACACGGCACACTGATCTGCTGCAGTCATGACAGATCCCGAGACAGTACTGAAAGTAATGAGATGACTCACAGCTGCAGCCACGCACTTGAAGGCTGAGGACACAATTACTCTTTTACTTACTCAGGAATAGTATTTTGCCAAAGCAACTGAATCAAGTTCAAAATCAAACAAGCGATTAGCAAACATTTGTATTACTTAGGGTATTTGAGGAAGATTTATGCCAGTATTAGTGGGATGATTCATATGCAAAATCTAAACATTTTAAAAAATATTTTGCTTGAACAGTTAATTTTCGAGTCTCATGCATACAGAACAACGTTTTCCCTCATAGTTTTGTAATCTACTAGCTGCCAAACTTTAATACGGAATTGAAATTTCAGTCATTTTGGCTTTCGTATGTAGCAAATCAGAAATAAAAATGTTTTCACATCAGAATGAAAAAACTGGGAGATCAGACAGAACATAAAAGATTTGTTTTACTTGGTTTGGGATTTTTACACAGCTATGCCTAATCTAAGCAAGACTGAAACAATACCAAAAGGCAAAACAAAATCTAAACAAATCTGTCACAGAGACGCAGAAATACAAGCGATGCTTGTATCCCTGAAGGAACCCAACCTGAAATCCTGACACAAACAAGAGAGAAAGGTTGTTATTTCCTTGACAATAAGGACGTTCCTGACATCACAGGAACCTCCTAGGGGTAACAATGGAACAGCAATCTTAAAGTCTTAAAAAAGGCAATGTTAAATCTTGAAATGTTTTCTTAGGTAAACATCATTTTAGTTCTACAAACTGAGAAACAAAGGAATCAAGGGCCTTTTCTCATAATGCTGAAAATTTTAGCACCAGAACTGTAAATATCAACATCTTTATCTTCCTTCCTTCTTCAGATGAAACTGTTACTTGTTGTTTGATTTTATTAAAGAAATCAAACACACGCTGCAATGAACCTTCTAATGGATTTTGGTGCTAGACAGGGCTAAGTGCTCTGAGTTTCACTTTCAACACATTACCTAATTTTGTGTGCGTGCTCTTCAGAGAAGGGTTGAATGACCAGGAGCTGTGAGGTTAACATTTGCTGCAGAAGTGGCCTCAGATTTCCCTTTGCAGAAATGCGCCACACCACATCAGTGTGTGCAAACCCAACTGTGCTCTGCACAAACCACACAAACAGTGCCCAGCTACCTCACCAGGCCTTCCGCTTGCACTTCAGTATGTGTAAACATGCTAATGACAGAGGGCTCATGTGCAAGTTTACAAGTTCAAGTGCAAAAGACAAATGAAGATTTGTTTGCAATCCTTTGGTTTTCTCTTATTTTGGGAATTCCAATTTTCTAAGTCTATTATCGAGTCTAGGAGTTGCATCCTAAAGCCACAAGACTGACCTACTTAAGCATCTTTATTCAGTTTTGTTGATTGAAAATTGGGACTTCTTGTCTACTTGAAAGAGGTTTACAAGAACATGAAGAACTGCTATGACTCAGGCTTTTCAAGACACACTATTTACTAGGCATTATTTAGTGATACTGTATTTGAAACACTGAGAACTTCAGACACCCCATGAAAACTCTTTGCTCAAGGCATCTCGGAATTTATAGATGTTTAAAGGTTTTCACTTCCAAAATTGCCAGGTGGAAGGGATAGTCAAGCTGAAAACTGTGAAGAACCTCAATGTTTTCAGGAAGGTCTGTGAAGGCAGATTAGGAGACTTCGAACAAGAATCCCTGGATCACCTCAAGCCACAACTCCTTTTTAAACAATCCAGGTCTTAAGCATTTGACAAAGAAACTCAATAAACCCCTTCTGTAAACCAAGCATGGAAAGTAGAAGCCATTTTACTGTTCTTTGTGTCATGCAATTATTTCCACATGCAAGTAGGGAAACTCAGTCAACCAAAGATGTCCTGTGTGGCAGGAGCACAGCTTTTACAGAGAGCAAAAGTCTGTTTGGAACAGCTAAACAAAAGCTTGATGAAGGAATTTCAAACATATGAAATTGTCTCAGATACACAAGTCTAAAAAAACTGTAGCTCTGTAAACCCACTGAATGCTATTTTAAAGACAGTTTCATTAAGAAACACAGCTTGAGAGTATCTATCAAATAAGATCAGAGCTACATGCAGGGACAGCAGGAGGTAGCTCAAGCAATCTGCAGCACAGCTCTAATGCTCACTGGTCTCTGGCCCTGAGAAAAAGATAATAACTGCATGAATACACACATTAGACCAAAAGGGAAAGCCTAGGAAACTACATATCTCTACTAGAATGAGATGGAGAGAACTCCTTGGGTTTTATGCAGTGGTCTACAGCTCTGTATGTCCCAGTCTGATATACTTTGTTAGACTGACAACACAGCTGTAGCTTTAATTTTGAAGTCCACATTTTTCTGTGGAAATCATTAAATATAACATACTTCTCTTGTTCAACAGAAAAACAAATCTGTCTCTATTTTTTTATTCCTCTGAAGCCTTAATTTGATTGTGCAACATTTGCTTTAGAAACATATTTGAAGATGTTTTAGATATGACCTCATTTGTACACCATCCCCAGCTTTCCAGGAACTCTGAACCAACAGCCTCCTAGCCTTTCTTGTATCTGAACTACTGTATTTCATGGTTTCCACACTATACTGTCTGGAAGCTCCCTGTGGAACTAGCCTTGTTGAGCTAAATACAAACATGTATGGAGGGGAGTTTGCAGCCTCAGGTTGTGAAAAAACCTTTCTGTATATTAGTTTATGTACATAGAGATTGCCATGATTATGTTCAAATAGCTCCAAAGAGCTAGGCCTCCATAGGTGAAAAAGGGAAAGCACCAGAGGAACCAACAGCCCAGCAGACCCATTCATGCTGGATTTCCTACTCATGGCCACTGATTTAAAAGGTGCCCATCATCAGATGCTGATGGAGCCCTGCTTCACCTCTGCAGTTTTAATCAGAGAAGCTAATTGACCAGGTCCCAGAAATGCAAATAATAATTTGACCCAAATAATCTTGAGTAAGAAATTAAGCTTACTGGAATATGGAAATCCCCTGAGGTACTGATAACCAAAGGGATCAGATAACCAAAGAGGTATGTAGTTATTTAAGCTAGAAAGGTTGAAATGTTATGGAGCTAAATACACACCTCACCGCTATTCTGCCAGTTGCTTCATGCGGAATTTAAGGCATTGGATTTAATATAGAAAAACATACCTTTGAGTCAAATTCTGATGTTTGCATTTACACAGAGTGATAGATTTTCCAAGACAGTTCGCAGTGTAGATTCCTTCTGGTCTCTCACTCTTAGCACTGACTTGGTCTATTCCCACCATCTGCCACCTCCTCCATCTCTCTTCTATTCCCATGTCACAGCTGCTGGAGGACTCTGGAGCTGGGACAAGGTGCTACGACCATGTCTGTCCACCACAGAAAGGCAACTGGTCTGTCTCCCAGCCCATGCTGGGCAGGCATGCAGCTCCCCCACCGGATGGGTGGACTCATCTGTGTTAAAGGCATGTTGCAAATTTTTCCATAACAAAAATCCCCCCCTACTTTTAAAAAATGCCTTTGTTTTTTCTTTTTTATTTCCTTCGCCATCTTTTTCTCTCATTCCCTGCCTACTTTTTCAAGCAGGAAGGAGAGTAACAGGGAGAATAATGATTTCCTCAGCTTCTGTTGGAAAAAAACCACAAAAATTTTCCACCAAGACAGAATTTTTTTTTGTTTTGGTTTGGTTGTTTTTTTGTTTTGTTTTGTTTTTCAGTGAGGTTCAGAAGTAATTTTTTTTTATTTAAAATTTCCTAAATAAGTGTCCAGTTAACACTGTCACTTGGTGTGGAAGGTAGCAGAGACCTAGTATTTGTTTCATTTAGCACAGAAACCCAGCCTTAAGTGTGGCAAGAGGTCAGCTTGAATTTTTCTCTTGAATTGTATCTTTGCAAACCTCGTCTCCGAGTTTCAGTTGTATGAATCAAACCCCATAACCCAGCAAGGATGCATAGCTCGTCATGCTTTCCGTCTGCCAGTTGGCTCTGCACACCCCCAGTGTTAATCCCCACTGCCTCCACATGTTCTAGAAGGAGGGAGGAAAGCACTGGTGAGCAAGGAGAGGACTAGAGCTGGCAAAAGCTGCAGCAGCCTTCCCATGCAAGGAAGAGAGCATTGCAATGGGTGCAACCAGTAAAGGAGAAGAAAAGGCGTTGAGGCCATTGATTTTCCAATGGCATTGATGGGCAGGGGTTTGAGCAGCTTTGAGACCCTACAGTCACCGACAAGAACAGTCTGTGTATTCATGGCACACTGTCTCAGTTTCATCTCAGGAGTCAACCTTGTTTAGGGTGTGCTTTGTCGGAGCAGATGGCAAAGCGTGACAACTGCTGGGCTAAGATTTTGCTGCCAAACCAGCCCCCAGCTGTTTTCAAAAATAAAGACTGCTGCTTTCTTTACAAATGCAAAACCAGCCACCTCTCTAATTCCCTCCTTCAACATATTATTTTATGTATTACATATATATATACACACATATGTATATATATACATATATATGTGTGTATATATACATATGTGTATATATATAATTAACATTACCCAATAATTAATTAACTACCCACAACACTCTTCCTGATTTAACTGGTGGTGATGTTGGACGATTGTTGTGGGGTTTTTTGAGGCTGCCATGAAAATCTGAATTCTCAGTAGAAACTTACTCGGTGAGCCTGCACTAGCAGCTGTAGAAGGTGACCCGTTGCTCTGGCTATACCATGTCTCCCACGAAAAAAACCCTTGTGACACAGAAACAAGCCCAGACCTTGTTTGCAATAGCAACAAGTACATAAGGCAGGATGGTACCAGAAAAGACAGTGACAGAAACACTACTGACTTAGTTTATTCCTTCAGTAGCTGGGTTTTTTTCATTTATTTTTATCCAGGAATGTCCTAGGTTGTTAATGGACCGGGACTGTTCCAGCAGAGTCTCCAAGGGTGTGCTGCAATCACAGGGCAGCACAGATTCCTTTGTGTATCCCTCCTTCTGAAAGTGCAGCAGGACTCACTAGCACAGCGAGATGTAACTCAACGCCACCCTGACCCAGCAGCAGGGTGTTGGCCTCCTGAAACTCAACAACTACCTACAAAACATGAAATGAGTGAAAGTCCAGTGATCACTGTTGGCACAAGTAAAATTCAGACAAACCAACACAAATAAACCTCTTGGAAACACAATGAGTTCTGGGGACAACCAACCATCATCCTCTTTCCTCTGTGACTCTGAGTCTGCTTACACCTGGAAACAGGAGTGGAAGAAACACCCCAGCTGTGCATGCACACACACACACACACACCCCGACACACACACACACCCACACCCACACCCACCCACACCCACACACACCCACACACACACACACACACACACACTTCTCAGCAGACCACCAGCAAATGTTGATCCAGCAACTGCAGCTGGAACACAGCAACCCTACACCAATGATAAAACACCACTGGGTCAGATGTTACGGTGTCAGCCCAAATTAATCATCATGAAGCAAGCTTTGGCCAAGCCAGCATTTCTCCTTAGATACAGTGAGCCTTGAGCTGGGCTGTGTGGAATTGCTGCTTTCCACATGGAACGGCTCATTCAGAACAGGGGCTGTCACAGCAACTGCAATAGCAGTGCTCATTTTTCATGTCATAAGCTGTATTTAGAGTGGGAAAGTATTGCTCTGTGAGCTGAAAAGCAAATCAAACAACAAGCAATAAAGCCATGTGCTTCAGGACAAAGGTTTTAATACCTGGTGTTAGACCCATTTCCCAGAACAAAGGATAGTTTATACACACTGTAGACATTTTCTGTCTGAAGCAACACTAACACATAATCTCTTTATTTACACAGCACATGAAGTGCCCTGTACCCCCACTCACAGGTCTGAATCTAGATCCACCCTGCTGTTGTTCATGGGTGTGTTGCAGAACCAATGGGGCCTGATATTCTGCAACAACATCAGGCAGAAAAGACAATGTGTGTCCTTCCTCACAGGGCTCCAAGATCCTCCTAGACTGATTTTAATAAAGGAGAGGGCAGAGAGAAGGGAGAATGGTAGATAGATATGTGGCAGAACTAAAAACTCAGGATTTCTGGAGTCTTTGTCATATGCTGTAATTGCAAAATCATGCTTCCTATCTTCTGCATACACACCTTTTTTCTCCCTTCGTCCTGGACGTGAGGCGATTAGAAAACTCCCTAAGCTTACCTTACTTTGGTTTCTTCCCTCATTTCAAAACCTGACTTCAAAAAAAGATCAGGCCACTGAATGTAGTCTGGACTTTTGCTTCCAAATACTTCTTTCAGCACAGAAAGGACCAACCATGGAATAACCAAGCAAGTCACCCTATTATGCAACAGATGGGAAAACTGTTTGTGCTAGTACATGGTAGTTTGCATTCTTCTGAAGGCTGCTTTCCCACAGGGAATTCCAGTAATTTGACTGATTGAAGTGTGTTTTGACAAGTTATAACAGTTCAGAAAATCTACCTATGAAATTATATCCTGGTAGCATCTTCCAAAGTAAACTGAAAACTTGATATCACAGCTCATTTGGAAAAGTACTATGCCATAGTTTTCATTTGTTATGAGAACATAGCTTGAGGTTTTTTTGTACATAACAGGTGGTGTAACACCTAATCATGTGACTTAATCTTCCCTTGCACCAGATTTTTGTAGTGGCAGGGGCCCTATAGGATCATCTCCTGAAACTGATCAGAATAAAGACATATAGTCTTAATATATTCTTATTTCATCTACTTTCTTTCACTTTAGGTGACTCCATCACAAAGTCATCAGCTTACCCTGAGGGTTATTTGTCCATCCCCAACAGACGAAGTAATTGAAGAAAATCAGAACAAGCTGCCAGCATAGATGTTGGCCTATTGGAAAAACAGGAACACTGGCAGAGTCCAAGGACCAGGCAATATTATGCTGAGAAAGTCTTTTTCACTACCAACACGAGCAGTGCCTGCAGGCCCCAACCATGAGCCATATGCCACGCGCAGCACACAGTTCCCATCAGTTAGGTTTTTCCTGTTTATTCCACGAATCCCCAAGCCTACCAGTCTCATACAGCCTTTTGCTTGCCACTGCCATGGAGAGAAAATATTTGACTGGGTAGGAAGCTCATATATAAAGACTTTAGGATTCAGAGGGCACTTCTAAAATGCTAGAGGTTAGAACATTTTGAAAAGTGAGTCACAGTAAGTATGGAGGGATCAACTCCATTCTGGTCCCGGGGCTCAGCTGCAGCCCGTTTGAGTTTGCACATCCTGGAGATATCTACCAGGAAGAAAAAGGAGACAGAGGCAGTGAAAAGCATGGAAGTCCCAGACTAAAATATTTAATTTTCCCATATTTCTCTTCCTGAATATCCCAAAACAGAAAGCAGACAGATTTTTTGCAGAAGTTACCAGGATTTATTAAAGACAGGATATTGATATGAAACATTCATGACCCTCAACTTAGCAGTATTTCTCTTGGATGGCGTAACGAAGTAAATTTATTACATATCAGTGCCAAGAAGCTCATAATAAAAATACAGATTATAGTTCTCAGATTCATCAACTCAAACCAGATATTTTTGAAAAAAACACTCCAGCAGGAAGAATGCAAGTCTCATAAGATACTTGCACTACCAAAGAAACATATGAAATACATATTTTATCCAACAATAGGATACAAAGCAAACTATTTGATTTAAAATCCCTGACACAAAGGCAGCCTGTGAAGACATGAGAAGGGAGACCTCTTGTCATGCTATCCCAGGTGTGGGGTGCGCAGAGGAAGATATATATGTTAGACACTGGCAAAGCAAGCAGAGATTTTATTGCATCTTGAGTTGATGATTTTACAAGACTTGGAATAAATTAATAAAGCATGGATAAAGCAAGATAGAGAAATACTGCAACTTGTTGGGAAGCCAGGCTTTGGAATGGGCTCAGACGGATCACAGCCATAGCAAACCTTCACATCAATTCTACCCCGATCATTTAGTCCTCTCTCCTGTGTCTGAGCTTCACTTCTTTCTTTAATGAGACACATCTAGTGGAGAATCAGCCACAGAGGACTGATTTATTAAATTCCTAATGGCAAGATTTGAATATCTAATTCTGCTTCTGCCATACTCCCTACAAAAGGAAAGATCTCTCTTCAAAATGCTCCAAGAACTTGCCTGTGTGGCATCTGCATGGTCTGCATGGCTCCAGGAAGACCTAACACATCAGTAGGCTGTGAAAGAAGGAACTCGTATGTCCTTAGATAAAATTGAAGGCATTGACACTACTGAAAGTTTCCATAAATTAGAGTGTAATGGACCAACCCTTTGACAACCCACCTCTCCTCATTTAAAGACATACTACCAAGGGGAAAAATGTATTCTGCCAAGGATTTCCAGGGTTTCCAATTCTCGTTTCTTCTATCTCATCCTCAGGAAAAACAAAGCAAAGCAAAAAAAAAAAAAAAAAATCCTCCCCCAAATTCCCCAAACAAAGAAAAATTAAACAAACAAAAAAAAGTAAGCACCAGAGTGTTTCTAATTGCCTTCCAAAATACAACAAACAAAAAAGCATTTAAAATTACTTTAGTTTGGGGAAGTTACTAACCATGAGATCTCTAGTGCGTGTCTGTGTTTAATAGAGAATGTAATGGAAAAAAAAATAGAGCATTAGTGACCATCCAAGAAAGATTTCGTGAAAAACAGGGTGGAAGGGAGTTTGTTTGGATTTAATGTTTCCCCAGAAGCATCTCTAGTCCAAACATTACACCACAGGTCAAAGGGAGGGGAGCCAGAAAGTGAAACATTTTAAAAATAACCCCTAAAAAGGAAAGTGAAAGTGGCCAGTCTAGTTAGAATCATAGAACGGTTTGGGTTGAAAGGGACCTTAACGATCATCTAGTTCCAACCCCCGTGCCATGGGCAGGGACACCTTTCACTAGAGCAGGTTACTCAGAGCCCCATCCCACCTTGAACACTTCCAGGAATGAAGCATCCACATCACTGGGCAACCTGTTCCAGTGCCTCACCACCCTCACAGTAAAGATTTTCTCCCTAATATCTAACATAAACCTACCCTCTTTCAGTTTGAAGCCATTCACCCTTGTCCTATCACTACCTGGTCTTGTAAAAAGTCTCCCTCCAAGTTCCAGCTTTTGTGACCACGAAATGCAAATTTTATGATAAAAACCATATCTGGGCTCTGGTACCATCACTGAGCATCAGTAAATACTGCAACCTACACTTGGAAAGTACAACAGAAAAATACAGGTTCAGCTTGTAAAATTCTTCCTGGCTGGCACTACTGCTTATAAGTAAATTTACATTAAAATATTTTGGTTTGGACCAACTGCCACCAAGATCAGAAAAACTGTATGGGGCAGCTGTCTTGGTAATATTTTATAGTCACAAGGTTCATCTTGCCACTCTGTTGCACACATTGTAATACTCACTTTACTTTAAAACGTTCCTTCCAACTGAAGGAAAGTAATCTATTTAATGCCTGATAATGCTCAGACATCACATCCTAATGTTTGTGTAGGTTCATTTCTCCTTTATGGCATTTTCCTGGGCCTCAAGGTTGAAGTTGCTGAGAGAAAAGAGAAGGATGGTGATGAGCACTGTGGCAATGGAAAGCAGTCACACATTTTCCTAGTAGATTCTCACAGGCAACCCCTGCAATTCTATTCAATGCCTCTCAAATTGGCAAGATCAAAAAATGCCTGTAAGGCAATTTTTCTCTCTTCTCCAGCTGCTCTTTGAGACAGAGATGTGCCATTTAATAGGGAACCAGAGGGTTAAGCATTAAATTGCCTGAAAGACAGAGTCCTTGAGGGACACAGAAGCTAAATATCTTAACCAAAGAAAAGACAATTCCAAACTTCTTGTCAAGCATCATTGAGAAAGAAGTGATCTTACTAGAGGAAGAAATGACCAGCAGCTTGAAGCACTGAGGCAAGAAGTATAAGCTTTAGGGGAAAATACTGACACAGTCTCAGAGGATGCTGAGAAGAGCTTTGAAAAGCTGATCTCTCATGAGGCTTATGAAGCTGAAGGGAAATCCCTTGAGAAGGCAGGGTAGTTGGCACCTATCTACTCTGATGTGTCATCTTGTGGGAAAAGCTGTAGCCTGATAAAGTAGAAAAGAAAAAAAAATGAGAAAAGACAGGTTTTGTACTTTTGAATTGACCCAGATTGGGATACCTGCTCCAATACTGCAAGCTGAGCACTTCAGGCTTCAGAAGCAAGCAAACTCTGCATTTCTGGAGAGAAACAGGGAAATGTAAACAACACTCCATAGAAAAGATGCTGATGAAAGGTATTGGGTTTTGTGCATAAAAAGACAAAACTGCTCCAAACAGCTAAGGGTTCCACAGAGGTCTGAACAAATGAAAAGTGGGAAGTACAGATTTGAAGACTTCAAAGACTGGATTTTCATGGGACCTTCAGAGGCTTTCCTAAAGGCTGAGGCTCCCTCTCTCCTGTGCACAGGGTGAGGGAGTCTTCTGAGAGCATGGTCCACAATAGCTGACAGACTGAGCAAGAAATAAAGAAATGAGAAACAGTGAGCCATACATCCCTTGATAACATGAGAGCCTAACACAGGGGCAGAAGGAGGTATGTCTCCATACATGGTTCTCAGCCTAGAATCCTCTTCCAGAGCTGGATAAATACTTTATGTCAAAAGCAAGCAATGTCACAGTCCTTGCAATGAGATATGAAGACTAGTGCTGCCACTCACCCCTTTCACCCAACATCCCTACACACTCACAGTTCATTTACAAGGAGGTTTGAAACCACAGCTCTCAGTTCCCAGAAGACTGTGCTAACCTCTCTGTCCCTGAAAGCAAAGTAGTTCCTCTGGCTGCCCTCGGCACCAAAAGCATGCACGGCTTTCTAGCCTCCTGCTTCAGTGTTCACAATCAGTGGCTGATCAAGGGTCTGCAAATGACTAGTGAAATTCTCAATGTGAGCAGCAAAAGGAGATGAGTCTTGAGCAGGCAGCAGCAGAGCTTCCTGTCCCAGCACAGTCAGCGGAAGCAAGGGAGGAAATGGGAAAATTGAGTCAATTGAGGAAACCGTCCTGGCCAGGAACGTCTTTGGTTTCTTAACTGCCTGATTTAAAAAGAAAAAGAAAACAAACAAAAAACCAAGAAACAAAAACCCAACCAACCAAACAAAAACACAAAAGAAGAAGAAATAAAAAAGAGGCTGCGGTAGAAAAGGCAGAGTCAATCAATTAGTTAGTCATTTCCAGTTTAAATATTTCCATAAGTGCTTGGCAGCGTTTTCTATGTAAGGGACATCTCCTCCTAGTGAAAGATTTCTTACATGTCAGAGAATTCCCCTTGATGACAAACTCTACTCAGTCAAGTTCCAATCTGGGCAATTTCCCTTTGGAAGCCCTCACAACTTGTTAAGTTGTTCAAGCATTCTGAGTCTTCTTAAAAGAAAAGCCACTTGGCTATCAGTCGTATTTCCAAACCTGATACACTGAGAGAGGCAGTGCTGAAGTGTAGGAAAATTTCCAAACTTAAGATACCACCAATACTACGTGATTGACCTGGATAATTTTTACAGAAAACATTTACACAAGTTCTTGGTGTGTCCCAAACAGATCTACACATAAATTTTGTTTAAGAATAATTTTGTCTGTTACTGAAATTCAGTCTCATCTGGATTATAACTTGGCAGCTGAAAGCTGGCAGTTCTTACACAGAAAAGTATATAGGTATAAGTAAAGAGAAGTACTGCAATCTTTTATATTCTGATAATCTAAACTCCCCCTGAACTTCTAAAATTTAAATAATTTTATATTTGGCCATTGCTTTCAATTTAGACATGTTTTCCTGAAGAAACTATTGTGGGCTTTTAGTCAATGCTGTGAGCTCAGTAGAGATTTACAAGATAAGGAATTCATGCCCTGGTTCTGCAAGCAGGTAGCAGTATATTCCACTTATTAAAACCATTAAAGCATATTTGAACATCACAGCACTTCTGCCATCTTCTGCTCCGCTGCTGAATGGCTATGTCCTTTGAGATCACCTTCCATAATTTGCACACTAACCAAATCAGCCTTGCAGGTTTGTTGGAAATCTAGAAGGCTTTGCCAAGAAACTAGAAGCTGTTTCCCCAATTCATGTCTTCCCTCCAAGCCAGATGCCTTACAAGTCAAGCAATGCACATATGAACACAACATGACTTAGTCCAAACTGAAGAGCAGGATATAGCCAAACTAATTACTAATCCTAGAGCAGAGCATACTCCCATGAAGGACCTACAGGTCAGCCAGCACACAAATAGAATTATGAACACTAATGACAAAGAGACAAATTTTAGTGATGGTACATAGGTGTCTCCATTATGAAACAATGTCTAAAATATCTACTCATTTATTCCCAAACTTCAAAAAGTGGTTACTATGCCAGTAACAGAGGGTCTGCAATCACAGCATTTGGTGGCTTTGCCTTATTTTTCTTTGTTGGTTATGCCAGCAAATCACATACGAGGACAGACGATAAATATTCCTCATACTGGAGAATGCTCTTATGCTTTCTGATAGAGAGATCTAAATTATGCAGTTTCTCTTTCTTTGTGTG
This sequence comes from Platyrinchus mystaceus, assembly GCA_035041135.1. Taxonomy (NCBI): domain Eukaryota; kingdom Metazoa; phylum Chordata; class Aves; order Passeriformes; family Tyrannidae; genus Platyrinchus; species Platyrinchus mystaceus. Next base: position 44,657,590 of record JAWWLV010000045.1, on the reverse strand, counting down.
TGTGTTGAGGTTTTTAGCTTTGAAATGGGAAGTGAAGGGCTCATCAGCTGCAAAGTGTTCCTTTACTATCACCCATGCAAAAATTACCTCTGCAATAACCATCATTACATTAAATTACATGCTATCCTTTCTCAGCTCATTGTGAAGACTAGCTGTAGAATAAAACAAGAAAAAAACCCCAACCCACTGAAAAGCCATTGTACAACACTGTGCCTATGCCACAAAGGTAAATATACTTTCTGCAGGGAAACAAAGTCTCATTTAAGGACTGCCTGTCTTTGTTGGAAGTCTTAAATGAAACCTAAGTGAAGCCCTCTCACCTATTCCAATATTCGTTCCACTGTAATGATGTGCGCTATTGCTGAAAATACATACATATTACTGGGAAATTCATGACACACAGTCATGAGGAGCTGAATAGTGAAGATAATTTTGCTTTCAGCGTTTTCTTAATTTTTAATAATTTTCTTAGCAACCCAAACATTTTCATGAAGTCTTCTTCAGTACTGAGCAGGGGTTTATATATTCCACTATTTTCTCTGAATAACCAGTAATAGCTTGGGGGTTTTCTACTTCATTTTAAAGATGTATTTGTACTTGCTGGTTTTTAACAAGCATATTTACCTATTGACATTCTGAGGTTTTAAAGTGAAATTCGTTTTGGAAAGTGGCTTATCGAAACATCATTCAAATTTTTCATCTTTTATGTCTCAGTGACTTCCAGATAAAATTAATTCCATTTACAAATTATAGACTTGGGGTATTTTTTTTGGTGGTGTCTTTTCTTAAGTCTCAGCCTGTTTGACTGCCCAGGAGCTGAAAAATCAGCTGCACTCTTTCTGATTCAGTCTTTAATACTTGTAGTTACAATTGTGAGGGACAAAACATGCATTCAAGGAGAACAGGGCAGTGTAAGTAAAGTCAGACTCAGTGTAAGTAATAACTCAGAAGAGAGTTAACTTGGTGACATTGAATAAAAAGCAGTTCATAGCTATGCATGCATTTCAGCATTCTGAAAAAAAAAAAAAAAGCATCAATAAGTTTCAAGATTTTGTGGGCAAGGCATGTTGATGGTTAACTTTGTAGCAAGGCCATGAGCAGCTACAGCACCTTGAGCAAAGGTAGAGAGAGGCTGCACAAGGGAAGTAGACACTGATGGGACTGAACGGAAAGACAAAGAGTCCTGCTCCAGGATCGGCAGCCCCAGAGCACAGCTTGGATAGCAAATGACGGACCTCCGTGTCCTTGGACAGGGAAGGCAGTGTAGAGGGCAGACATCTCCCCATCTGTAGCAGTGTCCCACCCCACACTGGGCTCTATGTTGCTGCAGCCTTGGGCCCATTCATCCAGTTACAACTCTGTGAAGTTCTGGCTAAGTTGGACCAGTAATAATGATCATGTGAATAACCAATATATTCACTGTAAAGAATGTGGAACTGCTTTTGCTGTTTGACATACATTTAGGCTGTGAAGCAAGAACCAGCTGCAGATGTCTCAATAGATAGAGGGTACTGCCAACTCTATCCCAGCCAGTTTGTATCTCTGAGAGAGGTCATGGCTTCTTCTTCAGCCTTTAGAAATCTTGTTGGAAATTGGGAGAATTAGGTGAGAAAGAAAAGGACCACAAGAACAAGACAATGACCAGTGTCCCTGAACTGATGCTCTTGGAATTAAAATGTTGCTACTGTTGACACCTTTGGCAGCAATGACATGAATCACAGGAAATCTCACTAATGTTTATAAGCTCTATCAGCTTCTCATGAATTTCCCTTTTACTCTACAAGTTTACAAGTTTATTTTTAATTCCTGAAAGTGAAGAGCTAACAGAGATACTCCATACTGAGAGCATCATTTTGCGAGTTTGAGAGCTTTTATATTTCCAGTGAAACAATGAATAAGCATCTACTTGATTTTCGTGTCAAGCATGACAGAGACAATGCCCATCAAGATGTCCACTGTGCAGCTCCACTCCTCTGCATCACTGCACAGGTAACTATGTACTTGTATGTTTTTCCAGGTTCCATCAGATGTGTCAGCGACTGTTCCACTATAGCAGCAGTCCACTGGTTGACTTGATGGTGATTATAATCTGCCTTACTTAAAACACTTTCTGTGCACTCCTTAACTATGTTGTGGGCCTCATCAGCATTGAAGATCATCTTGTCGTTTGTCCATCTTACTACCACAGAAAGAAAAAGGATCATATTTGCTTATTTTTTCATATCCTCATTGGAAAGACAAGCAGACACACAGAACAGGAGTGACCCTGACAAACAATACCATTAAAAAACCTTTCAAAAATTGACACACACCTACTGCAGGATGGGACAGTAACACATAATTAAAGAAAAAACAATTTGGCCTCTGCCTTCCAACGAAGAATGCATTATGCACTGAACTTGCCCTTAATACACATCAAGCTTGACACTGCCTAGCACATACAAATGCACCCTGGATGAAATCTTGGCGTAATTGGAAGATTCTATGATCTCTGAATAATTTAGACTAGAAGGGACCACAGAAATTCCCCAGCTCAACCTCCTGCTCAGAGTAGAAAGAGCTGTGAGATCAGATCAGGTGAGTCTTGAAAACCTTCAAGAACAAAGACTGCACAGCCTCTCTGGGCAGCCACTGCTTAACCATCCTGGTGGAGAAAAGGTTTCTCCCTAAGTCCAGAATGAACTCCTCTTGTTTCAAGTTATATCTATTGACTCTTACTCTACCACTCTGCATCACTGCAAACAGCCTGGTTCCCTTTCCTCCATTGTTCCACATAAGCAGTCAAGTCTCTCTGAAACCATCTTTTCTCCAGGCTGAACCAGCCCTGGTCCCTCAGCCTCTCCTCACATGGCAGGATCTCCTGCACTGAACCATTGTGGTGGTTCTTCTCTAAACTCATTCCAGTTTATTGATGTCTTTCCTATGCTCAAGGGGCCAAAACCAGCCACAGTATCTAGATGTGCCCTCCTGAATGCTGAGGGAGACAATCACTTCCCTTCATCTACTAACTCTGCTTCTCTTAAAAGAGCCCAGGATGTTGTCAGCCCTCTTTGCTGCCAGTGCACTGCACTGGCACATGTTTGCCTGCTGTTTATCACATCCCCAAATTCCCTTTCAGCACAGTTGCTCCCTACAGTCAGTTGCTTGTATTGCCTCTTTCCCAGACATAGGACACCATGTTTGGCCCTACTGGACTTCCTAAGGTTCCTGTTGGCCCATTTCTCCAGTCTGCCCAGGTCCCCCTGAATGGCAACCTTGTGCTTTAGCATACCGACTGGTTCCCCCAGTTTGATGTCATTTGTATACCTGATGAATGTGCATCTGGTCTCCTCTCCCAAGTCACTGATGTTAAACAGAGCATGTCATAACACAGACCTGGTGCTATTCCACTTGTCACAAGCCTCCAGGTTGAGCATGACTCAATAACCACTAAAACAGTCCAATCCAACTTCACACCACCAAAGAACAGCAGACTGCATTGCTTAAACAAAAATAAGTGGGTTTACAACAGCAACATCCCAAACTGCTTTGTGGGCTACAGTATGTTTCAAAAGGTCATTAAAAAAGGTGTGTTCTTATCTTATTTGAAACTGAATCTGTGAATATTAAAAGCCACCATCTGTGCAGAGAATATATAATCTTCTTTAAATTATTATTTGTCCTCATACTTCCCTTTAGGTAATAATTTTATATTTAGGACATATCACCATGTCAGCAACACTCCCTATAAACAAAGGAACAGAAAGACAGATGCAAACCACCCTTGAGCACAGATGCTTACCATACATACCTTAACAGGCTGCTTATAAGGAAAACATAGTAAGGAAAAAATTAGCTTTTTTCCTCACTCTACAATTTACCGAACTCATAGACAAAGCATGTTCTAGAGGTTAAATAAAATTGGGTTCAAAACAGATTGGACAAATTCAGAGGATAAACCATCTTCAGTGACTACAAAGCATAGTGATCCTAATGCAGTCTTTGGACACATTGAGGACCTTTATGTTCCATCAGTACCTCTTACCAGCCTCTCTCAGAGAAGCAACACTGTGCTAGACTCTTTTCCCAAATCAGTTCTCAAGTCTCTCTAACAAAGAGAAATGTTTAAAATAGGGCCTCCCATTAAAAAACAAACAAACAAACAAACAACAAACAAACTCCACAACTTTCCATCAACTGCCTCAGAGTTTGATCTTAAGCATATAGTAGAAACAACAACACACCACTTACAGCAATGTGTAGCAGTTGAAAACTAAATCTCACAACAAATACCAATTTCCCAACAACATATTAGTTCCTATCATCTCTTAGCCCTACACAGAAGGATCAAAGCTGTTCCTGTGCTCTGAATAGAAGGTCCCGAGAATTATAATGGACTGATTTCTGAAGCACATTATCAATGCCATTTTGATTTTTAGGCCAGTTATTTAAATAAACAACTTTTCTCACAGTTGAAGTTCCTATAGGTGGGTCAGATAACAGCAGGTAATCTGCTTGGAAATTCATGCCTGAGATTTCCAGAGAAGACTATTGGAGTTCAGCGGGACCTGAGCCCGATGCACTGACATTTTGAAGTCTCAGACTTGGTTCACAACAGTCGGTTATTTCTGATTCACGGGACTATGGACATATTTCAGCATGATATCAAACACTGTCACTGCCCCAGTGATTTCAGTGGGAGGATCACAGGTGGTGACAGAACTATGACCTAGCTACTGGAGCTTAAATGTACTTTCTGCTGTCATAAGAAGATAATTTCACTAAATTACATGGGTTTCTTAATTGCTCCACACATTAATCCACAGCTGACTCATCTTCAAGCCTTACACACACCCAGGATCACAAGAAGAAAACAACACGTGGTATTTGTTTTGCCTTCCATCTGAGGATCAGAGGGTACCTTATCCGTACTGCCATGCCTTTATTAATTAACCAAATGTTTACTGCATTTTATAAATGGACATGTTGAGCTACAGTACTTTTCTTCCTTGCCTATCCACATATTGCATCTGTTTTTTCAGAAAAGTATGACTGAGTTCAACAGAAGTGATGAGGTTCACAGAAGAATTACTGTGCAGAATATGTGAGTTATAATGTGGGAGGGCAAGTTAAACAGTACCTTCTAACTTCCTACTTCCCCTGCCAACTCCAGCCTTAAAACTGCATTGATAGGATCCTTATCTGCTACATTTCCTGCCCAGATCTTATCACCATTTTCTGTTTCTTAAGGGGAGTTATGGGCTTCCTCAGCTCCATTCCTGTATGGCTACACTATGCCAGTGATGAGAACTTTGCTAGGGCAGTTACTATGAGTTTCTCCCAGATTTTCCAGTCTTTACATTTTCACTGTGGGTAGATCACCTTGACTTTCTAAATGATTATATCCATGTGCGCCCTATTCAATGTTTTCTGCATACCTAATCCCAGATTTCAATCAGACATTATAGAAGTGTGACAGTAGCTGAACTTCAAGGACCAGTGTTGGAGTGCTTTTGCAGTGATACAGCTGGGCTCTCATGCACCCTTGACTGCCCTCAGACAGAGGGCCCTGGGGACAGGTTATCACTGCCAAAGGGTCTCTCTGGCAAAACCTCAGGAGCAGATGCAGAGTGGTCTACAGGCTGGACAACTGTGTGTCTTATCAGAAGAATCTATTAGCCAGAGTCTTCCCAGGGGCATGCTGCTTTTCACCCCACCTCATGATGGGTAAGTGCTACAGCAACAGAGAGTGGCAGCCTGGATGAAGGGCCATGTGTGATCCAGGGTTAGATGCTGAATGCCCCTGGTCTCATCTAACATTTTGCATTATCACAAGCCATTTTATTCTGATTGTTGCCCTCGCACTACGTTCAATTGTGTTGGAATACAGGACAGATTTATGTCTGGCTACACTGCATCTACCAGGAAATCTTTTAGTCTTTACTACATAGAAATATTTAATTTGTCAACCAGCAGTTTCCTCTAAAGGTTAGCAACCTCTCTTATTAAAAATATGAACCCTGCATCTAATTTGAAATTTTCTGGCCTCAGATTCTAGCCACTGACTCATGTTATGCCTTCTGTTGCTGTTAAAGTGACCTTTTAGTAACCTCCTATTTTAGCATCACATATTTTCTCCCCATGAAAGCACTTACATATTACAAATGACCAATGCTCTAGTTTCATTTTAAGAAAAGAACTCAAACTGTTAAGTTTAATGTTCTCCTTAAGTAATTGGAGGTCATGTAAAAAATATCCTGTTGTCCCTCATTTCTTCATTCTCTTAATTAGAGCCAAATGTTAGAAATATCCTTAGAAAGACAGAAATAGGCAAGACATCCCTGCTTGGCCTAGTTACACAGCATGACTCAACAGTGGCCACAGAGCTGCAACACATTAAAACTTTTAAGAAAAAAAAAAGAGCGAGCACTACTTATGTAGGCAGTGAGCCAAAGTTACTCCCTGTAAATCTAGTACAGAATTGAACACTTACAAATTATTAACTAGCACAGAAGTTAAAAAAATTACCTACAACAAAGGGAAACAAAAAATAGCCCAGTTGCGTGCACAAAATCATAAACTTGTGATTCCACTCCGATTTACCTTACAAAAGGGAAAAAATCCAGTGTTGTACGGAAGGAAGGTCTTCTTCCCTTTAACGCCTAAAGATTTCATAAATTATTATTGCTAACCTGCTTCATCCAAAGTTCAAGAATAATTTTTGCATTGATTTCCTGTCCATTTTTTTGCACATAGAATTTAAAAAAAAAAAGCTTGAAAAGTTTCACTAATTATTTGTTAAGGTAACTTAAAATACTTTTTTCATCTTAAAAGTAGCCAGCTTCAGGCTTCAAATTGCACCTGAGTTTCACAGTCTATTGAGATTTGAGCAGCTAGTTAGCAAATTCACTGTCTGAGAAAGTAATGCAAAAGCTGTTCTTTTATCCTCAGTGCTTTCCCGTCAGCCTGATAACTCAACCTGACAGCCTTCTAAAATGAGATGTCTGCTTGGTGGTGAGGGGAGACCAGTGCATGTTGTTTATCTCAACTTCAGTAATGCCTTTGACACTGTTTCCCAGAACAACCTAGTAGACCAGCAACGTGGTTTGGTCCAGTTAAGGGGACTGTGAGGAAGACTGAAAACCAACCTGCTGAGCTTTGAGGGTTGTAGTTGGCAGCACAAAGTCTAATTAAAGACACAAGTCACTAGTGGTGCACCCCAGCAGAAAATACTGGGGCAAAGACTATTTATCCTCTTCATCAATGATCTGGATGCTGGGACAGTGGGAACCCTCAGCAAGACCACAGACAATACAACACTGGGAGCAATGTCTGATGCACAAGAGGGTCTTGCTGCTATACAGAGGGACCTGGACGGACTGGAGAAATGGGCCAACAGAAATCTCATGCAGCTCAACAAAGGGAAATTCTGCCACGTCCTGGGCAGAAATAATCTGAAACACCAGTACAGCTGGGAAGCAGCTCCCCAGAGAAGGACTTGGCGTTCTTGATGAACAAGCTGTCTCTATAAACCAACAATGCACCTCTGCAGCAAAGCAGGCCAATGGTGCCTAGTGTTGCATTAGGCAGAGAATCATCAGCAGGTCAAGAGAGGTGATCCCTCTGCTCTCCTCAGCCCTGGTGAGACACAGCTGAGGGGCTGGGTCCAGTGCTGAGGTCCCCAGAAAAAGAGAGACATAGATATTCTGGACTGAGTCCACCAAATGACCAGGAAGACAATGAGAGGGTTTGCAGCATCTGATGTACAAGGAGAGGCTGAGAGACCTGGTAATGTTCAGCCTGGGGCAGCTCAGGGCCATGATATCCATGTGTGCAAATACCTGATGGGGGGAAGCAAAAAAGATGGAGAGAGGCTCTTCTCAGTGGGGCCCAGGGACAGGATAACAAGCAGTGGGCAGAAATTCAAATACAGGAAACTCAAATTAAACATAAAAACCTTTTTACTGAGTGATTGAACATTGGACCAGGTGGCCCAAAGAGGTTGTGGAGCCTCTATCCTTGGAGATGCTCAGAATCTGATGGGTCACAGTCCTGAGCAATGTGTTCTGTCTGACCCTGATCCCAGCAGGAGTGCTGGACTAGATGATGTCCAAGGGTACCTGCCAGCCTCAACCATTCTGTATGCTGTAACTATGCACATGAAAGTAGAAATTCTTTTCATTAGAGATATAATTTTGCCACTCTGAGGAGCCATTTGCCTTTTGCTGCAAACTCTGTTTTGAAACTTCCATGATCCATAGAATTTTGTTCTCTTAGCCATTTTGATAAACATTTCTTTTTCCGTAACTCATCCGCTCTGTTAAGAGTAATGAAATCCTTCCAGTCTGAAAGAGCCTAATGTGTTTTGGGGGTGAAAAAGCAGGAAGATGAAGATAATACAGGATGAACTTCTTATGCTAGCAGAAAATACAACAGGCTGTATTTAGAGAAGACCGCAAATAGACACTTGGAGATGGCTTTGTCAATACCTGTGATAAGTGGAACTATCTATATGCTTGAAGTTAGGCTTGTGATTAAGAAGTCCATTTAACAAGGGCCAGAGTATCACACCGAGAAGCCCCTTGAATTCTGCTCAGTATATGGACAAAGTTAAGAGCAATAAAATCAGCCAAACAAGTCAGACTAACATAAATGCAGGCATATCCCTGGCTGCCTTTTCACTATTCCCTATTAATAATGATATACCCATTAGCCATTTAAGTTACATCTTATTTACTTACAGAGTTTTCATGCCACAAATATCAATTCACAATCAGTTTAGTCTATGCTCATAAAGCTCCTAAGAAATTATTTTCATTTCAAACTCCTAAACACAGCCATTAGTAAAACACACTAAGGTTCCTGAACAAGTCGACAAACAGCCAAAACAGCTTTGCAACCAGGAAAACGAGGTCACTCTCAAACACACATATATGTGCCTTACAACGCAAATCCTCCTGAGATATCCACTGCTGCGCATCATAGTCATACGACAGATAGAAGAGGCTGGACTTGTACAACATGCACAACACACCATAATGGAAATACAAGCAGTTTTATTCATTATAGGGATGTTTTAGCAGAAACAGGGCACCAGGGAACCACAAGCATAAGATATTCTAACATCTATTGTGCTTTAAGGTCAAGAGGACTGCAGGAAAAAGGACAGGAGAGGTCTAACCAGTTTAGCCACTGCTCACTAATAAATTAGCTTGGCAACTTGTCCTCATTTTAATTTAGTTATTTTTGAGGGAAAATATATTTTGGGGATATAAAATTTTAGAATAAGTAGTTGTGTTGCTAGGGAGTTTGGTTGCAGTTTGGTTGAAGAGTTGGATGTTTTGTGTTTGTTGGGTTGTTTTGGGTGTGCAAGTTGCTTTTCTTGTAACTCTGAGAGAAGTACCTGAGAGCTGTCTGTTTTTATGTTGCACAGAAAACGCCACTTCCTACAAGACTGGTGAACAAATACGCTCTAACCACAGTCAGAGAACTCTTTTTTATTACTACCTTCAGCCACACTAGGAAAACTCTTCTCTATTATTATACTGAATAAAAGAAACATGGAAGGAATCAGTTTCTCCCTTGCTTGTTTTCTCTCTTTCACACAAAAAAAATAAGACAGCCCCAAGATTATTTTAATGTTTAATACAAAAATTCAAAAGTGTATAAATTTTCTAAAGAAAGGACCGATCAGCCTATCAGCCTTCCTCATCTTCCACAGGCAACAAAGACTCCCAAGGGGCCTCCAGTTCCCCTTATATTCTGGTAAAAGCAAACTGCAGTTTGGATTAAAAAAAAAGAGAGAGATTCTGTATTTTGGCCTTGATACACAGATTCTACTGAAACGAATCTCAGGAATGGGGAGATGCTCTGAACATTCAAGCTGCCTCCTCTAGTCTAACATCAAAAACTACACCTAAGTTTCAAGGATTTCTTTACTAATACTAACTTTATAAAGCTCTGATTTACTACAGAAAAAAAGTACTTCAAGTCACTTTAAAGGCCTAACATGTTGTATAATAAAAATGAAAAGCAAAGCAGCAACTACGGCTGACAGCCCCTGGTTTCTATGAGCTCCTCTGCTATTTGTATCACTACACCACACAAAGCTTGCTCCAAATGGATGTTCTGGCAGAGGTCCCAAACACACATGCCACCAAGTCACAAAGCAGCTCACCGTCACACCACTCTTTCTAATGAGAGCTACAGCAGTAGTTCTTCAACATCTTTTCCTCTATGCAATCCTGTGATACATTCCTTGTGTCCTCTCCTGCCTTTCCCAGCCAGCTGGAGAACTGCTGACTCCAGGAGAAACAAGGAAGGGAGAGATGTGGGAGGAAGAGGTTGCTCTTGTAAGGAAAACCACGGGGAGGGCAGCTAGCAGTGACTGGGCAGAGGTGGCAGGAGGTAGGCACCCAGAACTGACCACAGCTGGAGAAGGGTAGGCTGGCAGCCCCACGGCAAGACTGATGCTGCACTAGCCACACTGCTCCTTGCTGTGTTTGCCCGCCTCCTTCATCTTCCCCAAACAACTGAAGACTCCCCCAGCCCTGTACCAGCCACTTCTTCCCAGGTGCTCCCTCTTCTCTGGTCTCTGAAGCACACCACGGATATTCCACATTCCCCGACAGACAGAGGTGTGTCCTGGCTTGGCAAGCCACTGCGCTGCATCGCTGGGAAAGGAAAACAGCAAAACATTATATGGTGTGAAAAGCTGCTTGGATGAGAGGGTAGGCAGCTGGTATGTGAGAAGAGGAAGATTCAGAGGGAAAAGCTGCTGAGCGTAGCCGAGTCCAGATGAGACACTGAGTGGTAGGCACAGTAACAGCAGGAGAGAGAAAAAAGTAGACAAAGATCTTCCTTCAAATGAGCTGGAAAGGATTATGTAGGATTGTGACCACATTTTTCCTCAACCATCCAGGCCTGCCTTCCAGCTAAACAGAAAAAAGGAGAGCTCATTTTTTATTATGCACAAGGAAGCTCTGGGAAGCTTCTTTTGAGCAGAGTGGCTATTCCTCATGCAGGGGACAAGAAACAGAATTTTCTCTTGCATATTGCTTCAAGCACTGAGATAATCCAGGTGCTGGTTTCTTCCTGAATCCTAGGAACAGCCCTAAGCATTACAAAATATTAATGAGCAAAACAGTTAGCTCGTTCCAGAAAGAAATGGAAAGGAAGAGCAAAAAGATCCACCAGACTGTGACAGCATCTGTGTATGCTGGAAAGTGAAGTGGGAGCAGCCAGAAAAGATGATAGGTGAGGACAGAGGCCTTGGCCAGATTCGAGTGCAGTAGAAGAGACTGAGGGTTTGGAAACCAGAGAGTGGAAGCACAAACACCCTGAGACTTTCATGATGGAAATCACTAATAGAGTCATGACTGGAGGGAAACAGAGAGAGTTCTCTAAGGGAGGCACTGAAACATATGCATATACATTACACCACCATCTTGCCTCTAGGACAAAAATGTAATATATACATATGTTCTCTATGCTCCATGTTAGGTACCTGGGTGGGTTTGGGGGTACATTGTATCACCAAGAGGGAGGAGGCCCTGCTGCTCAGGATCCAGCACAGGTCTCACCATCCAGTAGAAACCACCACTGTCATGAAGCCAAATTTACCATTCATCAGTAAATTTGCATACAAGGCAAAGACTAAGGAGGAGGAAGGCGGTTTCTTGACGTTGTTTTGGGATGCAACATGAACCTCACTACACAGCCTTGAATCAGCCTCTCATCTGCAGGAAAGAGGTCGTTCTTGCCCACAGGCCCATTAGCTGAAGTGACTGGCAGATGAACTTGTTGGCAGTCTAAGTGGTGGCAGCCATTCAGAGGATAGGCAGCATGAAAAATCACGGGGCATCCTGGGTTATGAGATTTTGGATGGTTTATCTTATCCACCTCCATGGTCAACACAACTGAATAGGAGAAAAAGCTGTGGTCTGTTCCAAGACAAAGGAAGCTCCAGAGGGAGAAGAGGATGACAAGCATGAGACATTCCCAGTATGTGCCAGCAAAAGCAGTTTCCTCACAGGGTGAGGAAGGGTGGCAATTCGCTGCCTTCTTCTGATGCATGTGCGAGTCCAGCAGGGCTGGGGAAGTGACAGCCAGCACCAAGTCCTGTTTGAGGCACTCCGGAGTGGTAAAGCTTCAAGGATTGAGCACGCCCTTCACTCGAAAGGTATTGTGCAGATTACATCACATTTAAAACACATTTCATCACCAGGGCATATAATGCCCTTTTGAAATTTCAACTATCCACCAATAAGTTATTCAAATGAAAAATTGATCTTCAAGACATTTACAGACCTGCTGACCTCAGCAGCACAAGAACAGAGACATTTTATATAGGGGTCTTATTTTTGACATGTTTTTTTCTTGTCAGTTTTACACATATCAGCTAGCCAAAGATTTCTGACCAACAGAATCATGATATGTGAGAAAACTCCCAAGGTTTAAATAATTTATGTCAAATACTATGAGTTTAGTACTCAAAGGGAAACTGAAGGGAAAAGCAAAACCACAGTTCATATCACCATTATAAGTAATCTGCACTAAAAGGCCAATTCGGTTGCTCCTCAGCAGGGAGAAAATTGCAGGTTAGAAAGCAGAAATGCCTTGCAAATACAAGGCTTCACTCAAGTTACCTGTTACAATGAAGTGAGAAAATGGATGTTACTCCTGTCACCTGTAACTGCTACAGGATGGACTCAAATCAATCTCTACATACAACTACCAGTGCCACCATGACAAGCAAAAGCAGGAATGTATTTTTTTCAGCATTGAGACTGTAATTTAACTTACTGCGGTTGGCATAAAGTAAACACCAGCTATCAGAGACTGCCCATATCACTAGAATCTACTGAAGAAACGCCACTGGAGAAAAGGAACAGCTTTTACCCAGGAAAATGCAAGTGAAGAAAAAGAAAAGCAAGGCAGCAGAAAGATCAATTACCTGGCCCATCAGTCTAAAAGAACAGCAATAAATCTTCAAATGGATAATCCTGTGTCTGAAGGTACACTGCAGAACCTCAAAGAAATGTAGGCATTATACACTGCTTACTTAAAATTTGCTTAGCTAGGAGCACATAGCCAATGTATGCTACAACACAGTCCCTCAAATGGGAGAAGTGTGAAATGTGTCCCAGAATGCATGCCAGGAAAAAAATCAGGAAGGTATTGCTTTGGGATGCAGAAAGTTTTAGCTTTTTGCAGGCCATTTAAGGGAGGCAAGTACAGGCTCAAAGGAGATGCCCACGCTGGAGAAGCTGCCAAGAGCCGGGTCTGATGCGAAGGGAAATGGTCAGCCCTCTGCAGAGCTGCAGAAAGCTAATTTTGATAACAGCTGTTGTCTGTTTCAGACCTGCTCTCCCCTTACAGACTGTTCAAAAAGATCCTCTTTGTGCACATCAGTAATTCTTACTCATAAAAACAAACCTGGGCTATAATATATGAAGGTTTTTTTGGTGTGCACTGACTGACTACTGGGAGCGTACTTGTACTCTTGACTGACCATCAAGCTGAGCTCAGAGTCTTCCGTCAAAGACATTATTCACTTCTCTCAGATGGCAGAAAGTGTTGTAATTCCAAACAGTATTAGTGGAGCTGTATTGTTTTACATTATGTGGGAACTAGCCTATTTACCTTAAACTGCATTTAACTTCATAAGCTACTTGTTTCATGTTTTCCCAGGAGTACTAGTGTGATCCTGAAAAGAGAAGGAGAGCTACACTGGACACTAAAACTCAACAAGATAGGTTTGGCAGCTGAGAGACACATTCTGAGATAACAGGGCAAGTGAATTTCAGTTCACAGAATCACAAAATATGCTGAGTTGGAACGGACCCACAAGGATTATCAAGTCCAACCCTTAGCCCTGCACAGGGTCACTCCATGTGCCTGAGAGTATCATCCAAACGCTTCTTGAACTTGGACAGGCTTGGTGCTGTGACCACTTCCCTGGGGAGCCTGTTCCAGTGCCTAACCACCCTCTGGGTAAAAAACCTCTTTCTAATATCCAGCCTAAACCTCCCCAGACACAATTTCAGGCCATTCCCTCGCTTTCTGTCACTGGTCACCACGGAGAAGAGATCAGTGCCTCCTCCTTCCCTTCACAAGGAAGTTGTAGAGTGCAATGAGGTTCCTAAAACTGAGGTTGAATTCTGCTGATGTAATACTTTCTTGTATTTCACATTTACTAGTCTAGTGTTCCTTCCCTCTCCTCTTTTTTTAATTTTTCTTTTAATTTAAAATGGTTTGTAAAATAGTAGGCAATAATAAGAGATATCTGCTTGCAGCCTCCAGTGCTGGGCTGATGGAGGGAGTGACTTCCTCACTAAGAACACGATGGGAACACGCAAGCCTAAGGAAAATACTGCCATGGTTTCCTCTGAATACTGAGCACCACTGGACTTAGGCCCTGAGAAAAGAAGAATGAGGATGGAGAGAATATGAAAAATGCTGAAAAGGACTAAAGATAGAATACTTCTAAGGAAACATCTGGAAAAGCAGAAGTATAAAATGAGAGAAAGGTTGGCTTGTTTAAAGTGAAAAATAAATAAGAAAATTATAGGAAAGAAGGAACTTCCTACTTTCATAGAAGCCAGTAGGAATAAAAAGCAAATATGTTTAACTGAAGAACAAAGGAGAATGGCAACAAGCTATTACATAATTTCTGTATTTAAAAAAAAAAATTAATTCTTTAGTTACTTATCCCTTTCTTTTTTTTTTTTTGTTTTGTTATTAAAACTCTCTTTATGAGGGAAATGTTTGTTTGTTTAATGTAGCAAGAATGTATCTGCAATTACTGTTTGTGGTTTTTTGCTCCATGAAGTGCAATTAAATTATATTAAACACATTTACAAGATAACACACAGAGTAACAAATTAGAAATCTCTATTTCATTGCTTTCCATGCTTAAAAACAAACTCAATGAATTGATGACTTTATGTTTTCAAATTCTAAGTAGAACATTTCTTAGTTCCAGAATTCCTGGAAAACAGTAAGAATAACTAAGAAAAAAGCTAGGAACAGCAAAAGCTCAACAAATAGCAACTGTAACTTAATTAAAATTTACTTAATTTCATACTCAGATGCAGGAAACACCTGCAATTGTAACAGAAATTTTGGTCTCTTATTCAACTATCAGACTGAAATAGTTTGTCAGTATTCTATACTTCAACACGTTTTTAACATAGGTTTTGCTGGGGTGGGAGAATCTTCCACTAATTTTTCAAAAGCTTAAACTTTGCTGTTCTATAGCAAAAAAAATTCCTCAGTCTTGAGAAAGCATAAAAATATAAAGCTCTGACTGTGACTCCACCAATGAACAGGCTTTAAAAATTTCCCAATTACTGTAAAATATTTGCATGAATGTTAAGAAATTATTTTGAATATTTCCTGCACTATTTTCAGGCTCAAATGCTTTCATCTATTACTTGGACTTTTTGACAGGTTCAACCAGTAAAAGTCAATTCTGTAGAAGCACTTTCATTTTTCAGGAAAGAAAACGTTTACAGAAATTGCAGCTTTAAAGTATCTCCACTAATATGTACAGTCAAATATTAAAATGCTTTCTTGTAATGCTGCTATTGTTGGGTTTTTTTGGTATGCATTGTAGTCAGATATTCCTTTAATACAATAACAAGCAATATTAAATTTATCAACTTTTACTATGCTGTGTGCAACTCTCTATATTAAAGTCTTACTATTAAGCAATTCACCAACTGGCTGGCAGCGAAGAAGACTGGCCTGGCTGAACAGAGCTTTGGCTGTAACTCAGGAAAAAAAGGAGAGTTTATGACCTTTGGAAGAAGGGGCAGGCAACTCAGGAGGATTACAAGGATGTTGTGAGGTTATGCAGGGAGAAAACTAGAAGGGCCAAAGCCCAACTAGAACTTAATCTGGATGCTGTTGTAAAAGTCAATAAAAAAAGTTCTACAAATACATTAGCAACAAAAGGAGGGCAAAGGAGAATCTCCGTCCTTTATCAGATGCAGGGGGAAACAGAATGGCAAAGAAGGATGAGGAAAAGGCTAAGGTACTTAATGCCTTCTTTGCCTCAGTCCTTAATAGTAAGACTAGCTGTTTTCTGGGTATGCAGCCCCTTGAGCTGGAAGACAGGAAGAGGGAGCAAAATGAAGCAAAATGAAAGAAATGATCAGTGACCTGCTATGCCACTTACACATGAAAAAGTCTATGGGGCTGGATGGGATCCACCCAGGGTACTGGGAACTGGAGGAAGAGCTCAACAAGCCACTTTCCATCATTTACCAGCAGACCTGGCTGACTGGGGACATTCCAGTTGGCTGGAAGTTAGCAAATGTGACCTGCACCTACAAGAAGGGTTGGAGAAAGGATCTGAGAAACTACAGGCCTGTTAGTCTGACCTTAGTGCTGAGGAAGGAGTAAATCTTGAGCACCATCACAGGGCACATGGAGAACAACCAGGGGATCAGGCCCAGACAACATGGATGTATGACAACACTGATCAACCTGATCTCCTTTGTATGGCAAGGTAGGTAAGGGAAAGGCTGTGGATGTTGTTTACCTGGGCTTTAGTTCATGATATGATGTTGTCTCCAACAGCATTCTTCTGGAAAAACTGGTTATTCATGGCTTGGACAGGTGCCCTCTTTGCTGAGGGATGGATGGTCGGGCCCAGAGAGTGGTGGTGAATGGTGCTACATCCTGTTGGCAGCTGGTCACCAGTGGTGTTCCCCAGGGATCAGTGACACCAGGGGGTCAACCTTGTTTAACATCTGTGTCGATGGCCTGGATGAGGGAATCAAAGGCACTCTCAGTAAGGTTGCAGACAATACTAAGCTGGGCAGAAGTGTTGATCTGCTGGAGGGTAGGAAGGCTTTGCAGAGGGATGTGGGCAGGATGGATCAATGGGCCAAGGCTGCACTGGGTCACAACAATCTCATTACAGGCTGGGGGAAAAGTGACTGGGAAGCTGCTTGGCAGCTGGGGGTGCTGGTTGACAACTAGCTGAGCCAGTAGTGTGCCCAGGTGGATAAGAAAGCCAATGGCATCCTGGTCTGTACCACAAACAGCGTGGCCAGCAGGACTAGGGAAGTCATTATCCTCTCGTACTCCGCACTGGTGAGGCCACACATCAAATATTGTGTTCAGTTCTGAGCCCCTCACTATAGGACAGACACTGAGGTGCTGGAGCAAGTCCAGAGAAGGCCAACGGAGCTGGTGAAGAATCGGGAGAACAAGTCCTGGGAGGAGGAGCTAAGGGAACTGGTGTTGTTTAGACCAGAGAAAAGGATGCTTAGAGGGACCTCATCTCTCTCTACAACTACCTGAAA
This sequence comes from Platyrinchus mystaceus, assembly GCA_035041135.1. Classification (NCBI taxonomy): domain Eukaryota; kingdom Metazoa; phylum Chordata; class Aves; order Passeriformes; family Tyrannidae; genus Platyrinchus; species Platyrinchus mystaceus. Next base: position 44,640,293 of record JAWWLV010000045.1, on the reverse strand, counting down.
GGAGGTTGTAGACAAGTGTGAGTCAGTCTCTTCTCCCAAGTAATGAGAGGAAACAGCCTCAAATCGCACCAGGGCAGGTTTAGACTGGATATTAGGAAAAATTTCTTCACTGAAAGCATTGGAAGAGGTTGCCCAGTAAAGTGGTTGAATCATCATCCCTGGAAGTGTTCAAAAAATGAGTAGGTGTGGCACTTACGGACATGGTTTAGTGGTGAACATGGTGATACTAGATAAATGGTTGGACTTGATGACCTTAGGGGTATTTTCCAACCTAAATGATTTTTATGGTTTTATGAAAAATCTCCTAGATAAGGGTGATAGTGTAAGCAGAGAATAAGCAGTGGAGGGAAGGGAAACATGAGGAAAATGAAAAAGGGAAAAAAAAAAAGAGAACACAAGCAAGCAGGATGATCCACTGACAGGAGAAGGGATGGAAAAGAAAGGAGTCAGATTCGTACCAACACCAGGCAGAGGAAGAAGACATATGATGGGAGACTGTCCTTAACAGATCTGAAAATCTGTCATCTGACTGGATCTACAAATAAGAATGGCGTATCAAATGGATATAGGATATGGAGTGAGATTTAAAAATGATCCTGAACAATACTGCACTTAAATGATATGGCAATGGGCAAAAGAATTTCAGTGAGTAAAAAATGAGAAGGAAAAGAGACTCAGTACTATAGAGTGTAGTAATTGAGAGGAAACAAAGGATTATGTCTAATCCAGTAAGGGAAATGGATGTGGTTAGTGAGAAACAAGTAAAATGATTGTGTACTAATACTAGGTCATAGAACAGAGAAGAAAAAAAATGGAATTTCAATTGCTGATGCTAAACGTGAAGCAATATATTGCAGGAATAACAGAAAATGCAATCAGGAGTGGAACATGACTGTGTTTGGGAAAGGTGAAAACAGAAGCAAAAATGGTGCACAAGGACTGAACATGAATAATGGCAATGGCAATGGGATAAGAAGGAATAGCATCAATAATACAAAATTCTTATAGGAGAAAGACACTGTACAGTAGATTCCCACTTCCTTTGAAGCAGATTTCTTCCTTTTTTCCCCAAAGAAAATTTTACCTGACTCCCAAAAGAAACAATTCCTAGTAGAAAAAAAGTTTTTAAATTATGAGTTCCAGATAGCAAAACAAGTGGATCTAGTAGCAGCAGGGGCCCAATTATTTCTGGATGTGAGATCCTATGTATTTTTTTACTAAACAACAGTTAAACAAGAAGGACTGTGGGTATTCCTATGGTTAATTTGGGGGGAAACAAATTTTCCTGTAATACAATTGGATTAATATAATAATAATGGGTTGTGAGACCATTATTTGGTTTTGTTTAGACTAAACAGAGAGATAAGCAAAATGTTCATAATAAAAGTTCAGGACTTCAACAGGGCAAGTTTGATACATTAAAAGAAAATAGTTTATTAAATATTCACCTGGCCTGAGGAGATATCAAATACAGAGAACTATTTGAGCTCTTGAGACATTGCTACAGAACTGCAACTGAAAAAGCAAGACCATGAACAGAAGGACTGAAAGTAAAATTTATGCTATAAACTGAAAACTCATCAGCTGGAAATATCAAAGAGAAACCTATAAAATCACAGAGAGTCATCCTGGTATAATCATAAAAGACAAAGACACAGCTAAAGTGTATCAGATGTCCTTCTGCTAGACAAAGATCACTGCAGTGCTCTTGCTCTACAGAGCAAGAGCTCACCTGGAGCACTGAGCAAAGGTTTTCATTATCCGTATTGGAGGACACTGGCCTCAAACTGGTGCAAAGCAAGCTTACCAAGGTCAAGAGAACAAACAAGCTTCTCCTAGACCAGAAGAGGACCCAAGGAACTTGGCTTGGTTAGCGTCCAAAGACATAAACTTCTGAGAGAGCTACAAAATTTGTTTATATAAATATATTGCAGAGGAAGTAAAAGAGCTATTTAATCAAAATGACAGTGTTAACTCAAGAACAAGTGGATATAAACAGGCCACAATGAAATTCAGGCTGAAGTTAGAAGAATGCTTCTAGCCTGCCCGCACTGAGGTTTTGGAACACATTTTTAATGACAGCAGTGAAGACAAAGAACTTAACAGGATTTTGATCACTTTGCAAATGGCATAGCAGGAGGAGGTTGCCTGGAATAGCAGGAGAAGAAATGCTAGGTTCAGGAAATCTTTTCCATTCCTAATTTAAATAAAAAATTTGTTCACTGAAACTTGGCAGAAGCTATTCAATGCTGTGTTTTAATGGCTGTCTTTGTTATTTCATGAAATGTACTTAAAAGGATTGTTAAAAGAAAAACCTTTCTGTTGAAAGACAGCATGGTGTTTTTATGATGTACAAACAATAAGTATCCTGGAATTCTAGCCAGCACACTGAAAGCCCATTAAAATAAGTTGCAGCAAATTCATTAGGAATAGTGATAACTATAAAAATGAGGCATTATTGCAACAGCTTAAAGTTCATGCATTCTGGAGTTATGTATTTTGGTAAAACTGATGATAGGAAAAACCATCTGTGGTTAGGACAGTGGACTGGGACTTAACAGTTCAGTTCCTGAATCTGACATAAACTTCAGGGAAACCATTCATTCTGCTGCTTAGTTTGCTAGCTGTAAAAGTAAAATAATCATCTTCTTTTCCCTTGCCCTGTGTATATCAAAGTCTCCACACCTGAAGATGGTGACTGTCAAGAACACCAGGGCCAGTTCTCATATTACATTTCTCGCGTTACTGAGACCAGCAAATCGATCACATAGGATGAGTTTGGCTCCACTGGCATATTCCCACTGTGCTGGCTTCTAGCGACTGACTGAGCTGCGCTTTTATAAGTAAAATCACACAACAACCTGGAACTCAACCACGACAAAAGTCAACCTCTCTATATCAACCTGAAATATCAAAGCTCTGGCTTGTAAATGAAAGACATGTAAATGAAAGAAAATGCAATTCTAACCACACTTCACATGGTCAGTCACAAAATTCTCATATTAATAACAGCTAGTCTTCAAGTTCAAAGGTCAAACTCAGTCATGCTCTTGATATTTAAGTAAAAATAAATGTACATTTTAACTTAATCTTTAATATCTTTTCATAGAATATATCTGTATTTTAAGATGTCTCTCTGAAAATGCTTGTTTTACACAATTTCAGTGTTTCCCAACAATGTAACAAATGGAAATGGGATAACTGCAAGGATTTCAGTGGAAGCAGAAAACTTCTCTGCATGTCTGGAAAAGTTTTTGTCAAAACAAGGATTATCACATTTGCATAAAAGCTTAGTTGCTTTAATCCATATTTTGTAATAGGAGGCCTTTCACAATTTCCTCACTTATTATTTTTACAACCTATAATGCAACCTGGAAACCCATTCTATCTCCCGTGAATTAAATGCCTACAAACTTTCACATTCATTTAAAAAACCTCGGCAGCTTTGAATTAATAAGCCCTACTTCAGATGATGCCGGACAAATTCTCTGTCTGGTATGCAGAGAGCACAATTTTATTATCTTCCTTGTGACTGCCAAGAAATCCAGTGAAGAGATGAAGCGGCAGCATGGATGAAGCAGCTCTTTCGATAGATCTGGAGGACTGCCTGTGTTACGCAACATTCACATCACAGCACACATTATTTCGCATTACTACTGAACAACTACACAAACGGTGAGGATTAACCCCATGCAGAAAAGAAATAAATGATGCTGGAAGTTGTGCCAGCCAGAAAGGAACCACTCACAGTCACGCTGCCAGAGACTATTTTATATGAGGGAGACAGACAGACAGACAGACGTTGCCCTTTGGCATATGAAGCTGGTTTGCCAAGCATCGCACACGGACCAAAGGAAATGCTTTAAGTCTTTGTGCAAGGCCTTATGTAAATAACACCAAACTGACACCCTCAGGCAGTCAGGTGACATTAGTCTTTATCAGAAGCACTTGTGACTTTACAGATCTAATCCTAAAAGCAAAAAAGGCTCACTTTGGTCTTCTGAGCCCAGGAAGAGTCTTGGTGAACGAAGAGGAGAGGAAGGCTAAAGAGAAAGGGTCTTTCTGTGTGCAGCTCTTTATACAACTGGAATTTGCCTTTGTACTTGAGGGTTGATGTTTTTATTACATGGCCACCAAAGGCTGCATCCTTGGTGAGAGTATACTGCTCTCTCTCCTTTAAGCCAACCAAGTTTGGGGAACAGAAGTGCATCAAATGCAACCAAATGGGAAAGCAGGTCAAAAGTTCAATCTTTTCCAAGCACCAGATTTCAACAAGCACGTTCTCAAATCAATGGAGAGAAAAATCCATGAAAGGTCATACAACACCAAGATACAAACTGCAGCTCATGAAGATGAAGCCCCCAAATTCCAGTATGCAGGAAAAGCATGGCAGATGCCTACTGCTATGGGCAGGTCTTCTTACAGCTTTTGTTTAGTCACTGAGCTATGATCCTAATCCTAAACAAGTTGCTGAGACAAATGAACTTTGCTCTGCCTTCATATGACCATCCTTAGACCTCCTGGAACAAGTCCAGAGGAGGGTCAGGAAGATGATCAGAGGACCTATGGAAAGGCTGAGAGAGTTGGGGCTGTAGAAGGGGAGGCTCTGGGGAGACCTTATAGCACCTTCCAGTATCTAAAGGGGGCCTACAAGAGAGCTGGAGAGAGACTTTTAACAAGGGCAGGTAATGATAGGACAAAGGGTAACGGCTTTAAACTGAAAGAGAGCAGTTTAGATTCAAGAAGATTTTTATCTGTTAACATTCTTCTTAATATTTAGTTGTTAGGAAGAAATTGTTTACTTAGAGGGTAGTGAGGCGCTGGAACAGGTTGCCCAGAGAAATTGTGTATGTCCCATCCCTGGAAGTGTTTAAGGCCAGATTGTATGGGGCTTTGAACAACCTGGTGAAAGGTGTCCCATGCTCTCCACAGCAGGGTGATTGGAATGAGATGATCTTTAAGGTCCCTTTCAACCCAATGATTATTCTATGATTCTATGATTTTTATGTTTGTGTTCTCTCAAAGTCTGCTCACACAAAAAAATAGACACACAATATGCTTTTTCAAAGAGTTAATACATGCATTGGGAGAAAGCAGTGATACTTTGTACAACACTGCCAACCCCACGAGGTATACACAACAAAATGACAAAACCAAATAAAAATGTGGAAATAGCAGGGGCAGGAGAGGAAGTTTATTTTGCAAATTTTTTACTAACAAATTTGTTTTTCAAAGTTTGTTTCTATAATTGGTAGGGCAACACTTTTACATTATCAAGAATTCTTTGCAGGATCCAAGTTCCTTTGCAATAGGAAAATGAAACAAGAAGCTCTAAAATTGCTACAAATTGGAGCAGCACAGTATTCAGCATATTATACGCTCTAAAATTAGAACTTCCTTGTTTTTTTTTCTCTCGTGGTGTTCCTCAATTTTAGCTCATATAACGAACATCGAACCTGCTGGTGAAATGAATGCAGAGCTCTCTCTCCTACATAAAACCCAGGAAAGAAGGTTTAGGAAGAAAATCAGGGCACTGTTTTATCTACCACAGCATTGAGATTTGTCTCCCTCTGCTTATACGGCAGTAACAGATGTCCGTGAAGATGATTCTCAAGATATATCTTTGATCCTGGGGAATCTCTAGAGTGCCACAACATACCACTCTGGTGCTGATCCCATGGACTACCAACTAATTTCACAGCCACAAGCCTAAACCATGAATGTGACTCTAGGGGAGCTGCCCCTGCCCTGGCTTGCAGAAGGATTCTTGATGGCACACCTAAAACTATTTGCTGAACTTTCTAAGCTGTAGGAAGGTGAGACTGGGACCAAGAACATATGGCACAGGCCAGTGCTCTTCCCTTCTGCCAAATCTCTGCTCCTGCAGTATGAATCTGAGATCTTTTTGGCTTACCCTGGGACTAGGAGAAGATACAGCTCAGCCCCAAATATTCTCCCTGTCTTTATCTAGTAATGAAAAAAATCAATACACATAGAAAAAGTATCAGTCTACTAGGATGTTCTGTATCACAAGAAAAAAGTTCCTGAAAATCTCATCCCATGCCAGGCAAACTACAGCCAAAGACAGAAGAGTCTGCTGGTTATAAAGAATGCTGTTCATCTTTGTCCTCTTGCAAGCAAAACAGTTTCAACTCCAGGAGTTTTATTTAATTCACTTTATTGGCAATTAACATAAAATTCTAATTACTGATTCAGATGCTGGTGGCAGGGAGGGGGGAGGATGACATTAACTTTTCCCCCTTCCTAGCCTCAATTTCCCTTGTTTTTCCCACATGCCATGCTTGGTCTGCTGGAGGACCGGCAGCACTGGGGTTAGGCAGCTGCTCCTTCCTGCTGTGCCTCCCTTATTCCTTCTCCTCCATACATCTCATTCTCCCTTTCCCTCCAAGGACCAGAAGCAGGTCCACATGTGTCCCCAGTGATGGTCCCTTTCCAGATGTCTCCTCCCACTCGCTCACGGCACTCTCTTCTCCAAGCACGTGTGGGCCTTGGCCTGGCAGCAGGGGCTGCTTACTGACACCCTCTGTGGGGCACCCCACAGCCCCGCCCAAACCTTGCAACCTACACCCCAAACCCTCACTGCCAAAAAAACCCCAGAAGCCAGGGCTGCTGTAATTTCAGAAATCACACTGTGAGCCCTTCTTTTGAACCAGCAAAATAAGGAAAAGAAACGGCGAGAGGCCAAAACACGCATTGCCCAGGCATCTCCGAAAGCTGCAGCAGCTGGGCTGCTAACGCACACGGCTGACATCAGCCAGGCTGGGTTTTTGCAAGAAACTCATTCTGTTTTTTCCAGACAAAATCAGTTTTAGCTGCAAAATCCAGTTATCCAGGTGGGTGTCTTTGGTTTTTGGGGAGGGAGGGGGTGTTTCAAGCATGGGGAAAATGTGCTGGCAGGGTGTGGGAAGGGGCCAGTGTTGCATCTGCTGGGGTTGCAGTTGGCACAGTCACACCAGCAAGAGCATGAATTTTGTGCCAGTAAAACTTTTCAGGGTAATGCTCCAAAAGTAATAGCTGTAAATATTTATCTTTTATGCTTAAAAAGCCTGACTGCACAGAACTCCTAGATGCTGGTGCATGCACTGGAGGGACAGCAGAAGGGAAAAAAAGTCAAGGCCTAGGAATTGGCCTGTTAAGCTCCTTCTAAGGTAAATTTTCTGTAGCCTGTTAGCAAGAAATCATCCATTTTAGAGAGAAGCATGCATTGGAGTGTTTTGTTTTCTCAGAGAAGTGTGGAATTTGAAGCCAGGTCCTTTGGCTTATCTGTTGTAAACCATGACTGCTTCTCAGCACCACACCACTCAGTATTTCCTAGAGAAGGGATTCTGAGAAAAAAGAAAGAGCCCCAGTTCCCTAGAAGCATTAAATTAACACAAGGGATCTGTAAACGAAACAGCAGAGGTTTGAAAGCCTTACCCTTTACTGTTTCCTGCTTTCTTGGAAAAATCTCAGTATTAAAACAGATTGGATTACATTACAGGACTAGTTGCTGCTGAAGAATTTTATTTTGGGTTATAAAACACAATGTTTGCTGTTTTTCTAATTCAATTTGCTTTTACCTTCCTTATGTCACACTGTAACTAAGGTTCCTGTGAGAAAATGCAGGTTGTTATTGCCTGCAAACTACTCCAATTATCATCTGCTCTCACTTTGCAAAGTAATCGTGGGTAGAAACTGTGCAGTAAGTGTAATACTGACCTAAAGACGTATGTGACAATTTCAAATCTATTTACAGCTTTTCCTTTGGGCATATAAAAAAAAGAAATGACATTAAGAACTTGTTTCCAAAAAAAAAAAAAACACACCACAACAACAAACCCCAACCTTAAAATGTTAACACATCTCTAAATTACAAGAAACACTGACCCTAACACTACCAACCAGTTTACATCTCTGAATTCTAAAATGTAAACAAGTGCTCTTGCAAACTTTATTTTCAAGGGCTTGTGCCTTTTGTAGTGAAGTTTTCAGCTAGAATAACAACATCAGCAGCCTCGTGTGGACTCGGACTAATTTCACCACAAAGGGCTGACTATAACTCCAGCCCTACGCCTGCAGTCCTGACACAAGGAAAACTCCCATTTAAAACAGTGGGAATTTTTGCTAGGTGATAGCCACAGGATCAAGCTTCCTGGGTAGGATAAAAATCTAAAGTGAATTTTTATTTCACGTTTAAAAGTTTTAAGTAGGTGAAGTGAAAATTCTTGGCACTCCCAAAGGACATCAAAGATTGAGGGAGGAAAAAAACAGAAGATTCTTGGTAGCAATATATTTAGCACCTTTCTTGGAATGTAATTGTTACTGGAAACTTTGGGGGTGTATCCCTATGCGTTAACCACTTTTATACAGCAAAGTCCGATTTCTGAACTCATAAAAGTATTACACAATATTCTAACTACCTCAAGAGGCCTGATAATAAAATCATAGTGCTTCCCAGTAATCCTAAAGATAAAGAGAATAATCAATTTGCAGCTGGAAAAAAATATGCTGCTGCATATGTTACTGCAATTACAATTTGTCTGCATACTGCAGAGATGCTTCTCACATGGCAAGTCTGAACAGAGTTAAAAATATAAAAGTGGCAGGCCTAGGCAAGAAATTGACTCTGCCAAATTTATAGATGTGTGTAAAAATTTGATTTAACAATGTTTTTTTCTAAGTATTCATGGATTATGTGAAAAATAGGGGTCAAAGGGAAGTTGCAGTGAAAACAAGCAATACAGTTCAGGATCAGATTGTTTTTCCTGTCATCTTTTAATAATATTGCTCTGCTTGGTTTCATCTTCCTGATGCCACCTGTATGCTAAAACAGTCAAGTTTTAATGAAGAACATTAAATGATACCACAATGCCTGTAAGCAATATCCCACCTTGAAATGGCACGGCACAGCACTACCAGGTTTGAAAAAGAGGGAATTCTGTGAGTGAAAATCTAGAGCCACTGCCCAGCCTGTGTGCTTGTTCTGGAGTGTTTGTAAGCAGTTTTGTTTAAAGGTAGGAGAACAATAGGACAGTCCATAAAAAAACCCTGGCATATTTTACGACTACCTTTATATTTAAAGAAGACATAGATCAATCTAAAACCATACAGCAGAGCCATTAAGCTAGAAGAAAATATAAATGAAAGGGACTAACTAATCAAAATATAAATGATATGGACTAACTAATTAAAATTACACAAGAGCCCTACAGGTTTTTAAATTATTTATTCTGGTTCCTTTTATATACTTGTGTAGTTTCTAATATCATGAGCAGAAAATGTAGACAACAAAACATACAGTTATTACAATATTAAACTAATACCTCAAGTGTAAATTTTTCTGCATTTCAAACTGAAATACTGAGATTTTTTTTTTCAAAAACTTAAATACAAAAATCACGGCTCAGACTTGCCCAAAATTTGTAGGTGACTTAAATTGACCTGAAAAATAAATTAAGATACTATTCACCCAAATGAATTTCTAGTTAAGTATTCAGATCAAACAGTAACAGGAACAGTATCTCCATATCTTTTGGATGTAATTTTAAAACTCAGACACAGAATTAGAGTAATTTTGACAGCACAAGGAATAATTATGGTTTATACAGAAGTCTTTCTGCCTCCCAACTATACATGTATTTATTAAGTTATAATAATGTAAAAAAGTACTTGCTGAAGGAGAAAAAAAAATTTTGTTCTTCAATTCTTAGCATGCCTGTTCAGCTTTCACATACTTTCAGACTTACTTTCTTTTACCTCATCTTCTTCAGAGTATATTTACCACTGACCATCAGATTTTACTAAGTGCTGCCACTGTCTTCCTTGGGACATGAGGGGTGCTCCTTATTTTAAAAATTAAGTCCCAACTACATAAAAAAAACCCCCATTAGTGGACTAAAAATATTCTAGGCTGTCACAACCAATAAATATCCATGTCTGAATGTTTTTAAAGGAAGTTAATGTAAAATCTAGGTACTCTATTTGAGCCACAATTCAAGTAGAAAGGAAACAGTCTGAATTCTTCCCTCTCTTCTAGAATGCAATCCCTACAAACTTCTGGGAAACTCTGGATTTCAGAAAAATCAGACCAGTGTTATATAAGCACATTGAACTTTATGGAAATAAAAAATTTTAAACTCCTTGTAAGGTTCTACACTCAATTCTTCTTTATATAGATATATATGGGAGTAGGTGTGCACACACATCTATTTTAGATATCTGCATACATCTGACTTCTTAAAAACTCTTAAATATTGATCACATTTTGTGTGATAACCATGAAGTGCTTAGCTACCCACAACCAACAACAATAAAATTATTCTCAGAAAGGATTTCTATTAGGCTCTTGTAATATTTGCAGAAACAGTTTCATATTATTAATATTTATAGCTAAAAATTATTTCACTAGCAGATTTCTGTAAAAAACACGGACATACTAAATATTTGGTAAAATTTTTCAAAGTAAACATAATTAATTAATATGGTATCAGTTCTTTTATATAAGCATTCCATTTTTGAGACCATTATGCTTTTCTTTTTATAAAGAGGCTGTGCTAGCAAATAGGTTGTAAGAACTTACCAAATATACAAAATATATTTATTTTGAAAATAATATGCTTGGAGGAATATACTCCTGATTTAAATGTGGATGATATGACAAAATATTTGCTTTGAGGAAAGGGAATGACAGAATAAGAAAAGCAAACTCATTCTCTCTGAAATATTTAAGCAATGACTTCCTACTGTAAATCCTACTCATATTCAATATGAAAACAAGTCAATATAGCTTGACAATAAAACCAGAGATAGTGCTGTAACTGATAGCCTTGGGTGCAAAGGAATAAGTGGCTTTAATGCAGAACGTGGGACAAATTCTCAGTTGATGGTCCATTGTTTTAGCTGCCTTCGGTGGGACTATGACAATTTAAACCAGCTGAAGGCCTACCCCACCATTTTGTTGCTCAGACAATTCAATATGATCCCTGCTTCAGGGAGAAAAGGAGGGCAAGACTTCTAATAAAATGAATACCACCACCTGATTTTGTGTTTTCTTTATTTTTAAAATTGACAGACCTCTAAAAGTCAATAATAATATCACACTATAGATGCAGGACCGAAATGAGTGAGACACAGTAAATTCAGTTATGGGAAACAGCTTTGAATGGTTTTAATTATATTTTCCTAGAAAGGCTTATAGAATGTTATTGATATTTGACCTGGATAGTTCTGTTTTCTATTACAAAGTACATAATATCAATACAGCACCATATATGTCTGCATTCAGAAGTCCTTAACCCTTTGCAGGCCCCAAATGAAAGGAAAGGCAGGTGGATTTTCTCTTTTTTTTTTAACCTGAGGAAAGCAGATGCCATCAAACCTGTCACCTGTCATAAAGTATTAAACCTCCATTAAAGTAAAGAAGTAATGAGGTCTGAAACACCATCACATTCTAGCATGATGAAGAAAAAGAGCAGAATATTCATTTTGTCTATGATGGAATTTGTATGTTAACTGTATAGACATCTTTTATTTTACAGTTGCCCCATTCTTTCTCTCTCCTAAAGCCAGCTCATACACCTGGCCTCTCCTGGAAGCCTCTGCTGTCTGTCACTTTCCAATGTTCACATTCCAGCTGATTGAATCCTTTATTAAAGGACACTCCTATACTGAATTTAAAAAAAGGGGGGGAGAGGAAGAAAAAAAAAAGAAA
>JAWWLV010000045.1:44616940-44628573 GCA_035041135.1 Platyrinchus mystaceus | reverse complement strand
CCCCCCCCCCCCCCCCCCCCCCCCCCCCCCCCCCCCCCCCCCCCCCCCCCCCCCCCCACCAAAAAAAAAAAAAAAAGCCATACAGTACGAGCAAAGGAATCCAGTTTCTCAGAACTATAAATTTCAAATCCATCTGGTCTGGGAGGAGGACAATAAAAATATATGGAAAGTGATTAAGAAGTACTCCACGATACCCACTACAGCTAGCTACCAGAGGTCCTGTGGGTCCATCCACCCTGTGCATTCATACCACAGCTAAGCAGTTCCAGGAGATGAATAAATGAATATCATTGCCTGCAGTGAGTGTAAGAGAAAGCAGACCAGCAGTCACTTGCCCAATGTGATGCTTTAAATCAGTGCTAGAACTGGGAATAAAATTCCCAAATCATTCTGTTTTCCTGGTTCAGGCGCCATTCAGTGGATTGCAGCACAAAAAACAACAAACAAGCACACAGACAAAATTAACAGTTTGGTGTAAAGGGAAAATTATTTCAAAACAGAAGCATTGTGGCAAGGCCAACAGCAGCCAAATAACATGCATTCAAGCTCAATCAGAGCATCCACCTGAAACGGGAGTGCTGATAATCCCCATAGAAAAATGGGCAATTTTAAAAGCCCTGGGCATTATCAGCACACCAGTTCAGGGAAAAAACAGGCACAATGTGGCCAACAGTAACCACGCCACTACTTACCTACATATATATAGGTGTGTGTATATATATATATATATATATACACACACATATACCCTACATATACCTGCGTATATATATATATTATACACACACATAAATATATACATCCACATAGACACAGAAGACAGCTCTCCATGCTGATTCAGTAAGGTTAGAAGTGAAAAGGAGCTGCACAGCATTTGAAGTGATGACAGGAGCAAGTGGAGACAGCAAGGTTCAGATGCATGCCCCAGTCAGACATCAGCAGGATACAGAAAATTAGATCTATAAATGTAGGTTAGAAATACACGGGAGTCACTGGTGGAATAGGCCAGGGGAGTTGTTTCAACACCTTGGCATGCTACTCAGAATGATCTTTAAAATCTATTAGAAAGGGAATATACAGTGAGAGTGAAAAGGCAGCAAATGTAAGTCATTAAAGAAAACAACCTCCTGCCCAGTTAACATTCTGCTGGGTAATGTTCTCCACCAACACAGCTTCAAACTGATACCAAGGGGGCACCAACACATAAACCAATTTTTCTTCCTGTTTTCTTTTTTTGTTTGTTTTTAATACCAAAACACGGTTTCTTGGGATCCACAACTAAAATGCAACTGTTAACCCTAAGAAGACAGGGAAGGAATTTTTCATGAGTGAAGTTTTATTCATAACTCAGCAATACTGAGATTCTTTCATGTTTCTCAAGAAGCCTTAAACTAACCAGCTCAATATTATTTGGATGGATGGCAAATCTGGGAGTGGTTTGAAGAAGCCATCTATTGAAAATGTAAGGAAAAGGCTCTTAAGGCAGTTTTTTGATGCTTGAGGAGAAGGTCTTTGGAGAGACCTTACACAGTGATTATAAGGACAGGGACTAAATTCGGCAATCTTAAAGGAGAATGGAGCTTACTGCCCTCAGCCTATGACAGAATCAGTCTTTGGAAGTGTAAGATGTATGGCATTCCAGTAATTGCACTGGATCAGGCCAAAGTGTAGATGGGACCACATGGAGAGTTCAGAGACAACTCAACAACAGCACGTTGGGAGATGGCTTGTGACCTGCATGATGGGATGTAAAAAGGCACACTCAAACCTGGGTGAGTGAGCCAAGAACTAGGACAGAGCTACTAAAGTGTCCTTAAAGAATACAAATCCCGGTCACCACCACTGACAAATAAAGATCTGCATGTCACAGAAGGGGCAATTGGAACAAGCCAGTTGGAGCAGCAAAGCTGCAGTCTGGAGAGGGAGCAAACAGGCTGGTCTCCAGGATATGGTGTCCACATCCCACCCTCCCCTTTGCTACCAACCCAGCACCAACAGCTCTTTCTCCACAGGAACAACACTCTTGGCTGCTCTGCCTAAATGCCCAGCTCCTGGCATCATTTTGCCAAACATGCTGCCCTTGGTTTTCATGAAGGAAAAAACCCTACATTCTCCATGAAGAAGGGAGACAGGGAAGACTTGAAAATGTTAACCCTCAAGAGTTAGAAATGAAAGCCACGCACTGTCTTCTTTGCCATGCCTTGCAGCTGTGGTTGGCACTTCCAGCTACCCCTGAGACATGCCAGGCAGAGAGGCAACTTGTCTCATGTACAGCTTCAGGAGAGAGCACATTTTTGAATCTTGGTTTGGCATCCAGACAAAGTTTAGTCATGGCCCAGATCGAGACCAGAGTCCTCCATTTAAATCTCTTTTCTGCAGGCACAACTGTCATGTAAACAGTCATCTAAACCCCATTTCCTTTGGTAACATTTTTTATGAGGAGAACAATAAGACGGCATGTGTTACTGCAGCCCATCTCAGCCACCCGTGGGAACAGAACAGACAATCACATTAACTTTTCTTACATCATTTTTTGCTGTTGACTTAAAAGAGGAAATTCCTTTTCCAAACATTATGGGTAGTCAGTGTGTCCTGGGCAAAGATTAAGATCCACGTAAACTACAGATTATTTTGGGAAGTTCAAGTGTCATAAATCGCTAGGATCAGAAATTCTCAAAAATAGCATTAAGCAGCAATGATGCTCATTGACAAAGCCAATCGAACCCTTTAAAAGAGCAACTGTTCCTGAAAAGTCAGTTATGCACTGCCATTTTTAGTAGTCAAGTCAAGACAGAACATGACAATTAACACACCAGACATTACCAGCAGCAAACCTTATCTCAGTCCCAGGGGAAAAGACAAAAACATTAGGTTATGCACAATATCATACAGACAAACTAAAACAGGTTGAGTAAAGGAAAGTGGAGGCTTGAGCAGCTACTGAAACCATGAGCTCATCTGAATGACAGCATATATTTTACACTAGTTTTCTCTTCTCTTCCAAATGCAATACAAGGTGCTGATCACAATCTACTGAAAGCCTAAAAAACCTGTGTTGTAGTAAATACAGAAGTCTGCCATGGTAAGTTATGAATACCCAGGTTCATCCTGGTATTAAAACTCCTCTCTAGCAGCAAGAGACCGTATCAACTGTATCATGCTATATCAGCTGTATCTTCTTTTATGAGTTTTAAACACAAACTACTGTAAAATCTTCAAAGTTTAAGAGTTAAGCCTATGTAAGATCAAATCTTTCAAGTTTTTTATTTATTTACTTATATACTTCTTAATAAGAAAAAAATATATCATGGCTAGCCTTTGAAAAGCCTAAGAGCTATGTCCATCTTAACAAGAGCTCTCTCTCTAGTTCCAGCGCCGGATGGAAATGTGAGATGTTTCTGCTCTGAGATGTTACCTAACACTAACTGGTCTGAAGTTCAGATTTCCCCCACATATTCCTTAGGGGAAGCCACAGAGCAGACCTGAAAACTAGCACCTTCTTCTTGAGATGTATATAATAAAAGTCAGCAGGTGCTGCAGTGACCTCTATACCATAGGCAAGGTTCTTTACAACAATTAAATTATTAGCAAATTACAAGATTTTTCATGTCACTGAGTAGAGGTCCTACATATATTTTTCTTTACAGATTACAATATAACTAGTCCATCACAGTAAGAACAAAAAGCAGAAAAACATCATGGAAAGACAAAGGAGTGACAGAAAGACAGCACTGCCTAATTCGCAGAAGTTTGTTTGTTTGTTTACCGAAAAGTTTGATCAAAAGGTATCTTCTACCTGTGGTTCGTATTTCTTATGGTCCAAAAGAAAAAAAGAACTACTAGGAAATTTGATAAGAAAACACAAAATGGACAGGACTTCATACATAAAGGCAACCTTTTCCTTACTTTTCCAGATAGTAGAAGAATTTGTGTTCAGAAAAAAAAAAAAAAAAAACAACAAAAAAACCAACCCAAAACTTAAATCTTCAACTTGTAGCACAAAGGACTCTTTATCTGGCTTTATCTTCAAATGGAAACAATCCTTTAAAGTTCCATTTCGAGACTTTGCAATGAAACTACACCAATTACTGAGCTTTGAAGATTAATTGAAACTCTACAAAACAGCTGTAGACAAGAGGCAGGCTTCAGCTTTTCCTCTGGCTTTAGTCACGAAGAAAACTACCTTGAAATTAAATTCTGGTGCATTTTACAGTACAAATGTAACACACACACACTGGGGCAAAGCTCCAGCTGCTATGTACTGCTTGTTCAAAGTGCAAGACGCTTTTCTGAGAAGATTCAGCTCAGCTGGGTGTTGCCTAAAGCAAAACACACCCAACTTGAAAGGAGAGGGAAAAGTAAATGATATAAAACAATTCTAAAGACAAGCCATTAGCTTTCTTCAGTACCAAAATATCATTCACTTAATGCAGATTTCCCCATTAGAAAACACCAGGAACAGCAACAGATTCAGTTGTTTTTCTCACCATAGTCAAAGGTTCACCAGCCAGCCTGAGTGCACCACACAGTAAGAGAACCACAGTCTGCCAGATTCTCTTGAACAAACTAATTTCAGCTACTAAAACATATTCCTTTTCCACAGGAAATAAACTTCTTACGTATGTATATACATTCTGAATTCAAGCTACCAAAACAGGGTGACCTACTCAAAGCTGAGAACAGCTCTCATCACTTTCTTATAACCTGTAGGCAAAAACAAGTGTAGAATTGGTTGCAGTTCTGTCAAATTGCTACATCCTCTTTGGCATTCCTAAAGCACCAACCACCTTTGCGTGCAGATGCCAATATTTATTTTATAAATTTGGAATGGTTGAGGGAGATTATATAATAGCACATTTCCCATATCTTAATCCTAAATCATACCTTGTTTTGAGTGATCCTCTTCTGTCTCTATGTCTGAGGTAATTAATTTTGGTGTTCCAGACATGGCATATGCACCTTGTTCACATATGTGTTGTATTATCACTTTGTATGAAAATAGTTATGACTGTGGTGTGAAAAGACAGAATTTTGATTAGCTACCTCCAGCCAAATGAAAAAATCATACTGAGTCCTAAAACCTATACCTAAAAAGGCAGCCACTGCAAACCCTGGGATTAAATGTTCACTCTCACCTTATTCTTTCCTAGACAGCTGTCCTGACTGGATTTCCTACCTTGGACAGGTGTCAGAGGCCTAGATGTGGGGAGACCAAGAAAATTACTCCACATAACTATCGAGGAAAAGAGAGGCTTGAGGGTCAAGGTGCTCAAAATATATAAGAACAGAGGACCAAAGGGGAGCTTCAAACAAGGCTGACACCATTTCTCCTTGTTTGGAGACAGGACAGCAAAACGGAGTGGAAAGAGTTCCTGGCCCACTGCTGGGATTTCCCCAGTCAAGCTTCCTTCTTGTGGCACTGTGGGTATTCAGCTTGACAGAGCCTGGCAAAAGCTAATGGTGAGTTCCTTGATGCGGTGGGTATATCTAGCAAGACAGACCCAGCATGGCTATCCTTTCACCATCTCTCATCCCAGTGGCTATATTACAGAAATGAACAAAATTGCAGGCATCTCTCTTTTTACAGCTAAGTCCTGATGGGTAAGAAAGTTTTCTGTGCAACTGCAAGACTGCTATAGGGGAAGGAATATCACTAATAACATGACGGGTCCCACAGACTGGGAAAAAAATCAAAGCCTTATACACCCCTACAGCTCAAAGGCAAGGCAAAGAACACTGGTAAGTTTGGAACATGGTCTATACAAGGACAGGATAGGATAGAAATAGGATTCCATCTTGAAAAAGCCCCTTTTTCCAAACCAAGATGAGGAAATCTGTAAAGCATAATATAAGGAGTAAGCCCATCAGCCGTGGTCAGGAATCAGTGGGTATCTGCTACAGAGCTGCAATGATTTAAGGACAAAACAGTAATCACAACCGTACATTAGAATTTATAACAGATATATGACATCCTGGAAAAGACAGACCATCTCAGCAAGCATTAATGTTACCTCTGCAAAAGAAAGATGAACACTTTTGTAGAAGGAGGATACTTCTGGGTCATTTTGGTGTTGACAATTTTTAACACAAGGAAGAAATTATATCCAAAAACTGAAACACAATATCCAATTTCTTTTTAATTTCCTAATAAGCATGTAGATAACTCACAGCAGTTCCCCATGTGAGGCAAAGCACACAGTTCTTCATACTTCATATATTCTATATGCTGACAACATTTTTTTAATCTTGTGATACCACTGGACTCAGAAGCTGGTAAGAAAGGATATGAAGTAATAATGTACTCACTTCAAACATCCTGATGAAGGCACAACATGCAATCGTAGCAAAAGGCCCAAGTAAAAACTTTGCTTTTAGATATTTAAAGAAGCACTACAATGACATTCATTTTATTCACAGAAATTATATTAAACTTTTCTCTGGTATGTATGACCAATGTGCTTTGCATACCAGAATTAAATCAACTACGTGTTATAATGTTGACTGATCTGGAAAATGGTTATGCATAT
Organism: Platyrinchus mystaceus; assembly: GCA_035041135.1. Lineage (NCBI taxonomy): Eukaryota > Metazoa > Chordata > Aves > Passeriformes > Tyrannidae > Platyrinchus > Platyrinchus mystaceus. The sequence goes on along the minus strand of JAWWLV010000045.1, from coordinate 44,622,046 downwards.
GAAAATAGTAAACTGAGAAGGAAAAATCTATCCAGAATGGAGAGAAGGCTCAAAAGTTGTGGTGCAGACATGACTGGAACCAGATAAGGAGAAAGGTGGCCACTTAGAATTGGGTGCACATGGAAGGGATATAGGATCATAAGTGGCTTTACAGGGGATTTTATACCCTGCTCCCACATTAGTTTACTCAACAAAGCAAAGGACTTAATCTATTCAGAGAGTAGCTCTTTATTTTTAATATGACAATGCTTTTCTTGATGCACCAGATTAAATTAGCAGTCTGAGTAAATAAATAGTGATAGCTCCATGGGAGGAAAAGGGCTGTGGCAACAGCTTGTACGGTTAACAGGAACTGAGCAATAAAAAAAAGCAAAAAGCCACACTTACGGCATAGAAGAGGAGAAAAGCACTTTGTTTATCAGTGCAAACCCCAGAGGTGTACAAATGTTAGCTGGTGCCAAATCAAAAGGCTAATTAATGCCTGGCAGTACAGAATCTCTTACCACCTCCCTCTCCCCACCAGGAACAGGCATGCTTTGGGACTTTGTGCCTGCTTTGATGTTCCAGGATTAATTAATTAATTAAAGTTATTAGATCCAGGACTTCTGGTATTCTCCAGCCCTGTGTGGAAAGAGTTCATAATTTACCCACAGGCAGTAATGCAAGACAGTGATGAAGTCTGAAGAGCTCTAGGCTTGTCTGGATATGTATATCTCAGACAGTGTTGCTGACATGATGACAAGTTTCCCAGAATGAATCTACAAAATAAGGACAACACATAAAAAATAGTGTCTGCCTGTAAATGGGAGAAGTTGCAATTTTAACTGGACAGCATATTATTTAGTACAAGAAGCACTAGTAATGATGATTGGACAAGTACCTCATAACCCTCAGTTCCTACCAGGAGGAATCACTTGGCATGAAAGTAGTATCAAGACATGGTCATCCTTTATATTTCCTTAACTTAGACCTCTGGAGCTTTACAGAACAAAAGCTACCCAATGTTTGATAGTATTTAACAAAAGAATGCTGAAGCTGAAAAACCAAGATGAAGTGTACAATGGTGAAGTTTATCCTGGGGGACACTACCAGGAGGGCTAGACACTAACAAGTACACACAATCGAAGACCAATGTAAAAGGCTTATACACCAAAGCAAAAAGCGAGTTCTGCCTTTCCTAACATTGACAGGTGATTACAGAAGAGTTACAGAGAATCTCATGGGATTACTGTTGCTATAATTATCAAGACTGTTTTCCTAAAGTCTCTAAGTGATTTTAGCACTTGCCGAAGATGTTTTGAATGGAAAGAAGCAGTACATTTGTGTATGCAGAACAAGAGGAGGAAAACGCAGCACACTGCTTTTTTAATCAGAACATAATCCCTGGCAACAAAAACACTCAGTGATACAGCAGGAATTTTACCAAGTGCATGGGCTACTGAGCAGCGAGAGCAAAAGCTGTTAAATCATAAATTCAAGGCAGTAACTCACAGTTCCCTTCATATCTGGCTTCAAGGGAAGAAAAGAAAACAAACAAACAAACAAAAAAAACCAAACCCAAAACAAAACAAAAAACAGGGATAAATCTTCTAAACCAAAGCCTGGTATGCCAAGAATTTTGTGAAAGGGTGCACATACCAATGGCAAAATGAACACCGCAGTGGACATATAATCACACTAAGAATGCCTCTGATCAGCATTAGCCAGGAAAACATCTTGTCATGCAGGAGGCTAGAGCATGAAACTCAAGTAAACAGCAGAGTTTACACTCCAATTCTTCCTGATGTTAGTCTGAACAGAAAGGCACCACACTACTGAGATTCACTTTTTCTCTAAATTGACTTGATGTTTATTCTTTACACCACTGTAGGTGGCAAACTGCAAAACAAAAGAAAAATGCCAACAGAACCCAAACAAGATACATACAACTCTGTAATATCCCCCTGACCTCCTGTGCATCTTTCAGTGGAAACACAGTTATTTTCCCTCCTACAGACTCTGTTTATATATACATTATAGCTCAATCCTGTGGATAATGAAAGTAAACTTGGAGCAAATAATCCGAGACCAATGAGAATGCTAACAAGCATGCAGTCACAAAACGTTTGCAGGTTGAATTTGACAATAAAAATATATTAGCTCAGACCTCTTAAACTAGCCATTCCAATTAAATTTTAGCAATGCACATGTTTCCACTAATTGGAATATGGAAAGCATGTAAGATGACTGTTGCCTTCTGGAGACTCAGACCTTGTCTTGTGCAAATACCAGGTCAATGCAGTGCCATGCCAGGAGCTGGCCAAGTTTATCTAAACAGAAGCATGGTAACAGACCTTTATTAAACAACAAACATTTGTGCTAAACAGGTATTTCCGTTTCTTCTTCTATATTTTATCCATTGGTCATACTGGAAGCTGAACAATCCCTAACATAGGTAACAACTTTAAACAGATAAGTGAAGTGTATGTCTCTATCCTCTGTACAGGAAAAGGAGGGTTGGACTTAGTTGAACAACTTGAAAGATACATTTAACATTGTCATATATAAGAACTAGGATAAATGAAACATACAAATAGTGATAAATGAAAACAAGACTCTTGGTTACAGGGTCAATTCTATTCCACTCAGGTGAAAGGCAGAGACACAGGTTTATCATCAATCCCCTTCCCCCAGAACAGGTCCAGATTATTTTGCTAAGATGTGTGCACAATTTCTGGGGAAAGTTAGGGGCATTAGGAAGGGGATTCACAAAGGCTAGTGCACTAATTAAGAAGCTGCTGTAGTTAGCCCAGGTGAAGTAAGGAGGAGAGCAACTCAAGCCCTCTTCTGGACTTAGATACATTTCTTTCAACTACTGAAAAGGACCTTATTCAAGTAAAACTTCAAGATATGCTTTCTCGTGGAGTTACGCCTCCACCAAATATTTATAAGCACAGCTGAGGGGGCATTGCTTATATAAACCATATGTAAAGGTAAAGGCTCATTAGGGAAGTCACAAGGTGGTATCCTCCTGTTACACTGTGGGGTCCTATTAATATTGCAGTATTCCATGCGAAGAGCTGCACCCCACTGCCAGTTGCTGGCAAGGACACAGCCCCATCTGACAGGTGTGTTCTGCAAACACCCACAGGATTTGGCCCTTGGGTGGAATTGCTGGAGAAACACCTGGCCGCATGTCCCAACACCAGACGTGAGTGAGGCGCCGCGCTCCCGGCACTGTTGGGAGGCAGGAGCCTGGGACCTGCCCAGAGCAGGCTTTGAAGTGCCCAGGGAGCTCCAACTGGAGCTGCGCTGCCTGGGGACCTGGCTGAAGGCACAACCAGCAGCTTGCTGAGGAAAGATTTAAGGATCTTGGATCCTGGTGCTTGCAAGAGGAATGCCCCAAGAATCCTGAGTTAATTTCTATTGCAAACAGCCAGTTAGCATTTCTAGCCATAGCCTGATGGTGCTTTTAAAACGAGCACTCTGTAGGTGAACCCATCAGATCCACCTCGAGTACATGAACTGAGGGGATGGATGATGAGACTGTTTTGCAACCCTAACTGCAGCAATCATTCAAGAATATGAAGACTAAACTAATCTCATGTGGGATGTAGCAGAACTGGATCACAGAGAACTACATGACTTCTTAATTAAATGGAAGAGGAGTAAGAATAAAGAACATGTCACTTGGAAAAGCTGAGCAAACAAAGCCATGGCCTACAGTAAATAAAACCATATTTAAATAAATACTTTCTTCACATAGAAATACTAGAAAGTACTGGCTTTCCTTTTCATTCCAGCTTTTCTTTCTCAACAGTTACTTTGCTGAGGATTTGTATGGCCTGCTTAAAGGCAGCACCACCTCTCTGTGGAGAAAAGCTACCTGCCACCAGAGCCAGCCAGAGACCCCAAGGGCTGGCAAGGGGCTTAATCAGCCCTTTACCTATGTAAAATCCTTTCACTCAACCCTAGCACATATTTTATTAGAAAGATCTAAAACCTGAAACAGGCTGTTTGTTAAAGAACTCAGCATATTGTTAATTACAAATGAAAGGTAAGACTTTCCAAAGCATCTGCACAGGACTAAAATTACCTTCTTTAAAGCCAAGGGGAGCTTATCCTTGACCTTGACGGGAGAAGGGTTGAGTGAGCTTGGGTTAACTATGAGTACTTTTGAAAATCCCAGGCAAGGTGGTGAAACACTAAGATTAAGAAGGCTGCCAGAAGAAGTGGTGCACTAATATCAATTTATTCACCTTGATCCAATGCATTAGTGCTTACTTCCTGCACACAGAAACCCTATAGTATAAATCAAATCTGCTCCTTCTCTAAATGTAAATTGGAAGAAACACTGAAGCTTCACTTCAGTTCACAGCAGAAGTGTCTGTCAAAACACATGTACAACTCCTTGCCAATATATGAGGCTTTCTCATTTACAGGAATGAATTACTCAGTTACAAATTTTCTCATTTACTCTGGAGCATGTACTAGTGTATATCTATGGGCCATAAGGGCCATTAATTAGTATCGACAATTCAATTCACAGACAGAGAAAGAGCAAGAAAAAAACTTAAAAAGAAAATCTGACAGCATACCTGAACAATGGTCTGGCAAGGAAAAGAAGCAACAAGATTGGTTTTTTGTTTACACAGATAATTGCCAAGTAGATAAAAATTGGCTTTGAAAGTCTTGTATACAAAACCATAAATCTTCTAACAAGATAAACCATATCACTCTGAGGTAATGAGTGATACTTGGGTGCTCTAGTCCTCATTCTCATAAACACACATATGACTGTGAACAGATCTGGAATGAAAACTGAGTTGCACACGGCAGTACAAGGAGTGCTTCAAGATATAGTAACCATGCATAATTAACTGTATCCTGGAGGAACCTCCTGACCTTTGCCATACAAGTGACATTTCCTGGTGAGAAGTCACACCACTGCTGATATTCTCAGTTTACAGGCAAAAGGAGTGCGTGGTGTGAACTAGTAATAGCTTTCCAGCTGCGGAAATTATTTTTCTTTGAAAGTCAAGACATGCTGCCATGTTGGTGCAGGGAAGACAGCACAGCACCCATTCCTTCACCAGCTTGCTCTGGTCAACAGGAGTCTGGCCTCTG
>JAWWLV010000045.1:44579117-44602835 GCA_035041135.1 Platyrinchus mystaceus | reverse complement strand
TGTAGGACAGCATTTCAGCTTTAAGGACAAAAGAAAAAATATGAGCCTCTAGATTTGTTTATTAAAAACACATCTAATTGGTTAAATCTCACACAAAACCTCAGAAATTAAGATGGGAAAAAAGAAGCATTGTGTGCTTGCCTGTCATTTTTAGAAAGAAGAGCACAGAAAAGATTTCTTATGTGTCTCAAAAACAGTGTTAAAATATATGTGAGGGTGGGCCAAATTTGGTGGTCTTCAGGCAAGATGAGGGTCATGTAAGCCATTGCTGTCCACTGCTGTCCCAGACAATAATCCCTTCTCTTCCTCCCTCTTCCTCCTCACCCTGGTCCCAATTGCCCTCCCCTTTGCAAGCGTGGGCCCCCATAATGCCAGCATCCAGGTCTCCTGTGCCAGTCACTCAAAAACAAGCTGGTGCCAAGGAAGGGAAGGTTTTGAGATGGAAAGTTTGCCCAACCTGTAGACCAAAATTTAGGCATGCTGTGCTGGGTGCTGGCAGGGTTTGAGGGCATTAGGTGGTGGGCTGGGCGAGGGTGTCACTCTTCAGGTGGCATTTGCTACACCAAAAAGAATTCCTTATTGCTCCTAAGAAAAGATGATGGGCAGGACTGCAGTGCATCACTGAAGGGGAGCAGCTGGGCTACTGCTTAATTATTCTGATACTCCATAACTTCCATTCATTTAAACAATAAAGACTTTAAATTAAATGCAGTTCAAAGAGAGGAATGAATACAAAATATAAGTGATACATCATGAACTTCCTTATAAGTATTATTTTATTAAAAGGCATGTCCAGCATGTAGGTAAAATATAGCACAGAAAGTTTTAAAATACCTTAAACCAGGGGGTTTAAAGTGATCCTGTAGTGTCTATACATTTACATTTGTTTCAATAATAAAAATAACTGTTTATTAGCAGTAATGCAGTGATTTCTTAATGCTGTTTACTTTGATACAAATAATCTGTAGCAAAAAGTTGAATGAGAAATAGTTATAAAAAAGAAACAGGCATCAAATGCAAAACATTTGCATACATTCCAGAAAAAAAAATCTCCAATGAATTGTAATGAAAAACTTGCAATTAATATTTGCAAAACATGACTCAGTATGTCTCAGAATTTCTGGTCCATTTTCTTTAAATACATGAATTAATGTAGTTCTCTGTTTATTTTTAAGTTTATTTTAAGATGCTTTGAGAAGACATTAAATATTACAAGCCTTTTATTATATATTATTTATTCCAGACTTATGAAGTTATTTTTTAAATGTAAAGCACCATTTTAATAATGTGAGAACAAAGAAAATTCACTAATTAACCTGAAAATCAAACATTGAAAAATAAAATTAAGATTCAAGTCTGAAACCTTTTCACAAAACCAAGTTATTTTGTTTGCAAATTACAGCACATGAAATGGTTCTCTAGCATTTTACATAAAAGGCTGGAAGGTTGATTTTATTTAGGGGGAGAATAATTATTGCTTTTTGTAATCTTCCATTTCTCAGAATTTGAACTGGACAAAGTCATATACAATACCTGTATTTTTAAAGCTTCTTACTTTACGGTTAAACTTTTCAGGAGCTAGTAATGATTTATGAGAAATTTTTACAGCAGGAGATGTGCCACTGCTTATACTTTTCCCATACATAGTGTTTTCAAACAAAAAATACCCTTCAATTAAAATTTCACTCTCTATTTTGTTCCCTTTCAGAATGAAACTTGTCTGCATTCAGGCTAGTGAAGCAGCCTGCAGTAGGCACTGCATCCTCCATCAGGGCAGTTAAAAGAAACAGATGCATTTCCAGAAAACAGTTATCTTCTCACAGCCAGTTCCTCTTGAAGACGACACATGCCTGAAGCACTCCAGCTCACAAAGGAGCTGTGATGCCACTTCCACTGCAATACAGTTAGACAAGGATCTCACTTTCTTAACTTCTCTCTTTCTAGCAATGCAGCCAAAGATACTGCCATCATTGCAGCTTAAGTTCTTATCAGTGTTAGTTGAAATATAAGCCACTTTTCACCCCAAGCTGATAAATTACAAAATGTTGAGTCCACTGCTCACTTTACAGATGGAAAATTGCAGCTCACTCTTGTTTCTGTTCCTAAAGAAAATGGACCAAATTAAATGCCTTGAACAGTAACAGTTGATCCACAACTTATTCCACCCTGCATATCTATCAAACATACCTGTCAAACCACACTGGGTAAGCAAAAAGCAAATGTGTGACATGTAATATAGGTGTCTGGAGCAATCTCTCAAATTTGGAGACTCCCCTGAGACAAACATAGTATGGGTACAGCAACTCAGTGGAACAGATCCTAATTTAGGGCTGCAACCTGAAGAGATGTGGTTAAACTGTAACAAAGCATTTTGAAAAGGGATTTTACAGCTTTCAGCTACCAGATTTACAACTATTTTCTATGTAACTCCTATTATCAAGCCTGAACCAAATAATCTCGAAAGAAGAATTTGCAGGGAGCTTTGAATCTTTCCCCACACATTTAACGTACCTCTGCATTTATTATTTGTTAACCAACAGTGCTCCAAATTGCAAACATCAGTTATGGAACTTCAATTATGGAACAATTTGACTAGAATCAAAAGAATTTACTTACATAAACCCTGCCTGCTAGTGAAAGAAAAATCAAAACAGGACCATAGATTTTGTTTGGTTTAGGGTTTTTTTCTAATGTATTTTGTCCTTTGCAGCACTCAGCACTAAACTTTTCCTGGATAGTATCTGCTTGAAGTTTTTCCTACTAAATGCCTTCACAGAATCACAGAATATGCTGAGTTGGAAGGGACCCACAAGGATCATTGAGTCTAAATCTTAACCCTGCACAGGATCATCCTCAAGAGTCACACCATGTGCCAAGATAATAATCCAAATGCTTTTTGAACTCTTGTCAGGCTTGATGCTGTGACCACTTCCCTGGGGAGCCTGTTTCAGTGCCCAAGCACCTCTTATGCTAATATAAATAGCTTTTGCTCTGGCATTATATTCCTCCTTAATACCATAGAAAAGGGTGGTATTATTTTGGTATTTCAGTTCCTGGAGAGTTAGTGGCTTCAGCTCTGGAAGAAAACAAAATGTAACATAGGTGCAATCCCTTTTTGAAACAGGATCTAAATAGAATAAAATTCACAATTTATCAGGAAGATTAAACACCATAATTATGGTGATATGTTTTTACATTTCTATAGACTTTATCAGAGGCACTGGCTGCTTCAAAGCCCTGTAGATAACCTGATTAATAAACACAGTTAATCCCTCCCCTGGTTTGGTAACCCTGGCACAGACTGATTTTGCTTAAAAGCTTTTTTTTTTTCCCCTGAAACTCAGTCATCTAGACAGACTTCGTTTATATGTGGATTAAAACTGTGCTGATATTAGTTATCCCCCTGAACCTTTAATCTCTACTAATAACACTTTTCAGTATCATAATCATCCTGATGGTTAGTTATTTGATACACCTTGTGAGAAGTGCCACCTCTCACAGGAGCTGCTGACTCTTTCACGTTCTTTCCCTTCAGTCCCTTCTCAGACATGAAATCCCCTTCCTAGCAAGCAGAGTAGTTTATCATCTGTTTTCCTGGCAGCTGTATTTCACCTAGTTTGTAGTGTGCCCTCTGTCTAAGACAGCAGATAAGGACCAACGATGGTCAGCACCTGATACCCTTCATGGCCTCAGGCCGCACCAACTCTGCCTCACGGTTCCTTTGACTGATATTCAGCCCACTGTAGAAATTACCCCATTTCAGCACTACTGTGGCAAATCACTGTGTTGTAAAACGAGCTCAGACCATGATGACTGTAGTGGAATGCTGTTTACAGGCATTTTCAGTCATGCTAATGGCTTAGCAAAATACTGAGACCTGCTGAATTTAATAAAGAAGTGGTTTTCAGGAGCTAGGCTGAGATACCAAAGTAGCTCACTTCCGTACTCACTTCCTTTGTGTATAAAGAGCTAACCAGCTCAGACCTTTCAACTGATTTCTGGTTATTTTATTTGGAATTTTGTTTGTTTAGATACTAAAAGTTTCTTTTCTATAGGTTTGTCTGAATAAAATTCCTCCTTTGGGTAAGGTTTTGTATGATTGAGAATTAGCAATACCATTTTTAGAATCCCTTAAGCCAGTTTCCTCTAGCAGTAAATATGATACTTAGATTCATTTTAATGACAGTGAGGTCAACAGAAATTTTATTTTACTTTATTTTAAATGACCCTTAGACATGATACCCCTGTCTAAAGATATCTCTTCCCATTTCCATCATGTGTTTTGGCTTAAGGAGAGCAAAGCCCTGACACCACTTGACTTACTTTCCGCTAGAGCCTAAGCTTATAGACAAAGGAAAAATCCATAGGATTGTTATCAGGAATACAAGACAAAGCTCTCGAATAGAATATGTAAGTAAATAAAGTTTTTTACAATCTTTAACAAGATAATTTACCCGCAGGAACATTCTGCTAAGACATGGGAGTTGGCTAAGGTACAGGAATTCATACAACTACAGAACCCTGTCCTTCGTATCATATGTAGGTTGTTTTCTCAAGGTGATAAGACTTAGTAAGAGTCTCAGATTATAAAGCTCCATCATTTCTAGTGAAGAGTGAGTTCCACATTGTTTTAAGATAGTAAAAAACCCTCTGTCCCCATATTCTAGTGAACAGTTTTTCCTTCTTGCTAATAATTATATATTTATCTAGAATGTGGTTACATAAAATATAATAAGGACAATACAGATGAGATCAGATTAAAATAAAATTACTTCTAATGCACTAGGTGCAGCTGCTTGGATACATTCCCACTCTACCCATTCATCTTGTACTTCAACCATTTTCTGTCTCTGGTGGTAACACTACCAGCAGGAAAATACCCATACAAATAAAATGCTGCCATAGTTCACACTTCTGCTAAGTTTAGTGCTAAATGAAATACTGTCACGAATTCTAATTTCATCATTCATTTGCAATTGTGTTTGGTTTGGTTGTTTGGTTTTTTTAAGCATCACCTTTTAGGACTGTAGGATTCTCAGTTTTCCTTTAATTAAAATAAAGAGGTTTTCAGCAGCTAACATTCCAGGTACAAGCTGGAAAATCTGAAACCTCAAGACTCAAAATTGAAAAACTAAACCAACACATGGGGTGAGAAAAAAGGCTTAGGATTAAAGTCCTTATCATGATTTTTGGTTGACTCATGGGCATCGAATGTGTGAAACTGGCTTCACTGAACACTCTGTACTAGCAGTTCAAGATGATATATATCAGTTAGAAGTAATTTTTGGAATCTGAAGAGCCAGCAATTTAAAAGCAAGTGCTGCAAACGAGCCTCAACATCCAGAAAGAAAGAAAGAAAAAAAGAAAAAAGGCACTGAAACTTTTTAAAAATGTTTGAACAACATGATCATGACTAAAAATTCACAAAGTCTATAGGCAATATCTTTGCACCACTGTAATCTAATCATGTGCTATCCTTGGATTTTTTTGTACCAGAACAAGTCCTTCCTCTGTGCTGCATTAGAAAGAAGCCACGCTTTCAGCAAGCTATAGTGTGGTTTAGTTTTGCTAGTGCAATGCATCAGCCCTAGGACTGGCATCCTAATGAGGACAAGAACTGTGCTTTCATGCAAAGAGGACTAGTTCCCCCTCCAGTCTGTTTAAAATACTGTTCACTGCTTCGAGCACACCACAGCTACAGACCCTACTTCTCCTCACAGAAATTAATCCAAATGACCTTAAGTCCAAGTCAGTATGCTCAGTGTTTGGTGACTTGATTCCACATCATAGTAACTAATCTTGATTATTTACAAGAATCACCACCTTTCACTTTACTAGCAGTCCTCGTCCTCAGCCTACCATTTGCCCTTGTGTTTTGGAGAACTGCTATCAGAAAACCCAGCAAGCTTCCCTGCATCTGCCCCACGTTGCTCCTCAGAGCTTGGCTCTGCCCTGGGGTACACTTGGCCTATGACTGCTTACAGTAGGCTGCCAGCAGTAAGCCATAAATTATTTCTTATATTTGCAATATAGCAGTCTCATTGCGCTTATCTTCTCAGTCTGCTTGCTCCAGCATTGGTATTCATGATTTTAAATCCTCAGGCCAGGGGCTAGCCAGGGAGGAACTATTTTAAAGGACCGTAGTACAATGTGCTTATCGCTGAGACCCCAAGCATATCACCTTGACCGAAAATGCACAGTAGTAGAAGGTTAACATAGCAGCAGATTAGAGCGTTTCTAACTGTGACAGAAGTTATTCCATATAGCAGCTCTCTCACTGCAAGGTAGAGCTAGACAAGAACTGTAAGAAAACAGATTCTTCAGAATGAAAAGCGTTCCCAGGCATACGGTTCTTTCACAGGAAAAGCTCCTCAGCCTAGGGTGGCAGATCCTAGCAAGACTGACGAGAAGAACTGTGTGATTATGGCACATACCTGGAATACAAGAGGTTTTCTGGGATGGGAACCAAAGGGTGGTCACCATGTAGTATGAAAAATTTCCAACTACATTTTGGCAGGACATGGGGAAAATTTTGCATAACAAAATGTATTGTTTTTCAGGAGAAAACTCCCCCCATTTCTACATGAAAGCTTGCATTAAAAATGAGGACAGATAATGTAATCCATGGAGAAGGAGAAAATCTGCCTTTTCCACAGAGAGAACATAGCAAGTATCTGGCATACCAAGGAACCATCCAGTCTGCCTTAGGTTCTTGATATCTTGTTTTCCTGAACGGCTCTGCTACTCTTTTCTGCCAGCATGTTACTGAAAAATTGAGAGTATAATACTGGGAGATTACATGCCGCAAATAAGCTGGTCAGCGCCCCAAAGTTTATGAGGAGGGACAGAACATCTTGACAGTACAACAGAGCAGTAAAGTTGCAAGGAAAACAAGAAGATTATTTTATGTTGTTTCTACTTCATCCTGGGCAGAGCTAGATTACAACAAGTCTTAACAATCCTCTTTGTTCAAGCACAGGTCTTTGCTTTAATTAACAAATAAGATAGGGTAAGAGCTAAAACTATGAATTTGTTGACTGAGGATGAATCTATAAGTCCTTGTCTCTCTTTACTTCTCTCCTGCTATTCTCATCCTGAATATTTCTTCTATTAAGTAGTTCACATTTAATCTGAGGAATGGGAATTGAGGATCTTAGTCCCCTCTTCCCATTTGGAAGACTACTGTAACAGAAAAAGCAAGGTCCTACGCTAATACCTAACTACAGGAATTCAGCAGGCAGCGTCTAAGCCACTAATCTGAACGTAATCCAGCTATACCACAAAGGCAAAGTAGGAGTATTTATCCTCACTGATACATGTGCATTTATCTGAGTATTAGCTGGGAAAATTATATAGGTTCATAAGAGCACTGTTACCTCAATAATAGCAAATCAATACATACAAAAATTGGGAGATTGATGTGCAATTTGATTTACTTTATTGAGTAATAGTCTGATAGCTACAATGGTGAATTAGAAGTAAAAAAAAAAAAAAAAAAAAAAAAAAGGAAGAAACCAAACCACCAAAAAAAAAAACCCCACACCAAAACAACAAAAAAACCCCAACAAACAAAACCCAAATCCTATTTCCCCATATTTTGGGAAACAAGCTGAAGAAAACATTCTACACTGTAGAAAAACAGCTGTAACTGCTGATATCCATGTTTTGACATTAGAACTGAGCAACTGCAAGTCTGCAGCCTACAGTCAAAGCCTCAACCAAAAGAGGCTTAATAGTAATAACATGGATGTATCACCACTGTGAAGATGTTAACATGTTAAAGATTCTGGGATACCAATCTGGTATAATCAGCAACATACTGGGCTCCTGTAAAAGATGTGGCATTTCTTCTTAAGGTCAGCCTTTAGAGAACTTTGAAAAACAATGTTTTAAACTGATTACTTACAGTACTCTTTTGCTTGCAGAAAAGCAGGAGAATAGTTCAATAGAACTGAATACGTGATCATTTTCTGACTGGATTTGATTAGTTGCATAACTTCAGCAAGATTATCACAGTGTGATCTAGTTAAGCTTTTAGGATTATATGAACACCAGCACCAAATTAATCTTGGAATCAGACAAGTGAGATACTTGTGAACTCTCATACCACTCTCTGACCACTTCTGCAGTCTCTGCCAGTCCCACTGCTTTGGTAAGCATTTGATAGTTAGTGCAGCATTTTATGCCATTGACAAAGCAACACAATCTGGACAGATTCCTGACTTCTCTCTCCTTTAAAGAATAGCATGCCACCTTGTTGAACCCCCAGGGATGCAAGTTGGGATTATTCTACATAAAGTCTCCCTTTGTGGCATCTGAAATAAAAACCTTTTCCCCAGAACTGCCACTGTTTTGATAGTGAATTCCATGTGGAGTTGTACAGCTGGTTACTCAGTTCTTTGGCTGATTTTAAGAATTGCATTCAAAAGTTACTCTATGTTAGAGGCATTTAGAAAATATATTTATACCTGGTATTGATACTCTTTCAAGTACTCTTTTAGTCTTGTTGGTAATGGCAGCTCCCAGATCTGATTTGTACTCTTGTTTATAGCTATTCTGCAGCGGTGTTGCAGAGATGGAGCGGACGTATAGAGGGGTTTGTTCAAGTAAAGATGAACTGTTCCATTTGAAGGCGTTTCAGTTCTATCCTTGCACATAAGAACATAGTACTCAATCAAATGCACAACGCTGTTGAACTGTTTAAGTCTAGATCTGACACAAGTGATAGAATCCAGTCTAAACTTGCCATCTTGATATTCTATACGTAGATTGGTCGGTCCTGCTGATGTTTTTACTGAAATAGTCAGTAGATACTCTGAATGCGAACTATCCCTAACCAAAAAGGTTCCTTCGGGGGCATCCTGTAATCTCTCTTTGGCTTCAGCAACAGTCATGTTGCCCCAGTACCATCCTGTTAAAAAATGAGAGAAAAAAGGGACTTGTTTATTCCTGTTTGTTTAAAAAGCTGCTCTATAACTGATATACTTGTAGTCACCCATTTCCTTTGTTGTTTGAAAGCTAAAGTCTTGCAGGCACAGTAATTTTTTACTTGCTATTTAAATCCATTTGCTTTACAATGCGTCTCGTTTTGACAGAGCCGTCCAGGTCACTCTTTATTTTCATATCTATGCATACACAGGCACAGACTTTCCCGCAGCGTCCTGCGAGGCAGACACGGGAGCCGCGGACCCGGCGGGCCGCCCCCGAGGCAGCCGGGACGCGTCCCGCGGCTCCCCGCTGCTCTCCCGCCGGGGCCGGCGCGGCGTCCGCACGGCACAGGCTGGCAGAGACAGAGACAGAGAGCCCGGCAACTCCGGGCAGGCTGCTGTTGAAACGAGCTTTGTGTAGCGATCGGAAACAGAGAGGGGTAAGAAAACAACTCCGGCGGGGCGGCTGCGGTCCTGGCGCGGCGGCGATGGACACAAAAAAGCCCCTCCAGCCGCCCGTCGCCAAGCCCCGCATCTTGTGGGGCCGGGTGAGCCGCCGCCACGCCGGCGAGCGGAGCGCAGGTACGCGGGGCCGAGGGGATGCGACGCCGCGGCGGCCCCGGCCGGCGGCAGCGCCCGGCCCTCTCTCGGCCGCCGATCTTGGGCTGCTGCCGGGGCGCGGCGCTGCCGGCGCTTTCGCTTCGGCCGCCGCCGTAGCCCGCGGAAGGTCGGAGCCGCCGCCGCCCCTCTCCGCCGCGGGAGCGCGACCTCGCAGCGCCGAGCGGCGATGGCCAAGCGTCGCCCTGCCGCCCGCTTCCCCTCTCGGCCCGGCGGGGCTTCCCGCCTCCCCCGAGACCGCGGCGCGGCGGACGGCGGGGAGCCGAGAGCCTCGGCGAGCGCCGCCGCCCCGGGCTCTTCCCCCTTCCCGGCAGCCCGGGCTTACCTGCCCGCCGCAGCTCCTCCATAGCCGCGGCCAGCTGCGCCGCCTCACGGGACTCCTCGGCAACGGGCGCCGCAGCCCCGCGGTGCCCCCAGCGCTCCCGGGAGCTCTCCGCACTCTCCAGGGACTCGGCGGAGCGCAGGGTCATGGGCGGTGGCAGCGGCGGGCGCGGTCCCGCTCGCACGCAGGTCGGGGGCTGCCGGCGGGAGAGGGCTCCGCTTCGCCGCCGCGGGGTTCAGCGCCGCGCCGGGTACATGGTCCCGGCCCCCAGCCCGGGCGCCGCCTGCGAGCGGAGAGACAGCGTGGTTAGCGACGAGCCCCGCGAGAGGCGCTCCCGACGCAGCCCGTGTGTTTCTGGCGATCCCGCTTCGGAACTTCCCAGCATCCAGAGGAGGGACCCGAGGCGAAAGATCACCTCGCGGCAGAGCGGGGGAGGGACATCTCCTCCCCCCACCGCCCAGCCTGTCCTCGGCTCCCCTCCGCCGGGCACGCGGCGGAGGCGGCGGCCCGCGAAGGTGGTCTCGCTTTATTGCAAGGGCAAACCTGCTGATGCGCCGCTCCCTCCGCCGAAGCAGGCGAGCCCGGCCTGCAGCACCGGGGCGGGGGCGTTTGGGGAGGGAGAAGGTCGTGGGGGAGAGCCGAGCACTTAAAGGTATGAGTGAGGAGGGGTAACCAATGGAGTGGGGCAATCCCAGCCCCGGCACTGCCCGGGTTGCACGCCGCGGTGCGTAGGAACGGTACGGTAATGCTTTTCAGTAAGATCATACGCCAACTCGTACCTCCAGGAACGGGAGCCCGGCCTGGGCCGTGCTCCCGGGGTGGGAGAGCTTCTCCCGGGCAGCTGCGTGTCCGTGCGGAGCGGGTGCTCTGGCCGGGGGTTCGCTGGCGGCTGGGAACGGGAAGGGGCAGTACGGTGGAGGGTGCGATATAATTAGCGGGGGCAGGAAATGTGCTTTTCCCGCTCTATTAAATGCTGATATTAGGAAAAAAAATCTTTCCGCTCGGCTGAAGTGAACGGGAGGGACAAAAAGAGCCTCCCCTTTCTAGGTGCACCGTCACGTCAGGAGCGATACAAAGCCGGGCAGCACCAGTGACGGGGAGCCTAGCCGGCTTAGCTGGGGTGGAGGGAGGCTCGGGAAAGACCAGGACCCCTCGCGGGTGCTTGCGAACCGGGCAGAGTCTCTGCCTCCGGGTGCGCAGCAGCCGCCAGGTGAGGCATTATGCCGAGGTGGTTCCTCCCGTAACAAGTTCCATGGCGGAGCTCAGAAACTTTTCCAAATTAAACTGCAGTGGCAACAGACAGGCTGCTCTACCGGGTTTCTATCGTAACATTTGCAGGCACACTAGCAGCAACGCCCTGGCAAAGCCTATCCCCTTCTTCCGCTGCGCTCAGGAGCTCCTGCCGCCGGCTCGGGGACGGGGCGCAGGTGCGCCTGTCACCGGAGCGGCTGCGGGCGCGGGGCCGCCGAGCACAGGTGGGAGCAGCCCTGCCGGCGGTGTCCGGGCGCGACCTCTTGTGAAAGGGAAGCTCCGGGAGAGCCTGCCCGCGAAGCGCCGCCGCTCGCGGGAGTTCGGTGGGGACGGAAGGCTTGCGAGGCGGTGGGGGATGGCTGCAGACGGGCATCCCTCGGCAGCCCGCCGTCGGCTGCGGGAAAGCCCCATCCCGCGAGTCGGCAGCGCCGTCCCGGGAGCGGGGAGGCGGGCTGCCCGCTCTCGAAGCGCGGCAGCTCATCGAGCGGAGGGGGCGAGCGGACTCACCCGGGCTCGGTGGGACGGGGCTGGGGCCGCCGCTGCCACCGCCTGGAGATGGGGCGGTCAGGTTGTTCTGGCTCCCGGCGGCGTTGAGGGGCCGCAGGGACAGAGCACTCGCCGCCGGGGAGAAGCGCTGAGGCTGTGCTGGGGCGGACAGAGGCTGCCGGAGAAGGATGGTGCTTCTGGGGAAACAACACCCTCCGCTCCCCCCCTCTCCCCGGCGCGGGCGGTCTGCTCGCCTTTGATTGCGAGGCGAGGGCATCCTGCCCCCGCCGCTCCCCCCTCCCGGGATGGTTACATACAAAGGCTGCTTTCCAGGAACTTTCCAGGAACCGCATCATGTGACAGGACCCGCTCCGGCGCCTCCGCCGCGATCGCGGCCAGCCGGGGCCGACGCACCGAGCCGCCGCCCCTGTCACGCCGGGGCAGCGGTCGCCGAATGCTGCCCCGCGGCCCCCCCGCCTCCTCCTCCTCTGCCCGCGGGGCCGCGGGCGACGCGCAGGTCAGTGCCCGGGGCTGCGGAGAGACTGGGCCGGCGGGGCCGGGCACGGCGGGACCCCTGAGGTAACCGGGCGGGAGCGGAGCGCGGCCCCCCCGGCCGGGGCGGCGGGACGAGGGGTGCCCGGCCTGCCCGGCGCCGGCGGCCGTGGGCACCTGAGCGAGGCGGCGGGGCCCGCCCTCAGGGCCGGGAGCGCGTCAGGGGCCGATGCCAGGAGCTCCGTGCCAGGGACTTGCGGCGGCCGAAGCTCCTGGGACACCCCACCCTGGTCTCCACCCCCCTTCACCCTGCGGCGCTAAATACCTCGTTGCTACAAACAGCCATTGCCCGCCGATGCGCGCGCCGATCTTCTCCCCCCACACACCCCCGCCCCGATTCTTTATTTTTTTAATTGTTATTATTTTTTTTTTTAATAACCGCGAAGCTGTTTTTTGGCGTAAAGATGATTGATTGCGCCGCGGGTGCTGCTCGGTAACCAGCCACCTTCTACCGCTGGCCGGGCGGCCCCGAGCCGACTTTAGAAAGACACACACACACACACACACACACACACACACACACACACACACACACACACGCTCGCAGGAAAAAAAAAAAAAAGAAAAAGAAAAAAAAGAGGGGAAACAAAGGAAAAGTAGCCGTAATAGTTTCACCCCTGCCCTTGGTTGCAGGTCAGGGCTCCCTGCAAATTGCACGGCGGTGTTTGGGAGGGCGAATTGGCTGGAGAAGGATTAAGGGGTGTCTTTTTGAAGCCCTCAGGGGAAAAAAAAAAGTACAAAATAATCTCCTTAAAAATCACGCCGGGAGGGGGGAGGGAGCCTTTGTTATCAAAGTGGTAAATGAATATGTATTAGGCTGGATCGTCTGGCTGAGGGAGCGGGGCAGCTCCTCTGCACAGAGAAAGCTCCCATAGGGACACGCTGCCTTGGGTCGTACTCCCCAGTAACGCCTGGAATTCGACATTTCTTTAAAATAATAATAATAATAATTAAAAAAGAACACTTCCTGAATGATTTTGTAACAGCTATTGCTTATAATTCTTAAGCATCGGGGAGTAAGAGAGTTAATAGTTATCTTAAAAATTAAGTGCTATCTTTAGTAAGTAAGCAAATTCATCTGAGAAAAAAAATCTGCTTTGTTAAGTGAAATATTGGTCAGTATGGTTTCACCCTTTTGTAATGCCTGGGTGCTTTTGAATTTAATTTATTCAGTTTATGAAAAAAGGTGGTTTTAATCACTGGCAGCAGCATGGATTTAAAATGAGGTCTGAGGAACAAACACGGGCTTTCTTAAGCATTCTCAGAAATGGTTTAAAATAATTTAGGTCCTGAAGGTCATTCTTGTTCCTGTTTTAGTCTGTGCACTTCAGATAGCCTCAGATTCCACTCTTGCAGAATCCCCACTAACTTTTTGTTGGATAGATGTGAAGAGGGGAGAGAATACATTTGTGCTCCTTGAAATTTAGTTGACAGTTCAGCTATCGATGATGTGAGATCTTGCATAAAACTAGCTTGGCACTAGCTTTACTATATTCACAAGAACAATAAAAAATTAATACATATCTGGTTTTATTACTAAAATAATTCTGTATATGCAGGCATAGAGCATTTGCTCAAAAATATGTTATTTTTGTATCATAGTGTTCAAATTAGGGCTGTTTATTTAAAGTTCACTAATGCATCTTGGAAAAATGGAATATATCTTGCCTAGGTGCAAAGCTGCTTTTTTACAGCTTTGCTGTAGTTCTCTTTCCCTATGTTATGTTATTAATGGAATTTTTATGTGAATAGTATCTCAAGACTTCCTTTGCTTCTGCTGTTTATTCATCACTTGAAGTCATAATAATTTGTTTCTAAAACCGCAGCTGGCTGCTATAAAGGCAGAGAGAGGAAGACCATGATTTATGTGGTGAATGAGAAACAAGAACAGAAGAATGTAATAAATATTTGTTACTTAAAACTTTGGATATTGTTATGAAAAAGGTAGCATAAAAATTAAATAGGCAGTATATCAGCAGGATCTTTCCTAAACAGAGTTCTGTTAATTTTTTTCATGAGAATTTAATGTCTTTTAAAAACAGCACTAAATATCTTATAAATTTACAAGAGTAATGAAATTCAAACTTAAAAACTGCAAATCAATCTTTAAATGACAATATTGGCACCTCACAAGAGCACTGTGGTTCACAGTTACCTTTATTCTCTTCCTTGAGACTTCCATAGGTGCTATGGGCTCTGTGGAGTACGTTTGTATTTCACTGTTTCTCTCAATAGTGTTAGTTGCTGGTTTTCTCCTCTGTCTGTGTGAATCTTTCATACAGTCTCAGAGGAGAAAAAAAAATGGTTTTAAGGGTAAGAAAAGGTGAATAAATTAAATTACTTTTGGGACTCTGGGCCATATGTACTGCATGAAACTACTTAAAGCTACTTTTGAGCTTCTTTGGTATTGGGACGTTTAATACAGGGTTGGTCTGCCTTAAGTGTTTTACTGTGTAAAAATTATAAGGGAGTAGGAGAAAGATGTGAAATGGAGAAAAAGAAAAGGAACAGATTCTGAAAACCTGGTTTCTATCATGTAAACAAAGTAAGTTTTTTTATTTTGCCATATAACAAACAGTAATTCTTCTAAACAGTCACTAATACAAAAACTATATACAAATGGAGATTTAAAATTTTTAAGTACAATTCAAATGAAGTGTTTTATTTATTTTTAATCTGTGTGTTTTGGGATAGCAATTCTAGGACAAACATTGCCATATGAATGCTTCTAAGAAAGTTTCAGGGGCATAATCACCCAACTGGGGATGAAAGGCACAAAGTTAAGCAATCTCTAACTTATTTTTTTCCCAGATACTTTCTGCTGTTCCTGAACATTTTGGTTCTCAATGTATATCATCCCGATTGTAGATATATTTAATCGAGTTTTATATTAGTAGTGAAAACAGGAACATTAAGAGTTCTTGAAAATCATCAGCAGAATATATTGTTCCTGACTTGATTTTAAACATATGTGCTCAAGACAGGGAGGGATTAGTGAATTTATTTTTTATTTTTCCTGTAGGTAAAAATCCCTTTCACGATGAAGGAAGGAGGCAAAAACATTTTTACAGTCCTGTGAAGTGCCTGTTGCTAGAAATTATTTTCACTTTGTTCCTGAAAAGTATGCCAAATTTACTGGAGAGCTATCATACTGATTTATTTATATAATATGACATAAGCAGAGGAGGGGGTAATGTGTTTTTGACCCAGCTGATTTTGCTAAATTTGCTCTGATATGCTGAAAAGACTTACTGATTTATTAAGCTAGATTTATCTACCTACCTGGAAGAATACAAGGGGCCTTTCCTTGCTCTCTGCATCTTTACTTCCCAGAGTTGCAGCACAGAATATCCATTATTTATGACATACCTTTTGGTCAGGAAAAAAATCCCCTTTAGTTTAAAGGCCAGCTATGGCATATCCCACACCTCTTCTTATTGACCATATTTTGACAACTGTTTACCTGAACTGATCTAAATAACAGTATACAACTGCCATGCTTCCTCCCTGTCTGGGGATTACAGCCTGGTTCTCAAGCAGAGAAATATTAATACTGAGCCTTTAGTTCCAGTGAATTGGAATGAGTTAACTATAGCTCTACACCACGAACAAGGTCTGCAATGTGAACTTTAAGAATTTCTCACTTAGCAGTCAGGAGGAAGGTTTGCCTATTTCACAAAGAGTTCCTAAAACATAATAAATAAAACATAGGGAAAACAAGTGTTTTCATAAATGGGATCACCCTGCTCTTTCCAGCTTCCTGAGGAAAAGAATGTTTTGATTAAATAAATTATGATTTATACCAGATAATTTTACTACTTACCAGCTGCCACCTTACTTACTGCCATTTTTATCTCTTCAGATGTGAATGCTTTGTCTTTCTTGAGAATATACATTTGGCAAAGGAGAATAACAAAAAATCCAGTGAATAATTTCTGTGAATCAGGGGTGCTCTAAGAGAAAACCAGCACTTCTAGTTTAAAAGCAAACCATCAAGAGATGGCACTATGACAGTAGTATTTTGAAATTACATCCAGATTCTTTTCTTTCAGAGACCACTGAGATAACAAAGATCATTTCCTTCGGTTCCATGGATAGGTAGATAGATGACCAGCGATGAGCATGGAACTGACCAGAAAAAGGTGGCATTTAAGTCCAGCTCTCACCTCATCGTGTGCTATCTACTATTTAAAACTAAAGGCCTCAACTGCATTGAGTAAGAGGTTATCTAGACACTCTTAGGATCTTCAATGAAAATAATTAGATGTAATGCTATCTTAGTTTCTCTACTGTTTAGTAGTTTTAAGTAAAACCAAAATAACATAAAAATAATTTGGATGGATCATAAAGGAAAAGTAGATTGTGGTGACACAGGGTACTAAGTAAAAAAAAAAAAAAGATAATTTACACAGCATTTTTCACTTTATACTATGTTAGGCTTCTTAATAAACAGTAGAATTCTGGTCTATTACTTTGTTATTTTGTGAACTATCCAATTTCACTCTGACTAACACTAGCTAAATATTGCTGAAAGTTACTGAAGGATAAGCTGTAAGAAATAAAAAAGTAGAAAAAAAGACTGCTGGAAAGGACCATTTTGGTACACTCATTTCAAACGACTACTAGGAGAATATATGCTATGGATTTTAGTATTCAGATTATAGTATAAGATGCTGTGACTGTAATATTTATTGACCTTGTTCTTCTGGCTGAGAAAGAGTATACAGGTGTATATATACACATACACCTATACATACACATATTCAGAAACATGCTCTTTGAAGTTCCGGATTTTTAGAGAAACATACACTCTTTGTTTTAGAAAAATCCTAGAGATAGCACAGCTGAAAGCACAGTGAAATCTTGCATTCTTGTTCTAGATGGTGCCAGAAAAAACAAGCCTTTTAAGACTGAGGAGGTTTGAGATGTTTTCTTGCCAGTTGCAAGTCCTACTTCCCAAAGTAAAAGAGAGCAAGTAATGTCTGTGAAAAAAGTTTTCCTGACAGACGGCAAGAAGGCAGCTCTGCTGTGGTCGGCCAATCCTTAAGTAATTAAAGTCCCTTTGTTGGCAAAGAGTCAGTTCTGAAACTAATAAGGAAAAACAAAACAGGTGATGAAGTGGCTATCTCTAAAGGGGAGATTTTTGAGTGCAAAGGAAAATGAAGAAGAAATTGGATTATATGGCTGTGAATAAATGGCCTCCCATCAGAGGAAGATTATTTTAAAATCACTGTTCTAGTTCTTATATTAAAGATGGTTTAATTCACGTAGAACTATTTGGCCTTGTGGATGAATTCCTACAATTAAGTGTTTATGATTGAAAGTGCTGCCATGGAGAGCAGACACATGAATATCAATTCAGGAGTGCTGTGGATCATTAAATGAATTGTAGAACCTTTTCCTGGGCATGAGCCATTTTTAAATTTCAGGATAAGGCTATAATAGACTTCACCATAAGGCCTGACAGGTTACTGTATTTAGGAGTTTGAATAACAGGCTAATCAACATTTACTAATGTGTTTATATAATTTTAAACTTCTTTTAAACTGAAAATATGGGCTCAAATACATTTTTCAGATTAGTGCATTAAGTACTAATGTCAGGTAATGAACTTAACCTGCCTCTGACGTGTTGGCTTCTTTTGGCTCAAGATAGGCATGGCTGCTTTCCCTGCTTCAGTATAGAGAGAGGCTGGATGTGGAATGTCATACAAACCTGGACAGATGACAAGAAAACACTGCTAGCTGCCAACTACCTTCTCTCTATTTGTCAGGATTCGTGCTTGCTTTTTGTCAGGATGGCTCAAGGCATTGTTCTATAACTGATTAGCATGTTGGGAGGATGTAAACTGAAGTACAGGCCAGACAGACAGACTGGCATTTTTTAGGCTCAACAGAGGAAACAGACATAGGTCTACTCTTTCTGGTTAAGGAAAGAGCATTGGTCCACAGCTTGCCTTCTCTTGGCATGGTCTGTCATTCCCAGAATTGCTTGCTCCTCCTGTAAGCAGTTTTGCCAGCTATGTGGAAATTAAAGCTCAAACAGTAATAGGTAAAATTGGATAGACTGCTTGAGGCAGTTACTATCTCCCTCTGTACTGTATCTGAAACCATCCTCCCATGGCTCTGACAGAGTGCTGCTTCCAGCAGGGAAGAAAAATTAACTCCTGCATCTCCTCCTATACAGCTTCAGCTTTCAGTCTGATGTGTTAAGGTCAACTCCAGTTTCAGTATGGCTCAAAATTACCATCATTCAGGAGCAGCTTCGTGAGCTGTTTGGTCGTGAGGTGGCAAGTTGTCACAGGGTGGGGTGAATGAACTAACTCCTTCAGCCATCTGATTTTAATCCCTTACCACATGTGACTTGAAGTCCTTAGATGCCCTCTACTGCCATGTACCAGAATTAACAGATGGCTCGGTGTAACCAAACTCAGATTTGCTGAAGTTTGTTATTATCTCTCTGTCTTTATACATTAACAGAGGAGGGGAAATAATATCCATAATTATTACAAAATATTCAAAGCCTTTTATAAAGTGTGAGCTTGGGCTAGACATGTTTTCTGACTTTCAGTGTCATTACCCTGTATTTCAAAATTTTAACACTATTTTTAGTAGTCTCTTCAGAGCTCACTTCTCTGATAAATTATCCCTCTGTGAATAAATTTGATCCAGAAAGATGCCTGAGGCACAGCAGAATTTTTCCGCAGCATTTCATGCCACATAATGCTAGATAGAAGGAAGCTGCAAAACCTGCTGCTGTCGATTAGTCTTTGTTCTGGGAAGGAACTAAAGGATGCATTTAGACATTGGACGTATTGTTTGCGTAAGACAGTAAGCAAGAGTGTATCTGAAATGGAACAAGAATGAAATTTCTGTTCCACCTTTGCCTGTGTTATGACAGGTTAAGTGTTGGCAGGCACAAAGCAATCCTAAGTCAAACAGAACTAATCTTGGAGGGAATCACTCAACAGGCACTTAAGCATCAACGTTTCTGTGGTGCTTGAGCTTTAACTGTGCTGAGTATATCAATTCCTTTTCCTTCTATAAGGAAAACCCAGCAAAAAAATCCCACTTTTAATTCCCCAGCCCATGTTCTTATTGCTGATTTGACTGAGTGGGTTTGGTCCAAACGAAATTAGCAGCCATGTTTTGTGTATGCTTTTAAACATGCCTAACCTTTTCTGAGGACAGTTTATTACTTCTTTCTACTCTAGGTGGTTGTTGGTGATGTTACAGATAGAAGAAGGTGTGGCAGGAGGGAGCATGAGCTTTCCATGACACCAGGGATCTGCTCCAGGTAAGTGAAGGGGGCCAGGTACAGAGGACACACAGGAGGGCCTCTGCCAGGCTCACAAAAAGCTTGGGTTCATTGAAATGGGGGAATTTCACATTGTGCTTTCTTTTCTCTCCAGCACAGCCCTCTCCTTTCAGGCACACTGGTCTAGAATATGCTGCTTACATTTTTCAGGAGCTTTTGTAATTTTTCCAGAACATAATCTCAAACTAACATAAATCCATAGCAAAATCTTGTTGTGAATGGGGGCTTTGTTCTTTGAGACTATTTCTGAAAATGCCTGGTTCTCTATTAGCCATTGCATAAAAAAGCTGAAACATGAATTTGTTCATATGCTTTTGTTTCATTCCTTCAACTCCTCCCCCCACTTTCTCCAAGAAATACATGGAGCTCTTCACGTCCTCCTGGCAGGTGGGCTATATAATGTTGTGGTGGCAAACCTGTAAAGTTTTACCAATTTATGCCACCTGACAGTGTGGTCCATTACATGTATTTTTATTAGGTCCCTATTTTTCCATTTTCTTTAATGGCATTTCAATCTTTCAGTGGCTTTTTTTTCTTCCCCTATCCATCAGGAAGTGAAATCACGTGTCCACAGAATGTAAATAACAGCTGTTTCCACTCAATTTGCATTTATATACTTAGCACTTAAAAATAGATTATTTCTGGGAGCTTTGACAATCCAGTCAAAATTCCTACTTAGAGGTACTAGTGAGATGTTAATGAGATCCCTTTGGACTGGCTGATTGAAGAGGTGAAGCAACAACAATGAAATTCCCCAAATGACTGATCAGTTAGGGTTCTAAGTTATCCTTCAACAATCGACGGAAGCTTATATTTTAATCTCCTTGGCCATTTTCAAGATCAGTTCCTTGGGCTGCTCTAATGCAACAAAAGTATGCCAGGTAAGGAGATTGTTAAAAAAAATTGTTAAAAATAAGTCTGTGCTGAACTGGTAGTGTATTTCTAGCAAAATTAATTTATTGTACAAGTACAGCTGAAAATGAAAAAAAAAAACAACAACAAAAAAAACCAAAACAAAACAAAAAAAAACACACACACAAAAAAAAAAAAACCACAAAAACCAAAACAACAACTGGCAAACTGTTTAAAGTGAACAGCTTATTTGCTAGTGTCACAGATTTTTGACTAAACAAACCTCTTATGTCCTGAAAAGAACTGAAAACCAGTTCTTTGGTTTTTATACCATGATTTTCTTTTGTTGACATTTCATTAGCTCAGAAAAGGAAACAGCATTTTATTTACTAATGCCTAAATGAAGATTTTAAGAATTATGTCCAATTACTGTGGAGTTTTTCCTCCAGAAAACTTTGAAAGCTTTCCACCTCATTATTTTGTCAAATGTCTCAACTTGAACCACTTCTTTAGATTTCTTTGATCCTCTGAAGGCTGAAAATTACAGAACATTGACATTTACTGACCTTTGGTATGGTTCATTTACTCCAACATGGGACTGTGTAAGAAGATGCTTGCTCTTAAATCCAGATTTTTTTTTGAAGTTACAGAAATGCACTTTCTTCTCTGTACATTTGTTTATTCAGAAGATAAATCCTTTTAATTTTACAGGAGTCTCAACAGGAGCATCTGTGAACTGGACTGGAGAATCTTCACGACTCAAGTTGTTTAGGGAACAGTAATTATGCGTGCGAGTTGCTGGTTTTGTGTGTCTCTATAAGCCTGTGCTAGGCTCATTCACACTTGGTACTCTGAACAGGAAGGCAATCTAAGCTCAGGTAATCTGTAAAAATGCTGTAGGTTCACATTACCCAATTTCAGAGGGTATACTTGTATTTCTATAAAAAAAAGTCCCTGATGTTAAGAAGGACTTATATTGGGAATAGAGGGGGAACATATATGGCCTATATTCACACTAGCTGCAGCTAGTTCTCTCTTGAGCAGACTCCCATATTCACATCCCAAAGTCCTCCTTGGACTCTTTCTGGTGCCCCTATAGACCCAACATGCTATTCTGATTTTTTTGTGTTTCTTTTTAGATACTTTGAAGTATCTGAAATTATGAGAAACTGTATTACAGGCTGTGAGAAGGGTGCTCTCCTAGCATGAAAGTGAGGGGGTGTGTTATATGTTTTGGCATGTGGTCATGTTTGAGGGTACACAGCTTGAGCAGTTTAAAAGAGCAGACGGTGTGAAGTCAAACAAGACGTGATGTCGGGAGCAGCACTTGATGCAGACTCTCCCTGCAGCAGTGGGCAGCCATTGCTTGAAAGGGGGCTTGGTGGAACATGGGGAGGTAATGAGGAGTTGTGGGGAGCAGCAGCAGGGGCTTGAGCTTGCTCCCCAGCCTGCAGCAGTAAGGACGAGCTCAGAGGGATCCCAAGCATCTGTCTGCTGCTGGAGCCACCTCAGGCATGGTAAAGCACAGACAGGCATTTTGACTGCAGGATAAAGGCATCACTGTATTTCCTGTGTCATTTCCACAAAGTCAGAAGTTAAAATCTTGGTCATCTTGAAACAAAATACTCACCAAGTTCAAGCAATTGAAGCTTTTGTCCTTGCACTGGCTAAGCACTGTGTGGGTACTAACCACTCTTCACAGGCCATTGTGTCCCTTACCAGTGGCCTCTTTGGGCTCTCTTCAAATCTTTCTTCAACAAATATGGCCACATAAACTCCATGAATTGTAACCCATGCAGCCAAGATACAGCACGTTTCTTTTAGTAGATGTGGTACAAATATGTTCTCTAGAAAGGAAGTTTCTCTGCCATTTTTCTTACCTCTGCTTATGGTAAACTCTCCATAAATTTTGCTTGCACTGGTCTTCTACTCTGGATAGGAAATCCTTTTTCTTAAAATTCTAAATTTTGTGGAACTCACTGCCAACCTCAGTTTCCCCATCACTAATGCCAGGATTTCAACTGTATGGAAAATGGCATGAGGAAAAGGGAGTTCTATAAACATCTATTTTTGGAAAATAACAAGTGAACCCATACTAAAACCAGTCTGGATTAAAAATTAGAAAATAAATTTTAAAAAAGGATATGAAGCCTTATGCTACTTATACCAACCAAATATTAAATAACTAGGGGTCAAGGAAATTTTTTTCCTCAACTATTCAATTGAAATCATCAGTGTGTCTTAACTAAAGCAGATGGTGAGGATCACTACTGCAGCACAGTTCTGATGCAGTGTAACTCCTACTGATGTTAACTTCAGAAAAATGCTACTTAGCTTATTATTTATTTAAACAAATAAAACATATTTGAATGAGAAACTTGCAGTGTTTAAGAAACTTTAGCCATATTTAGAAAACCTAGTGCAAATTACTAGCAGTGTTTAAGAAACACTAATCTTTGCTTGAAACTGTTAAGCTCTGTTTTGTTACTGTTAGTGAGTAGGAAATACATGTTTGTATAGTAGGGTCCTGCTTTAATAATTTCATCTTTTACTTAGGTTAAAATTTATTCTACATGGTAACAGCTTAATGTAGGAGCCTAATTCAACAATCACTTTTCACTGTTCATTGAATTTTTTTGTGGTATTTACATGATTAGAATTTTATTAGTTCTAGCAGAAAAGACATTAAAAACGGCTCTTCCAGAATGTTTTTTTTTGTTTTGTTTTGTTTTGTTTTTTTAATATCTCATATTTTGCTGGTAGGGACATTCTTTTGCTGAGGAATTGTAAACTTCAGCAGTAGTCAAAACTGGCCTTATTTAAAAAGGTAAACTGCCTCTGATCTGAGACTGTTTTTCATCTTGACAAGCAGTAAAGCTGAATATTAGAACAATTGTTTTCTGTATGTATTACTTATTTTTCATAAAGACCAGTTGGCAAAGTTTCTTAGTTCTACTGGTCATTCCAACCTCTTGAGGTGCCTCTAGGTGATGAAAACCTTTGAGATACATTGATTATCATTTCTCACCTACATCATGACTTTTACTGAAGTGGCACACCCAGCCATAAACTTTTACTTCCCCAGAAGCCATGCAATGCAAAATTGCTGGCCAAACATGCTGTTCAGTTCAAGCAGCTTCTACATTGCTCCCACTGTCTGATCTGCAATAGTTATAAACAGTGGAACTAACATTCTGTGTCAACTGTATCTATATTTTCAGAAAATTCTGGGCAAATTTCTCAGTAAATCATAACTTACTGTGTCATTTTTCTAAAAGTACCTTGAGGTAACAGTTGTAATCATAAGCTGATTTTAGAAGAGGTGCTACTAAGATACATAACTACCTTATTTCTCCTGTGACTACACACTGAGTGAAACAAACAAACAAAATA
>JAWWLV010000045.1:44566722-44579017 GCA_035041135.1 Platyrinchus mystaceus | reverse complement strand
CTATAAGGGGAGCCTACGAAGATTAACTCAGGCTTTGATGTCTAATTAGTAGCTGTCTCAGTCCTGGAGATAAATCCAACTTTTAGGTATTGTGGGTACACGATTTGTGTCTTTATTCTGGTTACTAGTGGGATTGCTTTAAGTCACTTTTACTATATTGTAGCATTAAAATCATAGAATCATAGAATCACAGAATCAGATGTGTTGGAAAGGACATCCTCTATTACAGATCAGGAATGCAGTCTACAATCTATTTTGTCTCATAACTTAGTATTGGTTTTGAGGAAGGAATGAGCACACGAGAAATTACAGCAGAGCAGCTGCTAAAATTCATAAAGACTGGAGTAACTGAGAAATGCAGTGCTGGCTTTAAACAGCAGTCAGTACTGTGACTTATAATGGACCTGCCACAACGATTTACTCTGGTACAACAGAATCTGGACATGACAGATGAAATTCAGACCCAATACAACAGCAACAGACAAGAAGAGAACTTTTCTACAGGACTGAATAGCTGGAGGGGTGAGTAGGGAGGGAGGGGTGGGGAAGGAGGGAGGGGTGGGTGGGTAACTGCTGCCTCAATTGTACTCATGAGGAACTGAAACATAAAGACATGACACTTGTCACATGCTTCACTGTCGACTCATTTTTTTCCCAAACTGGGAGGGTGGAGCTTTTTTGTTTGAGAATGAACATACATCTCTGAGACACCTTACAAAAGTCAAAGCAAACAGGCAAGCCCCATATAAGAACCTTTGACCCTTTAAATCCAACCACTTTTGGACCTGCTTGGGAGCTCATTTTTCTGAAGTACTTACAAATTTAAGTAAAGAACTGCAGCTCGCACCCATTGGTTAAATCTGACCACACAGCCAAGTCCTCGAGGGTCTCTGACAGATCCAGTCCCGTTCCTGGACAAGGCTGCCTCCTGGTGGTGATACCCAGAATCCGCAGAACATAGCACTGGCACACAGAAAAGCATCTCCCGGTTTTAATTCGGGGCTAACTAGGGGCAATGAAAAGAATTCTTTTCACATAGGCATCAGGATAAATCGAACTGCGATATGAATATTCTGAATTCCTGTTCTAGAGCACTGGAACAGGCTGTCCAGGAAGGGCATGGAGTCTCCCCCTCTGGAGACATTCAAAACCCCTCTGGATGCATTCCTGTGTCACCTGTTCTAGGTGACTGCCTGGTAGGGTGGTTGGACTGGATGGTCTCCAGAAGTCCCTTCCAACCCTAACAATTCTGTGATTCTCTGAATTATGGACAAAATTTTTGATAATTGACTGAAACGGTTTTCTAAAGGCATGCAGGCAAGCAAGGCCTGAGGAGAATTTTAGTGAGACATTTAAAAACCAAAAATCAATCAGTAAGACATACCCAACTGTATACTGTCCACAGCAATGAATCAACATGGTCTGGAACACTTAATAGCTACTAGATACAAAGTCTAAATGGCTAAGTGCCCAAAATTGGATACAAAGTGCCAGAGCAGACTTAACATTGTGAATTTTATGCAAGTTAAGTTTTCAATTACAAGGAACAAGCGCAACAGAAAACAGCAGTCCCAAACTTAACGGATTTCCTTTTGCATAGAAGTGGGACAAGAATCAAGTGGATGAATTTTGAATTCCAAGTTTTCAAGTGAAGAGAAACATAAAGATATCTTTATGTAGTTTTTTGATACCTAGAAAATCAAGAAAAGAACTTCAAATTACTGTGAGGGTAGTACTTTAATTATGTCATGCTTCTGATGACCTCAGAAAGAGATTTAGCAGAAGGAAACACAGAAAGACTGAAAGAGGCAGCACAATGCAGGGATAAAACACCAATGTTATGAATTAATAACAAAATGTCAGAGAGCGCATGTAGCAAACGTGTTTTAGACTCAGTTTCCAGCAACTGGTCAGAAGAGAAACTGCTTTAAAGATAGCAATCAAGCACATCATAGATTTTTAGCCCTCAAAACGCCTGAAAAGCATCCAAAAATGTTTGGGAAACATTGAGAAATCCAGCATTTCTACACTGATTGTGAATGTTTGAGCATAAGCAGGGTTAGGCAAGAACAGACAAATGCCATACCAGAAGGTGTCTGTAAAGCAAAATCTCTTAGCAGTATTAGGCAGCAAGAAGCAAAAATATTGGAGAAAATAGGGAGGAAATAATTGAAAGTTTAAATTAGTCCAAGAATATTTTTTTTACACTGGAGTCAAGTCAAATGGTGACAAATTAGGTCTCAGCTTTCTAAAAATAAAGGGGACTCAATGCAGTTAAGCTGTGGAACATAACAAAACACTACATGAGATGTAAAGCTCACTTATGTGCCAGTGTCAGTACTAGGCACCATGAATTGATGAAAATAATAAAATTTGTTGTACTAGAAATTACTACAAACTATTTTAAACGTTTTATTCTAGGCAGAAAAACCCCCACAATTACGTGCACGTGATTGAACTTGCAGAGTCAAACAGACATCCTTTGCATGGACACCACAGACATTCCTCCACAACAGCATGTTTGTTATGAGAGTAACACATCATTAATATGGAGCCAAAATCACTTGGCTGCTGTTGGCTTAAGCATGGACTCACATCTGACAAGCACAACAGAGCAATGAAAAATCATTATCAGCTACCCGGCATTTAGATTTCAAAATGCACTTAGACTAGCTTTATACAAAATTTTCCAGAAGTATTTAAAGGCAGTCTTTTTACACACATCCAACATTGCTTTTTTGACAATTTAAAGACATTCAAGGAAAAAAAGGTGATTTAGTGATAACTTTGGAAACTAACAATGACCAAGATTAGAGGCTCCATATGGTACTCAACTTCTAGCAAAACCTGTAGATAACACATGCTGGCAAAATGGCACTAAACTAACAGAGGAAACAAAAACCTTCCAAAGTTAACCAACTTGCTTTGGAAAGGAAACGCAATAAAAAGGTATCCTGTATAAGAAGCAACTATTTTCTGATTATTTAGAAGGATCTGCAAAGAAGGCTTTATGAAGTCACTGGGATCTCTGCAGAGGCACAAGGTTCCAAGCCAGTCCTTTTTATCAGAAGGCCGATGCCTAAAATTGTAGACTGGAGCAAAAAATTGCCTTTTCCCGAGGGAAAAAAATGCTAGATGACATAGAATATTACAAAAGCAGGAACATTTTTAAGCACTAGAAAATGATAAAGCAATGAGGTAGCATCAGACCAAATTTCTTTAATTTAAGGAATTTTATATCATAAAGGGTCAATCCTTCCTCCTAAGTAAGCTATAAAGAGCTGGAAGTCTTCAGTGATTACCTTGCAGACGCAAAGAATAGCTACTTCACTGACACTCTGTCTCATCAGTGCCATTTTTCTATCAACTAGTTGAAGTAGAAAATAACAGTCAAATTAAGTTAAGCATGTTTTGTTATAGCCAAACATCTCACTTTCTGTAATTTTTATTTCTGATAAAGATTAACAGCAAAGTGCTGACGTTCAAGAAGTTATCTTAATTATCGGTCTTTGGGAGGATTAGGGTTCCTGCGTCTTCTGTGATACCTAGAAGTAAAAAAAAGATGCAGTGAATGAAAAGACTGTGGACAGTCTTTATTTTCCTGATATTTTGGCCCCCAGTAAGTGATCTGAGGTTGCACATGTAAGCAAAACACAAGATACACAAGCACTACCCATCACCACTCAGTAGATGTCATCTCTGTTGTTTGTGGAGTTACATAACGCTACTCATTTCTATTGCTACATCTGCTACAAGCACACAATAACCCAATCAGTTCTACAGCTGAATAGGCACAAAGGCTGCTGTTTATTCTTAATCCTTTGTGTGAAGTTAATTTTATTACATGGTCAGCTTTCCCTTTGGCCAAAATGATTGCCATAGAACAGGGACCTGATGTTTACAGGAGTTGTGCCAGACTGCGTGTTAAATAGTGTAATATTTTACAGACAAACTGAAAACCAAATTCTTAGCAACAAAAACTGATAAATATTTTCCTCTTAATTATGCACCCTAAAACAAGATAGATCCTGTTTGATTCCTCCTTAAAGTGACAGCTACCCTTTGGTCATGAAAGTCCTACCATTCCATTCCTTATATCTACTCCCAAAGCACATTAATTAAAGTTTTCTGCAGACAATAAACCCCCCCAAAATTTGCGTGTGTTATGTCTTCATAGCTATAAAACTAGCAGCTACCAAGATATGTAGTTACATGGACTGGAAAGGAGTAGAACAAACCAGAATGCTGCTTGTTTCCATTGGTATTTCTGAATGTACATAGTTCTTCTTTAAGCTTAGTCATACATATTTGCACCTTTCTTCCTCCATTTCTGAGTACAAGGCACACCAAGGTGCACTTTCCACCATTTCAAATGAAAAACCTCTACTGCTCTTAAATCTGAAAATCATCCCATCGAAGGCTTTTTTTGGAAAAGTTGTTAAGGAATAGACAATGCATGTTTCCAAGCTGTATTTGGTTATGTCCGCTGAGGATATTTTACATATTAGATTCTGTTATGTAACTTTAATAAATGACCCAAAGCAGTAGCTAACTAGACGGTATGAGAAATTTCTACACTGTGACAAAAGTGGCAAAGGCTACCAAAGGGGCAGTGTTAAAAAACCCCTCATGAAATACAGTCTTCCATTTACACAACACTGCATTTAAAATTTTATGTAATAGCCCACAAGTCTTGTCTCACAGGACTCATCCTAGATTGAATCTGGTCATTAAATTATTCCTGTATTTCCCTTTACTTCCAAAAGGAACAAACATTGAAAAGAAAACACTTACTGTCCCACAGGATACCAGCGATGTTTAGTTGTGTAAAACATTTTGCTGAGCTCTTCAATTGTAGGACCTCTTTTGTTCTTTAGCTCTTTTTCATTCAATTTGGATTTCAAAACCTGATCAAGGTTTTCTTCTTTATTATTCACTGGATCTGGCCGTGGTATGGGCTATAAAAACAGTAATGTATAAGTATGTCCTTTTTCTCTTTTTTTCTGAGGAAGTAAAAAGCCAGGCTACATAAGAGTAAACTATAATGCTGTCTAACAGCTGAAACCAAAGGAATAGAGAAGAATGCCTGCAATTGTACAAGCTGTTTATTGCCCCTGCCTGCCCATCCCAAATGAAACCACACCACTATGGAGCAGATGTCTAGAAACATCTAATTACCCCAGGTGCTACACATGATTACCCTACCCCAACACCAGCACTCTTGTCATTATTGCTGATGTCCTTCTTACAATTCAACAGCTGAATCATAAGCTTCAGTTCTACTAATACAAAAGTATCCATATTATTCCTAATTAGAATTTTATTCATAGTGACAATCACTGCTGCTAAGAAGCTTTTAGCTGATAATGTACCTTTGAGAAGAATGTCACTTCCTAAATTTTCATGCTCCAGCTAAAACAAAGCCGTTTGTTTTCAACTGGAAACCTAACTACTAGCACTATTACAAATATTTTTCCTTGTTTGAGTCTTTTACACCTGTTTTTCCTGAGGCACGTGCAACTGACTGATTTAAAAATAGGGATATGTAACTAGCAGGCAAAGAGTGCTAAAAGGTTTTAAGTTTCAATGGAGAATTGTCACATTGGGTACTTCAGCAACATAGCTACCAGCTGCAGTATTTTACTGGCACATGAGAACTGGAAATTCAAACAAGAAGAGTACACTAGAGAAGTTTATCTAGATGTCAAATCACAACATTAGACTTAATTTCATCAATATAAAGAACACACTGAAAGTACTACTAATAGATAAAAATCAGTATTTAAAGGGTTTTTTGACTTTTAAGAACTCAAGAGTGCTGAATGGAATTTAAAGTTTGAGTTGACAACAGTAGAGGCAGCATTTCTTTACACTGACTTGCCCAGACTGTGGCGGCTGTGCACAGTCAGACATGTGCACCATAACCTGCATTCCGAACAGCCTCTCTGAGTAGTTCATAGACAGATACTAGTTTTCTCTGCAGTGCTCGAGTATTTGAGTGCCTTGTTTAATTCCATTTGAGTTACCATATTCCATGATGCCTGAGCTTTTCTTACTCTGCAACTTTCTCTCAATTCAACTAAGTTCCTCCTTGTGGCAGCAGCTGCATTCATCATTCACTTACTTCATAGACATGTTGATCTCATACTAAAAACTATCTATCTCAGTATTTCAAATTAAAAAAGATGCCCTAAAGACTCAAACCTGTGAACTAATAAATGCCTTTACGAGAGTAAGAAATATAAATGTGTACATTTGCACATACTTTTGTATGCTCATATGGAATCTCAAGCGAAGGGTGGTAGCAGACAATCGTCTTCAAATCTGATGTCACTGCAAGTTCCACTTTGCTATGAAAATAAAACAAACTTATAATTTTCAGAAATGTTTAACAACTGAGCAGCCCAAATCCTAAAGAAAACTGGATTGACCCTTCTTTTATGAATTCTTAATAATCTTCTATATAAAAGAAGGGTCACAAGTATTTGATCTGAACTTCCAATTTTTTGTTCCCCCAGTCATCTTCATCTTTCTTTGTGAATGGAAAGGAAAAAAGAGCTAAAGAATGTAATAAAAAAAGCTGAAAATATAGGTTGAACAAGAAGTCTTTAACACTTTAATAGTTGCATATACAACTCTTAACAGGTGGGGATAATGACCTATAGGACAACACGCCTTTATAAGACTTATGGCACCTACAATGAAGAAATTGGAAACAAAGCTCTGTTTGGGGTTCCAACTTTTCTATTTGGTAAAAGATGATGAACAAGATGTCCTACTGAGAATTTCTTTGTGGGAATATGGCTTTTTTCACCTTCCTTCCTCTTCCCATGACACATTAAGCTTCCTAAAACCACGGATGACATAGATTCTGTGTTTCTCACTATATTTCTATCGTCTTTTCCCATTTCTACACAAGTTTCCTATGCAGCAGCACAAACATATCGGGACTTTGTCTTAACAATGAGCACTAGTGGAAATGACTACTCTAAGCTACTTTTGCTCTTTTGCAAGCAAAACTAGAGAGGTACTGGGGTCATCAACATGTTGATGTCATCGATATCATCAGAATGGGTCCTGTGTCATTTTTCATTACACTTATTTTTTGAAATATTAACTTCACTATCATTACTATTGGAAACAGTACTTTAGCCAAAATTATTACAGATACCCAATACTGGCAGAAAATGTGTTTGATACCATTATACGACAACTTCATGACAAAGAAAGTAGCCCTGGAATACACATTCTATGAAAAGGCCACACATCAAAGCATGTTTACATACCAGTTGTAGTCTTCAGGGAGAACCGAGTATGTAGATTTATGGCAATTATGATACACAGCTCCCTCTGCAACAAGAACCCAAGTAAGGAACACGGATGTAAAAACAAGCAGAGCTGTGCCCATTTAAGAACGTTTACACTTTCAATTTTCATCTGTTTCAAGTCCTAATCAGGATTATTATCGTACAGTTTTAGATTAATAAAACCCAAATGCTGTCTAAATAAAAGTTCACTTTACCACACAGATTTCTAATGCAATAAAAAAATCCACAGTATCCATGTAGCTATGACCTATATTTACCTTTCTAATCATTTTCCTAAGAAAATTCACAGTATGAACAAAATACCTACAGAGTTCACCGTTACAGAATATTCTTTATATATACATGCAAAGAACATCACCTTATGACTTATAGGGAAGACTGTAATTTCATTCATAGCAACATTATTATAAAAATCAAAATGAGGGGCTCTGACTGGATATGTAGAGAAATGCTTTCCTCATGAGGACAGCCAACAGTGGGACTGGAGCCCAGCAGGTTTGTGCAGTCGCTGGCCTTGGAGAATTCAAAGACTCAGCAAGCCCTGAGCGACCCAATGTGTTTGCAGAGCTGACCCTGCTTTAAGGAGTTTGGACCACAAATCACTCAAAATTCCTTACCCATGGTTTGACTTACATTTTTTAATAGAATCACAGAATCATTTAGATTGGAAAAGACTTTTAAGATCAGAGTCCAAATGCAAACCTAATGTAAGGTGTTTAATAGTAATGGTCCCTTACAAAGGAATCACGCTATAGGCATCTGGCCTTCCACAAGTTATTAAGTTATCTTAGTTATTGAGAAGTTGAGTTTGGTAAACTGCAAATAGGCTGCATTTCTTCCTACGATTTCTTTCCCTTCCTTACCCACTAACCTCTAAAATGTAACGTGTCCATTATATTTACTCAATTACTGTCTTTTCTACCACCTTCACTATCTCCCTTATGTCTTTTTATTGACAATTAAAACATAGACAAAAATCTAAAAAATAGTACTGCCTGTTTCTACTTATTCTTATAATGTTTATGTTAAGTAATGAGATTTTACTATAGTCTTTTCTCACCACTGTTTGTAAGTCCAAAGAAATAAATTTAAATCTTCAGTGATAATCAGTGACAAGAGGGGTGGTCTTTACAAGCTAATTAATAAGTTAAAGGAGTATCCTATGTGAACCATGAAAGCTTCAAGAGGAAAAAAAAAACACCAGATCAAGATGTCCTTTAATTATTAGCAGACAGCACAAACTATCAGGCTTCATTCTGTTCAAACAGAAAAGTCATTTCCATGTTTCCATTACTTTAAACAGTACAAGACAGAGGCTCTCAAAGAACAAATTTTAATACAGCACTTCTACAACTCACTGCTACTTACTGTGCAGCAGGGCCTGCTTACAGTTTGCTACTGAACGCATCCAAAAGAGGCTGGACCATGCAGTTCTAAGGGACACTGCCATGCTGACAGCAGAGAGGAAACCAGTCCTGGACTCGATGGAACTCAAAGAGACACGTATCCTTTTTCTCTGCAGAACACTCTTTGAAAGAAACCAGTTTCATAACTGCTCAGGATACAGAAGACTAACAAGTTTATTGAATATCTTAAGGACAGATAAAATCTATGCAATACATTCTTCATTATTTGTCAATTGTTTAGAGGTCCTTATTATTTATGGTACTGGTACTTGCCTTTTTAACAGTTGAAAACATACAGTAGTTAATTTACTGAGAGGTAGTCTTTGAAAACATCAACTTTTAAAAAAAGCTTCTAATCTTGTGTCTTCTCACAGGCTTTTCTAACGGTACTCACCCACCTAAAATCTGATCCTTCCTTCTGCACACTCCATTAGAATTATTCCTGAAACATGTTCTTCTTGTTCACAATGTATATACCATCACCTAGTATGAAAATAGAAGTACTTATAAATAACACCTGCTGTAGTTAACAAACTGTCTAATTTAAGTCAAATGGTTTAATCCATCTCAAAACCAATACACCTAAAAACTAAGAAACACCGTTTAGAATACCATAAGTATTACCCCAGACTTCTGAGAAGCAGAAAAACACCTTATGTTTTCATTGTCTACTGAGAAAAAAAACAAACTGCTTCAAAGAGAAACTTATTATGATGCTTAAAAAAACACAACTGGAGACAGCTTAAAGACACGGGACACGCGTGCCAGCAACACGCGGAAAAACGAAACCTGACACTCTTATAGTTAAAGAAAATATTTAACTTAAACCCCAAATAAATCGGTAATCCGCCAAAGCAAGCACAAGAGTCCCCGCTGTGAAACCCCCGAGTGTGACCCCCGGCGGTTCGGCCCCTCCGAAACACGGATCCCCTTCCCGGCCCTGCCCGGCGCTCACCCGCGCAGCACCGCCCGCTGCCCGCCCTGCCGGCGGAAGCGGCACCGCCTTCCCGCTCCTGCTCCCGTTCCCGTTCCGGCTCCGGCGGCTCCTCCCGCGGCACGCCGGGACACGTAGTGCGGGCCGGCTGGCCGGGAGAGCCCCGCACCTACACTGATACCGATAGCAGCACCACCTCCTGCTCCTTCCGCCCGCAGCGCTGCCCCGACCATGGCCGCAAGCCCCGAGCCGCTTCATAATATGGTGGAGGGAAGGGCTAGGCCGGGCCGAGCCGTGCCGCGCCAGGGGGAGCAACGCGGACACGGAATCACAGAATCAATTAGGCTGGGAAAGATCTCCACTTAGACAACTAGTCCGAGGCACAAAGTGTCGTTTCTTGAACGCCTCCAGGGATAGTGGCTCTACCACCTCCCTGGGCAGTCCAGTCCAATGTTGACAACCCTTTCAGAGAAGAAATTTCTCCTGATGTCCCACCTGTACCTCCCCTGGCACAGCTTGAGGCCATTTCCTCTCGTCCTGTTGTCCACAAAAATCAGATTCGTTACCCAGTGTGCAGCAAGCCACTAATAACCCGCTGTGGACAACACTGCCACTAGTTGCTTGGCAGAAGAGTCTGTCCACCATCTGGCTACAGCCCCTTTTCAGGTAGTTGCAGGGAGCTCTAAGGTCACCCCCAAAGCTCCTCCAGGCACCCCAGTTCCCTCAGCCGCTCCTCATAGGATTTACCCTCCAGACCTGTCACCAAACACCTGCCACTCGCCCTCAGTGCTCTCTGGTGGTCGCTGTGCTGAGTGAGCTTCAGGGGCTCAGAAACCCATAGTGGAGGCACAGGGGCACCCCGGCATCAGCAGCAGCTGTTCAGCTGGGGGAGAGGGCACAAAGCCCCAGCAACAGGCAGCAGTGCAACTGCCAGTCCCAGGAACGTGCCATAGTCTTATGTTACCTGCAAAATAACCCCCTCTGATCCCATAATTTAAAGAGACATCTCTAACATTATTGGTTATTTTCACAAGCTTGTGAGCATAGGCTGCTTGCTTTCCAGGTTAAATTATACAACACCAGCTCCCCCTCTTCAACCTGCCAAACCCTTGCAGTACTTGTAATACCTTTTGGCAGGGAAGGCCTGGGTTTATGTAGATGAAATAGCATGTTTCCAATATTTAAGGCATGCTGAAAACTCACCTGAATACCCCAGGCACATTGCTGTTCTGGGACTACTTGCTTTGCTTCTTTTGAAGACCGAGTCAAAAAGTGTTTCAAAGACAAGATTATATTTATACAACGTTGATAAAGAACAAGAAGAAGATACAAAAATCAATTATCTGATCTGGTGTTTTAGTATCTGAAATAGCTCCAGCACTGTAAGCTTTCAAACGTCCATAAAGCCTCTCTAATTCACATCAGTAGACTCTGTCTCCATTCCTTTCACAGCATTACTCTTTTAGAGACTCTTAGATAATGCCTTTTAAAAGACTGCAACCTTTTCCAGATGTCTTCAAACCGTTGCATCTTTTCTGGTCACTGGCTGTGATACTGCAATTTCATGTAATCACTGGTGGAATCCTCACAATTTCAGTCACGTCTAACTTGATTCTGTAGCTGCGGAGTTGTAGTTATGCTAATAACTTCCAGAAGTATAGCAGAAGTATAGCCAGAAATCACTAGTCAATAGCTGATCATTCCCATTAGCAGTGGCAAAGGTTTCTCTGTATTTTTCCTTACAGTGGAAGATATCCATTTTGGAGCTTCTTGCAACATTAGATTCATCAAGCTTTAGAAAAAGGGAGTAGAGGTGGGCCAAACTGTTTTACATACTACTTGGAGAGATGCAACCAAGGTGGGAGATGACAACTCCACTATAAGATTCCTCCAGATTTGTGGAGATCAGCTCACTTTGTCATTCCATCAAGTTTCTTGTAGTGTGCAACTACAAAGGTGTCTGATCTGGCTCAAGCACCAAACAGAAGAAATACAGTTTTATGTACCTTTTGTTGTGCACCAGCTCATGATTCCCACAAGGAAGTCCTTGTACTAGGATGAGGGCCACCCTTGGATAAAGGACAGCCTTTTGAAGCTGAATACAAGCAAGATAGTTGGACAAATAAAATGTGTTGAGAATTTTAAACTCAAGGACAGTGTTGAAAAAAAAATTAAATGGTTATAAACTGTGTGAAACAAGTGCACTCTGGAAATTAAAAGAAAGGAATGAAACTTCATTTAAGGAGTGATGTTCAGGAATATCTTGTCCCTAGGCATAATGGGGATAAATGGAGGTATTTCAAAGTCCCTCTTGCCAGGAGCAGTTTGTGACAACAAGGGACCGGCTCAGGATTCTTGCCTTTCTCCTGGTTGGCTGCAGTGTGACACCCCTGTATGCAAATGCACCTTGCAGTGGTCTCTGAGCACAGAACCCTATCTGTCATGTATGCTTTGTGTGTGTGTGAACCTGGGACACAAGCACATTAAGCCTTGGTCTAGTTTCCTAGGAAATACTAAATAAACTTAAGGCTTGTCTTGGAGGTGCTCATGACTTAGTTGTCATAGCTTCTTTAAAAGATTGCCTGAACTCGCTGATGATGAGGACTGTGGTTGACACCACTGATTCA